>OZ004705.1:94695078-95895078 GCA_963924515.1 Vespertilio murinus | reverse complement strand
CACATGTGGTTCAAAAGCCACAGTTTGCCAACCACGGCCATGTAAGCCCAGGATCCCAGGGTCTAGCACTGCCGAGCAAAAATATTTGCTGAATAAGTCAACTCATACGGGAAGGATGAAGTGGCTCAGGGAGGCTTTTGGGCAGAGGACGCCGTGACCTCCTCTGAGGGTCTCCTGGCTGTTCCTGGCTGCCAGCGGGCCCCTCCCATGGGCTTCCTGCTGCTGCCCCGTTCCTGGCTGCTCCAGCTCCAGCTCCAGCTCCAGCTCCAGCTCCAGCTCCAGCTCCAGCCCCGTCTCCCTTCCTCCCCAGACGGTGAGGGGACAGACCTGTTTGCTGTGGCAGTTCATGAGTTTGGCCACGCCCTGGGCCTGGGCCACTCCTCTGCCCCGGACTCCATCATGAGGCCCTTTTACCAGGGTCCTGTCGGCGACCCCACCAAGTACCGCCTGTCCCAAGATGACCGTGAAGGCCTGCAGCAGCTCTACGGTACAGGGAGTTGTGTGTGTCTGTGTGTGTGTGTGGGGGGGGGGGGTGCTCCCCACGTGGCCTCTGCAGCAGGGTCGGGGAACACATGTCTTTGACTCTCTCTACAGGGAAAGCACCCCAACCCCCATTTGATGATCCCACAAGGAAACCCCTGGCTCCTCCTCCCCCGCCCCCCGCCCCGCCCCCAGGCAGGTGAGTCCTCCTCCAGCTTTGCAGTCTTGGGTGAGCGGCCTCCCGCGGTGTCCTCTTTGGTGAGGGGGCTCGGTAAGAGTCCCCCCAGGGCTGTCCTCAAGGTGAAATACAGAGAGGAGGAGCCCTGGCCCCTTTCTCCTCACCTCTCCTTTCCTCCTCAGCCCCTCCCTTCCTGTCCCTGATCGATGTGATGGCAATTTTGATGCCATCGCCAACATCCGTGGGGAAACCTTCTTCTTTAAAGGTGAGTCACTTGGCATCTTCCCCAGCCCCATAGAGTTGGTTTCCTGCCCACTGAGGGTGACCCCCCAGGTCTGTGGGGTTTCCCAGGAACGAACTTTCAAGGTGGGTGGGAGTGGCTCTCAGTGGAACGCACCAGGGACTGCCCTTCCCCAACCCCTTTCTTTCCTCAGCGCACACTCTCTGTGTGCCTTTCCACTGAGCCTTTCCTCCCCTTCCTCCCCCAGGCTATATCCCTGCTTTTTCTCCTAAGCCCTACCTTTGCCTCTGTCACTTGCTTCCTGAGCCCACCCAGCTCAGCTGGCTCCCTTATCCCAGGGCTCACTTCTTCTACCTGTGTGACTTTCTACATAAACTTTTGCTTGTGTTTGACAAACAAACAAACACATTAGGGGTGGAGGTAGAAGGAAAGTCCTGGACCAGCTGGTCACCCTAGAGCAGTGTTTCCCAAACTTTTGACATATGTATACCCCTTCTATAATTTTTGTAACGCTGAGTACCCCTCGTCCAAAAAAAAAGGATGTATTTTAATAACAATAAAAATATATTTATTTTTTCTTTTTTGGTACATACACGAAATAATAATAAACGAATAATAAAGTTATTCATAATAAAATATAAATAAAAGTTATATTATAAATAACATTTACTTGCACACCGGACCATCTCATGCCTCACAAGACTGTCTTGACTTGACTCATGAGAACGTAGAATTAGGTGCAGTGCATATCCCCACCAAACTCCGGTGCAACGCGTACCCCCACCAAACTCTTCCCGTACCCCTGGGGGTACGCATACCACCCTTTGGGAAACACTGCCCTAGAGTAAGGTGACCAGACGTCCCGCTTTTGGCGGGACAGTCTCGATTTTTAACAATTTGTCCCGCGTCCCGCGGTATTTTTTAAAAAGTCTGATTTTTGGAAAGGGACGTCTGGTCACCTTACCCTAGAGCCACTGGACCCTTCGATTTCCAGATGGACCTCCCACCCAGCACCAAGTCCCAGCCGCCCGCACACTCTGGGGGACAAGGCCATGTGCCACCTCACGTCCCATGCCCATCCCTTCTCCCACAGGCCCCTGGTTCTGGCGCCTCCAACCCTCGGGACAGCTGGTGTCCCCCCGGCCTGCCCGGCTCCACCGCTTCTGGGAGGGGCTGCCCGCCAGCGTGAATGTCATCCAGGCCGCCTACACCCGGCACCGGGACGGCCGAATCCTACTCTTCAGTGGTGAGCGGGGTGCCCCACGGGGCGGGCCGGGCCGGGGCACCCGGCGCCCTCCCTCACCAGCCCGCTGCCCGCAGGCCCGCAGTTCTGGGTGTTCCAGGACCGGCAGCTAGAGGGCGCCGCGCGGCCGCTGGCCGAGCTGGGGCTGCCCCCGGGGGAGCAGGTGGACGCCGTCTTCTCGTGGCCGCTCAACGGGAAGACCTACCTGGTCCGCGGCCGCCGCTACTGGCGGTTCGACGAGGCGGCCGCGCGCCCGGACCCGGGCTACCCGCGCGACCTCAACCTCTGGGAGGGGGCGCCTCCCAGCCCCGACGATGTCGCCGTCAGCAACGCGGGTAGGAGAGCCGCGGCGCCCCGGCGGCTTGCAAGCTGCTGGCCCTGGGGTTGGGATAGAGGCCATCCGGGGGGTGGGGGGAGGGCCCCCCAGGAGCCGCCGGGGGGCGGGGCTGGGGCGGCCCGCACCAGCCCCGCAGCGGTTTCTCTCTCTTTTTCTCCCCCCCCCCCCCCCGCCCTGCAGGGGACACCTACTTCTTCAAGGGCGCCCACTACTGGCGCTTCCCCAAGGGCAGCGTCAAGGCCGAGCCGGACTCCCCCCAGCCCATGGGCCCCCAGTGGCTGGACTGCCCGGCCCCCAGCGCTGGCCCTCGCTCCCCCAGGCCCCCCAGAGCGACGCTCCAGCCCAAACCCTGCGACTGTCAGTGCGAGATCAACCAGGCGGCTGGGTTGTCCGTGTCCCTCCTGCTGCTGCTCCTGCCCCTGCTGGTGGGGGGCCTCAACCCCCGCTGAGGGGCATCACCCCCGCTGAGGGGGCATCACCCCTGCTGGTGGGGGGCATCACCCCCCCTGAGGGGGCATCACCCCCCGCTGAGGGGCATCACCCCCCTGAGGGGGCATCACCCCCCGCTGAGGGGCATCACCCCCGCTGAGGGGGCATCACCTCCCGCTGAGGGGGGACATCACCCCCGCTGAGGGGGGGCATCACCCCCGCTGAGAGGGGACAGGACACTGGCTACACTGCGGGGAGCCGGTCCTCCCACCACCGGCCTGTCGGGTGGTGATGGTTGCCCCGCCCCATCCTCTGTTCCCAGGGCGGCTGCAAGGTGGGTAGAGCTGAGCCCTGGGGGGAGGGGTGGGGTGGGTGGGAGACAAAGGCGGGCCCAGGAACCAACCGCATACAGGAAGTGCTCAGCCTCCTCCACCCGTCCTGCCCCCCACCCCCACCCCTGGCTTTGACCCTGGGTGGCCGCCCCAGGACTGAGCTTTTCCCGGAATGGCTGGCTTTTCTCAGAACACAGCTTGTTGACTCCTTGCAGGGCTGGCTTTTCTCAGAACACAGCTTGTTGACTCCTTGCAGGGCAAGCCCTGCTGACAACAGCCGCTCAGGTGCCAGGGTCTTTGGAGGACAGGCCCGATTGGGAAACTGAACCCCAGCACACCCTCCCCCCTCACTTTTCCCGCAGTTTCTCACCCAGTACCGCTTCCACCAGGTCCCAGTCAACACCACATGGGTGGGGAACTGGGACCCAGGCCTGAGACCACCCCGGGGCACCAGTGCTGCACGTTCTGGGTGACCCCGATGACCACAAAGGTGACCTTCCACAGTCTGGCCCCTGGCCTCCTTGCTGGTCACCACCCTGAATCCCGAATTGTTCCATTCAATAGGACGCCCTCCCTATCTGTAAAAACCTCTTTTTGCCTCCACACCGCGTGTCTGCAGTTCCCTCCTGTCCACTCAGTGCCGACGGGAAGACAGTAGATTGAGTGCCCTCTTAACCTGGGTCACTGCTTCCTCAGCACTCCTGGGTGCTGAGTGGGTGAAACCTGAGCCATCTGGTTCATGGCCCACTCTCCACAGAACTCAGGATCTGAATCAGTGCCTCTGGAACTGTGCTTCTGGAACATTCCACATCAGCATCACCTAGGGAACTTTTAACATGCAAATCCCATGCCCTCACCCTCAGTCTTCACTTGGGAGGGGGCCAGAAGTCTGCATCTGAGCAGGCGGAGGTGGGGGTGGGATGGCCTGATGGGCAAGGAGGCTGTCTTGTGGCTTTTCTGTGTGTCTGCCGTGTTCTCCCAGGAGCCAACCTTTCCATGTCTCCTACAGAGCCACGCTGATGGCCACAGTTGATAGGGGTCACCCCCATGGTTGGAGTCACTTAGTGGTCTTTTCTCGGGTTGCTCCCTGGAGCTGAGGCTGCGGGCTGCAGTCCCACTGAGCCCCGACAGTGCCTGCTGTTTATCAAGGCAAGCACACCTTTGGCCAGTCCATGACCTGAGAGCTCTAAGCCATCTGAGGCTCTGTCAGGACCCTTTTTAAGGACAAGGAGGGGGGGAATTTGTATTTTAAAAGCTTATCAGGTTGGATTGGCTCAGTGGATAGAGCGTCAGCCTGAGGACTGAAGAGTTCCTGGCTTGAATCTGGTCAAGGACACATGTCCAGGTTTTGGGCTTGATCCCAGGCAGGGGGCATGCAGGAGGCAGCTGATCAATTATTCTCACTCATTACTGATGTTTATCTCTCTCTCTCCCTCTTCCTCTCTGAAATCAATAAAAATATATTTAAAAAAAAAAAAGCCGAAACCGGTTTGGCTCAGTGGTAGAGCGTCTGTCTGCGGACCAAAAGGTCCCAGGTTCGATTCCGGTCAGGGGCATGTACATTGGTTGCGGGCACATCACCGGGGATGTGCAAGAGGCAGCTGGTTGATGTTTCTCTCTCATCGACGTTACTAGCTCTCTTATCTCTCTCCCTTTCTCTCTGTAAAATATCAATAAAATATATTTAAAAAAAAAAAAAAAAGAAAGAGGTAGCACCCTAACTGGTTTGGCTCAGTGGATAGAGTGTTGGCCTTTGGACTCAAGGGTCCAGGTTCAATTCTGGTCAAGGGCATGTACCTTGCTTGGTTGTGGGCACATCCCCAGTAGGAGGTGTTCAGGAGGCAGCTGATTGATGTTTCTAACTCTCTATCCCTCTCCCCTCCTCTCTGTAAAAAATCAATTATATATATATATATATATATATATATATATATATATATATATATATTTTTTTTTTTTTAAAGAGGTAGCTTTTCTGTCAGGGCACATGCCCTGGTTGCAGGCTCAGTCTCTGGTGGGGGTGTGTGCAGGAGGCAGCCAATCTTACTCTCTTTACAGGGAAAGCACCCTGAACCTGTATAATGAGCTCTGATGTATTTTTCTCTCATCAATGTTTCTATCTCTTTCTTTTTCTCTCTAAATAAGTAAATAAATAAATAAAGTGGTACAGTGCCCAATGAAACACAAAATGTCTTCAGATGGTGGCTTCTAAGCAACAGTCATGGAGGAGTGGAGTGTTGTGGGGGTCAGGGAGCCAGGCTTCTGCAGACAAAGCCCAGAAGTAACACTTGTACCTGAAGCAGGAGCAGCTCCTTCTCTCCCACCCTGGAATTCAAAGACAGCTCACGGAGGATCTGGACTTCCTAGTGTGGAAAGGGGCTTTCAGACCATTGAATGGGTTTTAAGGGACAGGGAGATGTCAGCTGAGGTCCAGTTAACCCAGGTGAGACTTTCACTAAGGAATGTGAGGTATAGGTCTGTCCTTATGGGGCTCATGAGTGATCTCTCAGGAGCCAGGTTCTCTTTGAGGATCTTAGGGGTTGAATTGTGTTCCTCCACAAATTCGCATGCTGAAGCCTTAACCCCTAGTTGCTTCAGAATATCACCTTACTAGGAGACAGGGTCTTTATGAAGGGAGGTTAAATGAGGTCACTAGGGTAGCCCCTCATCCATAGAACCAGTGTCCTCCTAAAAGTAGGAAGTTAGCAGACAGGCATGGATACAGGGAGAATGCCATGTGAACATGAAGACGGCATCTACACACCTAGGAGCCTTCCCTTGCAGCTTCAAAAGGAACCAACTCACCCTAACTGGTTTGGCTCAGTGGATAGAGCATCGGCCTGCGGACTCAAGGGTCCTGGGTTCGATTCTGGCCAAGAGCATGTACCTTGGTTGCAGGCACATCCCCAATGGGGAGTGTGCAGGAGGTAGCTGATCGATGTTTCTCTCATTGATGTTTCTAGCTCTCTATCCCTCTCCCTTAATCTCTGTAAAATATGTTAAAAAAAAAAAAAAAAAAGAAGGAACCAACTTTGCCAACAGCTTGATTTAGACTGCTAGCCTCCAGAACTGTGAGAAAATCAATTTGTGTGGTTTATCCACCCTGTCTGTGGTGCGTTGTTCTGGCAGCCCTGGGACACTAATACAGAGGGCAAGACAGTGGCTGTGCTGAGCTGTTGTGGGGCTTTGGCCAAGAGCTGGCTATTAGGGAAGAGCTGAGAGGGGAGCAAGGCTATGTGTGACAAAGCCGCGTCAGGGGTCTGGCAGGTCTTGCTATCTCCTGAGCCTGCTGTTGCTATAGTGTTATGGAATATGCAATTTATGGAATTGGTGTGGAAGAGACAGTTGGACACTCTGAGGTTTCAGGAAAAGCCTTTATTCAAAGCAGCACTCTAAGATCCTGATCTTAGACAATGAGATTTTCTCTTTATATATTTCTTTTTTAAAAATTATATATTTTTATTGATTTTTTACAGAGGGAAGAGAGGGATAGAGAGTTAGAAACATCGATGAGAGAGAATCATCAATCAGCTGCCTCTTGCACACCTCTCACTGGGGATATGTCCGCAACCAAGGTACATGCCCTTGACCGGAATCGAACCTGGGACCCTTGAGTCCACAGACTGACACTCTATCCACTGAGCCAAACTGGTTTCGGCTCTTCATATATTTTTGAGTTTCTTTGTTCCATAACTACTATGCTTCTGTAGTGGACTCTCACAGCTCCTCCCACCCCAACCCTTGACCGCCTCACCTTCGAGAATCAGAATGATTAACTTAGATTGTATCTAATGTCCATCGTGGATGATGCCAGTGACCTTCCTCTAATTAATCTGTTATATCCTTGGCTCATGACTCTTGTAGATTGAGAGTATCTAGATAAATAGCTCTTATAGGACCAAATAACTAAGGGAGGGGAAGTGATTTTCTGAATGTGCATTAGGGACAGTGATTAAGTAGGCACAGAGTCCAGCTGCTAGTCTCCTACATTCTTTCACAAATGGAATTAATTATCAGGTAGCAAGAGTGTGCAGGGGAATAAAGTAATTAAAAAGAAAGAAAGAAAGAAGTACCAAGAGAGATATTCTGTTAAGAAATATTTATTGGATCGAGTAGAACCAAGATGGTGGCCTAGGTAAGCACCTAAGCTACCGCCTTGCACAACAATTTCAAAAACAACTAAAATCAGAATAGACTTCATCCAAAAACACAGGAAAGCTGGTGGAGTTGGAAGTCTACAACTAGAAAGAAGGAGAGAGGCTCATGGATAGGACTGGGAGCCGCAAAGTGCTGAGGTAAGGAGATGCTCGCACACAGAGAGGAAGTGTGACCAAATGCCTGGTTGGCGGGAGGGGAAAGGAATTCCCTGGCTGAAACCCTGTGGACCCAGTCTCATACAGGTGGAGTCTGGACTGTAGAGAAAGGCACCCAGAGACTCAGAGACTTGGAGACCGGGAGAGCCAGGAGCCGCAGCAGGCAGGGTCTACAGTCACACAGAGAGGTCTGACTGCGGAGGTTGCTGCTGCCTCTCCATAACAGAAGGAGTCAGAAGCTTCAGACTACAGAGACCCAACCCAATTCCGGTGCAGCCCCTGGGGCACGCACACTCTTATACGGGGAATTTGGGAAAGTCAGGCAGAAACTCAGGGGAGCTGAGGAAGGCAGAGGTCAGGCGGAAACTCAGGCGAGTGCACAAGGGCAGGGCTGACGGGAAACCAAGACTGTCAGCTCAGCCCTGAGACTCCGCCCCATCCAAGCTGAGCACAGAGGCTTCTGCAATTTTGCAAGTCTGATCCTATAAGACTGTCTCCAATACAGAAGGTATCCCAGAGTAGACACAGCTGATAACCAATTCAATTGGACTGAAGGTCAATTCCTCCCAGGGATACCAACAACAATAAAGACTTAGCTACAACAAGGCTGTACATGAAGTCCACAAAGGGAGCAGCAAGAGTGTCTACCTCAGGTAACTGAGGAGGCTGACCCACTGGGCCATATAGGACACCAAACACACAAAGCATTCCTACCAACTCTGGGAAGCAGCAAAAATGCCGAGACAAGGAAATAGATCTCAAACGAAAGAGATGGAGGAGAACAAAAGACTGGATATAGAGTTCAAAACCACGATTATAAGGTTTTTCAAGAATTTCCTAAAAAGGCAGATAAATTTATTGAGACCCACCTAGAAATTAAGCATAAACTGCCTGAAATAAAAAAAATATTATACAAAGATCCAACAGCAGACTGGAGGATCACATGAATCAAATCAAAGATTTGGAATACAAAGAGCCAAAGGACACTCCTTTGGAGAAGCAAGAAGAAAAGAGAATCCAGAAAGTTGAAGATAGTGTAAGGAGCCTCTGGGACAACTTCAAGTGAAACAACATCAGAATTATGGGGGTGCCAGAAGAAGAGAGAGTGAAAGATACTGAAAACATATTTGAAGAAATAATGACTGAAAACTTCCCCCACCTGGTGAAAGAAATAGACTTACAAGTCCAGGAAGCATACAGAACCCCAAACAAGAGGAATCCAAAGAGGAACATACCAAGACACATCATAATTAAAATGCCAAGGGCAAAGGACAAAAAGAGGATCTTACAAGCAGCAAGAGAAAAGCAGTTGGTTACCTATAAGGGAGCACCCATATAGGACTATCAGCTGATTTCTCAACAGTAACTATGCAGGCCAATATGGGAGTGGCAAGAAATATTCAAAGTGATGAATAGCAAGAACCTACAACCAAGATTACTCTACCCAGCAAAGTTATCATTCAGAATTGAAGGGCAGATAAAGAGCTTCACAGATAAGAAAAAGCTAAAGGAGTTCATCAACATCAAACCAGTATTATATGAAACTCTGAAAGGTATTTTTTTAAGAAGCAGAAGAAAAAAGTAAAGATAAAAATTATGAACAACAAATACATATCTATCAACAAGTGAATCTAAAAACCAAGTGAATTAAAAATCTGAGGAACAGAATAAACTGGTGAATATAATAGTATCAGGGGCATAGAATGGGAGTGGATTGATAATTCTCAGGGAGAAAGGGGTGTGGGGGATAAGGGAAGAGACTGGACAAAAATCATACACCTATGGATGAGGACAGTGGAGGCAGGTAAGGGCAGTCGGTGGGGTGGGAACCTGGTGGAGGGTAGGTATGAAGGGAGTGGGGGAGGAGAAACAATTGTAATCATCTGAACAATAAAGATTTATTAAATAAATTTTAAAAAGAGTGTGCAGTAGATTCTTAAGCGGTTTGGCTCAGTGGATGTCGACCTGCGGACTTAAGGGTCCTAGGTTCAATTCCTGTCAAGGGCATGTACCTTGGTTGCAGGCACATCTCCAATGTTTATCTCTCATTTATGTTTCTGACTATCCCTCTCCCATCCTCTGTAAAAAAAATCAATAAAAAATATTTTTTTTAAAAAAAAAGAAACCAGGAATTCTAATTTCACTTATTTATTTATTTATTTATTTATTTATTTATTTATTTATTTTTAACTGTGCAGTATAAAGCAGGTTACTGTATCACAATCAGATTGCTAGCCCCCCAAAAATGTCATATGCTCGCAATCAATAGAAGCTCTGGACTCTGGAGCTGGGGTGCACTCTGTTCCAGGGACCTGGTGGACATTGCAGACATCACCCTGCACCGAGACTCCCCAGCCAGGAGCTCTCTGTTCTGAAAGCTCTGAGAAATGCTCCAACCTGCTTTTGAAATCTGCACTTTCTCTTTGCCGCTCCTCTGTCTCGGGTTGATGAGAGGATGAGTAAGAGGCCCATTCCTGGTCTCCAGAAATTTCCTGATTCAGAGAGTGGAGGATGTGCCCGCCCTTCCTGTTTTTCCTCTTTCTCTTTCAGTTTTTGTCATATCCCCTCCCCCACCCCACACTATCAGTTAGCCATACTTTACTCTCTAGGGCAGGTCACCCTCCCCGCTTTCCACCCCCAGGTCCTCCTCTGCTTCTCTGAAATCAGCTGACTTTCTGGTGCAGAAACCTCAGCTAGCTCTGTGCTGGGATGACGTGGCAGAAGGTGATTGGCTCAGTGGGGGGCCAAAAGGAGCTGCAGCCAAAGGGATTCTGTAGAAGAGGCTGCTCCTCTGAAGCACTTCTCACACCTGTTCCTCGCCATCAGGCCACAGCCTTCTGAACCCTGAGCAGCCATGTGCTACCCCAAGGTGAGTGAGAGCCAATGACGAGGGGACAGTAGGCCCTGGGGTCCCATTTCCCACTGTGTTTGTTCCCCTCTCCCACCAGTGTAGCTGATCTCTACATGCACCAGGCTCTGTTCCATCCTCCTGGGCCATGGAGACTCCTGGAAGCAGGGTGTCATGAGGATGTAACCTGTATGGTCATCGTGATGGCCCTGAGCCTGGTTGGGTGAATGCTATCCTGGCACCAAACTAAAATTCTGAATAATTCTTGCCAAAGGCCCCACAGTTTCATTTTGTGCTCAGCCTTTCACTTCATGTAGCAGGTTCTGGTTGTGGGGCCAAAATTCATGTCTGGGAGAGAAATCATAGGGACAATTCTGTGTGTATGAGAAGAGGGGAGTGTGTGTGTGTGTGTGTGTGTGTGTGTGTAGTGTGTGTGACTGAGAAACAATGAGTCTTATGGGACAAAGTGTCACTTTAACAATTAGACCTGACATATTTGGGGGAAGAGCTGGAGAACGGAGGGTCTATTGGTGAGAAGAAACACCAATCCCACTTGACCCTTTATATCCTAATACCCTGAAGGTGGGAGGTGGGCAGTGCTTTCCCGGGAACTTAACAGTCCTCTTGGGCATTAGCCTCGGTGTCTATTCCTCCATTTGTGGTGCCTTCCAACCTCCCCACACCCTACCACTGCCCTCAGCCCCACCCCGCACCTTACCCATGAGGTTGAGCTCCAGGATGCTTTGGGTCGTGACCAAGGGATCATGGAATCATCGGTGAGGAACAAAGTGATCCAGGGCTCAGTTACTAGATTGGGGCCATAAGGTGGAGACTCACGAGGAAGTCTATGGGGGTACTCCCTGCCTCGTTGGTTTAGGGGTGAACCAAGGGTTTAGGGGTGAAAAGAGGCCTGGGTGCTGTGGGCCTGCAAGGTCAGCAGTCAGGAAAAGCAGCTGGATGTAGGCACCTCTGTGTCTGTCCCCTCCTCAGAGAGTAGTGGTCTCTGCCAATTCCTTCCTCAGCCAACTCTTGCTGGTACCATAGAGGGTTGGGTATCTGGGAACCAGGTTGCCCTGCACACTCCAGAACAATGTTCATACTTGTACACTTGACTGTCATGGTGAGTGTGAGTGTGTGAGCATGTGTACACCAGGTCTGGGGGTTGGTAAGTCATATAAGATCAATGCCATTTTATTTTTATCAATGTCATTCTTACCTCCACAGACACACAAAGAAGCTGTTGAGAAACTGAGGATTCAAATGGTAAGAAGCTCTTCCCCATGTATAGATAGGCTGGGGGGTGGGGGCTGGTTTTACTGTGGGAGGGTAAGAATGTTCTGGCCTTCCTGGGGTCCAAGAGGGAGAAGGATCAGATTTATTTGTCCCAACTCTATCTGTTTTTCCAGCACAAGAAATTAGACACATTCTGTGATAAACTCATACCCGAAGAAGAGGACCAGGTGGGTCAGGGTTCCCACTCCTGTGCTCTGCACAATTTGGGTGGGGTGGTATCACGATGATGATGATGACAATGAAAGTGCCACCTCAGGCACTTTGCTTACACTGGACAAAATTCCTTACTGGCTCATTCCTTACGCTGGACAAAATTCACACCTGTGTGGCGGGTGAGTACACAGGTGGGGGATAGGAAGGCCCAGGGATCCTGAGAGGTTTCCGAGTCACAGGGATACTGATGACAGAGCAGGGCCCAAGGCACATGGCTGGACCAGTTATGGGGAGACGGTGAGCTGAGAACAGGGGATAAGACTGAAAGTGAAGGAGGCCAGGGGAATTTAAACCAAGTCATTTTTCCCCCCAACAGGTCCACGTAGGCCTAAATGAGCTGGAGGTGAGTTTTGGCCTCGTCCTTCCCCCAAAGCTTAGTCCCCAGGAGTTTGGCTGGGCCAGGTTATTGGGGTGAGCTTTGGCTCCTTTGGAGGTCACAGTGGGGACTGCAGACCACAGCAGACCACTGGGTGGGGATGTCAGGAGCAGGTCTGCAGCCTCCCACCTTCCTCTCTTCAGAACAGCATCAACGAGACCTTGGTTGATACCGTAGTTGCTCACTGTGAGGACAACCAGGTGAGTCTGAGGCACCTGTCGCAGCCCTCTGTGCTTCCCCTTCACCCCAATCTCTTTTGATGTTGGCGCTGCCGTGTGCACACACAGCCGCTGAGTGGGGTGGGTGAGTGGGGTGGAGGGGTGGCTGGCACCAGCTCCTGACCTCCCCACCCAGCACACAGTGGCCAAATCCCTGTCCTCAATTTCATGTATTAATGGGGCACCCCCTGGGGCCAGTCAGCCAACAAGCAGGTATGACCATCGTGGTTTAGCTGCAAAGGGGAATTGCGGCCTGAACCTCTGCAAGCGGTCTTTGTCTGTGGACTGCCGGCAGGAAAGCAGGCAGCTCCATGTGTGAGCCTCTGTCAGGACCCATTCGGATCCTACACATGCCCCATCCCCACAGGAATCTGCTCCCTTACTTCCGGAACTGCGGCAGGAACTACGTAACAGACTCCGTAGTAAAGTCCTCCCTGGACAGGAACAAGGCCCGGAGCAGGACTCGGAGCCGGAAGGATCACACAACAAAGGTCCAGGTGATTTTGAGAGGATGTTTATCAACGCTGGGGACGGTGAAGCGAGGAGGGCCCAGGAGAGAAGCAGCACCGGCAGAGAGCCTCGGTGGAGCTGCTTTGGCTCACTGGGCATTTAGAGAAAAGGGGGGTCTTGGAGACAGGTTTGGGGGTTCAGTCCAGATGAGCTGCTGCTGCCCATTGCTCCTCTGGTTGCAAGTCTCCCAGGGACCCAGAGTTTAGGCGATACATGCCCGAAAGGGAAGAAAAGTGTGGGCTTGCTCCTGGGTCCTTTGTCTTGAGGGGTTTAAAGGCTGGAGTTCTTGGGAAGGATCTCAATAGAATGTTCATCACCTTTATGCTGCTGTGCCAAAATGAGATGTGTTCCTTTACCTTATCTGGGCTTGGGTGTGGTTGGCACTAACTGGATTCTGCTATCTATCTCTCTGTTTTGGGAGAAGTATGAGCCACTTACTTTTATTTATTTATTTTTAATCCTCACCTGAAGATGTTTATTGACTTTAGAGAGAGTAAGGGGTGGAGAGAGAGAGAGCCAGAGAGAGAAAGAGGAGAGAAACATCTATGTGAGAGAGGAACATTAATTGGGTGCCTCTTGTATTTGCTTTGAACAGGGATTGAACCTGCAAGCTAGGTATGTCTAGGAATCAAACCCACAACCTGTGTTAGTATATGGGACGATGCTCTAAACCATTTACTCTTGTGTCCCTGGTTAGGGAAGACAGGATTTTGCAATGTACTAGATGGCTGAAAAGGCTCGGTCGTTTAACCTTCTGTCTCAGCTTCCCTATTCCACTTGCCCTGGCTTGCTAACTAGTCTCTCTCACAGAGGTCCAGAATCCCGGGGAGAGCTTTTATGAACGGGTACAGAGGCTGTTCCAAGAGATGCTGAGTCGACAGAAGAAGATATGGCAGGACATGCTGGCCTCGGTTTGTGACATCTTTGGCAAAGTGGTGAAGACCATCTGGAGTGTGGTTGAGAGTTTCTTCTCTAGTGTGTCACAGTTTTTCTCAAGTTTATGCCAGGCCTAAGGAGTCCCATGGGGCCTGGAGGAGCTCAGCCACACCTCCCAGCCCTTTGATTCCCCGCTTCCCAGGTAGAATATTTGCTTTCCTGCTCACCCTTGACCCATCCTCGACAACCTCCCTCACTTCCACCCTGTTCACAGCCTCTCCACCCAGCTTGCCTGGGTTTCCTTCTCTTGCTACGGCGTTTTAATAAAAGTTGGTTGGCCTGGGGAGGGGGCTCGAGTCGGGTGGAAGAGGTCAATGGGGAAAAAGCGAGATCTGTAATACTTTCAACAATAAAGGAGATTTGCTTCAAAAGTTGATTGAACCAAACTGAGTGCCTGACTGGATGCGGGGGTGGGGGTGGGCGGAGGGAGGGGGTGCTCAGTGGTTACAGGGAGAGGCTGTCCACCAATCAGATTGACCTAGGCCTGGATCTTGGCTCTGGTGAAAAAAGAACTTGGGTTAACTTAGATTGTATCTAATGTCCATCGTGGATGGAGCCAGTGACCTCCCTCTAATTAAGCTGTTACATCCTTGATTTATGACCCTTATAGATTGGGAATATTTAGATAAATAGTTCTTGTAGGACCAGATAACTAAGGGAGGTGAAGTGATTTCCTGAATGTACATTAGGGACAATGATTAACTTGGTTCAGAGTCCTCCTGACCTCTCTAATCTATAAATAGGGCACTGGCCACACTGGCCGTGGACTTATCACGAGCACCTGGATTTCAGCCTGTGCACGGCTTCTGCCTGGCACACAGTAAGTGCTCAATAGCTGCGCGTTCCTGAACACAAGGAGCTCAGGCCTGAGGGACTTTGGCCCCTTTTCTTTTCCTGACCACCCTCTTTGGGCCTTCATCACGGGCTGGGGTGGGCCTCTGAAACTCCTTCACGTTTCTTCCAAGATCAGAGGCCCAGGGACTGGGGCCACGGGGGTGGCAGGAAGTGGGCAGAGTGCACTTCAACGTGAGCCTAGAAGGAAGGCAGAGTAGGGAGGGGGCAGGCATGTGATCTCTGGGCTGGCCACCTCACCTGGGACTGTAAATGCAGAGAGTGGGGGGATCCTGGAGCAAGGCCTGAGGCCTGAGAGGGCCAGCACAGCTCACCATCTGTGAGGCCAAATGCCTCCCACCCCCCGACCCTGACTCCCTGCTCCAGGCAGATGTATGAAGACCAGCTTTGCATTCAGGGATGACTGGCAGCAAAGAGAAGCTGCTGAGATGAGATGAAGGTGGGGCTTTGACCTGAAGCAGGAAGAAAAGGGAGGAAGTGGGCCTGATGAAGAACAAACACACCAAGGTGGATGTGGGGAGGGGATTGGGAGCCAGGAGACCTGCAGGATGGGGACATTTCTGCACCCTCTTCTACCAGCTTCAGACCCTTTGGATGGTAGGAATGAAATCTTGATTCCTAGAAGGAGCTCCCCACAAGAGCCAGCTGTCAGTCCTGCAAGAGGAGCAATGGCTGGACCCGGACCCTTTCAGTAGCTTCCTGGTGGTTCCGATAATCCTGAGGGACCCTGCCCCAGGAGGGGAGGGCACTAGTGGCAAGGATCTTCCTTACCTTTGGCCTGACCCCTACCTTCCTAAGGAAGAAGGCAGCCCCAGCTGAGAGCTCCTTTTAGCAGAGCCCCACTGGTGCTCACATCCCATCCTCCTTCACTTCCAGGGGACCCCTCTGGCATGCCTTCTCACTATTAGGCCCGTCTCTGGCCTGAATCCCCCAGCTCCGAGGGCTGCCCACTGCAGTCCTGACCGGCCTTCACTTACCATTGGCCACATCCTCACTTCATGTCCCAGCCACCTTTTTTTCTTTTCTTTATGTTTCTATTTTTTTTTAAATATGTTTTTATTGATTTCAGAGAGGAAGGGAGAGAGAGAAAGAGGTAGAAACATCCATGATGAGAGAGAATTATTGATCGGCTGCCTCCTGCACACCCCCTACTGGGGATCCAGCCCACAACCCAGGCATGTGCCCTGGCCAGGAATCGAACCTCCTGCTTCATAGGTCGATGCTCAACCACGAGCCACACCATGCCATGCCAGCTGGGCTCTTTCAGAGATTTATGGATTTTTTAGAGAGAGAGGAAGGGTGAGATAGAAACATTGGTGAGAAGGAAACATTGATCACCTGCCTCTTGCACGCCTCCTATTGGGGATGGAGTCTGCAACCTAGGCATGTGCCTTGACTGGGAATTGAACAGGCAACCTCTTGGTTCATGAGTCAACTTCTGAGCCACACGGGCCAGGCATCAGCCACCATTCTCGTTCTTTCAAACCCTATCCCTGAATTTCCCCAGTGACCCCGTAGCAAACCTCCACCGGCCTCTCCTCAGGCCCTCCCACTTATTTCTTCCAACAGAAAAGGCTGTCCCCTGTGCTAAAGCCACCAGGAGCTTTGTGGCCCACCAATCCCTGGAGGTCATCTAGCTCATCTCCCGGTCTTGCCTCTTTTAAGCTCTTTCAGTCCAGTAGCCAAGCTCTAGATGATTTCATTGTTAAAAATGAAATCATCCCGGCCTGAAGATCTGTGCACCCAATGTGAATGAAGCCCAACCCTGGCCTGTCAGGCTCTGCCTGCATCACAGGTCCCGGCAGAGCCCCCTCCTGCACAGCGTTCTTTAGCTGCCCGCCATGCCTCTCCCATCTCAGGGCCTTTGCCCATGCTGTTCCCTCTGTTGGGGAGGCCCTTTCCACTCACCCGAGGCTGCCTCCCTCCCTCTATTGTAGTCCGTGTTCCCCTCAATAGCCCACACAGTCCCTGGCACACAGTAGGTGCTCAATAAATAATAAGCTTTCAATGCTGTGGGTTCTCCCAGCTCCTCTCAGTCTCTTAGTTGACCAAGCCTCCCTCTTTGGAATTCCTCCACCAGGGTTTTCCATGAGTTGAATTTGTTGTCTGACATCTGGTGGCTCTCTATACCCCAATCTTGCCACCCAACACCCAAGGTGCTGACCTTTGCTAGACTCAGAGCCTTCCCACCTCCCTTAGTCCCTTGAGCTCTGGTGAATAAGTTCTCTAACTTTCTACAAAAAGCAGTTAAAGAGCAGTTATGTGTCAAGTGTGGGGGGGGCATAGAAACTCAGACTCAGCATTTTTGTGGGTGAAAAGCCACAGACAACAATAGGAAGTTCTATGTGCTCTGGAGCTGGGATGGGCTGCCTTACTCTCCTGTATTTCTTTTTCACAATTTGTGTATTTCAATGTGTGTGTTTTTTTTTTAATGGATTTCAGAGAGAGAAAGGGAGAGGGAGAGAGAGATTGAAACATCAGTCAGCTGCCTCCTACTGAGGAGTAAGCCTGCAACCTACGGAATTGAACTGGTGACCTCCTGGTGCATGGACCAACACTCAACCATTGACCCACACCAACCACTGGCCAGGCTCTCCTGTATTTTTATTAGAAATCACATGACTTAGCCCGGCCGGCATAGCTCAGTGGTTGAGCATTGAGCTATGAATCAGGAGGTCACTGTTCGGTTCCCGGTCAGGGCACATGCCCAAGATGTGGGCTTGATCCCCAGGAGGGGACGTGAAGAATCAATCAGTGATTCTCTCTCATCATTGATGTTTCTATTTCTTTCTCCCTTGCCCTTCCTTCCTCTCTGAAATCAATGAAAGTATGTATATATATATATATATATATATATATATATATATATATATATATATTTTTTTTTTTTTTTATTGATTTTTTACAGAGAGGAAGAGAGAGGGATAGAGAGTTAGAAACATCGACGAGAGAGAATCATCGATCAGCTGCCTCTTGCACATCCCCTACTGGAGATGTGCCCGCAACCAAGGTACATGCCCTTGACCAGAATCGAACCTGGGACCTTTCAGTCCGCAGGCTCTCACTGAGCCAAACCGGTTTCGGCGAAAGTATGTTTTTTTTTAAGGTAAGACATTTCTGAGAAGAGAGGAAATGAAAGAAAAAAACAGAGAAGAGCAAATTGGTTTCAGTTTGAGCAACAAAGGGTTTGATGGGTAGTGGCCGCCTCGCTGTGGAGAGAAGGGTCACCAGGCTCCGTTTGGTCTCATCGAGGAAATCCCAGGAAATCCCGTGCACTGTTGCTTGCCAGGGGAAGGTGCTGGAGGGGAAGGCCAGAGGAAGATTTGCATTTTTAAAAAAATGTATTTTGTTGATTTTTCACAGAGAGGAAGGGAAAGGGATAGATAGCCAGAAACATCGATGAGAATCATTGATCAGCTGCCTCCTGCACATCCTCCACCGGGGATGTGCCCGCAACCAATGTACATGCCCTTGACAGGAATCAAACCTGGGACCTTTCAGTCCACAGACCAACGCTCTATCCATTGAGCCAAACCGGTTTCGGCAAGATTTGCATTTGATATCCCTAATCCAATCCAGAGCTTCCACGTGGAAGATAAGGAATGTGATCCCACAAAAGCTATCATCTTTACCTTGTTGCTTTAGTCTCAAGTCAGCATCTAAGGCAAATATAAATATATTTTAATATTTTGGATGATTTGTTTTTTGCAATTATTTGTTTCTTTCAATCCCTGTTATCAATAGAGAGCTGACTTCATTTTGCTTTCCTCTCTGGCATTATCATCAAGTCAGTGAATTTAATTCCTTTTTTCATCCTCAGTTCTTTCTGCACAATGCCTTTCACTTTTTTCTTTAGACCAGGCATTTTCCATCTTCTTTATCCAAAGTCCTGTGGCACAGGATTACATTTTTGGTCAGATTACATCTGACCAAAAAATAGGTATAATTTTAATCCATTCACATTGGATGGCTATTGTGTTGGATGCTGTCATTTTTTTAAATTTGACAATCTAAGGGAAAAGAGGTCAGTGCCCATGACTAAATAGTCAGGTATTGTATGATTTAAAAATTCTTGCAGCACACCGGTTGAAAATCGCTGGCCTAGACACTTCCGGTCACAAGTAGACACTTATCCAACTGTCTCTCTTTTTAATCAAATATTTTTCTCTTCTTTTTTTGTTTTATTCCTGATTAAGAGAAAACTCTACCATTATTGTAACAGATACTAAGTTTTAATAGCTAGTTAATGTATGATGAACTTTAACACTCATTAAGTACAAGTGTCAGCTTTACTAAAAAAACAACACAACCAACACACACCAAGAAAACTGTCCATCCCTAGCCAGTTTGGATCAGTGGATAGAGCATCAGCCTGCAGACCGAAGAGTTGCCGACTTGATCCCCAGTATGGGGCGTGCAGGAGGCAGCCAATCAATGATTCTCTCTCATTGATGGTTCTAACTCTCTCTCCCTCTGAAATCAATAAAAATATATTTTAAAAAAGAAAACTGTCCAGCCCAGCTGGGTAGTTCACTTGGTTAGCGTGTCAGCCCAATATGTCAAGGTTGCTGGTTCAATCCCCAGTCAGGGCACATATAAGAATAAACCTAAACAAGTGGAACAACAAATCCATGTTTCTCCCTTTGTCTCTCTCAAATAAAAAAAGAACAAAGTCCTGGCTCAGTTGGTTGAAGCAATGTCACTGTTAGGGTCACCGAAGGATGAACACATGACGCCCAAAGGGGTAAAGAATTATGAATTTATTAGGTCATCTGGAAAACCAGATGGGCTGAGCCCCCAGATGGCACCAGCACCCAGGGACTGGGAGTCAGTGATTCTAAAGGACTCTAGGGGGGCATTTTCTGGTCCTGAGGGGAAAGATAATGTTCTTAGCAAGTGGAATGGGGTCTTAGCAAGTGCTAAGTGAAAGGGAATGTCTGTTGTGAAGTGGTCTAAAGGTCAGTTCCTGGATTGGGGGGGGGGGGTCTCCATTCAATTATTCCATCAGATCTAACAGCCATGTACACCTGGTCAAGGCATATACCTGGGTTGTGGGTTCAATCCTCTCAGGGTGCCAGTGGAAGGCAACCAATCAATGGTTCTCTCTCATATCCATGTTTTTCTCTCTCCCTTCCTCTCTCTAAAAAAATTCAAGTAAAAAAACTGCCCACTCGAGGGGGAGACAGGCCAAGAATGGCTGATGAGCAGGAAAAAGAAGGTGGTTGGGGCTGGGGGGGGGGGGTACCCTGACAATCCAGCTCTGGGTTCAGGGGATTACAAGTGATTAGGGGCCCCGGCTGATAACCTGACTTAGCTGCAGGCCGGTTTCGTTTCACCTGCTGCCGTAGCACTTCCCATTTGAATTAGTTACCAACATTCCAAAAACAGTTTCCCATAATCATCCAGAAGCTGGGACTTTAAATGTTATTTAATCCTAATTAATTTAAAGAGCCACCGATGGCTAGAGGATACTGTACTGGACAGCACAGATTAGGGTCCACCCCAGAGCAGAAGAAATTCCAGGGTGAGGTTCCTTGGCCCTACCCATGGCTGGCTGTGACAGAGAGCCACCTCCTCTCTCTCTCTCTCTCACACACACACACACACACACCGCTCCGGGCCTTTTTGGGGTGGGGAGACTCTCCCCAGGCCTGTTCTCATCCAGCCTGCCTTTGAAGGTGCTGGGGGGGGGGGGGGGGGAGGAAGCCACCAGTGTGACAGTCAGGAGGGTAATAGATGTCTTTAGGGTAAATGTAAAAAAAAAGAAAGAGGAGCCCCAGCCAGTTTGGCTCAGTGGTTAAGCTTCAGCCCATAGACTTGTTACAGAAAACCAGAGAAGAACCAAGCAACGCTTAGAAAGATGGAGTTACACTTTATTATCACATCGCAGACTGAGAGAAAACTGCATTTCAAATTCTGGGACCCAACATGGAGAAACTCTCCTTATTTATATGTTTTTACCTTCTTTGTCTCCCAAATATGGGTTTTTTTCCGGTCCTCTTTGAAAGTTCTTTTTTTTTTTTTTTTTGTCTTTCATATTTTCTTTGTATTTCTCTTCAATAATTGCTTGACCCAACATCTTTCTGCGTGCTCTATACAATGGGAATACAAACTAAAGAATAGGAAAAAAAATAATTAAAGCATTAAATTGTACAAATTACAAATCTATCCCAAAATATGCTTACATTAAATAAAATACGCATTTCAGTAAGAGATCTACAGTGAATGACTGCATTCTGGGAAGCCTCAGGCGCTGAGGCAGGGCTGCCATTCATGGGAGATAAGAGACTGATGAACCAATCACAGTTTGCAGCGTGCTTGGGGGACCGCCCACCGGCCAGCTGCCGGAGGTCATGGGCATCGCTGTGCAGGGAAGTGGTTTAGGCGAGGGTAAGAGGCAAGCTCCAATTCTGAGTTCATTACATCTTCTCAAGCATTTCCTCAGCCTGCACAGTACAGGTTCACAAAGTAAACAAGTTAAGGTAAGCAGACAACTCTTTAGATCCCAAACGCATATGGGCAGTCGTGAGGAGGTTCTTCTGCAGGACCCAGCAGAGCCAGGGTCTGCGGGAAGCGAGGACTGGGATGGAGGCTCCCTCCAGAGCTGGAGACGACCCTCAAGCACAGTCTGCACCGCAGCGCCCCTCCCATCCTCTGGCGGATCGCTTAATGTAGTCTTCCACTTTGTCTGGAAGTCCTCCTTGTCCCTCAGCCATATTCAGTGGGTCATTGATGTTCAGAAGATCAGTAAACAAAGAGTTTAATCCCCAAACAGCATCCTTTAATGTCCTCATCGGAGTGCAGACAGTGCCGTCGATTGAATGTTCCCTCAGTAAACTCAGACATCTTGCCCGTCTCTGTGATGTTGGGGTGCCAGATCCTGGTCAAGGATCTCGCTTTGGGTGGCACCATGTTGTATGCATCAGGAACTTCTGTTTCAAACTGAAATTTTCCACCCTCGTAGTAACCCTCATCAGGGGTCACAGTTAGCTGAAAGCAATGAAGCTCGTTTGGATCAGGAAGATGCACTTTACCTGTACAAGGCACGTTAGCTTCAAGTTCTGCAACCTCTTCAATGAGCAGTCTGTCGTCTCTCACAGACACCCTCCGAGCGGAGTCAGAGGCAGCGGCTGACGTCCAGGACCCTTGGAAACCATCATCCCGCGCCAGTTTGCTCGCCAGAGTCAGCATTACTGCTGCCTTTACCCCGGGCACCTCGAGACAGCGAGGCGGGCCTGGCGCCCAACACCATGCCCAGCCGGCCAGCCAGCCGGCGGCAGTGGACGCAGCCCCTCACAGCCTCACCGGCTCCGGGCGGCGGGACCGGAACCCACTTTGCAAGTTCTTAAAGAGCCCCAAGTGCTAGGGCTTTGAGACCTCAGTCTAAGGCTTGGCCTGGCGCCGGCACTGATAACTTCATCTGGGGAATGTTTATGGCCTCTCTGGAGTAGCCTTATTTTCCTTAATATTTAAGCAAGCGGGCATTTACAGAAGCCAAAAACTGGGTTAAAATTTCAAACAGCAGTTTTTATGAGATGCATGCTTCAGACTGAAGGATCCTGGTTTTGATTCTGGTCAAGAGCACATACCCATGTTTAAAGCTTGTCCCTGGCTGGGTCCTGGTCGGGGCATGTGCAGGAGGTAACCAACCGATGTGTTTCTCTCACATCAATATTTCTCTGTTTTTCCCTCTCTCTAAAAATCAATTTTAAAAAATCCTCGGGTGAGGATTAAAAAAAGAAGAAAGAAAGAGCAAGGCTATTTTAGGGTCGGCCCCTGTGAGGCTGGGGCAACGCCGTGGCTGCTGGTGGCACGGTGGGGTGGCAGTCCCAGCCCTGTGGCCCTGTCAGCAGGGGCTCACTGGTGGACAGCAGAGGAGAGGAACCACGTTGTGCTTGACCTTACAGCAGCAGGAGGGTCAGAATTAAAAGAGAGATGCCATATACAAAGAGTTCTTCAAAAAATTTAATCAGGCATCTGGCTTCCTGTCTCGAGCTGCCCTACAAAGCAGAAGAAGAAAAACAATCACTGGGAATGGTTCAGTGCATGCAAAAAAGTCCAGGTCACTCTCGCCTCACGTGGCGGCGGTGGTGGACTGAGCAAAAGAGGTGTGAAACTGGCCAAGTTTATGGAAAAAGCAGCTGCTTCGGTGTGATTTCTCCCAAAATGCATATAAAATCTTATAAACCTCTTAGGCGTACTATATTTTTCAGACAATTTATATGAGCAATTTAAGTTGTAAATTTAGTTCACCTTTATGCCACATTTTATAAAATTAATGGTTAAGGCCCTGGCTGGTTTGGCTCAGTGGATGGAGCGTTGGCCTGCGGACTGAAGGGTCCCGGGTTTGATTCTGGCCGGGGACACATGCCTAGGTTGCGGGCTTGATCCTGCAGTAGGGGGCATGCAGGAGGCAGCCGATCAATGATTCTCATCATTGATGTTTCTATCACTCTCTATCCTCCTTCCTCTCTAAAAATCAATAGAATATATATTTTTAAAAATTAATGCTTAAGTACAAAATGTTTTGTCTTGTTTTTAAAAAAGGTTCTTTTACTTTGGGCATTTTGAAATACATTCCCGAGGCCAGGAAGAGACGCTTCTGGGGAAGGGAAGAACGAATGCAGGGTTAGCCTGGCCAGAGGGAGGTGGTGTGGGCCGGGGCAAGGCTGGGTGAGGCCAGGGCCTCCCCTGCAAGCGCGGGCTGCCAGGAGGCCAGGGAGAGGCCTGCAAGGCAAGCCTGCTAGTACAGGGTCTCCCGCGAGTGGGTTCTCAGGTGGCGTATCAGGTGGGAGTTGCGGCTAAAGCTGCGGCCACACTGTGGGCAGGAGTAGGGCCTGGCCCCCGTGTGCACCAGCATGTGGCGAAGCAGGTTGCAGCTGCGGCTGAAGCTCTTGCCGCACTCCAGGCACTCTTGGGGGGGCTCGGGCTGCCCGGGCGCCAGGTCCCCTGTCCCTGCGTGGGTGGCCAGGTGCCGCTGCAGGTGGGCATTGCGCCGGAAGCTCCGGCCGCACGTCTCGCAGCCGTAGGGCCGCTCGCCCGTGTGGCTGCGGCGGTGGCGGGCCAGGTTGGAGCTGTTGCGGAAGCGGTGGCCGCAGGTGTCGCAGGCGTGGGGCTTCTCCCCGGTGTGGATGCGCTGGTGGCGCGCCAGGTGGGCGCTCTGGCTGAAGCCCTCCCCGCACTCGCTGCAGCGGCAGGGCTTCTCCCCGGTGTGGCTGCGCCGGTGGCGGGCGAGGTCCTGCGTCTGGCCGAAGGTCTTACCGCACTGGGCGCAGCGGTAGGGCCTCTGGCCGCCGTGGGTGAGGAGGTGGCGGGCGAGGCTGGCCCTGCGCACGAAGCGCTTTCCGCACTGCGTGCAGCCGTAGGGCTTCTCGCCCGTGTGCACGCGCTGGTGGCAGACCAGCTGGGTGCTCTGGCTGAACCTGCGGCCGCACACCGGGCAGGAGAAGGGCCGCTCGCCCGTGTGCACGCGCACGTGGGCCGCCAGGTGCTCGCCGCGCCGGAAGGCCTTGCCGCACTCGCTGCACGCGTAGGGCCTGCGCTGCTCGGGGCCCGGGCGCCGGCCGGCCGCGCCCTCGGGGCCCTGGTGGCTCTTGTCTCGGGCGTGGATCCGCAGGTGGCGCTTGAGGCTGGAGCGGCGCTTGAAGGTCTGGCCGCAGAGGGAGCACAGCACCACGGTCATCTCGGCCTGCTTGGCCTTGGGCTCCGGGGCGCGGGGCCCCTTCTGGTCCTGGGAGTGCGCCAGCAGGTGCTGCAGGAGGCTGGCGCGGCTCTGGAAGCCCTGGCCGCACTCGGCGCACAGGAAGGCGGGCTCCGAGTGCGTCTGCAGGTGCTTGTTCAGGTGCGAGCTCTGGCGGAAGCGGTGGCTGCAGAGGTGGCAGGCGTGCGGCCGCTCGTCCGTGTGCGTGCGCATGTGCAGCTTGAGGATGGAGTTGCGGCCGAAGGTCTTCCCGCAGCACAGGCACTGGAAGGACCGCTTGCCCGGGTGCGACCGCAGCAGGTGCCCTTCCAGGCGGGACAGCTTCGGGAAGCTCACCCCGCATTCTGTGCAGATGAACTTGGTCTCTGGGTCCGGCCGGGGGGCCCCTTCGGCCGCTTTGGCCTCAGCAACGAGGTCGCTCTTGCCGTCGTCGGAGGGCTCTCCTCCGCGGGAGCTGCTCCCCGCAGGGCCCTGGCCGAGCGGCTGCTCCGGGGCCTCTCCCGCCGCCCCGGGGCTGTCCCGAGACTCTGCCGCGATAGCAGCAGGCCAGGCAGCCCCTTTGGGGTCTTCCTTACAGTCCTCGCCCGGGATTCTGTTTGTGAATCCTGTAAAAGGCGCAAAGAACAGGGTGAGCCGGCCTCTTCCGAGGGGCTCCTAGGAACCGCCAGACCCTCGTTGCCCGGGAACAGGGAGACACCCAGGATCCTGTAAAGCTGGGAGGTGGGAGGGTGGGGAAAGGGAGAGGGAAGGGGGCTGGGGGTGCAGAGGGCGTGGGGTAAATACAAGGAACAAGCCATTTACTACTGTAACTGATTGGTAGTGTGCGATTCTAGTCCTTAGATAAGCTGGCATTCACAATGCTGTGCCACTGTCACCACTGTCCAGTGTCAGAGCTTGGTCATTCCCCCAAATGGAAACTCCACGCCTATTAGCAAGCACTCCCATGACTACCTAATATCTATATAAATATTTATATTTATATTTAAGAGAAAAGAAGGGAGAGGGAGGGAGAGAGACATCAATGATGAGAGAGAATTTTTTTTATCAGTTTCCGCCTGCACTCCCTCTACTGGAGATGGAGCTCGAAAGCCTGGGCGTGTGCCCTTAATCAGAATTGAACCTGGGACCCCCTTCAGTCCGCAGGTGGGTGCGCTATCCACTGAGCAAAACTGGCCAGGGCTGACCACCTATTTTAAAAATTCAGAGTTAGCCCTGGCTGGTGTGACTCAGTTGGTCATCCCTTGCACTGCAAGGTTGTCGGTTCAAGTCCCAGTCAGGGCACACTTGGGGCTGCAGGCTGGATCCCAGGTAGGAGGTGTGCAGGAGGCAGCCCATCGACGTCACATTGCTGTTTTCCCCTCTCTCTCCTTCTTCCCCTCTAAAAAAAAAAAAAATCAATTAAAATATTTATGAAGAAAAAAAAAAGCCCAGAGTTAAAGAGGTTGATGCTTAGACCAGATACAATAAGCCTTTGAATATATACAGGGTAGGGCACAAGTAGGTTTACAGTTTTTGTATGGAAAATAATAAGTAATAAATGATAACATAAGAATAAACTCTGTTTCATATACTCACTTTTTAAAAAAGTAAACCTACTTGAAAAAAATTTTTTTATTGATTTCAGAGAGGAAGAGAGAGGGAGAGAGAGATAGAAACATCAATGATGATAGAGAATCATTGATTGGCTGGCTGCCTCCTGCACGCCCCAAACTGGGGATGAAGCCTACAACCCGACGCGTGCCCTGACCGGGAATCGAACCAGTAACCTCCTGGTTCAACTACTGGGCCTCCCTGGCAGGACTGTCACCCTACTTTTGCTCCACCATATATATGATCTCTTCGTCAAAGAGTGCCCGTGTTCAGCCAAAAAAGTCCAAGTATCAGGTAGGGTGTGTGGAGCTTCAGGAATCACATCCCAACGAAAAGAAAGAGGCTTCGGGGTTTGTAAGCCCTGCAAGGGGCTCTTACCCAGAGGGTACACAGGCCACGCCTTCTTCTCGGGGACATCTTCAAAAGTCAAGGACTCCTGTAACAAAAGAGGGGCAGGAACCCTCAGTGAGTAAGGAACAGGGCCCCGGGGCCTGAGGGGACCGAAGAGCTTACTAGGCTTAAACTCAAAGACATGGACTTGCTCAAACTGCAGAGGCAACGATCATTTGGGACAGAAGAACATCCTGGGGTGAGGGGCCCCGTCCGACTCACCAGAACAGCTGCCAGCTCCTGATCGCGGGAGTTCTCTTCAGACCACAGCTCGGGGCCCTGGGGGGCTGACAGCATGGGGGAGAAAGAGCTGTGAGGAGCCAGCCTTATCCGCCATGAGGCTGAGGACGGGCGCCTGCTGCTAAGTCTCTGCGACTTCTTGGCTCTCATCCACTCCTGCCAACGAGGGCTGCCCACCTCTGTCCCCACCTGGCCTCCCGGCTCCCACCTTCCCTGGGCACCAGCTCCTCACCACCATCTGGCAGGGCCTGGAGTGTCCTCTTGGGACCTGGGCTCAGCGGCGGCTTTGAACTTGGGGGCTGTCTCCAGGCGCCCTGCTCATCAGGCTTGGGGGGCCCTGGCTGGGATGGCAGTAGTTCCGTGGGTGGTTCCAGGGCTGGAGGCTTTTCTGAGGGCACTTCCTTTTTGGGGCTATGCATAGAGACCTGGGAGGGGCCCCCGTGTCCTTCCACGGGGATGTCTGCACGGGGACAGTTCTTGCCGGCATTGAAACTAAAATCCTGTTCAAAACAAATCCACATGAGGCAACAGACAGGGTGGTAACCCATGTCCTACTGACTCCTAAGAAACAAAACCAAGGAAGGAGGAGAGTCCGATGGAGAGAAACAAGGAGGTTAAGAAGGAATTGGCACAGGGAGGAAAGTGGGGTTCTCAGTGATTTTTAAAAAATATATATTTTAGCCAAAACCGGTTTGGCTCAGTGGTAGAGCGTCGGTCTGCGGACTGAAGGGTCCCAGGTTCGATTCCAGTCAAGGGCATGTACATTGGTTGCGGGCACATCCCCGGTGGGGGGGTGTGCAGGAGGCAGTTGATCGATGATTCTCCCTCATCGATGTTTCTAACTCTCTCTCCCTCTCCCTTCCTCTCTGTAAAAAAAAATCAATAAAATGTTTAAATATATATATATAAATATATATAAAATATTTAAATATATATATATTATTGATTTTTTTTTTTTTACAGAGAGGGATAGAGTTGGAAACATCGATGAGAGAGAAACATCGATCAACTGCCTCCTGCACACCCCCTACCTGGGATGTGCCCGAAACCAAGTACATGCCCTTGACTGGAATTGAACCTGGGACCCCTCAGTCCGCAGACCGACGCTCTACCACTGAGCCAAACCGGTTTTGGCGAGTGATTTCTTAATGGGGCCATAGAGTCCTCCTTTCCCAGCAGCTGCCCAGCCCATGGAGCTGCCGCCCGCTTACCAGCGGCCCCACATCGATGGACTCCCTCTGGACCCCCTCCAGCAGCAGCACCACCTCCTCGCCGTCCCTGAGCGGCTGGCCCTTGAGCCGGGCCAGGATGTGCGGGGGCAGCACGCTCAGGAACTGCTCCAGCACCAGCAGCTCCAGGATCTGCTTCTTGGTGTGCAGTGCTGGCCGCAGCCAGTGGCCGCAGAGCTCCCGGAGCCGGCTCAGCGATGCCCTGGGCCCCATGTCCTCCTGGTACTGGAAGCATCTGAAGAGCTGGTGAGCCACTTCGGGCCGGAGCCTGAGCTCTGGCCGCCTGGGGTCCTCCTGGCCTGCGGCCTCCTCCTCCTCCAGCTTTACTGCACTGAGCTGCTCTGGCTCCCTCTCCGCCGGCGCCGTTTCCACAAGCATCCTTCACCCTCGGGGACACCTCACCACAGCTGCTCCCACGCTTGAGGCTCTCTCCCTCTCTGCTCACACACCTGTGGTGAGAGATGAAAAAGGAGAAAGGGGGGGGGAGAGGGGAAGAGGGAGAGGGAGAGGGAGAGGGAGAGGGAGAGGGAGAGGGAGAGAGAGAGAGAGAGAGAGAGACTTAAAGATGTGGCCTCCAGAGGAATTGTCTCTTGCACTGGTCATGAGAATGGCTCAGCCAAACCAATGCACCAAAAGGCAGGGAAAGCGGATGGTTCTGCATTACCATCCTCTCTGCAGCAGTTAGAACTCCGCCTCACTTTACCCCAGGGGTCAAAGTCGGCAGCTTTCCCTGCCTCTTGATGTAACGCCGAGGGGAGCACCTGGCAGTACTGAGGACGGGTCCTTACCACCCATGTTCCATCGCCATCCAATCCGCTCTAGACCCAACTTTCAGTGTAAAGGGCGTTGTAGGGCATAAGAAGTCAAATGGTCCCTCAAGGAAAAATTGAATAGTCTAAAGACAGGATATTCCCAGAAACAGCTGGCCCAGGTTCTTTAGTCTACATTATAAAGAATAAGTACCTACAGGGGCAAATTTCTCGAGACTAACTCCCATTGCAACCAAAAGCATGAAACTTGATTGGATTTTTTATTGATTTCAGAGAGGAAGAGAGAGATAAAACATTAATGATGAGAGATAATCATTAATCGGCTGCCTTCTACATGCCCCCCACTGGGGATTGAGCCCACAACCCAGGCATGTGCCCTTGACTGGAATGGAACCTGGGACTCTTCAGTCCATAGGTCTCGCTCTATACACTGAGCCAAACCAGCTAGGGACAAATTTTGATTTTTTAAAATATATTTTAATTGACTTCAGAGAGGAAGAGAGAGGGAGAGAGAAACACCAATTAAGAGAAAGAATCATTGATCCGGTTGCCTCCTGCACACCCTCTACTGGGGATTGAGCCCACAATCCGGGCATGTGCCCTTGACTGGAATTGAACCTGGGACCCTTCAGTCTGCAGGCCAACAGTCTATCCATTGAGCCAAACCAGCTAGGGCCGAATTCTGATTTTTTAAATATTTGTTTCTAATTGGTTTTAGAGAGAGAGGGAGGGATAGGGAGAGAAAGAAATATCATCGGTACATCAACATCAACAAGTTGCCTCCTGCAGGCCCCCTGCTGGGGACCGAGCCCTGGAAGCCAGGGGAAACCCAGGCACGTGCCCTGACTGGGAATCGAACTTGCAACCTCTTGCTGCATGGGTGTGACAATGACCAGACTGGACTGGGGCCAGGGATTGAGCCTGCAACCAAGGTACATGCCCTTGACTGGAATCCAACCCGAGACCCTTCAGTCCTCGGGCCGACGCTCTAAGCACTGCGACAAACTGGCCAAGGCTGGATTCTGATGTTTTTAAATAGGTTCTCAAAGATATTTTGGGATTAACTGGGAAACTTGAACATGGATGGGGCACTAGATGACAATGAAGATGAATTTCTGAGGTGGAATTTCAGCTTTGTGGTATGCAGGAAATGCCTTTATTCTTAGCTGTTGAAGGGTTTGGAAGTGAAGGGACATGAGGGTTCAACCAAATTTATGGGCCGACAAAGAGCTGGGACGGGTCTGCAGGAGAGACCAGCTTACAGCTTGCAGAAGCTTGTGACAGACGGGTTCCCAAGGCGGGCCAAACCGCCTGCCGGTTACACAGCCTCTGGGTGTGTCCTTGGGAGCTGGGTATGGGCAGGAGAGGCAGTTTTCTTCCCTTTCTTTGGTTTACATTTTGGATTCTTCCCTCGTCTATCCCTCTGGGAGGAATCCATCCTGAGTATGCCGGCAATAAAGTGTTTCTAACGGGCCACCAGGGGGCACTGGATCCACGCGACTGATTGACAATGCCCCCCTCTCCTGGCAAGCCGCAAAGGGTTCTGAGGTACAGTCTCTTTTGGGGGGTAGCCCAGCTAACAAAGTGGGAGTTGCCCCAAGTTCATCCCTAATCACAGGCACTCAATTTAGTCCTTCAGCACAACCCAGTACATACCTCTACTTTTTAAAAAATATATATATATTTTATTGATTTCTTACAGAGAGGAAGGGAGAGGGACAGAGAGTTAGAAACATCAATCAGCTGCCTCCTGCACACCCTCTATTGGGGATGTGCCTGCAACCAAGGTACATGCCCTTGACCAGAATCGAACCTGGGTCCCTTCAGTCCGCAAACTGACGCTCTATCCACTGAGCCAAACCAGCTAGGGCTACCTGTACTTTTGTTACAGAGCTTTGGGGGCACTTTTATATTTTAATTTGGGCAGGAATTACTCTATAGATATTGAAACCCAAGTGCAAATCTCTTTCTGCTCTCCATGCTGTCCAGCCTCGGGGTTAAAAATGAGCTTCTCCCAAACCCGTCTCCTCACCCCCACCCCATGACTTCCAGGCAGCGGGATCAGAAGAAAGACATCACCGCCACTTCCCACCACCTAAAGGGAGTAGACGGTGGGTGTGTGTAATCTCACCCCATTATTACTGGGTGATAATAATACAAGTGAGCACGATAACAGCTGGCCCCGCGTTATGGCTGAGGACACCAATGCCCAGAGGTACAGACCAAGAAGGCAACTCAGCCTTGGCCGTGGAGCCAGGGCGAAGTCAGTTTGCTCCAGAGCTTTGAACAGTATGTTGAGCCCTCTTAATATGGGACTCAGGGGCCAAGGAGCTGAGGGTTCTGTAAACCTCCTTTTCAGGTAGGGTGAGTGGGGTGTGAACTGGTAGGACAGAAAGAATCTGGGTTTTTAAAAGCTTGGTCCTACACTTCCTGCCTCAGAGAAGAGGAGGAAGGAGAGGGGAGAGGCCTACATCCCGCCCACCTGACCAGCCCTGCCCCTCTCTCCAGCCTTCCCCCCCCCCCCCCCCCCGTCCTGCATCTCCCCGGCTTCCCTCCCCTTCCCCCACTGTCCGGCTTCTCCTCAGTCTTCCCCCTTCCCTCCATGCTCTCCCCTTCTTCCCCCTCCTCCCTCCAGCACTTCTCCACACTCCCCAGCACCTGTGTCCCCTCAGCCTCTCCAACCTCCATTCTTCTCTGCACTGCGTCATCTGGGGCTCCTCCTTTTATTGCTGGCTCCTCTGCCCATTGTCCCCTCTTGTGGAACTTCACACCAGCCACGTGTCTCTCCCCCTCCAGTGTCACTCTGAGTGTATTTCTGCCCCTGGCCCTGAAATAGCGCCAGGGGCAGAAATACACTTTTTGTGTTTTGTTTTGTGAGTTGATTTTAGAGAGAGGAAGGGAGGAGAGAGAAAAGTATCAATGTGAGAGAGAAAGCAGCCCCTACCACGGATTTTATCCACAGCCTGGGCATGTGCCCTGACCAGGAATCAAACCTGCTACCCTTCCGTGCCCAGGACGACGCTCCGGACCAACTGAGCCACACACTGGCTCTTGTTCAGTAACTGATCACCCAGCACTTGCAGTAGCTTCAATGTTTGTTAATAGAAATGACAAAATGAGACCATAATGGCTACCTTGCAGTTGTAATTTTTGAGGAATGCATGCAAAATGGTACGGAAAAGGTCTTTGATAAATATTTAAAAAATGGTTTTTTGTTCCATTGTGTTTTGGTAGCAAGAGCAAAATAATTAGAGAACCAATCACGTATAATCAGGAAGCCTGTATTAACAGCGTGCCTAGCTATCAGGGTCGCTGAATCCCACTCCGGCCCACGGGGTAAATTTGACCAAGGCAAGGACTGTGTTCAAACGGGATGGGTACACTGGTCAAGGTCACCCCAGGCGGAGACAAGCTTTGCTGAAATTGACCGCCAAGCAAAAGCCCAGAAACAGGAAGGACCCGGGCTCCCTCCTGCCCTCATCTTAGCAGAGCATCCTAATGTGAATCAGAAAATAATAATAATAATAATAATAATAATAATAATAACAATGGTATTCCGAATTCCAGCCTTCAGGCCTACATACCCAGGGTGCCGGAACCTCCAGGTGAGGTCTCACCAAAAGGTTTAAAAGAAGTGGGATTCAAGGGAAATTGGCCTTTGAGTCCCTCGGCGCCTCGCCCCCTCCCCTAGCCCGAGCACACAAAAGCTTTGCTAATATGCACATCATCTGTGGGGGTTGGGCCGGGTGAGGGCGAAGACTCGGAGCCACCCTCTAGCACTTGACCATCTTAATTTGGAGCCCAGAGTCAGGGAGGCGAAAGCTGGAGCAGCCCCGCGCGGAGCTGACGACAGGAGAGCACAGAGCGGGGTCCTTGGCCAGGAGCTACCTTCTCCCTGGACGCAGCAGGCAGGCGCGGCGTGGCTTTGTTGGCTGGGCTCCCTTCCGAGTGCTAAGCTGAGCTGATAAGACCGGCCGGTCCTCCTGGGGGCAGCGGGTACAGCAAGCCCATGCCATAGCAAGTCTTGTAACTTCCCCGATGCCCCATCGACACGGGTCCACGGATCTGGTTGGTACTGGGCCCTTCCCCAGCATGGACCACCCACGCCCTCTCAAGACTTTCTGCCAGCCACCTAATCCCCCATCCAGGCCTGGAACACCCACCCTCCCAACTCCCGGCCGCCCCACCCTCCACCAGTTTTCTCTCCCAGCTGCTATGACCCCTCACGTTTGTCCGGGCAGCCTGCACCCCGGGCATCCCTGCAACTTACCACTCGGTCCCCACTCCAGAGACAGAGGTGCTGGGGGCTGTAGAACCAGTCAGGCTCGGCCAGCCTGGGGGAGGACTCACGGAAAATGGGACAGGAAGTTCCCAGCCCCAGCCCCAGCCCCAGCCAGGTGATGAGGGGGCATCCTAGAGTTAACCCTTAACCTCCCAGTTTGGGAACTGGGTGGAGAGAAGGCAGGGCAGAGCCAGAGAAATAAAGACAAAGAGGCTAATCCAGATTCTAACCCCAAACTGCTTATGAGTCTAACCAGACCTCCAAGTAAGAATTGCCCTCCTCCTAGTCAAGACTGGTCCGTCCTAGCCGGTTTGGCTCAGTGGATAGAGCATAGGCCTGCGGACTTCAAGGTCCCAGGTTCAATTCCAGTCAAGGGTATGTTGTACCTTGGTTGCGGGCACATCTCCAGAGGTAGCTGATTGATGTCCTTTTCCCATCAATGTTTCTAACTCTTTATCCCTCTCCCTTCCTCTCGGAAAAAAAAAAAAAAAGACTGGTCCTATGCACGTTGGGGTCTGTCAGCCTGTGCTTTGAGGTGAGGGGGACACAAGAAGTGCCATTTAAAAATGCCTGCTGTGGCCCAAGCTGGTTTGACTCAATGGATAGAGCGTTAGCCTGCGTACCAAAGGGTCTCAGGTTCGATTCCCGGTGGTTGCAGGCTCCTCCCCAGCCTGGGTCCAGGAGACAACCAATCGATCTGTTTCTCTGTCTTTCCCTCTCTCTAAAAATCAATGGAAAAAAATATCCTTGGGTGAGGATTAAATAAATGATAAATTAATTGATAAATAAAAATGCCTGCTGTGTGCCGGGCTTTTGGCCAGGCATTTTCATTCACGCAGCGAGTCTTTGCCAAGGGCAGGCCCGGCTGTGGGTGCTGAGGGCACCGCGGTAAGCGGGACCCTGGGCGCAGGGCTTCCCCGCCAGGGTGCGGGAACAAACAGTGATGGTGCCAGGAGGAAGGTGGACTATGTAATGGGGGAGGGGAGGGCGCCTGCAGCTTCGCCACCTACAATCCTCCCAAGAATCCTGCCAGGTGGCTTTGGACCCCAGCCTCCCCAATGCCAGAGCAGGAGCTCCGGGGAGGGGGAGTGACCTCAGCTCTGCCTCAGACCTCTTTGTTCTAAGGGGCCTTTGGCTGTGCTTTTGGAAGGTGCACCCTGTGGCACCACCACCTGTCCTGGAGCCCCGGGGCCACCTCCGAGGTGGCTGCAGGCTGGAGACTGGCAGTCCCGGGGCCCAGGGCCGTGGGGGCCGACCCTGCGCTCGCGCTGGCTCCCTCGCAGGCGCGCGGTCTTCCTGTGCCGAGCACCGGGCTCGTCCGGTTCCTTCCTGTGTCGGGCGCGGGCCTCCCGGGACACAAGCCCCTGCCCACAGGAGGCTTCCCTGGTCCGCTCGGCAGCCTCCTCCCCTGGCCCAGCGCCTGGCACGTTTGGGGACGGACGAGAGGGCTGAGACGCAGCCCGCGGGCCCACAGAACTCCGAGGTTTGCTGCTCCCCCACCCCTGGCTCCCCACCGGGCGACTCCTCCCGGGTTCACACCCCCACCCCCACCCCCACCCCGCTGCTGCGGCCCGCCCCGGGCTGGACGGCTGTCTTTATTGGCTGGGCCTCCTCTGGGTGCTGAGCCGAGGCCACGAGGCCCGGGCGTCCTGGGGGCCGTGGGGGCAGCAAGGCCACGTCGCGGAAGTCCTGCAGCCTCCCTGCGGGGCGGGCGGGCCGGGGCGGGGGCTTCTCCCGCAGACCCAGACCCGGCCCCCAGGCTGCTGCCCCTGCTCCTGCGACCCCTGGAGAGCGCGTGGCTGCACCCGAGCTGCAGGGACATGGCCTGTCGGTGAAGGATCCGACCTGGCTGTCTCCGGGCGCTGGGCCGAGAGTGAGCGCCTGGGGGAGCTGGCTGGGAATGCAGCAGGAAGATTCGGGGTTCTCCAGGGCCTCCGACTCAGGCGCACCCCTTTCCTGGAAATATGTTAGAAAAGCAGAGGCCTGCTTGACCCAACTACCAGAAAGAGCCAGACAAAGGCCTGGAGGGAGGCCAGACCGACACTAGCTTTCGGCTTTCGTCCCTAAGCCTCCTCCAGCTTGTGGGTTTTGCCTAATATGCCAGCTCCTGGCTCAGCACGGACTTGCCCCATTCATTCGTTCATTCATTCAGAAAACACTTGCTTCCCTACTGTGTGTCGGGCTAGGTCCCCACCCCAGGGATGCGGGCTCAGTGGATGGACAAATGCTGCCTCCATGAGGCTTTAGGTCCCTGAACCAGGATTCCCTTTGATTTCTCATTAACAGAAGAAGTTACTTTGCCTGAAAAAAGTGCTTAATGAACATCTAGTTCTCTTCAAATTCGTCCCCATCTTTGAAAAATACATCCCCCTCTCCCAGAGTGTTATCCATGAACAAAGAAAAATGCTTGTTAAGTTGCTGGATTACTTATCTCTATTTGTGATAAGCAAATCCCCAAAGGACTTTTAATATTCACCTACCTATTTGGGGTATATTTCAGTAGCTCCTAAAATTATATTGAAACTGCAAACCTCAACTATTCTACTTGTTATCTTAGGATTTTGGGAAGTAATTGGTGTCTTAACACACACACACACACACACACACACACACACACACATTCTCTCTCTCTCTCTCTCTCTCTCTCTCTCTCTCTCCTTATCATTTATTTATTAAATGTGGGGAAAAATTAAATCTAATATCAGCCAAGTCAGCAGAAGTACCTGACAGGATGACCAACGGGTCCTCATCTTTCCTCCCATCTCTTCAGAAATTTCAAAAGAAAAACAAATCTTCCTGAATTTTCAATTTATGTAGAATTCCTCCATTTAGAATAATTCAGTGCAAAGAGAGAACTCCTCCAACACTGAGAAGAATTACTATTAAAAGCCCTATGATTGCGAAGCCCGTGTGCCCAATGGTTGAATGTTGACCTATGATCCAGGAGATCATGTTTAGATTCCCCGTCACGGCACATGTCTGGGTTATGGTTTCAGGCTCGATCCCTAGTAGGGGGCAACCGATCAAAGATCCTCATCATTGATGTTTCTATCTCTCTCTCCCTCTTCCTTCCTCTTTGAAATCAATAATATATATATATATATATATATATATATATATATATATATATATATATATATTATTGAAGGTTCTTGGCTTCCCAGTCAAGGACATGTACCTGGTTTGCAGTTTCTATCCCCAATCCTGGTTGGGTGTGTGTGGAAGGCAACCAACTGATGTGTCTTTGTCACATCGATGTTCCTCTCTTTCTCTCTTTCCCTCTCTCTCCCCCTTCCCTCTGTCCCTCCCTCCCTTCCAATCTCTCTAAAAATCAATGGAAAAAATAGCTTGGGTGAGGATTAACAATATATATATGATCTGTTCAATTCCAGGACAGATCATATGCCTATGTTGTGGGCTCAATCCCTAATAGGCAGTGTGCAGGAGGTGGCTGGTTGATGTATCAATATTTCTCTCCCTTCCTCTCTAAAAAATATATTTTTATTGATTTCAGAGAGGAAGAAAGAGGGAGAGAGAGAAAACATCAACAATGAGAGAGAATCATGGACTGGCTGCCTCCTGCAAGTCCCCCACTGGGGAGCAATTCCACAACCCAGGTATGTGCCCCTGACCAGAATCAAACCTGGGACCCTTCAGTTCCCAGGCTGATGCTCTATATACTAAGCCAAATCGGATAGGGCTCAGGCAGTTTTGAGAACAGTGGCTTTGTAATATAGCTTGATATCTGGTATTGTGATCCCTCCAAATTTGTTCTTCTTTCTCAGGATTGCTGCAGCTATTTGGGGTCTTTTTTTATTCCAGATGAATTTTTGGACAGTTTGTTCTAGGTCTGTGAAATATTCTGTTGGTATCCTAATAGGGATTGCATTGAATCTATAGATTATTTGAGTAGCGTGGACATTTTAGTGATGTTGATTCTACCAATCCATGAACATGGTATATGCTTCCATTTGTTTATGTCTTCCTCTATTTTTTCAACGTCCTGTAGTTTTCTGAGTACAGGTCTTTTACCTCCTTAGTTAAGTTTATTCTTAGGTATCTTCTTCTTATTATTATTATTTTGCAATGTTAAAGGGGCTTGTTTGTTTAGTTTCTCTTTCTGTGAGTTTATTATCTCTTATATAAAAGGCTCATGGCCGTCACTGCAGTGCTCTTGCAGCAGGCAGGACAGGGCGTGAGCTACTGGCAGAGAGCTATGAGCAGCAGAGGGAGAGGCAGCAAGCTACCAGCGGCGATGGGCAGGGCGGTCAGCTGAGGCAAGCAGAAGTGAGCTACTCCTGCACGATTTTGTGCATACTGGGCCTCTAGTTGGTATATAAAAAAACCATAGATTTATGGGTGTTAATTTTGTATCCTGCTACATTGCCAAATTCATTTATTAAGTCTAGTAGTTTTTTGATGACCTTGGGGTTTTCTATGTACAATGTCATGTCATCTGCAAATAAGGACAGTTTCACTTCTTCTTTTACAGTTTGGATGCCTTTTATTTCTTCTTGTCTGATTGCTATGGCTAGCATTTCCAGTACTACCGTGTTTCCCCAAAAATAAGACATCCTCTGAAAATAAGACCTACTTACAGGTTTCCTTCTGAGTGAAATATAAGGCATCCCCCCAAAATAAGGCTCCCAGGCTCTGTCTCAGAATGAAAATTAATTTACTGTAAACTGGTCGCTAGGGCCACCCCAACTGGCGTCTAGCAATCAGTGGTGTTACATGGAGTCCTGACATCACTGCTGTGTGAATGGAGAGAAATCAGCGTGGAAACTTTGTGAAACCTAAACTGCAAGAAGTTGTGACTTGGGTGAAGAATTCATGGGAGAAAATCACTGACAGTTGCATTGCAAATGCACTGTGAGCAGGCTACATTGACAAGAAGTACTCATTTAAAGACAGTGCTATTGCTAACCATGAGAGATTTGGTCCACTGATTCTGAAAGAAATGGAGTCACAAGAAACTCACCAGGAAATTCAGGAATTGGATTGTTATGATGATGTTCCAGAAGATGATAACATGATTGTCATTGAATAAATGAGTAAATGATACTGTAGGATTCACAGTTTGTCTGGTTTGTGTTGACAACTACCGTACTACCGTACCATATACAGGTAATAAATTTCCTTTATTTTCATTTAACAATAAATGTGAACCGTATTCTTCTTCATGGAAAAATAAGACATCCCCTGAAAAAAAGACCTAACACATCTTTGGGAGCAAAAATTAATATAAGACACTGTCTTATTTTCGGGGAAACAGGGTATGTCGAACAGGAGTGATGAAAATGGGCATTCCTGTCTTGTTCCTGTTCTTAGGGGAAATGGTTTTAGTTTTTGCCCATTGAGTATGGTGTTGACTGTAGGTTAGTCATATATGGGCTTTATCATGTTGAGATATGCTTCCTCTATTCCAACTTTGCTGAGAGATTTTTATCAAAAATGGCTGTTGGGTTTTGTCAAATGCTTTTTCTATGTCTATTGATATGATCATGTGATTTTTATCTTTCAATTAGTTTATGTTATGTATCACATTTATTGATTTGAAAATATTGTACCAGCCTTGCCTCCCAGGAATAAATCCCACTTGATAAAGAGATATATGATCTCTTTAATATATTGCTGGATGCAATTTGCTAATATTTTGTTGAGGATTTTAGCATCTATGTTCATCAGGAATATTGGCCTGTAATTCTCTTTCTCTGTAGTGTCTTTATCTGGTTTTGGAATTAGGATAATGCTGCCTCATAAAAAGAGTTTGGAAGTGTTCCTTCCTCTTGGATTTTTCTGAAATAGTTTGAGGAATATAGGTGTTAGTTCTTCTTTGAATGTCTGGAGAAACTCCCTTGTAAAGCCATCCAGACCTGGGCTTTTGGTTGGTGGGAGTTTTTTTTGTTTTTGTTTTTGTTTTTTAATTATTGCTTCTATCTCATCAGTGGTTATTGGCCTTTTCAGGTTTTTTTAATTCTTCCTGATTCAGTTTTTGGGATATTATATTTTTCTAGGAATTTGTCTATTTCATCTGCATTGTTCAGCTTGTTGGCATATAGTTGTTCAGAGTATTTTCTTACAATCTTTTTTATTTCTGTGATGTCCATGGTTACTTCTTCATTTTCGTTTCTGATTTTATTTGGGTCCTCTCTTTGTTTTTTGATTAGTCTGGCTACTAGCTTATCAATTTTGTTCATCCTTTTCAAAGAAACAGCTCTTGATTTCATTAATTTTTTGTATTGCTTTTTTAGTCTATGTTATTTATTTCTGCTGCAATCTTTATTATTCCCTTTCTTCTACTTACTCTGGGCTTTTCTTATTGTTCTCTTTCTATTTCTTTAAGTTGTAGGGTTAGTTTATTGCTGATTTTTTTCTTAAAGCTATGCTTGTAGTGCTATTAACTTCCCTCTCATGACTGCTTTTGCTGTGTCCCAGAGATTTGGGGTTGTTGTGGGTTCATTTTTTTTTTTTTAATATATATTTTATTGATTTTCCACAGAGAGGAAGGGAGAGGGATAGAGAGCTAGAAACATCATTGAGAGAGAAACATCAACCAGCTGCCTCCTGCACACCCCCTGCCGGGGATGTGCCCGCAACCAAGGTACATGCCCTTGACCGGAATCGAACCCGGGACCTTTCAGCCCACAGACCGATGCTCTATCCACTGAGCCAAACCGGTTTCAGCGTGTGGGTTCATTTTTATTTGTTTCCAGGAAGTTTTTTATTTATTTCTTGGTCTCACTGGTAACCCATTCATTGTTTAATAACATGCTATTTAGCCTCCATGTGTTTGAATGTTTTTACTATGTTGATTTCTAATTTCATTCCACTGTGATCTGAGGAGATGCTTTATATGATTTCAATCTTCTTGAACTAGTAGAGATTTGTTTTGTGTTCTAAAATATGATCTTTGTGAATGATCTATGTGTACTTGAGAAGAATGTATATTCTGCTGTTTGGATGAAATGTTCTATAAATGTCTATTAAACCCATCTGATCCAGTGTGTCCTTTTAGTCTCTGTTTCTTTGTTAAGTTTTTGTTTGGAAGATCTGTCCAGTGAAGTCAGAGGGGTGTTAAAATTACCTACTATGACTGTATTGTTGTCAATCTCCCTGTTAAAGTACTCTAGAAGTTTTAAAAATATATTTAGGTGCACCTACATTGGGTGCATATGTTTACCAGGGTTATATCTTCTTATTGGCTTGGTCCCTTTAGTATTATGTAGTGGCCTTCGTTGTCTCTTGTGATGGCCTTCATTTTAAAGTCTCTTTTGTCAGATAGGAGTATTGCTACTCCAGCTTTTTTTTCTTTTCCATTTGCATGGAAAATTTTTTCCCATCCCTTCACTTTCATCCTGTATGTGTATTTTGTTTAGAAGTGAGTCTCTTGAGAAACCAAGATGGCGGCATAGGTAAACACCTAACTGCAGCCTCCCACAACAATTTCAAAAAAATACAACTAAAATACAAAATGTACATTATCCAGAACTACAGGAAAGTTGACTGACTGGAAATTCTACAACTAGAAGGAAAGAGAAAACCAGAAGGAAAATCAGAGGAGTTGTAAAAGCCTAAGGTACAAGGACACGAAACGCGTATTGGGAGAGGACTGAGCTGGAGAGGAGGGGGCGGCTGAGTGCCTGGCTGGCGTTCCCTAGCAGGAAGGAGATAAAAGCTCCGGACTGTGCTGAACCCCCATTCTGACTGCACTGAGTCCCAGTTCTGGGCAAGACCCTGGGGCCCCAGTCTCATACGGAGGGAATCTTGGCTGTAAGGCGCAAACTCAGGGGAGCGACAAAAGGCAGAGTCCCGGAGGCGTGCATGTTGTGCACAGAGGATGGACTGTTGACTGTGCCGCTGGATTGCCCTAGCAAGAAGGAGACAAAAACTCTGGACTGCACTGAACCCCACTTCCAACCCCACTTCCAACTGCATTGAACCCCAGCTTATGGGCTCTTTGGGGGAGAGACTAGCCTGTCTGGTAGTGGGTGAAACTCGAGAGCACCTTTCTCTCAGAGGTGCTTGCAGCGTGTACCAAAGCAGCGAGTACCGAAAGACATTGAGGAACACTGAGACTCAGGAACCTCATAGGGGCTGACAGGAAGCCAAGGCTGTTGGCTCCACACTGAAACTCTGCCCCATCCAAGCTGAACACATAGGCATTTGCAATTTTCCAAGTCTAGTTGAATAAGGCTATCTCCTGGCATAGACACAGCTGATCCTCACAGCCAATTGGCCTGGAGGTCAGTTCCTCCCAGTGATACCAACAACTATCAAGACTTAACTTCAATAAGGCTGTACACACAGTCCACAAAGGGGTGCACCAAGAGTGTCCACCTCAGGTAACTGGGAGGCTGACCCACTGAACCATATAGGACATCTTAGCACACAAAGCCACCCTACCAACTCAGGAAAGCTGTGAAAATGCCGAGACAAGGAAACAGATTACAAACGAAAGAAATAGAGGACAACAAGCGACTGGATATAGAGTTCAAAACCACGGTTGTAAGGTTTTTCAAGAATTTCCTAGAAAAGGCCAATAAAATAAATGAGACCTATGAGGATATGAAGAGGGATCAACTGGAAATAAAGAATGCATTGTCTGAAATAAAAAATATTATACAGAGTCCTAAAAACAGAATGGAAGATTGCAAGAATCAAGTCAAAGATTTGGAACATAAAGAGCCAGAAGACACTTCTCCACAGAAGCAAGAAGACAAGAGAATCCAGAAAGTTGAAGATAATGTAAGAAACCTCTGGGACAACTTTAAGCGAGCCAACATCAGAATTATGGGGGTCCCAGAAGAAGAGAAAGAGCAAGATACCGAAAACATACTGGAAGAAATAGTGACAGAAAACTTCCCCCACCTGGTGAAAGAAATAGACTTACAAGTCCAGGAAGCACACAGAACCCCAAACAAAAGGAATCCAAAGAGGACCACATTAAGATACATCATAATTAAAATTCCAAGAGCAAAAGACAAGGAGAGAATATTAAAAACAGCAATAGAAAAGTAGGTAGTTACCTATAAAGGAGTATCCATATGATTGTCAGCTGATTTCTCAACAGAAACCATGCATGCCAGATGGGAATGGCAAGAAATATTCAAGGTGATGAATAGCAAGAATCTACAGCCAAAAATACTCTACCCAGCAAAGCTATCACTTGGAATCAAAGACCAGATAAAGAGCTTCACAAATAAAAAAGCTAAAGGAGATCATCATCTCCAAACCAGAATTATATGAATTGCTAAAAGGGGTTCTTTAGGAAGAGGAAGAAAATAAAGATAAAAATTATGAACAACAAATACGTAACTATCAACAAATGAATCTAAAAACCAAGGGAATTAAAAAATCTGATGAATGCCAAAACCGGTTTGGCTCAGTGGATAGAATGTCAGCCTGCGGACTGAAGGGTCCCAGGTATGATTCTGATCAAGGGCATGTACCTTGGTTGTGGGCACATCCCCAGTAGGAGGTGTGCAGGAGACAGCTGATCAATGTTTCTCTCTCATCGATGTTTCCAACTCTCTACCCCTCTCCCTTCCTCTCTGTAAAAAAATCCATAAAATATGTTTTAAAAAATAAAAAATCTTATGAACAATATTAACTGGTGAATATAATAGAATCAGAGGTATGGAAGGGGAGTGAACTGACAATTCTTGGGGAAAAGGGGAGTGGGGGGTGTGGGAAGTGACTGAACATAAACTGCGCACCTATGGATGAGGACAATGGGGGTGTGTGGAAAGGGCAGAAGGCGGGGTGGGAACCTGGTGGAGGGGAGCAATGAAGGGGGAAAAATGAGGAACATTTGTAATAATAGGAACAATAAAGATTTATTTTAAAAAAAGAAGTGGGTCACTTGTAGACAATATATAGTTGGGTCATTTTTTAATATCCATTCAGCAACCCTATGCCTTTTGATTGGAACATTCAATCTATTTATAGTTAGGGTTATAGAGAGGTATTTTTTTTATATAGCCATTTTAATTCTATGAGACTAGGTTTCTCTCAGCAATCCCTTATAGTAGTGGTCGCCAACTGGTGGTCCGTGAGGTCCAAAAGTTGGTGACCGCTAGTTTAAGGAAACCTTTGGAGTAGTGGTCGCCAACCAGTGGTCCACAGACCACTGATTGGACCACTGGTAGTCCGTGAGGTCTGAAAGGTTGGTGACTGCTACCTTACAGCAATCCCTTTAGTATTTCTTGTAATTCTGGCTTGCTGGTGATGAACTCCTTTAGCCCCCACCCCACCCCCTTTTTTTTCTGGGAAGCTCTTTATTTGACCATCTATTTTGAATGATAGCATTGATAAATATAGTAATCTTGGTCTCAGATTCTTGCTTTTTATTACCTTGAATACTTCATGTCATTCCCTTCTGGCCTGTAGAGTTTCTGATAAGAAGTCAGGTGTCAGTCCTATGGGAAGGGAACTTCTTTGTAGGCAACAGTTTGTTTGTTTTTCTATTGCTGCCTTTAAGATTCTCTCTTTGTCTTTAATTTTTGGCATTTTAATTATGATGTGTCTGGGCATGGGTCTGTTTGGGTTCTTCTTGTTTGGGGTTTTCTGTGCTTCTTGAACTTGTGTGACTTTTTCCTTTAAAAGGTTAAGGAAGTTTTCTGCCATTATTTCTTCAAACACCTTCTCTATCTTTCTCCTTTTCTGCCTCTTCTGGTAATATTATTACACCTGCTATGCTAATATTGTTACAGTTCACATTGTCCCACAGCTCCCTTAAACTGTCCTCCTGCTTTTTAATTGGTTGTTGTTGGTTTTTTGTTTTGTTTTGTTTTGTTTTGGTTCTCTGAGTGATATTTTCAACTCTGTATTCTAATTCACTGATTCAATCCTCAGCTTCCCCTAATATGCTATGTATTCCTTCCAATGTGTTCTTTATTTGTGTTATGCCATTCTTTATCTCAGATGTTCTTTAAAAAATATATATATATATATATATATATATATATATATATATACTTTATTGATTTTACACAGAGAGGAATTGAGAGGGATAGAGAGTTAGAAACGTCGATGAGAGAGAAACATCGATCAGCTGCCTCCTGCACCTACCCACTGGGGATGTGCCTGCAACCAAGGTACGTGTCCCTGACCGGAATCAAACCTGGGACCTTTCAGTCCGAAGGCCGATGCTCTAGCCACTGAGCCAAACTGGTTTCGGCTCAGATGTTCTTTATTCATATTTACTATATCTTTTTTCATACTGTTGAGCATTTTTACCATCATTACTCTGAACTCTGTTTCAAATAAATTTATTATCTCTGCTTCATTTATTTCTTCTTCTAGAGAATTTTCTAGTTCTTTCATTTGGGGGTTCTTTCTTTGTCTCATCATTTTGGTTGTCTGTTTGGGTTTGTGACTATGTTTTAGGTAGATCCTCTACACCAGCCGTTGCCAATGGACCATTGGTGGTCTGTGAGATTTGAAAGGTTGGCAACTGCTGGTTTAAGAAAACCTTTGGAGGGGCGGTCACCAACCAATGGTCCATGGGTGGTCCATGAAGTCTGAAAGGTTGACAATCACTGCTCTACACTTCTCAATCTCTGGTGCAGAACAGTGTTAAAGACTGTTTCTGACAAACTGGATCAGGCAAAGACTCAAAGCCTCTAGAAACTGCCTCTGTCTATAGACTAATAGGATTCCGACTTGAATTGCCCCCAGGCAATTGCACTCAGGTATAGCAAGGGTTTTTAAACAGGGTGGGGTAGTTGCTTCTGCCTGGATGCTAATTGTTACTTTTTAATCTCTTAAGTGGCCTTGTTTTCCAATAAGATCTATTGACTGTCTTCCTCCCAGGCAAGGCAAGTGTCTATGTGGGAAAGTGAGGGAATGACTCAGCCCAGGCAACTTGGGGTGTCTGCCTTCTGAGCTTTATCCCTCCAAACCCCAGTCCCGGGTTCTGCTCTCACAGCTCCAGTCCACTTCACTCTTCCTTTGCCAGAGCACAAGGTGCATGGCTCCACAGGGAATTTTTGTGCATTAGCCCTTCAGGAGGGTGCCTGAACTTTCAGTTGCCACTCCCTGGCAGACAGCTCACTACTGCTGTTCACAGTTAGATGTCATGTGGGTACCTTCCTCCAATTTGGTGCTCTTTGCTGGGGAACCTAGCTTTGTTGGGATTAGATCCCATAGTTCTTAGTGGCACCCTCCCACAGCTGAGATATCTCTTCGGGACTTCAGTTGCTATCTATGGGCGCCTGGCCAGCCTTTTCGTGCTTCTGCCCCTCCTACCAGTCTCTATGCGGTCTCCACCTTTGGTCCTCAGGTATCAGAATTCTCTCCTGTGAGTTTTTCATTGATTATTCATGAAGACTTCCCATATTTTAGTTGTAATTCCAGCTTGTTCCTGCAACCAAGGTACGTGTCCCTGACCGGAATCAAACCTGGGACCTTTCAGTCCGAAGGCCGATGCTCTATCCACTGAGCCAAACTGGTTCCTGGGACCATGTCCATGCAGCATTCACCTATGTTGCTGCCATTTTTTATCTCAGTTATTGCTTCTAATAAACACAATCCAGTATGGTTAGTGATGGAGTGTCACTTCTGAGATTAGGTTGTAAATAGAATGTTGTTTCCTGCCGAAACCGGTTTGGCTCAGTGGATAGAGCATTGGCCTGCAGACTGAAAGGTCCCAGGTTCAAATTGGTCAAGGGCATGTACCTTGGTTGCAGGCACATCCCTAGTAGGGGGTGTGCAAGAGGCAGCTGATCGATGACTCTCTCTCATTGATGTTTCTAACTATCCCTCTCTTCCTCTCTGTAAATAAAATATATTTTAAAAAAGAAAAAAGAATGTTATTTCTCTTGGGGATCTTCATGTGCACACTTTCACTCTCTTGCTTGCTATCCCTGGAGGGAGCAATGTCTGTGGAGAGGTCCATGTGGTGAGAGATCAAGGCCAGCCAATGTGTTTTCTCGTCCCTTGAATCAAGCCTTAAAATGAGACCACACCCCCAGCTGACAACTTGAATATAACTCTTGACCAGGAGCTAAGGGACCCAGCTAAACCTGGTTGGGTGCAGAAACTTTAAAAAGACATGTACTTGTTTTAAGCTGCAATGTTTGGGGATAATCTATTTGCAGCAAGAGATAACTAACATACCTCCATTGGTGGTTTCATAGCTTCTGTGGCCTCATGTACCATTCTCAGTGATAGTATCTCTGTATTTATATCTTGCTTCTCAATTCTCTTGATATTGCTACTTTGTTGTTTCATAAATTCCTCAAAGTTTTCGTGTTCAAAACCAACTCACCCAGCCACATAAATAAATGCAAATTTCATGAGAGTGACTTCATTGCTATTCACTGCTGTGTCCCCAGTGGCCAGCACATAGTAAATCCTCACTAAATGTAAGTTGGATTAATATTTGGGTTTTTAAATATATATATTTTATTGATTTTTACAGAGAGGAAGGGAGAGGAATAGAGTTAGAAACATTGATCAGCCACCTCTTGCACACCCCCTACTGGGGATGTGCTTGAAACCAAGGTATATGCCCTTGACCAGAATTGAACCTGGGACCCTTCTGTCTGCAGGCTGATGCTCTATCCACTAAGCCAAACTGGTTAGGGCTGGGTTAATATTTCACATCAAACCTGTATCTTTTCTGATATTCTCTATTTCAGTAAATATAGTACAATCTATTTAATTACTCGAGCCAGAAATGTGGACTTATTCTTGACCCTCTCACTTTACTTCATTCTCACATCTTATCAATCTCTAAGTTCTGTAAGTCTAATATTGTAAATATTTTTCAAATCTGCCTGATTCTCTACCTCCATTGCCGTCATCCAAATCCAGGTCACCATTATGTCTTACCTGAACCATAGCAATGGCTTCATTCACTTTGTTGTTTTTTAAAGTAAACTTTTAAATGTAACATACAGAAATGTATAAAAATCAACAATGAAGAGTGTGATGGGTTTCTACCAAGTGAAAACAGCCTTTTAGCCAGCATTGGATCAAATCAGAACTTATTGCCCTAGCCAGTTTGGGTCAGTGGATAAAGCATAGGCCTGTGGACTGAAGAGTCCCCTGGACACTCACCTGGGGCAGGAGGTCAGGGGCACATGCCTAGGTTGTGGGCTTGATCCCCAGTAGGGGGCATGTAAGAGGCAGCCAATCAATGACTCTCTCTCATCATTGATGCTTCTATTGTTTTCTCCCTTTTTCTCCCTCTCTGAAATCAATAAAAATACATTTTTTAAAGAACTTATCAACACTCCTGGGGAACATAACCAGTTTACACTATTAAATTTGGTGGCTTGCTGGGCTGAGGCTGAAACTGCTAGCCTTGACAATTGTACAAAGAAAGACTTAGTGTTGCTACCTATGGAGGAGACTTCTGTCCTCCTGGGGGGTTGCCCAGGGCAGGAAAAAAGCAACTGTGATTGGCAGACTGCCAAGCCAGCATCATGGCTGATATCCAGAAGCCAGGCTTGGGGTTGGCAGACTCTCTGCCTCCCCTATTTGCAAGATTGGATGTTAGTCTTACTCACCCACTAGGAAGGAACAAAGCCTTCATGATCATAACTGCTGAGTAGTTCCTATTGCTGCAAGACAAGGGCATCAAGAATTTGGTGGTGAGAGGGACCTGGTTAAAGGGACTGATATAGCCACACAATGAAATATGTTGTGGTTTTAAAAAAAAGCACAGCAAGGCACTACTTGAGAACTGCAGAACTCTCAGCACACAACCTCTCCATCTAAACCTGCACTAAGAGACCTGACCAAATTGTGGTATGGCTTCTAACAGCATAAGGCTAGGGATGACCCTAGCGGTCCCCCCCCCCCCCCCCGCCAGCCCCACTTAAAATGCCTGCCTGAAAAAGCTCAATGCTGCTGCCAGAATTTACTGTTTGTTCTAGCCAACACCTGGTGATTGGCCCCTGACCTCCCTTTCTCAGAGTATTTACTAAAAAGGGGCTTAGAAATGTGAATGTGTGTCTCTTACAACTCAGAAGCATCTGTCACAGCCCTGAGTCATTCCTTTGAAATGCATTTGCCAGGAAGGACAGGACGTCTGTCTCCCTACTCCGTGGGAGGATAGACTACTGACACATCTAGCAGACACACCTGGCCTCATCACAGCTACACTGACCAGCTCTGTGCCCTTTCACTTCTGATTCCACTGAGCCCCTTCTCTCCCTGCCTCATCCTCCCTTCCCCAGATGCCCTGTCAAATCGGATGGCATGGCGCTCTTTTCCCTGCTGTCAGTAGTTACCGAATACAATCTTCCCACCGACCGCTTTAACAATGTCCAGCTGTGTTTGTCTTCGACACGCTGCATGTTTTTTCTTCTTCTCTGTATGTTTTTAATATTGCACAATCTCTAAGATGTGTCACACACACAGAGTGGGGGCAAGTCAGCAGCACATGGTGGTATATACTCCCCTATCTGAAACAAAATTCAGACGAGGTGAGTGTGGGAGGAGACCCTGTCCCCGGAAGGCCGGGCCGGAATTCGCTCCGGGTTGGTAGCTTGATAGACCCGCGCAGACCGCCTCAATTTCCCCATCGCGGCCTTGCAAGTGTCCGCCCCGGAGTTCTCGGCGCTTCGGGTGGCACCGCGTCCGGGGCCCATAGCTGGCGCCGCGAAAGCCGGGAAAACCGGAAGTTGGAGTGGGGCAGCCGGACGGGAAACGCCAGCGCACCCGCCTGGGTCCGGAGGCACTAGGGTAACTCCACTCAGCAGGGCGGCCCCTCGGGGGCGCGGATGGGAGCGCGCAGGTGCGAGTGGCCGGACGGTGGCTTGGAGAGGCGGGGTCATATGGACGTCAGCCAATCACCGGCGTGTCCGCGGGGCGGGGCAACGTCGTTGCCTAGGCAACACGCTCCTAGCATCGGGGCTCCGAAAGCGTCCTCTCCCACTGCCTCGCATTAGGAGGGGACCCAGCCGTGCCGTCACCTCCGTGTCTCTGGGGGTGAGCTCCTACGACCTGGTTTCCGGCAGACTTGGGGTTTCTTATTTTTCTTCTTTATTCTTGGGACCCCTCCTATCTAACACTTATACTGGTTTTCTTTTTTTCTTTGTCAGTGGTTAACATTTGCTCTGCTCTATTTATTCGATTATTCCTGTTTTTCTCCTTCTCTTCCATTCCTTTATTTCCCCCTCTGGTCTCTTCCTAAGACTAGATGTTTGCATTGCCCGGTCTTCAGCCTGGGATGCCTTAATACAAGGCTGTTTTTTCTTAATTAAGATTATTGTGGGGTTTTTTTTAGTTTTTATTATTCTGGGTGTGTTTTGTTTTTGCAAAGTCCTCTTTAAGACCTGAATAAGCTCTCAGGCCAATCTCTTAGGAGAGGTCATGATTTATTTTCTAAAGGTAGCGTATTCTCCTTACTCATGCTCAATGAAGGCACCTGATACCAGTTTGCATTTGTGTTTCCTGTGCCTGAAGCTCCGATAAGCGCCTTCATCCATGATAATTATCCTTGTGACAGGCTCCTGAGGTGAGTACATACCTACACTGGTGGCCTTTGAAACTGGACAGCGGTGATTTGTGCTGGATTTGTATGGAGTTATTTTTTTAAAAAAAATTATTTTAGTCATCAACATTTAAAAGTCAGGACATTTCACATAGAAATCTAATTCTTCCTGAGTCCTCTTGAAAAATCCTCAAGCTTTGGCAATTCTGGGTTCCCAACTGCCACCCCTTAAACAAAACATGGTTTATGGTTTATTGAGACCTCTGAAGTCCCTCCCCGCTCTGGTCTTACACCCAAGGAACCAGTCATTTGTGTTACTGCCTGGCTGCTGGATGCATTCAGGTTCTTTGTTTTTTAAACAGAACATGATTATATTTAATACGCAAGTTTCATACAACCAATGCATTTAGGTTTTGATCTCTGTGTTACTTACTGACTCACCCTGCCTGGGTGCCTTTCTGAACTCGTTCAGGGAATTCCCACATAGCAAGCGTGAGAGCCTTTCCTCCTAGACCTGCTCGGTCCTAGTGCCAGTCCTGGAAGGTTTCCTTTATTTCTAAGAAGGCGCTAATATCTGTCATATAGCAGGTGCTCAATATATATGTTTTTGAGCAGTTAAATAAATATTGTTACTTTATTCGGTCTAGTTTAGGCAATCTCCTGGTGGGATCCAAATCTCCGGGCTTCCCCGTATCCTTGATGTGTCCCTTACGTCTGATAGAGAGACTTTCCCCCAGGAAGTACTCCTTTTGAACTCGGTGCACTCCCGGGACTGCCATGGGCTAAAATGGCTCATCAAGGAGCAAGGTCCCTCACTCTGGACACTGGCCATGCTCCCCCTTGATGGAGAAATGCTCACAGATCGAGCAGTTCGCCTTCTCCAGGGCTCCCTGTGACTTCTCAGTGTGTAGCTCTCTCTGGCTTGAAAACAATATTTACTTTTGCTATACCTTTGTACTTCTCTCTTTACCTTGAGGGTTAAAATGCCTGGAAATACTGACCAGAGATAAACCCTAGGGGTAATTTCTCCTTTAGCAAAGTAACAACAGCATGGGTTAGAGTCCTGGGACTCCTAAAACATGTTGAACTCCAAAAGGAGAGCTGCAAACTTAAAATGCTGCAGGGGCCAAGTGGGGACCAAATGTGGCAATCTGAGAGTGGCCCCTGGGTGCGAGGAAGTTGGGTCCAAGGTTGCCAGATGTTTCTAATTTTTCAAGAAGATAAAATATATGAGAATTATAAATTTTAAATGTTGGAAACTGATCCATCTATAATAATAAAAGCATAATATGCTAATTAGACCAGGCATCCTTCTGGACTACCTTCCGGATGAAGCCAGGTCCTCAGTGCCTGCCAGCAGCCAGAGGGAAGCCGGTGCCAGCAGCCAGCCAGGCGAAGGAAGGCCCATTCTTGCACAAATTTCGTGACTTGGACCTCTGATTTTCTAAAAAGTAAAATCCTTATGAGCCTTTGTAGCATGCCTGTGGGCTGGTACAGGGGCCAGACATGCTTGTCTTACTGGATGAAGTGGATATGTCTCACAGGACTGATGGGCTGAAGGCAATGCGCAGGGGAATGTTTCCTGGAGGAAATTTCTAGGAATCTTCCTAGAATCTGACTTCAGGGCTAGTCCCCACCCCTTTTCTGACTGGGCGGTGGAATATGAACCTACCAGGGATGTCTGAGGGTCTGGGGCCCCATGGATAGTTGGGCCAGACCCCTTAACCTCCGGCTTACCTCAGCCTCAAGAGGGAGTTGAGGGTAGGAGGCAACTAGAAAAATTAGATTGATCCACCATCTTTCAGAGGTGTAGGGAAGTGGAGGAAAGAGGTAGAAGGGAGATCCTGGGCTTCTTATGGAGTGGTAACTCTGTAACAGTCTTGGGGGGAACCCTGAGCACCTGCTGACCAGCCTGGGGCCTTAAATAAAATCAAGGGGATATCTTTATGGAGACACTACAGACCTTCAGAAGTCCTCAAGGGTGCTAAAAAGGACCATCTACCCCTCCACCCAGCAAAGTGCCTCCCTCCTGTGAGGACAACTGCAATGTTCTCTCTGAAATGCCAAATGTCAAACTCCTCCCATAAAATGCATTTTCCCGTATTTGCACCCCCGCTTGGGTGGCATCGCGAGTAGTGCGTGACCGGAAAAGTGATTGTGAGCTGCCAGTACAGATTGGGAGTGACCTCTTTGGAGCAAGAGCAGGCACTGCTGGGCGCAGGACCTAAGCCCGGAACCCTCGAATCCAGGAACCCTCTAGGACTGCAACTACGTGGGGAACGAGATCTGGGAGGGACTTCCTGTTGTCCTTAGTCCCAGTCTCCGCCCGGCTCCCCTTCCCTGGTGCTGGCAGCTGCGACAACTTTCCTGGGGGTGGACCCCTCCCCCCCCTTCCCACTGTTCAAGGTGCCCCATCCACCTCCACCTCAGTGAGGGTGGGGGGCCGGGGTGGGGGCCTGAATCCAAAGATCGGTGTGGGCGGCCAGCTGGCAGGAGGGGAGGGATTGAGGGTGGAAGGCTTGGAGAGAAGGGGTCCTGGACCCAGTTAGGGGAAAGGGAAGGGGAAGGACAGGAAGGACATCCTCCGGTCAGGACCTTAGCCAGATGGACTCCCAATGCCAGGCGGGTCATTGCAGCTGCAGGGGGATAGGGGGTGGGGGCTGCTGAGAGTGGGCAGCTCGCTTTCTGGATCCCAGGCAGGGCTCAGGCCGAGTTCAGGGTGTATGTGTGTCCTGAGCCAGAGAAACGCCAGAGTCTGGATTCCTCAGCTGAGCTGGCTGTGGTGTTAGGGGCCCCACGCAGCACCTGCTTTGTAGGATCTCTGCAGACCTTTCAGCTTCTGATGACAGGAGAGCAGATTCCTAGTCAGCCCTGCTTTGCCTCAGCTGATGGGCTCTTGCTTAGTGACAAACGGGACAATGCAGAATAGCATGCTGTAGAAGCGAGGAGCCAAAAAACGGGGAGGCCGTTGGATGGCATCGAGGAGGCTTTATTTTTTTATTGAAAACGGGGATGCATCTGGCCCTACATGGGACTTGGGGGGGGGGGCACTTCAGAGGTGTCCAGGAGATGTTGTCTGATTTCCTTCTGCTCTTCCAGGCTCCTGGCCAGAAGCTGGAGGGGGCCTGGCCAACAGAGGAGAAACGACTCAGTTGTACTTTCTTGCTGTGAGATAGAATGTCTGCAGATCATGGCGGCATCCGGGCTACCCAGGACAAAGAGAGAGCCCGAGAGGTATGGATGGGGTGCCAGGTGAGGGAGGTGTGCTCTGGAAGGAACTGGGGCTGGATGGTATCTTCACAGGAGGGTGTCTGGACCAATGGAAGAGTTAGACTCACGGGGGTGCAGAGCTGGTGGGTGAGGGTGATGGAGGGTATTAAAAAGAAGATGGTATGATGGGAAATACTTTCCACCTGGGAATTGACTTCTGTGGAACTGCATGGCTTTGCAATAGTCAGAGGACCGAAGGCCACGTTGTGAGGTAGCATTAGGCTGTGTAGGGTCCCAACTGAGGAGGCCAGCTCTCTGAAGAGAACCCAGAGCGCACACAGAAGCCTCAGTACCCCCCCCCCCACCACCAAACACACACACACACACACACACACACACACACACACACACTCTCCTTGGCCTGAGATCCCTTCTCTTCTCTCTGGGTATGAGCACCTAGGCCTTCCTGTACCGTGTGTGTGTGTGTGTGTGTGTGTGTGTGTGTGTGTGTGTGTGATTACAGGGAGACCAGAGTCACCAGGCTTGGAATCGGAGGAATATGAGTCAGTCACAGCCAGGTGTGTGGCCTTGGGCAAGCCCCCTGGCCTCTGGAAAGCAGGTGTAAGATCTATGAAATGTGGATCATGTGCCTGTTGCCGCCATCTGTCTCACCCAGGTGGTTAGGAGGCTCGGGGGAGGTAATGGGCAGAGTCCTCTGTAAGCAGTTCATCAGCCTGTAGGAGGTCATTTTGGAAACACACAAAACAAGAAAACCCTCAGCAAATGGAACCTGGTCAGAGAGACCTATGGCCCCTCTCCTAGGAGTAAAATACAAATCAAGTACTAGTTCTGTTTTTCCCGCCACAGAAGCACAAAGAATTGTTACCCTTGTTCGGTTTCCATTCCACAGTGCCTTTGTAACTCCAAAGGGCCTCACACACCCACGACATTCTCTGCTGATGGTGGGTTCTGTCAGCTCACACAGTTGAGTAATAATAATAATAGTAACATTTTTATGTTTATCTGGAACTTTCTGGGCAGCTCTTGCTCACCCGTTATCTGTGCAGGAGGCAGAGCAGCTGAGTCTTGGAGGCTGCCTCACCCACGTGGTTCTCAGGCACCCTGACTCCTGGGTTTTTTCTTGTGAGACTAGCAGATGGAAATGGGGGAGAGGGAGGGTTTTGCATGAGTCCCAGCAGAAGGCTGGCTGGTCCCTGTGTGGTGGAGGACAGTGAGCTTCACCAGGGGCCTGGAAGGGGAAGGAAGTAACTTAACTGAGACTCTGCAGGTTTGGGTGGAGGCGGTGCCTGCTCAGGCGAATGGCTAGTGAGGGATGGCTCTGGATTTGAGCTCCAGTCACCTGACTAAAGCCTGCTCCTCACCCAGAGGACGGGCTGAGGCTGGTGTGACGAAGCGGGGGCAAATTGGGAGGACCCTGAAGTCACACTGTGTGGGGTGGGGCTGAAGGGGGTGAGCTGGAGAGTTCTGTCAGACCAAGATGGGCATCCAGCCTTAGCACACTTAGTTGCCACTTTTGGGTTTTTTCTCCAAACCAACAAATACTCAACTGCTCTGACCAAACTGAGTCAGGCCAGAAACAGCCCAAGGCCAATGATGCCTCCGGTCACCTTGAAGACATGGTGGCCGTAGGGTGACTTGGGAGTCAGATACACTTGAGTTCTCGAATCCTGGTTGGGTCACTCACCAGCTCCATGATGTTGGGCCATTGTCTGATCTCTGAGCCTGCGAATATTAGTTTCCTAGGGCTGCCGTAACACAGAACCACAAACTCGGTGGCTTAAAACAACCAGAATTGATTCTCTCAGTTCTGGAGGCCAGAAACCCAAAACCACGGTGCTGCCAGGGCTCCCGCCCAAGGCTCTCGGGGGGATCCTTTCTGCCTCTTCTGGCTTCTGGGGGTCCAGCTGTCCCTTGACTTGTGACAGCATCGCTCCAACCTTTGCTTCTGTCTTCGCATGGCCTCCTCCATATTCCTGTGTCCTCTCCTCTTTTTATAAGGACACCAGCCATTAGATTTTCAACCTGCTGTACTTGGTTTCCTCCTATATTAAAAATAATAACCCGCACAGCTGTCAGAGGTGCAGCCTGGATTGAAACAGACAGCCGTCCTGCGGGCACGGCTGGCTGGCACCTCGCAGGGCCTGACAAGCCTGCCTCTCTTCCCTGTGGCGGTGGGCAGGAGGTGCACAGGCCCCTGGGCGTGGGGAAAGGAAGCAAGGCCAGTCCTTCAGGCTGTGTCTTGTGTTTGGTTGTGCATTCGGCCACACTAGGCGCCTGCCCTTGCAGGGACCCCTAGGTGTGGAGGACATGGTGCTCGGCCGTGTCTCCCCGTCTCCGTCCCAGTGCTGATGGGGGCTGCCATTCCCAGGTTCCAGGTCTGGGGCATCCCTGTCAAGAGATGCTCTCCGAGGCAAAGGAGATGGTGCCTCTGGGAGCCGCTCAGGAGTCGCCCTGCATTAAGACAGAGCTGCAAGACCCACACCCCGAGGAGGCGGTGCAGGAGGATGAGGCTCAAGGAGCTTGGAGCTGGGGCCGCCTAAGCCGGGGCTCCAAGGAGAAAGCTCTCTTTTTGCCTGGAGGTGAGGAGAGGATGTGAAGAGCAGTGCTTTCCTGGGCAGCGGCTGTGAGGAGGGAGGGAGGCTGCCAGCCCCGGTGGGGAGGGAAGAGGCCCCTGCCATGGTCAGGAGTGATGCCTGCGTGTCTGCTCACTTGCCTCTTGGAGGCCATCCTGGCACAGCCTCAGAGCCTACTGACCTCTTCTCGGGTGGGGTCAGCGGTGGGGTTTGGGGCAGCTGTGGGTTTTCCAGGCATGAGCCCTCTTGGGGAACAGCAGGATGCAGCAGGAGGAGGTGGCTCTCTGAGGACCTCTCTCCTCTCTCAGCCCTCCCCTCCCCCCAGATCCCCGTGCTTTCCCATGAGGGGAGGACCAGAGACCGGCAGATGGCTGCAGCGCTCCTCACTGCCTGGTCCCAGGTGAGTGCGCCTGTCCAAGGCCGGAGAAACCGCATCTCTGACTGAATCGTCCTCCGGATCTCAGCACCCGAGGGCGGGTGCTGGAGGGAAATGTGCTGGAGATCCGAGCTTTGGCTGTGGTGCCGGAAAGAAGGCCTCTTGTTTTTGTTCCTGTCTGTTGTGCACAACTGCCTTATTCTTGCCCCCGCCCCCACCCCGCCCCCACCCCGCCCCAAATCCGTGGGAGGCGCCTGCTTCACCCTCAGAACTGGGCAGCAGGTTGGGAGTTGGGAATCTAGCTTGGCTTCATCTTGGCACTATCAGGCCCCCTCCACCATGCCTCGTCGTGTCCTGCAGAGAAGGCTTTTTGTGTTGTTTCAGATGCCAGTCACCTTTGAGGATGTGGCTCTGTACCTCTCCCGGGAGGAGTGGGGGCAGCTGGACCACACGCAGCAGAGTTTCTACCGGGATGTCCTGCAGAAGCGAAATGGGCTGGCCTTGGGTAAGGGCTGGCCCTTGTGTTGGGGCGACCACTTCCTGAGGCCCTGGAAGTCAGAGGTGGGGCCTGTCCCACTTTCACCTCCCAACTTTCCAAGGCTTAAACCCTTCTCATAGTTCACGTAGACAGTGCTGCTATGTAGAACCTTCCTAGCGATGGGCATGCTCCACGTATGGGCTGAGCTGGCAGCCATGAGCCAGATGTGGCTGTTGAGCATAGAAATGTGTTAGAGCAACTGAGTACTTAATTTCACTTAATCAGCTTAATTTTGTACTGAAATAGCTATGTGTGGCTAGTTGGCTGTTGGACTAGACAGTACTACCTACAGATTCTGCTTCTCTGGTTCTTCTGTGTGCGTATTCCTGTAGTTTCACACTCCTCTTTTTTTTAAAATATTTTTTATTGATATTTTACAGAGAGGAAGGGAGAGAGATAGAGAGCTAGAAATGTCGATGAGAGAGAAACATCGACCAGCTGCCTCTTGCACACCCCCTACCGGGGATGTGCCCGCAACCAATGTACATGCCCTTGACCGGAATCGAACCTGGGACCTTTCAGTCCGCAGACCAACACTCCACCACTGAGCCAAACCGGTTTCGGCACCCTCCTCTTTTTAAAAAAAATATTTTTTTTATTGATTTCAGAGAGGAAGGGAGAGGGGAGAAAGAGATAGAAACATCAATGATGAGAGAGAATCATTGAGCTGCTGCCTCCTCCACGCCCCCCTACTGAGGATTGAGCGCACAACCTGGGCATGTGTGCTGACCAGGAATGGAACCGTGACCTCCTGGTTCATAGGTTGACACTCATCCACTGAGCCACACCAGCCAAGCACCCTCCTCTTTCTTGAAGCCAAGCTTTTGAAGCGTCTGAGCAGAAAACTTGGCTCTGGGGTCAGGGCTGCATGCCTACAGTAGGGGACATGGTGCCAGTTAATCTCCAGACTCATAGACTCATGCCCAAGAGGCTCGTCCTCTTCTCAGAGGGGCGTGGCACTCTCTGTTTTTCTTACTGTAAAAGTTAAGTCCCAGGGCTGTTCTCCTCATTTTCAGACTAGTTATTTTAGGCAGATTTTTATGAGATCTTATGGAAAACTCAGTGTGTTCATTCATTTTTAAAAATATATATTTATTTCAGAGAGGAAGGGAGAGGGAAAGAGAGAATTATTGGTCAGCTGCCTCCTGCACACCCCACACGGGATCGAGCCCACAGCCTGGACATATGCCCTGACCAGGAATCGAACCTTGACCTCCTGGTTCATGGGTCGACATTCAACCACTGAGCCACGCTGGCTGGGCTCCTCATTCATTCATTCATTCATTCAGTTAGTATGTCTGTCAACACACATCTGTTGCACACTTGCTAGTCCAAGTGGAGCTGGGGGCTTGGTAATGGCCCCCTTTGACTTCAGTGGTGAGCCAAGACCCCTACGGTCCCTGATGGACGCCAGAATCACAGGCACTCTGCTCACTCCTGTAGTTGTTAACATTCTCAGGCCCAGATCAGTAGGTCTGGGCAGGTCCTGGGCGGTCAGAGGGAGCCTGGTGCCCATTGTGGCCCCGTGACAGGTCTCAGGAACGACCAGTTTGTCCAGCATTCCCTCCTTCCCGGAGCTCGGATCAAGTATGGAGGCCAGGCCCTCTGCTCTCTTACTGACTTAACCCGAATTCTCAGGCCTTTACCAAGGACTGACCGAACGGACCTCTGGCCCCTGACTCCTGGGCGGTCAGTGTCTGGCCTTCCTGCCGCGGCCCTCCCCCTGGAGCCCTTTTTGCTGATGGTCTTGGAAAGGTGTAGGTGCAGGAGGGGGAGACTGGGTTCCAGCGATGCTGGGCCCTCTGCTGTGGCGGTGTGAGGGAGCGGGTTGCTGGCAGCCGAACAGGCCTTTACTTCTGGTGCTCGTTCAGGGAGACGAGGAGGAGCCCTAACTCAGCCCTGAAGAGACTGTGTCTAGGGGTGACCCTGGAACATGCTTCCTAGAGAGGGTGGACATCTGACCCTAAGCAGTCTTTGAGCTCATGTGGTGTTACCTGGTGTTTCCGGATGCACCCATTCCCCTTTGCTCTGTCACTTCTCGGGGCGTGTCTCGGCTGGGCAGCCCGGGAGGTCTGTGACTGAGCACTGCATCTCTTTTTGGGCAGGGTTTCCCTTCAGCAGGACTTTCTGGGCCTCTCAGGTGCAGGGCAAAGGCGAAGCCTCCAGTTCATGCCTGCAGATGGGAGATGCAGAGGAGAAGAGAGGTGCGTCCAGAGGTGATGGGTGGGCGGTGGGTGGGCAGTGTCACTCCCAGGTGCCCTTTGTGCAGGCTCTGGTTCCTGTGGGGGGCAAACACATGCCCTGCCTGGGGCAGGGTGCCAGCCTCCCCTCTGCGCAGGGTGGCCGTCATTTCCCAGGCTCCCCTCGGGTCCTTGGGCTTTTCTCCATCTCTGGAATTCCCTTGGGTCCCTCACAAAAGCCTCTCTCTGGTTGGAAACCGTTTCTCCAGGAGCGGTGGAGGTGAGAAAGGAGGATCCGGCAGTCCCTGGGGACGTGAAGTCCTTTAGGACCAGGGCAGGGAGAGCCCAGGATGTCCTACAGTGTGGATGGCAGGCAGCCGGCAGCCAGAGAATGCGGCCCTCCAAAGATGAGGGGCAGCCGGGACCCCCGGAGGAGAGAGAGCTGGAAGCAGCCCTGTCCGACACTGACCTGTTAGAGAAACCCAGCGAGGGGGAGACAGGCGCCCCCGAAAGCAGCGAGGAGGGCGTGGCCCCTGACAGTGACACGAGCAAGAAGACCTACAAATGCGAGCAGTGCGGCCGGGGCTTCAGCTGGCACTCCCACCTGGTGACGCACCGGCGCACGCACACGGGCGAGAAACCCTACGCCTGCACGGACTGCGGCAAGCGCTTCGGCCGCAGCTCACACCTCATCCAGCACCAGATCATCCACACTGGCGAGAAGCCCTACACCTGCCCCTCCTGCTGGAAGAGCTTCAGCCACCACTCCACCCTGATCCAGCACCAGCGCATCCACACGGGCGAGAAGCCCTACGTGTGCGACCGCTGTGCCAAGCGCTTCACCCGCCGTTCGGACCTGGTCACTCACCAGGGCACGCACACTGGTGCCAAGCCCCACAAGTGTCCCATCTGCAGCAAGTGCTTCACACAGAGCTCGGCCCTGGTCACCCACCAGCGCACCCACACGGGGGTCAAGCCCTACCCCTGTCCCGAGTGCGGCAAGTGCTTCAGCCAGCGCTCCAACCTCATCGCGCACAACCGCACGCACACGGGGGAGAAGCCCTACCACTGCCTCGACTGCGGCAAGAGCTTCAGCCACAGCTCGCACCTCACTGCCCACCAGCGCACCCACCGCGGGGTCCGGCCCTACTCCTGCCCCCTCTGCGGCAAGAGCTTCAGCCGGCGCTCCAACCTGCACCGGCATGAGAAGATCCACACCACGGGCCCCAAGGCCCTGGCCATGCTGATGCTGGGGGCTGCGGGCGCTCTGGCGGCTCCCCCACCTGCTCCCACCTAGGAGGCCTGGAGGGAGGGGCCAGGCCCCGGGGAGGAACGAGGGCAGCTGCAGTGGCAGTGAGAAGGTGGTGGGGAGGGAGCTGGGAGGTGCTGGCATGGGGTTGGGGCATGGCAACACTGGGAGGATCCACGTTGAAGAGCAGGCAGGCTAGTTGCAAATTAAAGGACTTGGAATTCAAGCCACAGCCTGTTGCTCTGTCTTGGGGTGGAGTGGTAGGGTGGGGGAGGGCTGGGGCCGTGGGGGATGCTGGTGGTTGGCCCGGGACTTGGGTTGGGAGGCCTCAGTGGTATCTAGGGATAAGTTGCTGGCAGGACTGGTGAGAAAGAAATCCAAATGGCTAGGACCATAAGTCTCCAGGCAAAGGAGGGTTTAAGACCTGAAGCCAACCAGCCACTGCTGGAATTGTGGACTCCCTGTGGCCCCCCTGCTGTGCCGTCACTCTCAGCCCATGCGGATTGCCCACGAGCCCCGAAACCGCCCTGGGCCTGCCTGCTGGGAGCCAGGGTGGGCCAGGGCCAGCTTGTGCTCTCATATTTACTGTCTCCTGCCTGCCCTGCCTCTTGTCACAGGTACCGGCTCAGACATTTTCCATCTGCTTTCTCTGGGTCTAGTGGTAATTCATATGAAATCCTCACTTACCAGGGACTACTGTCCCTCCTGTTTCCTTCAGGGGCTGCTGCCAGTCCTGCTACCTCTCCCCTCCTTGGCCTCTTCACACATGTCCTTTATAATTTGCCCTACTCACCTGTGCCTGGTGATCTTACTCCTGGCCTTCTAGTTCTTTGCTTCTGTTTGTTTCCCATTCTCTACTATGTTTCCTGGGAGGGGCGGGCTCAGCTGCTTATTATCCAGGATTGCAGTTTGGCTTCCAAGATAACATGCAGTCCTGACCTTGATGTCTGCATCAGAGAGGCCATTGAGACCCCACCTGTCTCTGTGGGCCATGGCGCCAGCAGGGTGGCTGCGCCTTGGCTGGCTCCCAGCTCCTAAGGGGTGGCAGACTGGGATAGTAATAATAGCTGCCAGTTGCTGGGCAGCTGCCCTGCCAGGCATGGGACCAGGTACCATATACATGTCACCTCTACTCCACAACACAGGAGTGGGTTTTATCCCAGGTGGTTTTTTTGTTTTGTTGTTGTTTTTAACTAATTATTTTAAAAATTGATTTCAGAGAGAGGGAGGAAGAGGGAAAGAGAAACATGATGAGAGAGAATCATCAATTGACTGCCTCCTGCATGTCCCACACTGGGAATCGAGCCCACAACCCAGGCATTTGCCCCCAACCGGAATTGAACCCAGGACCTTTCAGTCTGCAGGCTGATGCTCTGTCCACTGAGCCAAACTGGCTATGGCTTATCCCAATTTTATAGATGAGGAAATGGAGGCTTGGAGAAAAGTCTAACTTTCCCAAAGCCATACAACTGGAGAGCTGAAAGCTGGGTTTCAGGGCCAGGGATTTTACCAGGTAAAGAATACCCCTATTTCCATGCACCCCAAAAGCTATTGACTAATGCATGATATTATGATGCAGGGCTGCCTAAAAGGAGTAAGAGAGTGGACTTGACCTTCTGGGGTGCTGGACTCAGCTGGAGATGGGGGAGGGAGGAGCATATAGTCATTGGGATGCCAGAAAGCTGCTGGCGTGTGGGAGCCCAGGCAGGACTGGGAGGCCTCAGTGGGATCTAGGGATAAGTTGCTGGCAGGACTGGTGAGAAAGAAAGCAGTTTCCTCCCTTCAGCTTGCCTTCATGGCTCCCATCACAGCCAGAAATGGGATTTCTCTGCTTGGTTCAGCGTGAGGGGCTGACGGGGCTCACACACACAGAGCAGGCTTGCTGTCCCGAGAGCTTGTTTTCTAATGAAAGAGAGAAGTGAGAAGGCGACTTAAAAGGACACTGGGAGCTGTCAGCACTTGGCACAAGCTTAGCACAGAATATTCATTTGCACAGTGGCTATTTGCTTGGGCTGCACAGCGGAGTGTCAGGACTTGAACCACTCAGTTCTGTTGAGTGAGTCAGGAATTTCACTCTGGCCTATGAGAACCTCAGAGACCACCGTATCCAGGAGAAACGATCTTCCCTTTTCATAGCACGAGGCACAGAGATGTGATTCCAAGACCCCCCCCCCCCCCCCTGGCTCTCCTTTCCTTCCTGATGTCCATCCACAGATCACCATTCTGGCACCGGCCAGGCAAGCGCATTTTAAGAGTGGAACTTGGCAGTTTGGAAACTATTTGACAAGAGCAGCTAAGAGTGAGGAGGTAGCTGGGGCAGCGTAGAAAGGCCTGGAATGCCAGGGTGAAGGGTGTTGGTGGTTTGGTGAGTTAGGGAGTGACACTGAGGTAGCAGGCGGGGGGTGAGGGGACATCAGGGTCTTGGTAGCTCTGGGTAGCGATGGGGTTTGCTTCTCACACCTGACATGCCAGCTTCAGGGCACTGCAGAACCCAGCCTGGTTAGGTTACTCACGACTGGCCTACACCTGCGCCTTCAGGAGGGCGGAGGGAGGGGGGAGTATTTCCTCTGCGCTCCCCACCTCCTCCTGGGCGGCCACAGGCTCAGACAGGCCCTGGCTGGCCGCGCAGCCCTCCCGGCGCGCGCTCCACGGCCTCGGCACAGCGTTGGGGTCTGGAAACCCGCGGGGGTCACGGAGGACCGATCACCAGGGCGCTCCCCGCACGGAGGACTGGCCCCGGAAATGGCCGGGCTCTGGAAGGCCCCGCCTCTCCTGCCTTTAGCCAATCAAGTGCGTAGGCGGAGAGAGAGGCGGGCACTAGGAAAACCGGCCAATCACGGCTGACGTTCTCGGGAGCGGACCGTTTTTTGTTGTTGTTGTTTTCTCCACGCCCCCAAGCCACAGCGTGCTGCGAGGACAACTGACCCCACGCTCTGGATTTGTTGTTTGTTGGTTCTCACCTAAGAATATCTTTTCCCATTGATTTTTAGAGAGAGTGGAAGGATGGAAAGGAGAGAGAAAGAGAGAGAGGAACATCGATTGGTTGCCTCCCGCACATGCCCCCACCAGGACAGGATGAACCTGCAACCCTGATGGGGAACCAAACCCAGGACTCTTCGATGTCTGGACGGAGGCTCCAGCCACTGAGCCAACGGCTAGGGCCCGACCCTCTCGACTTTGAAACTGGCCCCTTTCCCTTTAGACCGACATCGGTTACAAAAGGAACCAACGACTGGGGGCTGGACTCCTGGTTTCGTCGCCATCCCCAGAGCCTTCAGAGCCGGCCTCGGGCCTACCACAGAGATACCAAGCCTCCGGCGGACGGTTGGGCCAGGGCCACTTCCGGCATCGTGCTCCAGCCCCCCATCACCTAGTTCTTACCCCGAGACCCGGGGAGCCCGAGCCTGGCGGCCACATCCAACCTTGAAGATGGCTGACTCTTCCGTGGCGCCAGGGAAATCCTGCCCGCGAAGGGACCTTCGGGGCGCGGGTGGGTAAACTGAGGACTTCGGTGCGAGGTGAGGGGGTGGTCACAGGCGGGAAAACATTAACTAGGGTCTTTGCTGCATTCACTCATTCATTTTCAAATATGAAATGAATGCATTCCAGGTTTTTTGCTAAATGGTGAGGAATAAGCGATGAACAAGCCACACAAGATCCTTTCGCTCATGGGGTTGACCCTGGTGGAGGAGACTGGCAAGCAGATAAATGATACATTAATTTCAAGTAGAGACAAATGCCAGAAAGAAAGTACAGGTGGAGCAATGGAGGATGCTAGCAACTGATAGAAAAGGCCCATGCAAGGAGGGAACATTTAAGCTAAGACTTGAAGAATGACAAGAAGCCGTTTTATAAGAATTTGGAGGCAGACCCTTCCAAACTAGGAAAACAAAATGAAGCCAACAAAATCAAGGCCCTGCCAAGAAGAGACTGGCATGAAATGACAACCCTGGTGGGAGGGAAGGGAAGCTAGAGAAATGAGACTCATGAAGGGCTGTGGCCTGAGGATTCCCCCTGGTGTCGCCTGGACGGTGGAGAATGGGAGGTTGTGAGGATGGTCCAGCCTTCCTCATGCTCACGTTCCTGGTCCAGCCTGTGACATGGGACAGGCAGCCTTCCTGTCTGGGTTCCAAATGCAGCACTCGGTGACCTGAGACTCACCTCCTAGAGAACTCCAGTTTTTCTCTTCTCTACGAATAAAGCTCAAGACCAGCCATGAAGATTAAGACAATGGAACAGGCCACTGACCAGAGCAAGTTGGGCTGAAATCTTCAGGGGAAAGTGGAAAAGATGCCCAGAGGTTCTAACTCCTGCAGCTTCTCAGGTACTCTATGCTCCTGGCAAGTTCCTGGTGGTGACAACTCCCTGAGACTAACCACTCTTTATTGAGCATTTACTGTGTGTTAAGACTGGTCTACTTGTATTCTCTCATTTATATAATCCTTACAATGACCCTATGAGGTCGTCAGGATTCAATTCAACTCCAAATAACAGAGACCCAAAATAACAGGGTGTTAAACGAGACTGAAGGGTTATTTCTCAAGATAATGGCTGGAGATGGGCCAGAGGTAGGCAGCCTATGTTAAGACTGGACTGGGAGCCCTGATCTACAAAGTCAAAAGAGATTCAGACTCCTCACCTGCTTGCTACTCTACCACCGTTAAAAGTGCCATCTTGGCCCCTAACTGGTTTGGCTTAATGGATAGAGCATCAGCCGCTGAAGGGTCTGTCCCAGGTTTGATTCCAGTCAAGGGCATGTACTTTGGTTGTGGGCACATCCCCACTAGGGGGTGTGCAGGAGGCAGCTGATTGATGTTTCTCTCTCATTGAAGTTTCTAACTCTCTATCCCTCTCCATTCCTCTCTGTAAAAAAAAAAAAAAAAAAAAAAAAAAAAAAAAATCAATAAAATATATATTTTAAAAACTGGACTGAGATACCTTTTTTTGTTTGTTGTTTTAATATCCACTGAGCCAAACTGGTTTTGGCTGAGATACCTTTTATTTAAAAAAAAAAATGCCATCTTGTTATCTCAAACCATAGATTTAAACATACATGTTGATTTTGAAATTTAAAAACACTTTTTAAAATTTAAAAACACAGAGAGAGGGGAAGAGGGAGAATCAATGTGAGGGTGAAACATTGATTAGCTGCATCCTGCAGGCCCCCACCAGGGATCAAGCCTGCAACCCAGGAATCAAACCCTGCAACCTTTCGATGGATACAATGACACCCAACCAACTGAGCCACACTGTCCAGGGCTATTTCTTTCTTTCTCTCTTTTTACAAATGTTCTTATTGATTTCAGAGAGAGGAAGGGAGAGGGAGAGCTAGAAACATCAATGATGAGAATCATTGTTCGGCTGCCTCCAGCACACCCCCTACTGGGGATCCAGCCGCAACTTCCTGATTTGTGGGTTGACATTCAACCATTGAGCCACATTGGCTAGTCTATTTCTTTTCTTTTCTTTTTTAATATATATTTTTATTGATATTTTTACAGAGAGGAAGGGAGAGAGATAGAGAGCTAGAAACATCAATGAGAGAGAAACATCGACCAGTTGCCTCTTGCACACCCCCTACCGGGGATGTGCCCGCAACCAAGGTACATGCCCTTGACCGGAACGAACCTGGGACCTTTCAGTCCGCAGACCGACACTCTACCACTGAGCCAAATCGGTTTTGGCAGGCTATTTCTTTTTAATGAAAGAACTCTTAGTAGGCAGTAGTGCTAGATAGGATATACATTCTGGTTGTAATAGAGATCCAAAATAGTAGTGGCTTAAACATGGTATCCCTTTCTCTCACATTACCTTCCTGAGTATAAGTCCAGAGCCAGTTTGGTGGCTCCACAGTCATCAGGAATCCAGGCACCTTCCATTTTATTGCTTTGACACCTCTGGATGTTACTCTTATTTGCATGGTCCTTGCCACTATGGCCAAATTCCTGCTAGCAGTTGGGGAAAAGAGACTACCTATCCCTTTCCAGTAGGATGCATACCTCATATCTGCTCACATCTCATTGGTTTCACTTTAATTACATGGTCATACTTAGCTACAGGAGAGGCTTAGAGAATATACTCTTTATTCTAAATGACTATGTGCCCATCTAAAAATGCTTACTATAGAAGGGAAAAACTGATATTAGAGAACAACTAGTAGTCTTTCTGCTACAAATGAGAATAGATGTAGCTTAATATGAGCATTGGTATAAGAGACAAACAATAGACAATTATATATCATTAAAAGTATTTTAATGAGCCAAGAGAATGATGTCTGCTGCCCTAACATTGTTTAGGGAGTTCTGGACAATGCTATAATACTAAGAAAACAATGCATATAAATTCTGGAAATGAATATAATTTTTTGGAAATTTTTACTTTTTCCATTATAGATTATATTTTCTAGGTAGAAAAATAAACTAAAATACTGTCAGAAGGAAAAGAAAGTTCAATTAGTTGTCAATTTCATATACCTATGTGAAAATAATTTATCATCTACCAGCAATGCCCAACAGAATATATGGTAGGTGTGCTAGTTATTACTTTGTCTGTCAGCCCCCAATACACTCATTTTGTCCTTTGTGATACTGAAGCCTTCTGGATCCTGTAGACATTTCTCCTTTGCTCGTCAATGTTAGTTTTTGCCACTAGAGGGAGTTGGTAGAACACTATAAGGCCATTCTTGGAAAAAGGGGACTAGCAAGTTTCTTCTTCCCCTTGTCCTTTTCCTGAGGCCAGTGGAGGGAGGGGAACCCAGTAACATCACCTCAGCTGTTTGACAGAACAGTCTTGGTTCATGTCCTCTAGCAAGTTCCTCAAGGGAATGAAGCAAAGTGTATGTAGAAATACAGAAAAAAATGGAAACTAAATGCCCAATATTCAACTTTCATGCTATGGAATAATATGCAGCTTGAAAAAACAGATGCGTTCTTTTATTTATAAATGCTGATATGGAAAAATACCCCTGATAGACTTTTCAGTCAAAACATTACTTGGGGCTGAGGTCGGTTTGGCTCAGTGGTAGAGCATCAGTCTGCGGACTGAAAGGTCCCAGGTTCGTTCCGGTCAGGGCATGTACCTTGGTTGCGGGCACATCCCTGGTAGGGGGTGTGCAGGAGGCAGCTGGTCCATGTTTCTCTCTCATTGATGTTTCTGGCTCTCTATCTCTCTCCCTTCCTCTCTGTAAAATATCAGTAAAATATATATATATATTTTAAAATTACTTGGGGGAGGGAGAGGTAGAGGAGGATATGGGGGAGTAAATGATGATGGAAGGAGACTTGACTTGGGATGGTGAACACACAATACAGTGCACAGATGATGTATTTTGGAGCTCTGTACCTGAAACCTGTATAATTTTATTAACCTGTGTTAACCCCATAGATTCAATAAAAAGGACAAAAACAAAAAATGACAAAAGATTACTTATAGAAAATGATTCCAGATTTATCCTCACCTGAGAATGTTTTTAGTTTAGAGAGGGGGTGGGGGGAAGAGAGCAAGAAGAACATTGATGTGAGAGAGACATCCATTAGTTTCCTCCCATATGTGCCTGGACTGGGATCAAACCCAAAACCTAGTTAAGTGCCCTGACCAGAAACCAACCCACAAACTTTTTGGTGCACAGGCTCACACTCCAACCAACTGAGACACCTGGCCAGAGCAAATGATTCCAGATTTATATTAGAAACATTCATGTAGATGTTGAACGGTAAGAACAGACTAAACTATTAACAGTATTTATTTCTGAATGGCTCTATTAGGAATATTTTAAACTTTTAGTTATTCAACAAATATTGTGTCAGAAACAATTCTTGATGCTGGTAGTAGGGCCATGAAAATAGTGACCTCATGGAGCTTGTAGTCAAGAGACAGTTATTACACAAATATGTTAGGTATTGAATAAAAGGGAGAAAAATAAGGTGGGACTGAGCTCGTGTGTGTGTGTGTGTGTGTGTGTGTGTGTGTGTAGGTGCTATTTACACAGAGTTAGGAGAAGCCATTTTGAGGGAGTGACATTTGAGCAAAGTAACGGAGCTAACCTTGTGGATCTCCGTACCTTTATAATTTTCCATATTTTCTTAGTTTTCTTTTCCACGCTAAGCATGAAATGCTTACATAATCAAAACAAGAAAGCCGTTTCTATTTCAGAGAAAGATCTGGAGCCTCAGATCTCCAGGTCGAGGGGTAAGTAGAAAGCGTGGGAACAGGTCCAAATCCGTAGAAAGGAGAACGCAAAGGTTCCCGGATACAGCCCACCTGCTCTAGCTTGTCCCTGGCCCCGGATCCCCGCCGCTCCAGAGACCAAGTTGCTGGTGGGAGAGCGCGGGGCTCCCAGAGGCCAGAGTCCCCGCCTGCCGAGTCCCATACGGCAACTCCAGCCGACGCTAGGTGGCAGAGAAGAGCCGCAGGAGGCTCCGCGCCCCTCACGGCATTTCCCAGAAAGCTCCACGCTCCTCAGGAGTCCGCAGAGCTGAGAAGCCAGAAGAATTAGCGTAGAGAACTACCCGAATCTAGACGCAGACCACATCCCGCGGGCGTGGGTGTTGATGCGCGAGGTAACTCTCTCCGTTCATTGGCCGTCGGTCAAGGCAAACAGGCTTACCGAGCAACGGCCTTGTGGGGGATGTAGTTCTTAGAACTGCGCGTGCGCGGAGCCGTTTCCCGGCGAGCTCCGCGCGGACTTCCGGTGCCAGAATCCAGCGGAACTGGGAACGCCGCGGGGCGCCTGTGGGAGGTGTGGCCCCGGGGCGGGACGCGCGACCTGGGCCGCTGGGCTCGCGGGTCGAGCTCGGGTCTCCCCGCGGGAGGGGCCCGCGCTCCCAGGCAGAAGCCGGAGGGGGCGTGCGCCTCTGAGAAGGGCTGGGGGGGAGCCCGGGCGCCTGCCCCACTGCCGGCCCCGCGCCTCAGCCCCGCTCGGGCGACGCTGCCGGGGATAGAGCCCGGGACTCCGGCGGTCCGCGTCCCCGCCTGCCGCGTCCTGCCGAGCGACCCTGGTGAGTCCCTCGCCCTCTCCGAGCGGAGCCTCCTCCTCGGCCACTGGAGAACGGGAATGGAGCGCGTACCTTCAGGGGAGTTGTGAGAAGTACAAGAGTAAAGCGCTTGCCCTGCCGGATTGCTCGGTTGGTTTGGTTGGCGCCCCCCTGACACGCCAAGGTTGCGGGTGTGATCCTGGGTCTGGCCACAGTCAAGAAGCAACCAGTGAATGCATAAACAAGTGGAACAACACACCTATGGTTCTTTCTCTCCCACCTCTCAAATAAATAAAAATTTAAAAAAGACAGAATAAAGTACTCAGTGTGCCGAAGAGAAAAGGACTGGAACCAGCCTGAATGCCTCACTGGGGTATTGGTTCAGGAACGGGAGTACATCCATACCTCGAAATCTTCCAGAGTGGCGAATGAAGAAGTGGAAAAGGGTATTACAAAATAGTTTGTGCAATAAGACCTCATTATGTGAAAACACACACACATACAAAAACAAACATTTTCCGTTTCTAGAAGTACATTTTAAAATGTAGTACTTTAGGGAAAGGTCTGGGAGGTTATGTGACTTAATGGGAGGGTGCGGTGCACTGCACTGTCGAATGGAGAGTTTCTCTTGTGTATTCTGTATTGTCAACCCCTTCCCCCTTTTATTCCAATGGTTGGTGTCACTTCTTTATTGAAACAAAAAACCAAAGTTCTAAAATACACTCTTTCAAGACTTTTATGACAATGTAAGGGATAACATGTCATACATTCATACATACCTGTGGATAAATGGCTTAGGATGATGTCTGTGAGCCCATCGCTGACACCCCTGGATCAGATGATGTTTGGAATTCGGAAGTTTTTAAGTTTCAGAAAGATAATACAGTACATGTAATATGTCAAATAACCCCTGAAAGCAGAATCTATGGCAACACTCAATCAAACCTGTTACATTTTAAAAAAATATATTGATTTTTTACAGAGAGGAAGGGAGAGGGATAGTCAGAAATATTGATGAGAGAGAAACATCGATCAGCTGCCTTCTGCACACCCCCTACTGGGGATATACCCTTGACCGGAATAGAACCTGGGACCCTTCAGTCCACAGGCTGAAACTCTATCCACTGAGCCAAACCAGTTAGGGCTGTTAAATGTTTTTATTGAACCATAGTACACATACAGAAATACACATTCTAAGAACCACTTGATGGATTTTTGCAAACTCAGATATGTGACTATTTCTGCTGTAAAATATATGAACATTTACATTAAGTGGGATAAATGGAGATTACAGACATGCTCATATCAGTAGGCCAGATGGTATAAACCTGGGAGTTTTGGATTTCAGAGCCGAGGTTAAGGGGCTGTGGACCTGTATTGGTAGGGGGAGTGCCGGATGAACAAGACATTACAGGAGAGCTTGCAAAAGGCCTCACTCAGGGCCAGGAAAGGATGGGAGCTAACCTCCCTGGATGCCCCTCCAGACTGGTGTTTGCTCATGTGCCTTCTTCCCTCCTGCTATTTTGCTCTCTCCCTAGGTGCACGTGTCCAGATGCTGGCCCCGTTGCCACAGGGAATCCCTCTGGGAGACTGAAGGGCAGGCTCCCGGGTTGAGGCCCACCAACCCTGAGCCTTAGGCCAGGAGAATGGCAGCCCCCCTGGAGCCTCAGGACGAGGCCCCCGGGGAGGGAGAAGGGCTTCTAATTGTGAAGGTGGAAGATTCCTCCTGGGATCAGGATTCTGCCCAGCAAGAGGACAGCAGGGACTCCGAGGCCTGCCGCCAGCGCTTTCGGCAGTTCTGCTACAGGGATGCCGGCGGGCCCCATGAGGCCTTCAGCCAGCTGTGGGAGCTCTGCTGCCGCTGGCTGCGGCCTGAACTGCGCACCAAGGAGCAGATCCTGGAGCTGCTGGTGCTGGAGCAGTTCCTGAGCGTGCTGCCCGCGGGTGTCCAGGACTGGGTGCGAGAGCGGGGCCCTGAGAGTGGCGAGGAAGCAGTTGCCTTGGTGGAGGACCTGCAGAAGCAGCCAGTGAAAGCATGGCCGCAGGTGAGGGGCCCTTCCCACATCCAGGGGTGGTGGGGACGCAGGGCCAGCGAGAACATCCACAGGAGCATGCCATACGGGTGTTGCCCATCTGAAGACACTATCCAAGTGAATCTAATTTCTTATCTTTTTTTAAAGATATATTTTATTGATTTTTTTTTTTTTTTTTTTTTTTTTTACAGAGAGGAGAGAGAGGGATAGAGAGTTAGAAACGTCAATGAGAGAGAAACATCAATCAGCTGCCTCCTACCCACACCCCAAGGACGTGCCCGCAACCAAGATACATGCCCTTGACCGGAATCGCACCTGGACTTTTCAGTCCGCAGGCCGACACTCTATCTACTGAGCCAAACCGGTTTCTGCTGAATCTGGGGGCATGAGAAGGTAGAGCTGCACATGTGAACCGTACTGTCTTGTGAGGTGCTGGGTCCTTGACACTGGAAGCCTCTGGGGAGGTGCTGAGTAACTGGGGTAAGGGTTTTGTCCTTCCCAGGGAGCCCCCCCACCTCCCCGACTCCTCCTTGCTAAATGGCTGTGTGATTCTCTCCTTTGGGGCTGGTTCTTGCCTGTGTTTAATCAGTGAGTGTCCTGGGCGCATGGCACTGCTTGGTATCACATTCTCCTCTGGATCTTCCTGAGCCCTGTATTGATGTCTCCCCGGACCCCAGCCTCGAGAGGGACATGTCCTCTGTCTCCTTCCCAGGGATTAAACTCTGTCTTCCCTGTCTGGTCTCGGTGCTGATGAACATGTTGTGGTTCCGGTACAGGATGTGCCCTCAGAGGAGGTGGAACCCAAGGCTGTGGTCCAGGGATCTCCCCCTAAGGCGGGAGCACAAAGCCAGCCACCTGTGCCCTGGGAGCCGCACGGCCGTGGTGGTGAGTAAGCTCCTTCCCGGGCTTTGCCCTAAGGGTACCAGGAAGGGTACTTGTTCTGTGAAGCTTAGGGGTGCGTGTGTGTGCGTGTGCGTGTGCGTGTGCGTGTGCGTGTGCGTGTGTGTGTGTGTGTGTGTGTGTGTGAATGGGGTTTCTTATCTAGCTTGAGTTGGTCTCTCTGAAGCTTTGTTCTTTTCTTTCAGCCCCGCTTCCTGCTCTTCCTAAAGAGGGGAGTACCAAACAGAAAACGAATGCTTACTTTGCCTCCGAGATCCATGTAAGTTACCAGTTCCCTTGTCCCCTCTGAGGCCCTTGGTACTGATGGCTCTGAATGGGCCTTGCCTTCCCAAAGCCTCTTCCACGCCTCCTGCTCCTGCTTGGCCCATCCTGTTCCCCTTCCCGGCCCTCTTCCTCTCGGCTGCCAGGGGAGTCCTGAGCAAGGCATCCCTGAGCGGGATTTCTCACCTCCTTTCAGGGACCTGTGACATTTGGAGACATTCCCTTCTATTTCTCCCGGGAAGAATGGGGGTCCCTGGACCCTGCTCAGCGGGATCTTTTCTGGGACATAAAGCGGGAAAACTCCCAGAACGTTGCTGTGGGTAAGCAGTAGATGCAGCCAGGAACCTCAGAGTCCTTGGTTTCAGGAGCAGTAGCCTCCTTGGGGGTCCCAGCAGCAGAGAGGGTCCAGGCAGGCCACAGTCCCCTGCATTTCCTGCTGGAATCCTCATTCTTCCCCCTCACTTCCTTTCAGCTGGCTCCAGAGTAGGTTTTCCCAGCCTGTCTTCAAGAGCCCTGGCTGACTTATTTTTTGTGTTACCTTCGAACACGTATTAATATATGGTGGGTTCTGGCAACATGTCAGCGCTGGCCGAGCACTCATACGGACATTTTCTCATGTGGTTCTCAGAGCCCAGTACATAAAGGTGTTGTCCTTTTTTTATAGACAAGGACAACGGACACCAAAGGGACAGAGCCGCGACTCAGTCCAAACGGTGTTTGCAGGGCCCTCCGGGCTGCCCTGGGGAGAGGTGCCGACAGTGGGAGCACGTGCTGAGCCCCGGGCCTGGGCCGGTGCAGTAGGGGCCACCCTCCCCGGGACCTCTCCAGGCCAGGGCCTTTCTGAGCTCTGTTTGGGGTCATCTCACATAATCTACACGACTCGGTGTGGTGCTGGGATCCCTCTGGATCCAACTTTGTTCTTGAGTTTAGAAGACAAGAGCGTGGCTCAGTGGTTGAGGGTCCCCCACTCCCCCCGTGAACCAGGAGATCTGGGTTCCATTCCCAGTAGAGGGCTTGTAGGAAGCAGCTTATCAATGATTCTCTCATCATTGATGTCTCTCTCTCTTTCTCTCCCCTGCTCTTCCCTTCTCTACCTCCTTCCTTCTCTCCCTCTCTTCCTTTCTCTCTGAAACCAATAAAAAATGTTTTTTAAAAGTTTACCAAAAAAAAAAGACAAGGGCTTGTGTAGTGAGAGGAACCATGGTAGCTGAACCCATGTGAGTCCTGTTTCTGATAATGATTAGTGAGATTTGGATCATGGACAAACTTTGCCTTAATCTCTTAAGTTTTGGGGTTTGAATTGCCAGGGTTCAGAGAGTGGGGTGTTGGATCCTATTATGGGAGGGAAGCAGAGATTGGTTAGGTGTATAATTAGTGCCTCTGGGGCCGGATCAGCGGACTCCTTGTCTCTGCTTCCGCCTCTGCCCTCTCTGCGGCCTTTCACCATGCCCTCATCTATGGAGGAGGAAATAGGCTCGGGTCTGTCCAGCCCAGGAGTTTCTGAACCTGACAGCCAAGGCGCTTGCCACTGAGCCCTGTTTCTACCTTGCCTCAGCTCTGAGCCCAGACCAGATGGGACTGAAGAGCCCACCTCCTCCTTTTGCAGGTTTGGGGCTCAAGAGCCAAAGGGGGCGAGCCTCGCTGGAGGAGGCAGTGAGGGTGCTCCCAGGCCAGGCGGGCAGCGATGTGACCGTGGCCTGGAGCCCTGAGGAGGCCGAACCCTGGGAGAGTGAGGCCCGGCCAGGGGCGCCCTTGGAGCCAGCAATGGGGGCGAGGCGGGGGCGGCCGCCCACCTGCAGGCGCCGGTTCGGGGACCTGGCAGCTGAGAAGCCACACAGCTGTGGCCAGTGCGGCAAGCGCTTCTGCTGGGGCTCAGACCTGGCGCGCCACCGGCGCACGCACACGGGCGAGAAGCCCCACAAGTGCCAGGAGTGCGGAAAGAGCTTCCGCAGCTCCTCGGACTTGGTGCGCCACCGGGGCGTGCACACCGGCCAGAAGCCCTTTTCCTGCTCTGAGTGTGGCAAGTGCTTCAGCCGCAGCGCCAACCTGGCGGACCACCAGCGCATCCACACGGGTGAGAAGCCCTTCAGCTGCAGCGACTGCGGCAAGAGCTTCTCGCTGCGCTCCTACCTGCTGGACCACCGGCGTGTGCACACTGGCGAGCGGCCCTTCCGCTGCGGAGAGTGCGACAAGAGCTTCAAGCAGCGCGCCCACCTCATCGCCCACCAGAGCCTGCATGCCAAGATGGCGCAGCCCGTGGGGTGAGGGCTGGAGGGGTGTTCTGGGAGACGGAGCAGCAGGATGGCCACCTCTCTCTGCTGCCACCTTCTGCAGCCACCACCCCTGCGGCCTTGCCCTGCCCTGCTCTACCCCAGGACCTGGTCCACACAACCAAGTGATGGAAATCCCCATATGACCTCGCAGCCATTCTGGGGGTTTCTCTTGCCTCTGGCTTCTGGGAGCCCCAGCACATTCCTGGCAGGTGGCCTTAGCATGGGAGAAAGTCGGAGGCAGCAGGGAAGTGTGAGGATTTGGGCAGGACCTGGGGTCCCCCATCCAAGAAACCCCCTCTTCCTTGCTTGCCCTGTGGCTCTTTGTTCCCTGCCTTCTTGGCTGGGTCCATGGGCCAGGCCCTCTGCCCTGCCTACCTGTGCCTTCCCAGGTGCCTCCTACCTCTATAGGGGTGGAGGACAGGCTTTGACCACTAGTCAGCCCGCACTGGTAAAGATCTGGGCTCTCTGTGAGGCCAAAAGGGCTTTCTGGCCCCCACTTCTGCCCTGACCACTCTGCCCTGACCTGGCAACATGCTACTGATCTGTGCCAACTTCCCCCTCGAGAGCCATCTTCTGCCGAGGGACTGGAGATCCGTACAGACCAAGATCAGGGCCAGTGAAAGCCCTCTGCTCCCACACTCCCCCCCAGAGACGAGGGGTTTATAGTACTTAACACTAGCACTCTGTCAGCACTTTGTCACTGAGTCCTTAGGCACTGCATTCCATGTTGTCTGCATCGTCTGCAGATTGGCATTCACAGGGACACACCACAGGCTCTCCAAAGGAGCTCGGCCCAGCCTGCCTCAAAAGGGCAGCAAGAGGGTTTGAATAAACGTGGAAACTTCCTCCAGGCTGTCTGTTCTTGAGGTGGCTGTGGGTAGGGGAGCCTAGAATTTGTATCCCTTGGTCTCCTGGCCTGGCAGTCCTACCCGCACACGGTGCTGGGCGGTTAGCAGGTGGAGCCACATTGGCTCCCAGGCGAGCTGGGCTCCAAAGGGCAACTATAAGCCTTGAGACTCTGATCCCCCTGTGTTAGTGTCTGTCCCGGTCTGGGGCCAGTTCAGGATGAGACCGCCAGTCGTACCCTCCCTGTCCCAGCTGAACAGGACTCCGGGGTCTCTGCCAGGCCATTGCCTTTCCCCCCGCTGGAGAAGTGAGGGAACAGGCTGGGGGACAGGGTCACTGGTCAGCGTGGTGGTGTGCTCCTGCTGGTTCCCGTGTCCATATCCACTAGGGAGAGGGCTGCTGAGTCAAAGTGGGCCTTGCTTCCGTCCCCCACATAGCCCTTGACATCTGGCCACTCGCATGCCCAGACTCCAGGTTGGGGCCTGCCTGTAGCTGCTGGGCTCATGCCAGCTCCTTCGATCCCTGCTGCGCCCTTCCCAGTTCACCAGGGGTGGCCTCAGCAGGCTCACTTGAGAGGGGCTGGCTGAGACAAGATGTTCCATTTCGTTCCTTGATCTGTGTGCCAGCCTCTCTGCCCCCTGAGCCTTTCCTCAGCCAGTCAATATATTTCACTGACTTTAGAGAGGAAGGGAGAGAGAGGGGAAGAAAATCAATGATGAGAGAGAGTCATTGATCGGCTGTCTCCTGCACACCCCACACTGGGGATCAAGCCCACAACCCGGGCATGTGCCCTGTCTTGAGAATCAAACAGTGACCTCCTGGTTCATAGATCAGTGCTCAACCACTGATCTGGGACAGACCCCACTTCCCAGATGAAGCAACTGGGGTCTCACCATGGACAGCTGACTCCAGTTAGGGGGTTCTACCTCTGAGACAGTGCCCCTCACTCTGTACTTTAATTCTTTTAAAAAATATATTTTATTGATATTTTACAGAGAGGAAGGGAGAGAAATAGAGAGCTAGAAATGTCGATGAGAGAGAAACATCGACCAGCTGCCTCTTGCACACCCCCTACCGGGGATGTGCCCGCAACCAACGTACATGCCCTTGACCGGAATCGAACCTGGGACCTTTCAGTCCGCAGACCGACGTTCTATCTCTGAGCCAAACCGGTTTCGGCTGTACTTTAATTCTTGAGGCTGCTGTATGCATGTGTGTGGGCATCTTGCATGAGTGAGTAGGAGAGAGGTGGCAGGAATAGTGCACCTGATGCTGATGGTTGGCTGAGAAGAGAGACACTCCAATGTAACAAAATCAGATAAGAGGTGGCCCAGGAGTAAAAATAGGATTGGGCACAGGCTCCTGGCTTAGGCAGGGGCATGTCAGTGCCAGCCAGGAAGTAGCCTCCGTTCCTGAGGAACGGTGCAAGGAGTGGGGCCCAGGATCCAAGGTTCCAAGGGAGGGGACAGAGTCCGGCTCAGCTCATAAACAGCTGATAGGTCGGGGACCAGGGAGAGGGCAAGTACTGAGACCCGAGGCATTGGTGCTGGGGCCAAGAGGTGAGCTCTGGGCTCAGAGGAAGTGCCCACTTGGCATCCATGGCCTTCCTGGTATCCGGGACACTGCGACTGGCCGCTCAGATAGCAGATGCTCAAGACAGCCTGGGAAGAAAGGTAGGGGGAGGCACTGCCTGGCCCTACTCCTGGCTCCCAGCTGAGTCCCACCCTGCCCAACGCTGGCCTTCCCTTCCCAGGGGAAGTACAGCGTGCAGGGTCCAAGGGTGGCCTTGACACTTAGCAGCCCTGAGGTGTCGGTCTCTACAGTGGCTCTTCTGGAGAGTGTGTTCCAGACCCTGGGCTTTGAGAGCTGCCAGAGGAGGGAGGCCTCGGTCCAGGTGAGCCCTACCCTGCCTGCTGCCTCCACCCTTAGCCCAACCTGGGGCCTCCCCAGCCCCAGGCCTCCCTCTTACTCTTGCTCTAGGACTTCCTTGAGGAGCTGACTGGGTTCCGGGAGCAGCTGGATGCCCACAAGGCCCCCGTGGGCTGTGTCCTAGTGGCCTTGGTGGCCCCCAGTGGGCAGCTGAGGCAGCCACAGAAGTTGGTTCGGGAGCTGAGTGGCTGTGAGGCCCTGCGGGGCTGCCCCAAAGTCTTCCTGCTGCTCTCCAGTGCTCCTGGGGGTGAGTGGCTGGGCAGGGACCCCTATTGTGGGGCAGAACAGACGGAGGGTGGGGGCGGACAGGAGGCCAATACCTTCCCTTCAGGCCAACGTTGTACTTTTCTACCCAGCTTCCCCCAAGCCCGGGACCTTCCTCACTGGCTTGAGTGAACTCTGTGGCCGCTGTCCTCACTGGTCCCTGCTGCAGCTGCTGACAGAGGTGGGGGCCCCAGATGGGGAGGCCCAGGGAGGGGGCTGTGCCAGTCGCCTCCCCTGAGCCTGTTACACAGATTCACATGCTTCCCAGCCATTCATTCTATAATACTATTCTACAACCCATTGTCTACACACATGGTAGACATGGCCCCGCCTTTCACCCCCACCCATGCCCTGGCTCACACCCACTCGGACACTCCGACATCTTCCCACCTCCACCCCTTTGCTCTGGCTGCTCCCTCCGCTTGCCGTGCCTGCCTGTGTCCCGGTAAGCCTCACACAGCCCCCGGCTGCCAGTGATACCCTCTCTCACTTCCCGAGTCAGCGCTCATACTTGTGCCCACCCCGGTTCACATCATGAGGTAGTGGCTATTCCATCAGACTGTAGGTCCCTGGAGGGCAGGGTTGGGAATGATTCAGTTCTAATTCCAACACCCAAAGGTCTCACTGGATGGTTGCGTGGCCCTGGGTAACCCTGCAAATGAGGGGTGCTCCAGCCTGGTGACTTTCTTTGAAAGGCAGTGGTTAATGGTATGGCCACTGTATAATCCATGCCCAGGCAAGCGTATGACCTTGAGCCTAAAATAGAACTCTCCTTGTAGCCTCCCCCTCTTTCATTTGTCTCTTCCTCCCTCTAACTGGCAGAGGAACCCAAAGAGACCATAGTAGCTATGCATCTGGTCAAGTCATTCTTTGGAACCAGTTCTCTTCTCACCGTGCTCCCGTGGAGCAGCCCCCTGAGGACCCTGTGGCTCCATCCCCCCAGGTCTTCTGCAGGACAGCTGGAGAGTCCTCGGGGGCCACCCGCTGCCCAGTCCTTCAGAGCTCCTTGCGGGGAGCACTGTGCCTGGGGGACGTGGAGCCCTGGGGGCCTGAGGTAAGGGGGCAGGAGGAGTGTCCAACCACGTGGCGGCAGTGGCCAGAGGGACAGAGGCTCAGGGAGACCCGAGAAGGGGACACAGGAGTTGGAAGTCTGGTGAGTACGCTCAATGTACCCTCCCTTGGTTACAGCCAGAACCCAGCCCCAGTGCTCAGTATGACCTGTCTGGAGACAGGGCTGCCCTCCTCCTAGCCGTGATCCGGGACCGGCCTGGGGCCCAGCGTGATGTGGAGGCACTGGGGGGCCTGTGTCAGACCCTGGGCTTCGAGACCACCCTGAGGACAGACCCTACAGCCCAGGTGAGGGGTAGCCCAGAACTTCTGGTGCTGCTCTCTAAGGAAAGGCGTACCCCCACCCCCGGACCCTGGGCACCCCCTCAGGTTTTCCCTGGAAGGGTCTCAGGTTCCTTCCCAAAACTCATCAGCTCACTGCCCTCCCCTCGTGCCTCTTAACTTTTTTGGCACCAGAGAACCAGCTACAGAGCCAACTCATGTCTGTCACCTCCATGCCAGGCTTTGCATGGGTCAGAGGACTTTCTTCCTGATCCTCAGGCTGGCAGGGGGTGGAAGGTAGGGTAGGTGGGGCTGGAGAAGTCTACCTGGAAGGCTTCCAGGTACTGGGAAGGCAGTGGCCCCGACCCAGGGCTCAATCTCCTTGTGCCCCAGGCTTTCCAGGAGGAGCTGGCCCAGTTCCGGGAGCGGCTGGACACCCGCAGGAGCCCCGTGAGCTGTGCCCTTGTGGCCCTGATGGCTCATGGGGGGCCTCAGGGGCAGTTGCTGGGGGCTGATGGGCGAGAAGTGCAGCCAGAGGCACTGGTGCAGGAGCTGAGCCGCTGCAGGGCCCTGCGGGGCCGTCCCAAGATCCTCCTGCTTCAGGCTTGCCGTGGTGGTGAGTGGGTCTGGGGCCCTCCCTGGGGTCAGCCTCCAGCCTGACTCCTGGCCTAGACTTCCTCACCCAGCCCGCCTCCCCCGGAAGCCTGAGCACCAGCCCTTCTCCTGCCCCCTCGCCCAGTGTCTCCTGGACTTGAGCACTTTACCCTCAGCATTTTTCATGCAGTGCTCTGGGTGTTTCCAGCCGGGCAGACCTGCTCTGGAGTTCCAGGGGCTGAGGGTTGGACCCCTGAGGGCACCTCCAGGATCTGCTGAATGAAAGGACCTGACTGTCCTCTCCTTCCCTAGCACACAGGGATGCGGGCCTGGGGCCCACAGCTCTCCCCTGGTTCTGGCGCTGGCTGCGGGCCCCACCAGCCACGCCCTCCCACGCGGATGTCCTTCAGATCTATGCAGATGCCCAAGGTGGGTCTGTGTTCCTTCTGGAGCCTGGCCTTGGACAGGGCTGGTGTGTGTGTGTGTGTGTGTGTGTGTGTGTGTGTGTGTGTTGGGGGGGGGGGCGGGGCGCTCTGAGCTGGGGTCCTGCTGCCGCCTCTGTCCTCTCTTTGCCAAGAGGATGGGAAGAAAACCCATCTGAAACCACAAGGGCTTCTCCCCTACTTGAACCTCCAAACAACCCTGGGGTTAAGACAGTGAAATAGCTTTTTTGAGGTCACACAGCTGGTAAGTGGCAGGGCTGAGGTTTGAACTCTAATCTGCCTTTCCTGCTCTGCACTCTTTCCACTGCCGTGTGCTGCCCCTGAGCCAAACTCGGGGAGGCCCCGGGGATGGTGGAGTCCCGGATGCTGAGTAAGTAGTTGATCCCTCTTGCAGGCAGCTTCTCCGGGGGGCTCACGCCAGGGAGCTGTGACCAAGCAGACATCCTAATGGCCTATGCGGCAGCCGAGGGTAAGGGGAGGGGTCATCAAGGAGCCTCGTTCCACGGGACCCAGCCTGGCCGGAGGTCCGGGGTGGCTGTAGCGGCAGCCGGGGCTTGTCTCGTGTGGCATCCCTCTGATTCCGACGGGATCATTTTCCTTGCGTGTTTATTATTTATCATAATAGTGATGCTGGTGAGCATGCGATGCGGGCTGACTGTGCCAAGCACTGTGCCTGCATCGTTCCCTCCGGGCTGTAAGCGTCATGAGGGCAGGGCAGTTCTGCCTGCCAGGGCCCTCCGCAGTGCCTCCAGATGGGACGTTCACAGCGAATGCTTGTTTAATATTGAAGTCATCGTATATTCAATTGGCAAACATCGAGGGCAACTTGTTTCAGAAACGAGATGTTCCCGCTCCCTGCCCCATTTGCTTGCCTGACTCCCAGGGTCGTGTCTATTGCCCCACTCCCACCATCGGTAGCCCCTGGGGACTGGAAGGCGGCTGGTCAGCCCGAGTCTGACACGCTGGCCCCGGTCCTCTGGCCTAGGCTGCGTGGCCTATCGGGATGAGAAGGGCTCAGACTTCATCCAGACGCTGGTGGAGGTCCTCAGAGCTACCCCCGAGGGAGACCTCCTGGAGCTGCTGACTGAGGTGTGTTGGGGCATGGGGGCTGGCATTAGGGGAGAGAGGCCAGATTCATCCTTCTTAGCCCTGGTGTCCTGATCTCCTCCTCTGCACCCCGCTGGTGAGGGAGGGAGCTCACAACCTCAATAGTATGGGATGGCAGAGCACATGACACCCACAGCAGCTATCAGTCATGTACTCACAGCCTGGGGCGTACACCGTACACCAGGCAGGGCCACGCGAGGTTGCACTCAGGAGCAGCATGAACCAGCAGGAGGAAGCGATTAGCTTTGCAGGTCGGCAGGGAACTGAAGCCCCTCAGGTGGAGGCTGGGTGGGGTGCAGCTGGTCTGGCTGGTGGGGAGCCCTTCCTGCTGCGTCGGGACATACCTGACAAGAGCAGGGGGACTCCTGGCTAGTCCTTTGGAGCCCTATGGGTCCAAAGATATCAAGGCGGCACTGGAAACTTTAGGCCTTACATACACTGGGTGCCAGGCTGGGCGCGAGGGGACCTGGGCACAGGCTGTGTGGTCCACGCAGGTCAACCGGCAGGTGTGTGAGCTGGATGTGCGGGGTCCTGACTGCAGCGAGCGCCGCAAGGCCTGCCTGGAGATCCGCAGCTCCCTGAGGCGCCGGCTCTGCCTGCAGGCCTGACTGCAGCCACCCAGTTGTGCAGACAGAGTGGCCACACCCAGTGCCACCTCCGACTCCATCCACTCGGCAGTTACCTCCTCAGCTGCAGACTTGGCCTCGGCCTTCAGGGCAGTCAGAGTCCAGATCGGGCCACAGGCCTGGAGCAAAGCATTGCGGGTTAGCGGTGCGGTGATGGGGAAAGCACGGTGGTGGGGGAGCGGTGCGCAGCTCCCGACCCGATGCCGGCTGGGAGCCTGGGGGAAAGCAATCGGAGGGGCCCGGAGGCCCGATGGGTCTGGAATTCGCTGCAGCAGGACCACGCCTTCAGTCCTTGCTCAATTGCCATTGAAGCCCAGACCGGAGCCCCGCCCACACGGAGCCCGAGGGGATGGGGGTAGGGAGGGGGCCGAGCTCCCATTCACTCGAGCGCGAGCACTGATGCGCACCACGCAGGCGCCTAGACAAGCTTTATGGAAAAAGCCGCACGGCACTTTTTTCACAGGGCCGCGTGGCCTAATGGATAAGGCGTCTGATTCCGGATCAGAAGATTGAGGGTTCAAGTCCCTTCGTGGTCGCTGCCGAGGTTGGTTTTTCTCCCTCGCTTAATGTTTTCCCCTCTAAGAGCCCGGGGACTCCGATGGGGACTCCGATGGCACTCCGGGATCCGGGATCCTACTGGGAATTGGTTACATGAAATATAACTGTCCCGGAGGAGGTTTCGGACTATTGAGAGGAGGAGCCCCAGGATGCATTTGGAAATGTAAGAGATTATTGTGATGAAAAAGGTTTTGAAATGGCAATGGCTACACAATATGTGACTAACTGATACCACTGAATTGTACATTTAAAATGGTTAAAATGGCAAATAATATATATATATATTTACCACAATAAAAATTATTTAAAATGTAATAGATTACTTCAATTTCTTACATTGAATGTGACCCTTCAATTACTATGTGAACATATATAGTGTCTCAAAAAACCTACATACAGTTTGAATAATTATTAACTAATTAATAATATTCAAACTGGATTAAATCTGTGGATACATTTTTGGGGGCACCCTATATTTCAAAATTGAAATGAAGAGTATGTCCAGGATTGAGCCATCATCTTGCCCAGGAAAAATGTCTCTACCTTTGCAAGGGAGTTCTCTCCGAAGGATTCTGGCCAATGACCAAGGTGATGGCACCTCCCCCCACCAGGGGGACCAGCACCCTGATGATCAGCTAGCTCAGCTGACCTGGGGTCATGCATCATGTCACTTTCTCTTTTATCATTTTGATGTTTCAGTGGTTTATTGAGGGCTCATAAATATAAAGAAGAAAAATGTCATTAAAATAAACATTTTAAAGATGAGAAAGAACACCCATCCTACGGTAAGAAAGTAAATGCTGGGTTCTCTCAGAGTCTCACCAAGCTAGCAGGTGGGACAGGATACGGAGCCATTATGGAGCTCCTGAGGACAAAGGCTTAAGGCCATTGGGCTATGCTGAAAACCGTGGAGACCTGGGCCAGGTAACACTTGGGATCAAAGGGGCAATGTGGGGAGTAGGATGGAGACAAAGACCTGAACTTTCTCAAGCGTCTGGCTGATCCCGCTCTCCCCTCGGCTCCTACAAGTTGCATTACTTTCCTGCAGCATATTACTCCGGGACCCAGATTTTCCTAAAAGGAAGGGTTCCTCTGGGATCGATCTCCTGACTTCTTATACCCTTAGTGAGGATCGCATCCCAATCCAATGAGAGGACTTGACGCCTTCTGACAGAATCTCGGCACAACACTGACCAGGATTTTGGACTCCACAAGTGCACACTCTTCTAACCTGAGGAGGCTCTGTCGGGAAGCACCTGAGAGGGAGTGCGGACCCAATGCGGAAGTGGAGGGGCCGTAGAAAGGCTGGGATGGAATTTGGAGACTCAGTGTAACCTGCAGGAAACCAGAAGAGATGACTGAGAGATTGGTCTAAGACTATTGCAGCACATATTCCTGTGGTCCTTGGTGGTGTAGTGGTGTAATGGCCTGATGGATAAGGTACTGTCCTTCTATATCAGTATTGTGGGTTCAAGACCTACCTGGGGTATAAAGGGTTGAGTTTTAGACCTCTCCTTCCTAAAAGTTATCCAGATCTAATTTCCTCTAAATTTCAGGGGAAATGCTGGCCACCTTTATACTATTTTTAAAACAATCCATTCTACCTCATGATAAGGAATAATTATTCCCTTTTCTAGGTATGGTAATTGTATTATGGTTACATAAGTATTTTTTTGAGTTTTATTTCAAGAAAAACTATTTTAAATATAATGTTACATGCAATAAACACCAATTATTCAAGAAAAGTGATCTGCCTTAGCTGGCTTGGCTCAGTGGATAAAGCGTCAGCCTACGGACTGAAGGGTCCCAGGTTCGATTCCGGCCAAGGGCACATGCCTGGGCTGCGGGCTCAATCCCCAGTAGAGGGTGTGCAGGAGGCAGCTGATCAATGGTTCTCTCTCATCATTGATGTTTCTATCTCTCACTCGTTCTTCCTTCCTCTCTGAAATCAATAAAGAAATAGATTTTTAAAAAGAACAGAAAAATGATGTTACACCCATATAATAATATTACATGTAATAAACATTAATATTTTAATAATAAAAGGATTTTAATTATAATATTACCAAATCTGTATTAACATAGTATGATCACAAAAGTTGTAGGAAATATTAAAAATCTGCAAATAACAGGATTAGTTCTATTATATTCTAGAATATTTTCCCCCCTCTGGCTCTATTTTTTTGTTCTTTTTTTATTTATTATTATTTTATATTAAGGTATTATATGTGTACATAGCTTACCATTGGCCCCCCCCCCCACCTCCCATTCATGCCCTCCCTCCCCAGAGTTCTGTGTTCGTTGGTTGTACTTATATTCATGCATACCAGTCCTTCGGTTGTTCTCTTATCTCCCCCCAGGTCTCCTTCCCCTTCCCGCTGTCATTTGACAATCTGCTTGCTTTATGGTGACTATCTCAGGATCACATGAATAGAATCCGCTCCTCATTTGGCAGTCTGCTTGCTTTATGGTGACTATCTTGGCTCTATTTTTATTCATCAGTTTATGTTGTTCATTATATTCCACAAATGGGTAAGATCATATATTTCTTTTTCTCCATCTAGCTTATTTCATTTAGCATAATGCCCTCTAATACCATCCATGCTGTTGCAAATAGTCAGAGTTCCTTCTTTTTTACTACAGCGTAGTATTCCATTGTGTAGATGTACCACAATTTTCTAATCTACTCATCTGCTGATGGGCAGTTAGGCTGTTTCCAAATCTTAGCTATACTAAATTGTGCTGCTATGAACATATATCCTTTCTGATTGATGTTTCTGATTTCTTTGGATATATTCCTAGAAGTGGGATTATTTGGTCAAATGGGAGTTCCATTTTTAATTTTTTTTAGGAAACTCCATACTGTTCTCCACAGTGGTTGCACCAGTCTACATTCCCACCAGCAGTGCACAAGGGTTCCTTTTTCTCTGCATTCTTGCTAGCATGTCATTTGCTGATTTGTTGATGATAGCCATTGTGTCAGGTGTGAGATGGTACTGCATTGTTGTTTTGATTTGCATCTCTTGGCTGATTAGTGACTTTGAGCATGTTTCATATATCTCTTGGCCGTCTTTATGCCCTCTTTTGAAAAGTGTCTGTTTAGGTCCTTTGGCCAGGTCCTTTGGCCATTTTTTGATTGGATTGTTCATCTTCCTTTTGTTAAGTTGTATGAGTTTCCTATAAATTTTGGAGATTAAACCCTTATCAAAGATAACATTGGCAAATATGTTCTTCCATGCAGTGGGTTTTCTTGTTGTTTGGTTGACGGTTTCTTTTTCTGTGCAAAAGCTTTTTATTTTGATGTGGTCCCATTTCTTTATTTTCTCTTTGGTTTCCATTGCCCCAGGAGCTATATCGGTAAAGATATTGCTACAACATATGTCTGATATTTTGCTGCCTATGGATTCTTCTAAGATTTTTATGGTTTCCTGTCTTACTTTTAAGTCCTTTATCAATTTTGAGTTTATTTTTGTGTATGGTATAAGTTGGTGGTCTACTTTCATTTTTTCGCATGTATCTGTCCAATTTTAACACCATTTATTGAAAAGACTGTCTTGACTCCATTGTATACGCTTGCCTCCTTTGTCAAATATTAATTGAGCATAATGATTTGGGTCTATATTTGGGTCTCTGTTTGGTTCCATTGCTCTATATGTCTGTACTTATGTCAGTACCAGGCAGTTTTGAGAACAGTGGCTTTGTCATATAGCTTGATATCTGGTATTGTGATCCCTCCAACTTTGTTCTTCTTTCTCAGGATTGCTGCAGTTATTTGGGGTCTTTTTTATTTTTATTTTATATTTAAAAATTATTTTATTGATTTTTTACAGGGAGGAAGGAAGAGGGATAGAGAGTTAGAAACATTGATGAGAGAGAAACATCAATCAGCTGCCTCCTGCACACCTCCCACTGGGGATGTGCCCGTCCGTAACCAAGGCACATGCCCCTGACCGGAATCGAACCTGGGACACCTCAGTCCGAAGGCCAACGCTCTATCCACTGAGTCGAATCTGTCAGGGCTCTTTTTTTATTCCAGATGAATTTTTGGACAGTTTGTTCTGTGAAATATTCTTGTTGGTATCTGAATGGGGATTTCATTGAACCTATCATGTTGAGTTATGCTCCCTCTATTCCAACTTTGCTGAGTTTTTTTTGTTTGTTTTTTGTTTGTTTTTCTTACCAAAAATGGCTGTTGGATTTTGTCAAATGCTTTTTCTGTGTCTATTGATATGATCATGTGTTTTTTGTCTTTCAATTTATTTATGTGATGTATCATGTTTATTGATTTGCAAATATTGTACCAGCCTTGCCTCCCAGGAATAAATCCCATTTGATCATGGTGGATGATCTTTTCAATATATTGCCACATGCGATTTGCTAATATTTTGTTGAGGATGTTAGCATCTATGTTCATCAGGGATATTAGCCTGTTATTCTCTTTCTTTGCAGTGTCTTTATCTGGCTTTGGAATTAGGATAATGCTGTCCTCAGGGTGGGATGAGCAGGAACAGCAGGCATGAGCAGCAGGTGGTGTTGGACTGCCAGTTTCAGCCCGATCCCCACAGGCCACGTGACCTATTAGTGCACGAATACACGCACTGGGACTCTAATATTTTATAAGCACACCAAATTGTTTAGAGACTAAATTATGTGACAACTGGTTTGCTGAAAATAATGGGCTAGGTGGTGACTATAGTTAATAATACTGTGTTGTATACTTGAAATTTGCTATGAGAGTAGATCTTAGGTGTTCTCACACAGAGAAAAGAAACTGAACTGATAGATGTGGTATTAATTTGACTGGTAAATATTTTATAATGTATACATATATCAAATCATCATGTTGCACACCTTCAATATATATTACTAGAGGCCCAGTGCACAAAATTCATGCACAGGTAGGGTCTCTAGTGACTGCTGGCTGCTGGCCGGGCCTTTCTTCATTCTGTGCCACCCCCTGGTGGTCAGTGCATGTCATAATGAGCAGTCGAATTCCTAGTTGGTCAAACTCCCGAGGGAACACTTTGCATATTAGGCTTTATATATATATATTTTTTTATTTGTCAAAAAAATATAATGGGCTAAATTGAAGTATATACAAAACAAGTTTATCCATCAGTTTATAATGACTTAAGCTGGGGGACATGAGGACACATTGTACTATTTTCTCTGTTTTAGTGCATGCTTTAAATAGTTTATGATAAAGTTTTCCCTTCCTTCCCTCCCTTCCTTCCTCCCTTCCTTCCTTCCTTCCTTCCTTCCTTCCTTCCTTCCTTCCTTCTTTCCTTCCTTCCTTGCAGTCCATGGCTTTATCCTCAAGATAAAAGTCTCTCAGACTACAGAACATGATTTAAAGTAAAACCAGAAGTTTCCTGTATACAATACATGCATGTAGAAGAGATGACCACTGGAGATTTGTAATCCATACATACAAAAACATAGTTCTGCAACATGCATAATTCAGTTATGTATTAGATTTTTAACACTATCAGCCACAAAGCTATAAGATTATTTTATGGCTGTCATAAAATGTCCCTGTCTCTAAACATGACTTGGGCTGAAAGTTTAAAGTCTTGATCTTGTCATTTTCTTTCCGTAAGCAAACCAGTGCACTCAGGATCCTTTCTGTGCCACAGTCCGTGGAGTCACCTTTACTGCCATAACCGTCAAGTGCAGAAGCCATGTGGTCCCCAGAGCACTTGCTTCAGTCAGCACTCTATCATTATCAACCAAGTGATTGTGGCTTGATCACGATGCCACTGTGTGCCATAAATTACCAGAATCCCGTTTCCTGTTGGCAAGGAGCTCAGTACTCCGTTCAAGCCCAAGTTCATTACTGAATTAAGGTCCATGAACAATCAGAAAACCCATCTATTTGGGGGTGAGGGAAATGGGGAGAGGTTGGTAAAAGGTATAAACTTTTAGTTGTAAGCTGTGGGGATCTAATGTATAGAATGATGACTATAGTTAATAATAACATTGTGTATACTTGAAATTTTCTGAGAGAATAGATCTTGTGTTCTCAACACACGCATGGTAACCAAGTGAAGTGATGGATGTGTTCATTAGCTTGATTATAATTATTTCACAACATATAGTTATATCAAATCATCACATTGTGTATCTTCAATATATATGACTTTTGCTTGTCAGTTATACCTCAGTAAAGCTGGGGATGGAAGAAAATCCACTCATTATTTTAACAGATTAATGAAAAAAATGATTAATAAGGTATAAAGAGTTGTTAATGAGGCAAAAAGGGAACACAAAGAAAGCAGCTACCACCTTTATAGCTGGGAGACCAAGGGAAGAGGTGAGATTTAAAAAAATAGCCGAAACCGGTTTGGCTCAGTGGTAGTGCATCTGCGGTCTATAAGGTCCCGGGTTCGATTCCGGTCAAGGGCATGTACATTGGTTGCGGGCACATCCCCAGTAGGGGGTGTGCAAGAGGCGGCTGGTGATGTTTCTCTCTCATCGACGTTTCTAGCTCTCTATCTCTCTCTCTTCCTCTCTGTGAAATATCATAAAAATATATTTAAAAAAAAATATATATATATCTTATTGATTTTTTACAGAGAGGAAGGGGGAGGGATAGAGAATTAGAAACACCGATGCGAGAGAAACATAGATCAGCTGCCTCCTGCACACCCCCTAATGAGGATGCGCCCACAACCAAGGTACATGCCCCCTGACCAGAATTGAACCCGGTACCCTTGAGTCCACAGGCTGACGTTCTATCCACTGAGCCAAACCAGTCAGTGCAAAGAGGTGAGATTTTTTAAAAAAATATATTTTATTGATATTTTACAGAGAGGAAGAGAGAGAAAGATAGAGAGCTAGAAACGTCGATGAGAGAGAAACATCGACCAGCTGCCTCTTGCACACCCCCTACCGGGGATGTGCCCGCAACCAATGTACATGCCCTTGACCGGAATCGAACCTGGGACTTTTCAGTCCGCAGACTGACGCTCTACCACTGAGCCAAACCGGTTTCGGCTGAGATTTTTTTTTAAGCATTGATTTGAGAGTGGGGGGAGAGAGAGAGAGAGAGAGAGAGAGAGAGAGAGAGAGAGAGAGATCCATCTGCCGCTCCACCCACCCATGCATTTATTGCTTTTTGCATGTGCCCCAACCAGGGTTCAAACCCATAACCTTGGTGCATCAGGAAAACACTCTAACCAACTGAGCTACCTGGCCAGGTCAAGGTGAGATTATTATTATTTTTAAATGTATTTTATTGATTTCAGAGAGGAAAGGAGAGGGAGAGAGACAGAAACATCAGTAATGAGAGAATACCTTCAGCTACATGTCCCACACTAGGGATCAAGCCCACAACCTAGGTGTGTGCCTTGACCTGGACTTGAACTGTGACCTCCTGGTTCACAGGTTGACGCTCAACCACTGAGCCATGCCAGCCAGGTGCAAGGAGAGATTATTAAAAATTAGAAGCTTGGAGAGGGTTTAGGAAGCTCCAAAAAAGAGGTGCCACTCAGCTAGTGTGGGTGTTTCTGAGCTCAGAAAAGAGCTGAATGCAGACCTCTGAGGAGGGGACCTCAGTCAGCTTGCACTGATGTTTCTAATGAGTTGTGATGAGGCTGATCCTGTGAGTGTTGGGAAAACTTCAAACAGCGATTCGCTGTGATTTCTGGGATGAACTGCTGTAGCATGGCTAAAAAAACAGAGGGAGGGGGAGGCATTAGGGACAGGAAAGAGGCGGTAGGGAGTCCTTTCTTCCTCCAGTCTTTCAGTCTCTCACCCCCCCTCTTGGCAAATCTCCACAGTCTCCCTCAGTAGGGTCTAGAAGCCTGAGTTTGAAGAGGAGAGGTCAGAGTGTAATAACTGGCACATTACTACTTCCTTACAAATACCTCCTATCACAGACTTGCTTCTAGGAAACTTATCCAAAAGCAAGTGGAGCCATACTCCAAGAATGAGATTCTAGCCCTAACCAGTTTAACTCAGTGGATAGATCATGGGTCTGTGGACGGAAGGGTCCCGGGTTAGATTCCATTCCGGTCAAGGGCACATGCTCAATCCCCAGTAGGGGGCATGCAGGAATTAGCCAATCAATGATTCTCTCTCATCATTGATGTTTCTATTTCTCCCTCTCCTTTCCTCTCTAAAATCAATAATAATAATAATAATAATAATAATAATAATAAGGAGGTTCTAAAGTTGAATCACTTGCTGACTGCCTGGCATGGAAGACCACATCACTGATGGTAGGTAGAGTTTGGAGAGACCCTGGCATGCTGGAGCTGTGCAATTGTTAAGACTTTTGCCCACGTCCGACTAGGATGGACTGACATTTCAGTGATATAGTAGAGATGGTAATGGTAAGAATTGTGAAATCATGTGTCTGTTGGTGAGCATCTTTAATAAATCAAAACAAAGGTGTAACGGGCTCAGGTTGACTAGTCACCAGTTCATGCAGTGAGAAAACCTGAGGTCACTTTGGCAGCCTTGAAGTCAACCCACATCTACACTGCAGTGTTTCCCAAACTTCTCTCATGATGAGGATCACCTGGTGGAGTTGTTAAAATACAGATTCCTGAATCCCAACTAAGAAGTGCTAAACTAGAATTTTTGGGAACATATAGGTTAAATTGTATACTTAACTAGTGCTCTAAGTTTAGTAAAGTATACAATTTTACCAGTTCACCGGTGCTACCAGTAAACTAGTGCTCTAAGTTTAGTTAAATATACAATTTTACTTGATCCTGTGAGTGGGGGCACCTATGGGGCAACCATAGATGTGCCTCTCACATAGATGTTTTTCTCTCTCTCACTTCCTTCCGCTCTCTAAACAATCAATGGAAAAAATATCCTCAGATGAGGATTCATAAATAAATGGAAGGAAGGAAGGAAGGAAGAAAGGAAGGAAGGAAGGAAGGAAGGAAGGAAGGAAGGAAAGAAGGAAGGAAGGAAGGAAGGAAGGCCGGCTGGTGTGACTCAGTTGGGCTTAGTTCCATGTACCAAAATGTTGCTGGTTCGATTCCCAATAGGAATCATGCAGGAGGCATCTGATTCATGTTTCATTCTCACATCTGTTTCTCTTTCTTCCTCTCTCTCTCTCTCTAAAAAAAAAAAAAAATTAATGGGAAAAAATTTTTTAAAGAAAGAAGCCCAGTCACTTGATAGGACCCAGAGATGGTCCTGGTTAATTTTCTGTGTCCACTTGGTCAGGCTATGGTGCCCAGATGTTTGGTTAAGCACCAGCCTAGATTTGCTGTGAAGGTATTTTTTAGACGTAATTAACATTTAAATCAGTCGACTCGGAGTGAAGCAGATTACCTTCCATATTGTGGGTGGGCCTCATCCAGTCAGTGAAGGTCGAAAGAGAAAAGACTGAGGTTCCCTTGGAGAGGAAGAAATTCTGCCTCTGTCTTCCAGCTCTACTGCAGAAGGAAGACTGCAATGTGTGTGTATGTGTGATCTCCATTCCCCATCTGGAGAAATCTGATAAATCAGTCTCCTTGGGGTAAGTATGGTGCCTTAGCCCAGACACTGAGAGGGACCCAGCAGGCTCCCCACCACCACCACCACCACACCTGCCCCGTAGGCTATGGAAGCCTTGGTTCTGGCACAGAGCCAGGACTGAGAGCTGGCTAGGTGCAGAGCTGCGTGGGCACCAGGAGGAATGGACCCCTGACCCGGGTGACTCCCTGATGCGGAGCCTCAGGACCTGCATCATTAACCTTTCAGCTCCCTGTTGATAGGGGGACCTGGTAGATAGAGCACCTGAATTAACCTGAACAAATAATTATATTATTTTAAATCTTAGAACACATATACTTATGTGATTAGGGTTACGTTTCTGATATGTGAATAGGGCTTAAGTTTTTCTTAAGTTTCCTTTCCAAGACCCATGCAAAGCAATTAAGGAGGTGACTCAGCTGTGAATCCAGGAAGCAGAGCCCATAAGCATGGTCTGGCCGACCCACCAGGAGTCAAAACATCATTTCACCCACACCATCGCCTCGCCTGATGACAAGGACAACACCCAACGTCCGTGGCCCTCCGGGACTACTCGTCGCTGTGCTCCGTCCCCAGACTCGCCCTCGCCCCTTCCCTTTGAAATCCTGTCCCTGCAGCTGGCTGGAAGACAGGCTGTGCATGCCTGTGAGCACCCTGTCTTCTTGGCGGGCTAGCCTTCTCAGTGAATGCCTTACGATTCAACCTGGCCTTCGTCCCAGTTGGACTCAGCTGTTTCTGGTGAGCCTGGCGGTCAGCTCCGGGTGCTGTCCTCCCTGCACCAGCCACAGGGTTTCCTGAGGAAGAGATTCCGTTTATAGACCCGGTCACCGCTGCTTGGGTGTAAAGCCGTGGGGGCAAAGGTCACACCCAGCGCAGGATTTGAGGGCTCCCGGCTCTGCTAGCTAAGCCGCCAGGCAGCTGTCAGGCTCATCGCCCCAAAGCTGGAACTTCCGCCTGAAACCGGCGGGCCGGCGGAGCGCCCGGGCGGCTGGTCCCGGAGCGGGAAGCGGGGCCTCCGGGGTCTCGGCGGAGGCTCCGGAGGCGCAGGAAGGAGCCGGATGGCGTCGCCGGAGGGGCCCAGGAAGGAAGCCGGGCGTCTTCAGCCACGGACTCCCTCTCTTCAAACTCGCAGCCCTTTGCAGGGCCGCAGCCAGAAGCGAATCAGGAAGGGGGGGGGGGGTGCCAGAGGAGAGGGAAGTTGGGGGCGCTGGAGCCGCCCTTCGGGGAAGAGGTGCGCTCGGCTCGGACCCCTGGCCGCTGCGTGGGGCAGAGCGGCCAGAGTCTTTGGGGCGCAGAGGGTTCTCGCTGAGGACAGGAGCCCGCCCCGTGCGGACCCCGAGGCGTCCAGGACCCCTTGGGGGCGACAGAGCGTGTCCCACTTGGCGACGTTTCCAGGCTGGGTCCACCCTGAGGGGCCTCCGCCCACCCGGGCCGCCGCCCCCTCCGGGCACCCCTCCTCCAGGGACCGGGCCTCGGCGGCGGCGGGGCGGCCCCCCCAGGCCGGTCTCGGGGCGGAGGCCGGAGCCCGCCGGCCGGGAGGGCGGAGCCGCGGGCTAAGGTTTCCAGGGACAGAAGTCGGCAGCCGCTCGGCGGGTTGGCTCGTTGGTCTAGGGGTATGATTCTCGCTTTGGGTGCGAGAGGTCCCGGGTTCAAATCCCGGACGAGCCCGTTTTTTTCCCGCCGGCGGGGGACTGGACCCGGCTTCCCGGGACCCAGAGGGGCCGCCCGCAGCCGCCCCGCCGGCAGCCTCAGAATCCGCACGGGCTGCGAGCACGCTTTTGCTTTGGGTGCGAAAGGTTATAAATTCAAATTCTGGAGGAGCCACGTTCTCAAACGCCCCTTTCCTCCTTGGGGGGCCTTCCGGGGGGCCGTCCGCCACCGCGGGGGGAGGGCGCCGCCGGGGGCTCAGGGCTGGGCCGCCGCGGGGGTGCCCGGCCTCCGAGGCTGCGCTCGGGCGGGCGTCTGTTCCTCCCTGGGGAGCTGCGGCGGCCCTTCAGATCCGGCTCCTGGACAGGCGGCCCGTCACTCCGCCCGGCCGGGACTCCGCCTCGGGGCCGCAGGGCAGCTCCCCGGCCGGGCCGGTCCGGTCCGGAGGCAGAGGGCCGCGGGGCTGTCTCGGGGTGAAGCAGGTGTGGATGGGGACACGGGGTGAGTCACCTCAGCCGCCTCTGGCTCAGCTGCCGTCCTGCGGCGTCCGTGTCCTGGCCTTGGGGTGGTCCCGGGGTGGACGGTGAGCCAGACACCAGAGCTGGTCTGGGCTGTGGACTCTGCCTGGTTGGTTTGCGTTTGAAATGCCTGCTCGTGGTGGTGGTGGTGGTGGTGGTGGTGGTGGTGCTGGTGGTGGTGGAGGTGGTGGTGGTGGAGGTGGTGGTGCTGGTGGTGGGGAGGTTGCTATCTCCACAATTTGGCTAGCTCCGGGAGGGGCAGCCAAAGCTTCAGAATACAGAAAATAAGACGCGGCTCATACAGGAAGGGACTGAAGCTTCGGCGGAAACTTCACGGGGTTCCAAGCGGGGAAGTTTCCTGATCCCAATCACAGAGGCATGCCTGGCCCAGAGGCTGCCACACCCAGCCCCAGCCGCCTTCCCTGCAAGCCGCCTCAGGGCCAGATCCCCGGGGCCTGCAGACTGTCTCTGATCTAAACCTCCGTGGGTTTCTCTGCTTGTGCCTCGCCTCGGGTGGTGATCTGGGCACCTCTGTCAAGTCTTCTGACTTGAGTTCCTGAACGAGTGGGTCTCCTGTGCAGAAACCAGAGCCCATCCGGATGCCCAGGGAGACCCCTCCCTACCCTAAGGCTCCTGGCATCAAGGGAGACACCCGGCTCCCTGGCCCAGGCTTTCTTCTCTGGTGATCAGAACTTTGTGTTTTGTTTTTTTTTCCTGTTTTTTTTTTTTTTTTTTAATATATTTTCTACAGAGAGGAAGGGAGAGGGATAGAGAGCCAGAAACATTGATGAGAGAGAAACATCGACCAGCTGCCTCCAGCACACCTTCTACTGGGGATGTGCCTGCAACCAATGCACATGCCCTTGACCAGAATCAAACCTGGGACCCTTCAGTCCGCAGACCGACACTCTGTCCACTGAGCCAAACCAGTCTCGGCAGTGATCAGAATTTTGTAAGACTCCTGGTCCTTTAAGGGGAAACCTCTCCGGCCTCCACAAGCAGGATAATTCCTCTCCATATTTATTTTTCTTTAACTACTACTGTTGCTATTCTTTTTAAATATATATGTATTCTATTGATTTTTTACAGAGAGGAAGACAGAGGGATAGAGAGTTAGAAACATCGATGAGAGAGAAACATTGATCAGCTGCCTCCTGCACACCCCCTACTGGGAATGTGCCCACAACCAAGGTACATGCCCTTGACCGGAATTGAACCCGGGACCTTTCAGTCCGCAGACCGATGCTCTATCCGTTGAGCCAAACAGGTTTAGGCTCCAAAGTCCTCTTCTATGCCGGCCCTCCCACAGGACCCCCCTCCTTCTGCCTCAGGGTCTGCTCCCCTCCACACCAGCCTCAGACCCAGGCCTGGCTTACGCTGGGCTCAGCTGTCATTTGTCCGATGAAGGGGGGTGGACAGTCCAGGACAGCGAAGTGCACGCTGCAGAGGAAGTCCCTGTTCAGGAGGTCTTATTCTTGCTTCAGCTTCACATCCAGAGGAGCCCTTCATCCGTCATTCCTGGTTATTTTAGGGTGTACATGGAGTCCCCAGCAGAGGAGAGTGTGGCCTGGGATTGTGGGGCTAGATGGGAGGCAGATGCGTGGTGGGTGCAGACCCCAGCTGGACCCCAATAGCCAGATTGGCCTGGGCCCTGAGGCGGGGGCTAGGCGTGCTCAGTGGACGGGGGACGCCTTCCCCCAGGCTATGAGCAGTGGCCATGTGGGATGTCTCCCCCGAGGGCTCCGTGAATTTCCTCAACATCCTTCTTCACCTTTCTGCTTAGATATCCCTACTTCCTGGACACCTTCCTGGTTGGGATGCTGGCCTTGGACTCCAGAAGTTGGGCCCCAGGGCAGGTCCCTCCGTGTGTGGCGTGGGAGGGGGTGCGGTCCTTGGAGCCTCCGGGAGCCTGGGGGTGTGGGTGTTGGGGGAGGGGCGAGTCCCAATTTCGTTCTCAGCCTCACTCCCCACCAGCCCTTACCAGGACGAAGGAGGACCTGGGGGCACTTCCCCAAACTGGCGGTTTCCGTTTTCCATGGGCAGGAGAAGGGGGACGCAGGGGAGCAGGACACCCCCAAACCTGGATGGGGACTTGCCAACCTGGAGTCTCAGCTTATGGCAATAGTGAACCTCCCCCATTCCTTTCTCGTGCCTGGGGACCTGAGTCACATCCTTTCTGGACACCCCCTGGGAAGGAGGGAGCAGGTCGTGGACAAGAACACCGGGCCAGCTTCTGACCTTTGAGGGCGCAGGTGGGTTGAGCTCACCAAAGAAGACCAGGTTTCACCACAGGCCTGTGGCTAGTTGGCCTGGGAATGTGATTCTCATTTGGGGTGGGAGAGGCCCTGGGCCCAAACCCCTTTGAAGAGTGGTTGGTGGTTGGGTTTGTTGGGACGCAGAGTCCTAAGTCCCACTGTGGCCTCTGTGTTCACTAGGAGGCGACACCCTCATACTTGCTCCTCGTGGTCTGAGTTGCCCTGCCTGGAGGGGCCAGTCCGTGTTGAGTGATGATTTAGTAAAAGGTGACCGTCTTATGACTGTGGACATGCTGCCCAGTAGATGAGGGGACAATTGCAGTGGCCTGTTCTGTTGATGACACCAAAGGAAAAGTGGGTGGTTTTCCCCTGGGAACTAGGTTCACATTTCCGGTGGATCCTCTTTGCTTGGAGAGGACGCTGAGGAGGGAAGAGGTTCAAGGAGAGGAGGCAGCACCGCCCCCGAGTGGCCGTGGGCAGTGGCAGCGACACATCTCCCTGCCGGTCGGACTAGACGCTGTTGGTGCTTTAAGAGATTGCGCCTGGCCCTAACTGGTTTGGCTCAGTGAATAGAGCGTCAGCCTTCAGGCTGGTTCGATTATGGTCAAGGGCATGTACCTTGGTTGCAGGCACATCCCTAGTGGGGTGTGTGCAGGAGGCAGCTGATTGATGTTTCTAACTCTCTATCCCTTTCCCTTCCTCTCTGTAAAAAATCAATAACAGGTATTTAAAAAAGAAGAGAGAGAGAGAGAGAGAGAGAGAGAGAGAGAGAGAGAGAGAGAGAGAGAGAAAGATTGCACCGGGACCAAGTATGCCAGGAACTGCTCAGAGGCCGGTGCTCTCGGTAGGAACTTTTCTGTCCCGAGGACCCCCCAGCAATGGAGGGCTGGATTCTGTTGGAATCTGAACTTTTTCAGCGAAAGATTTGTTTCCAAGTTTACCAACTCTTTATTTTCACTGACGCTTGAGCATGTTATTTTATAAATGACAAGAGGTGAGAGTTAGAATCAGATGCTTTGTGTTTCTTCTAATTTTATTTTTTAAAATGATGTCAGTTTAAAAGGCCCACCTCAGTGTTGTGGTTCAGTAAACTGGCTTTGCTCTATGGAGGAAAGAGTGTTAAACCTGGCATTTTAAAGGATGTTTCTCTAAGGTTAAACATGATTTCTAAGTGTTATTTTTACTTGTGTTTGCTTTTTTTTTTTTTTTTTGGATATGGCCAGATATTAAGCTTGTTTTTTGTTATTTGTTTTTTGTGGTTCCTGATATTTTTAGAAAAATCAAAATAAATGTGTTCCATACAAAAGAGGACACCCACCATGAAGTTTGAACCCACGACCCCGAAACTAGGAGATTCAGTGCTCTGTCTACTAGGCCCGTGGCCGGCAAACTGTGGCTCTCGAGCCACATGTGGCTCTTTGGCCCCTTGAGTGTGGCTCTTCCACAAAATACCACGGCCTGGGCGAGTCCACTTTTGGAAGAAGTGGCATTATAAGAAGTTTAAATTTAAAAAATTTGGCTCTCAAAAGAAATTTCGATCGTTGTACTGTGGATATTTGGCTCTGTTGACTAATGAGTTTGCCGACCACTGTACTTGGCTATCGGGGCAAATGTGAAAAGGAGGCTGCAGCTAAATTTCAGAACTTGACCCTGTGGATGAACCAAAATGAACGGGTCCTGGACCCGTGGGCATGGGCCCCCTTCTGAAGTGCCGTCCAGGCTGCTGCATGTCCGGGCTGCCGGCCTGCAGACTGGGGAGGGGAAGCTGGCGTGCCGAGTGGGGGTGAGGCACCACACTGACCTACAGATGAACAGACAGAGGCTCAGCGCCCCTCAACCCTGGAGAGCCCTGGGGTGTGAGCAGGACGCAGAGCAGACCTGTGCTTTCAAGCTGATTCCACATCCTGTGGACACCTGGCAGGAAATGGGGAAATGACAACAGAACCCCATTGCCCTGTATGTGGTCAATCGAACCCACAAACTTAAAATAATTGTTAGGCCTACTGGATTCCAATTGTTCACATTACTCCAGCTATTTTATTTTTAGTTGTCTGAAAACTATTTTTTTTAAAAAATTAAGTTATTTTGCCCCAACCTTTCTTGATCCGCCCTTTGGATAATTCTGAGCTGCCACCTGGCTGTGAGGGCAGAGACAGTAGGAGGCTCCGGGGTCCCACCAGGTCTCCTGCCGCCGGCCTCTGCCTTGGCGGGAGGGCGTCCCGGGAGGAGCCAGTGCACCCTGAATGCAGGTATGAGCAGCTGAACCTGTACCCAAACTGGGGATGAGAAAATACTAACGTCGCTGGATGTGAGCATGGTATTGGGGATATTATAAAATGAAAGAACATTATTTTGCTGAAACCGGTTTGGCTCAGTGAATAGAGCGTCGGTCTGTGGACTGAAAGGTCCCAGGTTCAATTCTAGGCATGTACCTTGGTTGTGGGCACATCCCCAGTAGGGAGTGTGCAAGAGGCAGCTGGTCGATGATTCTCTCTCATCGATGTTTCTAGCTCTCTATCCCTCTCCCTTCCTCTCTGCGAAAAATCAATAAAATATATTTTTAAAAGAACTTTATTTGTAGAGATATTTGCAAAAAAAAGCAAAATACTTTTATTGGCAAAGCAATATTATATGTGCTTTAAATATATATATTTTTAAAAATGGAGGGAGATAGTTTTCTTTGTAATTTATTGATTTTTGAGAGAGAGAGAAACATCAGTTTGTTGCTCTACTCATCCACGCATTCATCCGTTGAGTCCTGCACGTGCCCTGACTGGGGATCTAATCGGAAACCTTGGTGCATGAGGACTACATTCCAACCCACTGAGCTACCCAGCTGGAGCAGGTAGGTTTTAAAAATATACAAGAACAGGGAAGACTGTGCACATGTGGAGGCAGAGGATTTATGAAAACTCTGTATTTCTGCTCAATTTTGCTGTGGACCTAAAACTGCTCTTAAAAACACACAGAAAAAATTCAGTCTCTTTCTTCTAATACTATTTGCCCCATCTTTCTCCTCTCTCAGGTCTCCAGTTATTCAAACACTAGATATTTTGTTAAAGCCCACAAATGCCTGAGGCTCTGTTTGTTTTTTTAATCCATTTCTATCATTCTATTTTTAAGTTCACTGGTTCTTATTGCTGTCTTGTCCATTCTACTGTGGCCCATCAATTACATTTTTTAATTTAGGTTATTGTATTTTTTCAGATCTAAGTTTTCCATTTTGTTATTCTTTATATCATATATTTCTTTGAGACTTTCTGTTAGTTGGAATTCTCAATCAGGTTGTAATTGCTGGTTGGAGTATGTTTTACCACCTTTACAACCCTGTCAGGTGGTTCCAACAGCTGAAGTCCGTGTCTCTCAATTGTCCTTCCTCCTTCAAGTTGACATTTCTTCCAGGTTCTTAATATGACCGGTGATTCTCATTGCATCTTGGACATATTCGGTATTATGTTATGAAACCCGATCTTATTTGTCTCTGGTTTCCCAGCCTCCTCTGGCAAAGCGCCCTCTGGTGGGTGAAGAGGGCACCGCACCGTTGTTGCGGAGGTAGTTCACGCGGGTGGCGCCTCCCTTATGCTGGACAGGAATGGAGCTGAAGACTCCCACTGGGCCCCCACCGACACCTTCTGGGTGGGGGAGAGGGTGGTCGCCTCGTACCCCACCAGGACAAAGGGAAGGTTGGGGCAACCTCTATGTCCATCATTAACGGGCAGAGCAGTGCAGGGCACTGGGCCGCAGGCTGAAGTAGCCCTGCAGCGTCTGCTCAGGTCCCAGGAAGGGAAAGAGGAGGTGAGGAGAAACCTGGACCAAAGTGGAGGAGTCTATTTTGTGAAGTGGAAGCTCAGGGTACCCGACACCACACTGGTCATTATTAACAATACAAGTAGTAGAAGGCCACTGGCCAGACCCTGAACACAGTTGGGGGGCTTCGTGGACCAGGCCCTGGAGTTATCGGCCCAGTAGGGTTGGCTGGGTGCTCCCCTGGGGTGCAGGGGCTACAGGGGGCGAGGTGTCCCAGGCTGACACTGCAGAACGGGGTAGGGAGGGGGGCGGGGGACCAAACCCGAGACCTCTAGCACCCGAGGCTTGAATCACACCTAAACCTGTCCTGCACCTGCCCATGTCCCGCCCACCACGGCCTCGGCCTTTCCTGGCCCCAAATGGCCCCGCAGGAGGCGGGTATGCTCAGCCCACAGCCTGGAAGTGGGACAGTTCAGTCAGCAGCTCTGGGCCTGGGGGCATCTGGGACATTGCCCCATCTGAGGGCGGGGGAGGAAGTAGACAGAATCAGGGACACCTACCAAAGACAGTTTGGTTCACTGGAATAGGTTCGCGTGACATTTGCTTCGGATGCAAGTGGTCCCAGGTTCAAGTTCTATATAAGCTCAGGAATTTGGGTGTTTTTCTTCCCAGGATGGTCAGGCTGCTAAAATCCAAAATGGCCAGGGACTCTCTTCTGTCTTTCTTTTAAAAAAAAATTGTTTTTAATTGATTTCAGAGAGGAAGAGAATAGGAACAGAGAGATAGAAACACCAATGATGAGAGAGAATCATTGATTGGCTGCTTCCGGGATTGAGCCCCAAACCAGCGCTCAATGGCTGAGCCACGCAGGCCTGGCTCACTTCTTTCTCTTCTAACCTTCACGAGTGTAAAGACACATCCGTCCCCAATCCTGGGAGTCTGGAAGGTGCATCTTTCAGAGGGACCCGTGACCCCTGGTTTAGGAGGCCCTGGGCGCTACCCCGCGCGAGCTTCCTTTCTCGGGCCCCCACCCCTTCCACACTGGGGCGTCCAGAGCTGATGGGTACCCTCAGGTGGCCCTCGGGTGCACGGTGTCACAGGCCTTCCTCGGCCGAAGGCCCAGGGCAGCGCAAAGAACCAGCGCCCGCCCGCCGCACCCTGTCCCACCGCGGGCTGGGACCCAGGACCCAGGACCCCACGGGAGAGACACTGCCACACTCCTCAAACTTCGGGCGCCCGGGCTGCGCCCCCAGCGACCCCAGACCTCAAACCCTTTCAACCGAGCGCCCAGCGCAGAGGCCTGTCCGGGTCGAGGGGAAGCGGCCGGTTCCACAGCCCGGGGCTGCTGTCCCACCTCCGTTCTCGTTTTCTCTGCTGGCAGCGCTGGAACTTCAGCAACCAAGTCATCGGAGGCCTCAGCACAAAGGCCAGAGGGCCTGGCCGGCTCATCCTAGTATGTCTATGAGACTCTCTCCGTGTTAGGGTCCCTCTGGGGGATTTCCCAGGCTCTTCCACAACTAACTGTTCACCATCTTCACAAGAAAGGCTCCGGGCTTCCCCGCACCCTACTTGGTGTGACGCCTTCCCTGTGCTTGGAGGTTTAAACTGGGGGTTGGGGGTTGAGGGTCTAAATATCGAATGGCAGAGTGAGGCCTGAGTGCAGGGTTGTGCGGTGAGAGGTGGGGGTGCTGCGCGGAGGCTCTTATCTTAGGGACCTGGCCAGCACCCCACCTTGGGCCACCTCTTATGGCCCTGAGCCTGTGGCTTTAACTGAGGCCCCGCCCACTCTGGGCTCCCCGCTTGAGCAAATCTGACCATCTGATTACAGGGCCCAGAGCAAACTGGAACCCATCGCATAAAAGGACGCAGGTGACACCCCAAGATGTGGCCTCCTGGCCTTTTCCAGACAGGCTGTGGTCAGACTCACAGGAGCAAGCCACCTGCCCCCTCCCCGTCAGGAGGAGGCCGGGAGCCCCAGTGACACGCGGACAATACCGGGAATAGGGCACAGAGATGTTTAACACGAACCCGGCCCCGATTTCTGGGGCCTTCTGCCCTCCCTCCCCAAAGGCAGGCAGTCTCACCCCGCCATGCCCACCTTCCCCGCTCCGGCACGGCAGTGCTCCATCCGGCACGTAGGAGAGCCGTCCCTGACCACAGCCCCACCAGGTCCCCTGGACAGGTTGGCGCTCGCTGTATCCCCCGCCCACGGCCTGGCCCAGCCGGTGACTCACAGAAGCATGGATGGCCTCAGCCCCCAGAACCACTCTCCTCCACGAAAGGAAGAGAGGTGAAGAAACTGACCTCGGTGGCTGTGTTCATACGGGCTCCTCTGGGGCTTTGGGGGTGAGAGGCCCTGGATTCCAATCCCCGACAAGCCCTTCCCTTGCACACAGGACGTTTTTGTAGCATGTGTGCAGTGCTGGACCCTTTATTTTACGATGGAGAAAAGAGGTGGAGCATGGAGATGGTGGAGAGAGGAGGGTCCTGGTGCCCCCAGTTTTCAGATCCCTCTTTAGGACACTGTAGACACACAGAGCTAGCTCCTGCCCCAGAGCCATGTAGCCAAACTTTCTTGCACAGACTCCATCCCTGAACCCGTCTCCAGAGAACTCTGTGCTGCCCGGAGAAGTCTTGCGCTGGGAGATTCCCACGGCCCATCGGCTTGTGGTCTGGGGTCCTGAGCCTCCTGCTCGGAGCGAAAGGCCCAGGACTCGGATCCTGGGCAGTTCTCTTAGGGAGGGGGGAGGGCTGCAGGGCTAGGCTCCTCAATTCCCAGCCAGGTCTCCACAAATCTAGACCTACAATGTTCGGACTCTCAAGGGCCTCAGCTTACTCATCTGTAAAGTGGGGATGATGGCAAGGCATGCCTCAGAAACGTATTTGGGATATTGAAACTTATTTTTTGAAAAGCACTTTCTGCAGTGCCTCAAGCCTGCGACATGACATGAACTCCTTTGTGAGTTCCCAGCCAGCTTTTCTCTCTGAGGCCCCACCCACCTCCCTGCCTCACACTCTCCAAAGGGAAGATCCTGGCTCTGGGTCAGCCCCTCTGAAGAAGCTGCATTCTGAGGGCCTGCTCCCTCCAGGGTGCGTGGGAGCCTGAGCTCGGCTTTTCGAGGGAAGAAGGGATCAGTGGGTCAGACCTGGAAGGCGTCCCTGGTCCCCGCGCCTCTCGAGCAGCCTCGGGCTGACTCCTCCCCCTCCTGCGGCTTCAGGTGGTTCTGGAACCCAGGGGCTCCGGGCACAGAGAAGGACTAGGACCCAACTTGGTGCCTGGCAACATCAGGGGGTCTCGGCTACGTGTGGCCTTTGGAGTCTGGGCTGAAGGCAATGGATACAACTGAACACGCTGTCCGTATTCCGGTTTGGACTGTGGTGTCACATTGATCTAAAACTCGGCTTTGACTTAAAGATTCAGTAAACTGTGGCTGTGTGGTTTCCCTGCCAGCTCAGTCAGTGAGACTCTTAATCTCAGGGCCGTGGTATGAGCCCCAGGCTGGGTGGATTGTTGCTGGGGGTGGGGGTGGGGGGGTGTTAAATCACCAGTTGTGGGCCATGAAGGCTTTTGGGTGCCTGGTCCTTGTGGGTTGTTTTTCTGCTCCTTCCTTGTAGGTTGTTTTTTCATTCTGGGTTTCCCACCAAGGTCTAAAAAGCTCCCTGATGGGGCACAATGAGTTAAAATAAAAGTTATAATAAAGAGTTATAACAAAAGCAGATGCCTGCTCACCCTAGGAAGCTACGTTGGGTTTCAGCCTTTGGACCAGGGTCTGCCTTCCGGACACCCATTTCTGGGGGGCCGGGAGAGTAGCAGTCCAGCCACCCAACCCCAGGCCAAGACAAGGACCAGTGATGCCCTTGAAGGCCGACCTGAGGGCTTCCTCGCTCCTTGTTGGCCAAGGCCCCGGAAGGAGTGCCCACGGTGACCCTCCCCAGGGCTGTCCCCAACAAAGAAAAGACAAGCAGCTCTGAAAACTGCACCCCTCTGGGGCGTGCCCCTCTTTGGACACTAAGCAAGCGAGAACCACCCCTCGCATAACGAGCCGCCCACGGAAACTCCTTTGGCTGCTAACCTCTCACTCAGCAACACTGTCCAGACTCCAGTCCCCCTGTCCCGTGAGGTCATGTTGGGGGAGAGGCTGCTCAGATGTCTGATCAAGTAGAGGGGTAGAGGGATTCTAATGTCTGGTGGTTTGGGAATTCCAGTGCCTGTTTTGTCCCTGCCTCCGCCCCCGCCCCCCTGAGAAGTAGGGACAGAGGGTTGGTCTCTGTCAGCAGCCTGGCTGGGGGGCCTGGCTTCCACTCCCTGACTCTTGTTTCCTCCCCTGGGGAAGCCCACGGGGAGACCACCCACCCTGGTAGGAGGCACAAGAGGTTTGGGGACTCCCCAGAATCGTAGCAGCTCACCACAGGCCAGATTTATAGGTGTGGTCTCTAACTACTGAGCTATCTAGTTGATGGTGTATTTTCCCTTGTCAGCGGCTGGAGGAGAAAGCGGAAGTAAAAGAAGGGGGGCAGGGGCAAGGCAAGCGAGGCACGGTAGGTTGTTGATCTAAGGCAGTGAGTTTCACCCCTTCTCATCTCATGGCGCACACACACTGATGGCTAAAATTCTGCGGCACATCAAAAAAAAAAAGTTTTTTTTTTGCCAGTTTGACAAAAAATAGGTATAGAATAGTTTTGATTCATTCACGCCCAATGGCTATTGTTCTGTTGGCTCTTTTTTACAATCTAAGGGGAAAGAAGCCAGTGCCCCTGACCAGTCAGGTGTCACATTGTGTGTGTGTGTGTGTGTGTGTGTGTGTGTGTGATTTCAGAGAGGGAGAGGGAGAGAAACATCAATGACGAGAGAAAATCATTGATTGGCTGCCTCCTGAGTGCCCCCTACTAGGGATGGAGCCTGCAACCCAGGCATGAGCCCAGACTGGAATCCACCGGTGACCTTCTGGTTCGCAGGGCTAAGCTCAACCACTGAGCCACAGTGGCTGGGAAGATATCACGTGTTTTGTTTTGTTTTTTAAATCTTTATTGTTTGCAGTGTTTCCCAAAGTGTGGCACACATACCCCCAGGGGTACGGGAAGAGTTTGGTGGGGATATGCACTGCACCGTGCTTAGCTGCGCCTAATTCTACATTCTCATGAGTCAAGTCAAGACAGTCTTGTGAGGTGTGAGACGGTCCGGTGTGCAAATAAATGTTATTTATAATATAACTTTTATTTATATTTTATTATGAATAATTTTATTTTTTGTTTATTATTATTTTGTGTATGTACTAAAAAAGAAAAATATATATATTTTGATTGTTATTAAAATACATCCATTTTTTTTTATACGAGGGGTACTCAGCGTTACAAAAATTATAGAAGGGGTACACATATGTCAAAAGTTTTGGAAACACTGGTTTAAAGTATCACAAATGCCCCCCCTCTGCCCCTCCATTGGCCTCTTCAAACCCACTCCCGCCCCCGCCCCTGCCCCAGGCCCACGGATTGAAAATCACTGGTCTGGGGGTCTGCTTTGCGCTTTGGCCTTTGGGTGCCAGTAGTCCTGGGTTGAAATCCAGAATGAGCCCCCCTTCCCCTTCCCTGTCTTCAGCGGAATACAGAGACCTACTGGGCCGAGTGTGGAGAGCGGCTTCAGTGTTTGGACGGGTTCAAGCCTCGGACTAAGGAGAGGGCACAGTCCACGTGCCAGTCCCAGCTTGGCGGGCAGAGCCCTCCCAGCACGGTTAGCCAACAGCTGTAGTTGTCAGCTTGAACCTAAGGTCCGAACACGCGGCCCCACGTGCCTGAGTGATGTGGGCTTGAGTTCAGGTGCACGCAAGTGAGTAGATTCGAAACCCGAGAGAACGTTGTAACCACGCCCTTCCTTTGCCTCCTGGAACCTGGCTATAGAATAAAGAGAAGGCTTGCAGGCCGTGGCTAGCTCCCCATCAGAGAGGGCAGCGTCCCATCCAGACCCAGCTTTCCTTCTCTTGTCTGCCTTTTCTCAGTCCTTCACTGCCCCCCCTCAGGCTCACCAAACCTGGATGAGCTGGCACAACCAGAGTGGGGGGCCTGGGAACGCAGGAAACATCCCTCGTGCTGGGGATCCCGCCTACCTACCAACCCACCAAACAACCAAGCCACCAACCCACCAACCAACCCACCCACCAACCAACCAAACCACCAACCAACAAATCTACCAACCCACCAACCCACCAACCAACCCACCCACCCACCACGGTTCGCGCGGAGGCTCCTGTGAGGAAGGGGACTGCGTCGTGGGTTGCTCTGGGGATAAGAGCGCTTGGAGTTGGAGACCAGAGCCGAAGGTGCCGTTTAGCTGGGCTCAGGCCCGGCCGCCCCGCCCAGGCCCCGGCCGGCCCGGCTGGGGGCGCAGCGAGATGAGCTCCGCGGGCCGGAGGGCGCGTGGGGCTTTGCGCCCGAAAGCCGGAGGAAGGGCTCCTCCGCCCGGGGGCTGTGGGTGAGGGTGGGGGCCGCGGACCCGCCCTCCTCTCCCCGCGCCGGCCGTGGCGGCCCGAGGCCAGGACCTCTGCTGCCGCCGCTTTGGTTCCCAGAACAAAACGACTCCGCGCCGGGCTCCGGGCTGGTCCCGGTGGGGAACGTGCTCCGGTCTTGAACTTGTCCGGGGCGGAGCGGGAGGAGCCGGGCGGGCGGCTGTTTCCCCCGCGGGTGTCACGGGGGGGACGCGGCGTTTTCCAAGGCGGGTCCCAGTGCCCAGGGCTCCGGGCCGTCCGCGCGCCGTGGCCCCTCCGCGGTGCCCGCCCGCCCCGCCGCCGGGGGGCGCCGTGTGGTCCCGGGAGGCGGCGGCCAGGACCGGGCGGGCCCCTGGGGGGGGGGGGGGCGTGGGGAACGGAGCGGAGAGCGCTGCCTCCCGGGCCGTCTGAAATCGGAGCCCCCCGCACATCTACCGCCTCTGCGGCCTCGTCCCTGACCTCACACGGGCCTCCAGGAGCCGCGGGGTAGCTCGTTGGTGTTGGGGGGCGAGAGATCCCGGGTGCGCCCCCTGTGACTGCAGGTGTGGGTCAGAGGTCAGAGGTCAGAGATCTGGGCCTTGAGATCTCAGCACAGGGTCACGAGGCTTGGCTCCGTGGGAGATGGTTTAGAACAGGCTAAGTGCATCCACTACCGCTTAAAAAAATAAAAATAAAACGAAACTTTCAAAGCGCCAAACCTTGTCTCCCGACCAGCCAGTTTCTCTGCTGGTCGGAGGTAGGTGTTCCTCCCCACGCACATCAGGAACTCGTGCTTCTGTAGCCGGATGCTGGGCGCCTTTTAAACACCAGCCGGGGCCCCCTGCAGTCCCAGCTCAGGAGGCCAGGGCGATGGGTATGGGCTGCTAGCGTTTGCAGCCCGCACCCCTAGGCTGCCTCCCCCGCCGGTCACCCCTCACCTAGGGTGGCCTCCTGACTCCCCATGTCCTCTGGGGACGTCGGGAAGGATTCCTGGGGGCTCCAGTGCCGGGTCCTGGGGTCCTGTGCCCCAGCATCCGCCAGGAGCGGGTCCCCTCTGCCCTATTCTGGGGCTCCGACTTTGCATAGATGGGGAGCCCAGACTTGCAGATCTGGTCCTGCTAACACCGGAGAGCCAGAAGGTCGAGCATTGGAAGAACAGTAGTGGGTGTGTTGTTGGGCCGAGGCGGTATGGCCCCATGTGGTTACAGCCCCCCTCTATGCCCCATCAGTAAATAACATCGATGGATTCACCAGACAACACTGTCAGAGTATCTCCAACCCGTGACTCAGTTTAACAAACCATGTTCAAGAACTCTACAGGGGTGGACACTTGTTCTTCAGAACCCGGAGCAGGGATGCCTGGGCGACCAGTTCTCACAGAACACTCCGCATTGGAAGGCATCTTTCTTCCCAGTGCCTCAACGTGGAGCGGTGGGAGGTGAGTTAACTCCTGAGCCTTTCCTGCTGGTTCAGCATGTAGGCCCAGCCAAAGTCCTGTAAAGTTGCAGGAGTCTGCCTGCGGTGCCTTCAGCATGTGATGAAAAGGAGAGTGCCAGGGGGTGCCAAGAGCATCCGTCTCCAACAGGATGTGGGGGCTGGTTACACCGGAGAGGAGTGGGGTGGTGGAGAAAACCCTATGGTTGGACAGATATTATTGGCAGGGTCTTCCTTTTGTTTGGGATGGTGAGTTTGAGAGTGTGCCAGGAACCAAGGATTATGAATAATCCAATTCTGTGTATGCAAAGGCCAATTGGGGGGTGGACCTCAAGTTAAAGATTTAACTTACACTGATCCATGACTAGCAAGTCCTGAGCTCCTCCCTGGTAGAAATAAACAATTTTCTGTGTGAAATACACTTCTATTCCAGATCTCATAAAATTCCCCACACACAAAGAGTTTATGAGAAAAATAGGCGACTCACAATAAAAATAAAAAAAAGCAAACAAGACACTATAACAGCAACCAAAGAACAGGCAATGGAAATAAAATTGCAAAGATTTCCATGCCAAAATGCTCAGACAGAATATAATACAACTATCTTTATTATGTATAAAACCATGAAAGGCAATAATAAAAGAATCTTTGAGGATAGAAACTAGGTAAAATAAAAAAGAACTGAGTCTTCTAAAAATAAAAATATACACAAAATTGAAACAAAACAATATATGTATGTAACAATTAAAAAGTAAAGAGAAATTGTGAACTATAAATAAGTCAAAATAAATAATAAAAAAATAAATAAAAATTAAAATATTCCAATATGATTGCTAATTAAACAACACACATCTAAAATTTGTATGGGTTAAGAAAGAAATTAATTGCAATGGAACTTAGAAAACACTTTGAAAATGATGATAAAAATATTACATACCTAAACTTGTAGGACATAGCTAAAGCAATAGTTAGAGGGAAATTGATAGCCTTAAATGTGCATAATAGACAAGAGATGTTGAAAACTAATGACAGGAATTTAGAAAAAGAACAGCAAAAATAAAAACACAATAGTAGAAGGAAAAAATGATAAGAAATTAAATCAATGAAGTGGAAAGTAAGCATATGATAGAGATTAATGACAAATCCTGGAGACAAATCTTGGAAAAAGCTAATGTTATTGATAAAACTGCAGAAACTGATTAAAGAATAATGGAAAAAGATACACTTAACCCTGGGATAAGACTGACTTCACAGTTGTTGCCTAACTTAAGATACATTCCATATTTTAAATAAGTCTCTGAAATGTTAAAATATATATATATATATATATATATATATATATATATATATATATATATATATTTGTAATTTTAGAAAATATATTTTTATTAATTTCAGAAAGGAAGGGAGAAAGAGATAGAGACAGAAACATCAATGCTGATCAGCAGCCTGCACATCCCATACCCGGAATGGAGCCTGCAACCCCAGCATGTGCCCTGACCTCCTGGTTCATAGGTCAACACTCAACCACTGAGCCACATCGCCTGGCCTTTGTATTTCTGAAATATAAAACTTATCCTAATGGAATAAAAATGTAAATGATCCTAAAACCAGTAATAAAAGTGAATCAATAGTCAAATATCCTCCAAGAGAAATACTTGACCCAGGTGATTTTAGTTGAGTTTACTACCAAACATTCAAAAATAAAATTTTGATGGGAGGAAGGGTAGGGGGACTAGGTGAAAAAGGTGACAGTGTAAGAAGTACAATTGGGCCTTACCGGGTTTGGCTCAGTGAATAGAGTGTCGGCCTTCGTACTTAACGGTCCCAGGTTCGATTCTGGTCAAGGGCATGTACCTTGATTGCGGGCACATACCCAGTGGGGAGTGTGCAGATGGCAGCTGATGGATATTTCTCTCTCTTCGATGTCTCTAACTCTCTCTCCCTGCCTCTCTGTAAAAAAAAAAAAAAAAAAAAAAAAAATCAATAAAATATATTAAAAATTAAAAATTAGGTCTATTACAACTCACAGATCTAATTCCATATTTTACTTAGGCCAAGAACAGAATATTTTAAAATTTTACTTTCCTAGTGAAAAAAGATTCCCTCCTTGACCAAACTCTAGTCAGGCTCCTCCCTTTTGTGGACCAGGCTCATCTTTGGCCTAAAAAACTTGAGCAAACACCAATGTGGCACCTGCCAGCTCAAGACCACATCTCTAGATGACCCTGGCCCCTCTTAAAGAGCTTGCCTCAGAACTATTAAGGCTGCCACACCAATCTGCTCTTTGCTCCAGGAATATTGAGGAGAGGGCCCCTTCCTGTCCCTGTGAGAGGATGGGAGAGTAACTTTCCTAAGAGCAAACCCAGATGGGTTTCAAAGTAAAATTCCACTCTCCTGCGCGCTTTAGGCCCTGCCATTCCCCCTCCCCACTTCCTCACTGTCCCTTTAATGCCATCGCCTCTGCGGGAGTTGTCATGGGGCTCTGCTCCTTCCCCTTCTGTCAGTAGTTACGGCGGGCACTACTTTAATTAATATGCAGTTTTATTTTCACACCAGCGTTAGTGGAAGTAAATTAATCAAAATCTATTTTGATTGCCCTATTTGACAATTTCTCTGGGCCAAATGAAGGTCTCCAATAATAGTAAGTGGACTTCAATCTTAAATTTTTGATATTTCGTTTGAAGACTTTTTTGCATTCATTTTGATTTTTATAAACCACTGCATTGAAATATTTGTTGATTACTGCTGAAACAGGTTTGGCTCAGTGGACAGAGCATTGGCCTGCGGACTGAAAGGTCCCGGGTTCGATTCCGGTCAAGGGCATGTACCTTGGTTGCGGGCACAGCCCCAGTAGAGGGTGTGCAGGAGGCAGCTGATCAATGTTTCTCTCATTGATGTTTCTAGCTCTTTCAGTTCTGATAGAACAGCTAAATAGGCTGGATCAGGCTCGAGGGCCGTAGTTTGCCCACGGCTGGAAAGGGTTGTTTTACAGGATATAGTATACGTTTCCCACCAATATATGCTGAACTTCCTCCCAATCTAGAAGTTATGGGGCAAGGAAATAAGAGGTAAGTGTAATACCTAATAATCAGCTTGCAAATTTTTCTTATTATGGCAACAGTGGGCTTTGAAAGAGATTTTTTTGGGGGCTCCATTTGCTACTGGATAAGCTGCCCAAAAAGGAGATTCTAATGTTGTTTTGCTGCTACACAATGGTAACAGAGGATTATGGATGGAAAGATCTCCCTGAGAGGATTCTGGAATTGCCACATTCAATGTAAGATTAGCATAATCTTATATGGGAAAGAACAAAAGGGCGCCAGATCTCTCAAACATGAAAGTTTAGGTTACTATATCATATTTTAATAATCTTGGACAAGTGAGATGCTGGCTGAAGACAAAGGGAACCTGAGTTAGACTGTGGGTAAGGAAAATTATTACTGTCAACTAAGGATTCATGGCTACTTGTGGAAACGAAGACTGTATCAACCAGTCATATTTTCATCCTTCCTTTGTTATGTGTATATCTATGTGTTATAAATGAGTGGGTAAAAAGCCTGCTTATTTCTATATAAAGAAACCCTAAATAACTTGTCTCTTGGGAGTCAGGTTGGATGTATTCCTAGCTTCCTTTTTCCTTCCTTTCCATTTGTACCTTTTTGTAAGAATACACATAGAGTATGCAGTTAGTAGTTAGCTTTCAAGTTTGATTCTTTTTTTAAAAAAAATAGGAATGAGCTATTTAAAAAAATTTTTAAGCCGAAACCGGTTTGGCTCAGTGGTAGAGCGTCGGTCTGCGGACTGAAAGGTTCCAGGTTCGATTCTGGTCAAGGGCATGTACATTGGTTGTGGGCACATCCCCTGTGGGGAGGTGTGCAGGAGGCAACTGGTCGATGTTTCTCTCTCATCAATGTTTCTAGCTCTCTATCTCTCTCCCTTCCTCTCTGTGAAATATCAATAAAATATATATATTAAAAATAATAATAAAAATTTAAAAAATTTATTTACTTTTTAAAATGCATTTTATTGATTTTACACAGAGAGGAATTGAGAGGAATAGAGAGTTATAAACATTGATGAGAGAGAAACATCAACCAGCTGCTTCTTGTACACCCCCTACTGGGGATATGTCCACAACCAAGGTACGTGCCCTTAACCAGAATTGAACCCGAGACCTTTTAGTCCGCAGGCCGACGCTCTATTCACTGAGCCAAATGGGTTTCGGCTCAAGTTTGATTCTTTTCTTTTTTTAAAATAAAAAAATCTTTGTTCAGATTATTACAGGTGTTCCTCTTTTCCCTCCCCTCCCCCATAGCGCCCCTTCATCTGATTCCCAACTTCACCCTGTGCCCTTACCCCAACCGTCTTCATCCATAGGTGTAAGGTTTTTGTCCAATCTCTTCCTGCACCTCTCAGACCCCCTTCCCCCTGAGAATTGTTAGTCCAATCCTTTTCTATGTCCCTGATTCTATTATATTTACCAGTCCATTTTGTTCATCAGATTTTTTATTCACTTGATTTTTAGATTCACTTGTTGGTAGGTATGTATTTGATGTCTTTTTGTTGTTCATAATTTTTATCTTTACCTTTTTCTTCTTCCTCTTCTTAAAGAATACCTTTTAGCATTTCATGTAATCCTGGTTTGGTGGTGATGAATTCCTTCAGCTTTTTCTTGTCTGTGAAGCTCTTTATCTGACCTTCAATTCTGAATGATAGCTTTCCTGGATAGAGTATCTTGGTTGTAGGTTCTTGTTGTTCATAATTTTAAATATTTCTTGCCACTCCTGTCTGGCCTGCATAGTTTCTGTTGAGAAATCAGCTGACAGTCATATGGGTACTCCCTTGTAGGTAACTAACTGTTTTTCTCTTGCTGCTTGTAAGATTCTCTCTTTGTCCTTTGCCCTTGGTATCTTTATTATGATGTTTCTTGGTGTGGTCCTCTTTGGATTCCTCTTGTTTGGGGTTCTGTGCACTTCTTGAACTTGTAAGTCTATTTCTTTTACCAGGTAGGGAAAGTATTCTTTCATTATTTCTTTCAGTAGGCCTTCAATATCCTGGTCTCTCTCTTCTGGCACCCCAAATATCTGGATGTTAGTGCGCTTTAAGCTGTCCCGGAGGTTTCTTAGGCTATCTTCACACTTCTGGATTCTTCTTTCTTTTTGCTTCTCTGGTTGGGTGATTTTATCCTCCTTATATTCCAGATCTTTGGTTTGATTCTTGGGGTACGTTGATCTATAGTTGAGTTTCTGTATATTCTTTATTTCAGATATTGTATGCTTAATTTATGACTGGTCCTTTCCCATTTTTTTGGTGTTCTCTTTAAGGTCCTCGAAGGTCTCACCAAGCTTCTTGGAGGTCTCATCAAGTTTCTCAAAGGTTTTTAGGAGATTCTTGAGTAATCTTATAAATGTGATTCTGAACTCTGTGTCGTCCATTAGTTTACTTTCCTCCCTCTCCCATTTGTGACATGTTTCTGTGATTCCTCATTTTAGAGGAAGAACTGCTGCGCTGGAGACATACTTTGTTTCAGTGGGGCTTTGGTGCTCTCTGAGTCTGTCTCCCGGATGTGTCACTTATGGGTGTGAGGGGTTGAAACTGACCACTAGGAACACTGCTTTTGGATCACCAATGGGGTACAGGTCATTTGCTTGGGACTTGGCGGTTTAGTTGCTGGAGCTGCAGTTTATTTCTTTAAGCTGCCGCAAAAGTAGCTGTGTGGTGCCTAGGCAGGTCTGTAGAATGTGCTGGCAGGGCCTCAGGGCAGGGCCTCAGGGTGGGATGGGGTCTTAAGACGTCACTAGGCTGGGGGGTGGCTAACAGGGATGGCTGCCATCTGCCATCCCTGCCCTTCCACGTTTCCAATCCCCCCCCCCCCCCCATCCCTGGGATCCAGCGCAGTAAACAGTGATTGCTGAGTGCACATATGCAAGAGTCCTTCACTTTCAGACCTGATGGCCGACAGACCAGCTTCTCCCATAGGCATCTGGGTCCCCCACGTGAACCAAAAAACTGGATTTCAAAGTGAAAGTTATCTGCACTATTTTTCCCTTCTGGTTGAAAAAAAAAGAAAAAGAAAAAAAAAAGCCGAGCACCCAGTCTCAGCCACCAGCCCAATTCACGATCTCCATACCTCGTCTCCTCAGCTTTTCAGCGGTTGCACTCTTTTCTCTTTCAGCCAGCCTTCCCGTAGTTTTGAGTGATAGATGTCCTTTATATTAGATTTAATTCCTCTAAATTGTTGGCGGTGGACCAACCATTCATCTACGCCGCCATCTTGGTTCTCTCAAATTTGATTCTTGATTGTGGATACAGTAACTGATGGGATTTTGAGTTGTTTCCCTGTTGTAAGAAGGGTGGTTGTATTATGTTTGGCCAGAAAGTTTATCTTCTACTGAAGGGTAAATTGGAAAGAGTATGTGTGTTTAATGTCCTGCAACCGAAGGGTTATATTCTAGTGGACATTTGTCATTCTTTTTTGGCTTTTCCACTTCTGTAACCCCTTCCAAAGCTTAGGTAATCCCCTACCTCATAATTCTGGCTGGGTAAAAAACCTTATTCCTATATAAGGAAACCCCAAGTAACTTCTCTCACAGCCTCTCTTGCAGCTGAGATGTCGGAATATGACTACCCATCAGATATCTTGACTTAACCTTTGACTTGAAGAAGGGGAAACCAAGAGAAACTTTTTCTAGTATGGCAGCCACTGCAGCAAGATGGATTCCCAGGGCAACAGGGCTACAAGGGGCAGCCTCTGTCCAGTGACAGCTGTGACAACGCCATGAACTCTTTAAAAAAAATTATCTAAGCCGAAATTGGTTTGGCTAAGTGGATAGAGTGTTGGCCTGTGGACTGAAAGGTCCCTGGTTCGATTCCAGTCAAGGGCATGTACCTTGGTTGCAGGCGCATTCCCAGTAAGGGGTGTGCAGGAGGCAGTTAATCGACAATTCCCTCTCATCGATGTTTCTATCTCTCTATCCCTCTCTTCCTCTCTGTAAAAAATCAATTATAATTTGATTTTTAGAGAGAGAGGAGAGGGAGAGAGTGAGAAAACCAATGTGAAGTAAAACATCAATCAAGAAAACATCAGTTGGCTGCCTCCTACATGCCCACTACTGGGGATCCAGCCTGCAACCGTCATGTCCCTGAGCCAGAATTGAACCAGTAACCTTTTGGTGCACAGGATGAAGCCCAAACAGCTGAGCCACACTGTCTGGGACCAAAGCCATGAACTCTTAACATTTGTGCTTGGAGGCAGCAGGAATCATTGGTATGCCAATAACACCAGTTCATGTGGCATGATTTGGGCTATTATAGCCGGTGTATGACCTTCTTAGTCTGGTTCTCCAGCTGCTCAGTGTTTTTGAAAGGTATCCATTATCATTTTCAAGAAATAATTCTCTGCTAAGCTCAGCAAAATTTTTTTTTTGTTATTTACAACTAAGAACTGTGAATGAAGCCACAATGTAGCCAATTATTAGAAAAGGATTGGAACCCTGAACTGGAAAGCCATCAGTAGTCTCTCTAGCCCATTTCTGCTTCTCTCTGTGTTTGCATTTTTTTGCCCTACTCTATAATCTTTTGTCTCCATCTATGAGGCAGTCAGGAGAGATTTGTAAACGTCTGGCTCTACATATCCAGACCACGTCATACAAGTCATACTGAGAATGACCTGCAGCCCCTCAGCTTCAGTCCCTAGTTCCCTCTTCCAATCATGAGCCTTCCTGGGCGGGAGGTGGTACTCTCTGCATTTGGGGACATTCTGGTCCAGTGCTCCTGGGCAAGGGTGAAGGCCTGGGAAGTAGGGCTGGTCCAGGCACCGCCCTCTGGGAACAATAGGCAGACTGGCCCTCACACACACTGAGGCTCAGGAGACAGAGGGAACCTCCCAGATTGTTTAGATCGTGAGAGCATCACCCATCCACAGGCCATGAGGACCAGTTGACCTGACTCCTCGTCACTGCCTTGCACAGCAGTCTTTAAGTACTCTAGGTGTGCGAGCCAGTCCTCTGGTGCCAATAGCTGGTGGACCCAGGCAATAATTCTGGAGGAATAGAATAACATGGGCACTCAGTTTTGTCACCTGTGTTAACGGGTACTATAGGCTTGAAATACAAATTGATAAAGGATAACTGTGCTATGGTCCTTTAAATATTGGTTTTTATTTTTAATGAGGCCATCTTCCCTGGTTGCCACCACCCACCCCCATCAGGCCATCAGAACCTGCCCACTGGAGGAAGGGACTGAGTGGCTGGCCTGCAGCTCCTGCATTGTCTACTCCCTGGTGGTCAGAGCGACCGGTCGTACAGCCGTTCAGTCGATTTATATTACCCTTTTATTATATAGGATGTTTTTATTTAATTCAGAGATAGGGAGGATGGAAACATCAATTATAAGAATCATTGATTGGCTGCCTCCTACATGCCCCCTACTGAGGATTGAACCTGAAATCCAGGCATGAGCCTGACCAGGGGAGTAGAACCATGACCTTCTAGTTCATGGGTCAATGCTCAATCACTGAGCCACACCAGCTGGGCTGTTATTATCTTTAAAAAAAATTTTTAAAAATATATTTTATTGATTTTTCACAGAGAGGAAGGTAGAGGGACAGAGAATTAGAAACATCGATGAGAGAAACATCGACCAGCTGCCTCTTGCACACCCCCTACCGGGGATGAGCCCGCAACCAAGGTACATGCCCTTAACCAGAATCGAACCTGGGACCTTTCAGTCCGCAGACCGAAGCTCTACCACTGAGCCAAACCGGTTTCGGCTGTTATTATCTTTTAATTAGGACTCAGGATTGCACTGTATCATAAAATGTTTTGTACCAAAACAAAGCTTAAAGCTACGTGTTTAAAAAAATAAAAAGGAGCAATAGGCAGAAAGGATGAAACAAAACTATTACTTGTAGATGATATAATTTTAAACCACAAAATAGAACTGAGAAATTACTGAAAATTAAGAACATTCAGTGAATTGGCTAGTTTTACAAATACATAATTAAAAATAACTTTCCTGCATAAGAGCAATAACTAGAAAAATATAATAAAAAACTATTTACAATACAAAATGAGAAAAATGTAGTCAGGAGTACTCTAAGTGAAAACACATGTTTCTGATTGGGAAACAAAATTTGTAAACAGATTTTCCTTAATAGTTTAGAGGATTAACTTATTTTAATCAAAATACCAATGTAAAAATTTAGGAAAACCAAAAGGAGCAAAACTGAACAAAAATCCTTAAACTCACACATCATAGGATCGGTCCCATGAAGGCACCACTGGCCTTGCTTTGAGAAGGTAAGTCAGGAAAGTTTGATATCAGGCCAAAGAGAACAAATATCTATGACACAGGAATCCTGTCTCTTGAGGGACAATGTGACCTAATTTCTACAAATAAAACACTTTGCTTGTGAGGTAGTGACCACTCATTGCCAAAATCCTGATAACTGCTTAGAGGGGAATTAAGCATATGGTAAGGTTATTGAGTAACCATGGACCCACGCCAATGTGTTCCTCCTCCTTTTCAGCCTCTTGGGGTTTCCTTCCTAGTAAGTCTTCTTGGCTCAGCAAAGGAACAAGATTCTGAAGAGGTTTTCCAGTAGAAGGGTTGGGTGGCTGGATCTGAGCAATCCAAACTTCTTTTTTGGCAAGGGAAAGGCATCAAAGTGCTGCTTGAGCAATTGCTAGCTAAACAAGAATAGTAATAGTAGTAGACATTTTAAAATTACATTGTGAAAAGGAGTTTTATAAAAGTCACTTTTCCCCATAAATTGCAAACTGACAGATCACAAATAATAAGCCTTTGATATTCAATTGCTATATTTTCCTATATTCTAAAGCTAACAATCTCTTTCAACACTCAAGCTTTGAGAGGGTGTTCTTAGAGGATTACACGAATATAAGCTGTTGGCTTAACAATCAGTAGTTTGGGTCTTTCAGAATACCAGTTCAGAAAAGGATCTTTGCATTATTTCTTTTTTCTCAAGTGTGTAAAAGTAGATATACTTTTAGTACACAAGAGTTACTCTGTTCACTTTGCAGGTAAACAACTCCCACACTCATATTTGGAGCTCTTTGTAGGAAAGAGATTTGTGACCTGTACATTGTTGTATAAGCTCACAAAGGAAAGCTCCTTACTCTCAAAAGCCTGGCTGCTATCTGAGGTATAGGGATATTTTCTAAAAATATGAGGTTTAACCAAGATAGGTATTTATTCAATTTGGGCTATTATGAGGGTCTCATATATCTGTATCTTTCCAGACAACGTGGAAGTTCAGAATTTCTTATGAAACATTTCATGTTGAGGCAGGACCATCAGACCTTTCCCGATCACACTTCTGCTTTCGGTTCTTACATGCTGAGTGGGTTTTTTCATGCCGTGTACAGTTTGACAGCCGACCAAATCTTCTCCCACATTTTTTGCAACCATATGGCCTCTCAGCCACATGACTCTGCAGATGAAGCACAAATTCTTTGTTCTCTGGGAAGGTTTTCCCACATTCTGGACATTTAAATATCTTCTTCCTTATATGGATTCCTTCATGGCGACTTCGATGAGAATTTTGACGAAAATTTTTTCCACATTTTGAACATGAATAAGGTTTCTCTCCTGTGTGGATTCGCTCATGTTTATTAAGGTTTGTTTTATGATTGAAGCTTTTCCCACAGTGAGTACAGTCATATGGTTTTTCTCCAGTATGAGTCCTCTGATGGGAAATAAGGTAAGAACTTTCATTAAACTGTTTCCCACACAGTGGACAAGTGTACCATCTTCTTGATCTCCGATTTCGGTTAAGTGCAATAATATTGATATCCACAAATTTTGAGAGTTCCTCTAGTGGAGTATCATTTTCAATGGTAATTAAAAGATTTCTCATTTTTCTTTCATTTGGAATGGATGTATTTATTATTTTTTCTTCATGGCAATCTGGAGGTTGCTCAGAGACCACAAAACAATCCATTTCATCACAATCTGAAGAATCTTCTCTATAATCTTCACCCTCAGAATTACTGTCATTGACTGTTGAAACAAAAAAAGAGAATTTACTAACTTTTAAGGGATATGATATCAGGAGGGGAAAAAACAAGTTTGATTTCTCATGAAATAACCTTAAAAATCACAAATCTGAGGACTGGTAGATAATTGCCACCAACATTCCTTTTATACTCTTATTAAGGGTGGGATACAAGACAAATCTTTCCATATCCCACAATATAAACACACAGTACTCTTTTTATGTGAAAGAAAAAATGAGTGAGACTATACTAAAAGACTATTTCACTCAATGAGTTCATATTGAGCTTATATGTGTAAAGCATTGAGCTAAGTACTAGGGGATGAAGAATATAAATACTAAAGGGTATCACTCGTAATCTTTAGGCTAGTAAGTGAATGGTAAGATGACTTACTTCTAGGTTCTCACTACATTAACTATTACAATATTATAGCATTTGATAATACTACCATGTCCTATGTAGTAAAAAACCATAAACAATTAAAATACCCCAAAATAGAGAATATATAATACATTGACACGATAGATTATTACTTGGGAATCAAAGTGATTACTACAACTGATAAAATTATGATAGAAGCCAATAGTGGCCTTTTGGGGAGAGGAAGGAAGTAGTAGTAGTAACTGGGTGGAACACAATAGGAATTTCTGCGGTGGTAGAAGTCAATTTTGGGTGGTAGTTAGACAAATGTGGAGAACAAAAGACTGGATATAGAGTTCAAAACCATGGTTGTAAGGTTTTTCAAGAATTTCCTAGAAAAGGCCAATAAAATAAATGAGACCTATGAGGATATGAAGAGGGATCAACTAGAAATAAAGAATGCGCCGAAACCGGTTTGGCTCAGTGGTAGAGCATCGGTCTGCGGACTGAAAGGTCCCGGGTTCGATTCCGGTCAAGGGCATGTACCTTGGTTGCGGGCACATCCCCAGTGGGGGGTGTGCAAGAGGCAGCTGGTCGATGTTTCTCTCTCATTGACGATTCTAGCTCTCTATATCTCTCCCTTCCTCTCTATAAAATATCAATAAAATATATTTAAAAAAAAAAAAAAAGAAATAAAGAATGCATTGTCTGAAATAAAAAATATTATACAGAGTCCTAAAAACAGAATGGAAGATCGCAAGAATAAAGTCAAAGACTTGGAACATAAAGAGCCAGAGGACACTCCTCCGCAGAAGCAGGACAAGAGAATCCAGAAAGTTGAAGATAATGTGAGAAACCTCTGGGACAACTTCAAGCGAACCAAAGTCAGAATTATGGGGGTCCCAGAAGATGACAGAGAGCAAGATACCGAAAACATATTGAAAGAAATAGTGACAGAAAACTTCCCCCATCTGGTGAAAGAATTAGGCTTACAAGTCCAAGAAGCACACAGAACCCCAAACAAAAGGAATCCAAAGAGGACCACACTAAGACACATCATAATTAAAATTCCAAGAGCAAAAGACAAAGAGAGAATATTAAAAGCAGCAAGACAAAAGCAGGTAGTTACCTATAAAGGAGCACCCATATGATTGTCAGCTGATTTCTCAACAGAAACCATGCAGGCCAGACGGGAATGGCAAGAAATATTCAAGGTGATGACTAGCAAGAACCTACAGCCAAAAATACTCTACCAGCAAAGCTATCACTCAGAATCAAAGGCCAGATAAAGAGCTTCACAAATAAAGAAAAAGCTAAAGGAGTTCATCACTGCCAAACCAGAATTATATTAATTGCTGAAGGGGGTTCTTTAGGAAGAGGAAGAAAATAAAGATAAAAATTATGAACAGCAAATGCGTAACTATCAACAAGTGAATCTAAAAACCAAGGGAATTAAAAAATCTGATGAACAATATTAACTGATAAATATAATAGAATCAGAGGTATGGAAGGGGAGTGAACTGATGATTCTCGGGGAAAAGGGGAGTGGGGGGGGGTGCGGGAAGAGACTGAACATAAACTGTGCACCTACATATGAGGTTAATGGGGGGTGTGGAAAGGGCAGAGGGTGGGGTGGGAACCTGGTGGAGGGAAGCAATGGAGGGGAAAAATGAGGAACATTTGTAATAATATGAATAAAGATTTATTTAAAATAAAAAAAGCCTGTGATCTTTGGCAGGCAATTGAAAAAAATAAAATTTTTCCTTTTGAATTGAATTATTAACACTATATAGCTTATCAAAAGTAAGATATACATTCTGAATTTTAAACATAAAAAGAAAAATTGGAAGATTTTATTAATGAAATGAAGGATTTTAAAATGTTATTTCATGTTTTTGTAGGTGAATATTTATTGCTGAGATTGGGTTCAGGATCAATTCTAATTTGTTTTTTTTTTTAGTGAGCTCTGAGAATCTTTGTTCATATATAAACAGATTAAATTGATGCAAATTTTGCTATGAAATTATGTCTTTCAATTCTTTGAACTATTTCCACTTTACATGCCAAACCCACAGTGCCACATTTTAAGTATATTATTTTTGTGACCAATCAGCTCTCAACTCAATTGGATCCTCCTCAATTTTGTTGAAAGCACAGAAGGGAAAAGCATCCTGAATTATGTAGAGATTTGTTTGCCCATCACTGGAGACATCAATTTTTCAATTTTGGGGAAAACATATAAAAAAGACTTTTCTAACACTAATCAAGTAACTATTAATTATACCTCTTACTCTTCCATTTACATGCATCTTCTTTAGCTGAATATACTCACAATAGATTGGAAAACTAAGACATTGTTAATTATATTCAATACTAGAGGCCCGGTGCACGAAATTCATGCATTGGGGGGTGGGGGGAGGTCCCCTTAGCCCGGCCTGCACCCTCTCCAATCTGGGACCCCTTGAGGGATGTCCAACTGCTGGTTTAATGTAATAATGTATCTAAAGAAAATAACAATAACTGATACCCATTATCATCCATCATTAAGCTGATCTTCAACACTCAGAAATGTTATGGTGTTCTTTCTCCTTAAACTTATATTTCCATTCCACCTTTATCACAGAATATTTTCATGTAAACTATTTTTATATTTGAAAATCTTTTACTGATACAATTTCATCCTTCGAGTTAAAATTTTTACCAAACCAGCAACTGGACATCCCTCTCTCAATCCATGACTGCTGGTTCCTAACCACTCGCCTGCCTGCCTGCCTACCTACCTGATCACCCCCTAACTGCTTCCCTGCCAGCTTGATTGATGCCTAACTGCTCCCCTGCCAGCCCGATTGCCCCCAAATCTTGTGACACTACCTAGGCTTTTATTATATAGGATTGTTAACATGTTTTCAATAAGGTTATATCTGCAGCTTGCATGTTTTTTTAAAGGCGATGAAAGGTTTTTAAATTGAAGTCTTTCTCTAGAATAATTCAACTTAATGAGAAGGGAAAAATCAGTTTTCAAAATCTAATCTATTTCTATTGTGTTTTCTGGCTATTTTAAAATTACTTTTTACAGTTAACTCATATATTTGGAGTTTTGTTGTTGTTTTTGGCATTGATTTTACAAAGTATATAAAGATTTGTGTTTCTCTGCAATAACAAAAAACCAAGGGCTACAAGAGTGGTTGTATATAGAAAATACAGATATTGCTTTGCCTGCTAACAGGGTCCTGACCAGACAAGGAAACAAAAGGAAAGGGCAGAGAGAAGGGGAGGAGGTCCTTCTCCCAGCACAAATCTCCAGCAGGGGCTGGATTCACACAGGCTTGGGAGAGGCCAACGTCAAAAGGCATGTGCCAGTGCTAGCTGCACATGGGGAATAGAGTGCCAGGAGCCTGTGTCTGTCCCACCCCACCTTAGTTGCTCTTTAGGCTTTAGCCCAGATGGGAATTCTGGGTGGGGACCAGGGCCAGCTGGGGACAACTGGCAAGAGAGGGGGGAAGTAATTGCTCCCCAGTCTGCTGTGGAAAACTGAAGAAGCCTGTCAATGTGCCCATCCTCTTGCCTCTGGCTGGCCTTGCCCATCCTGCCACCCTCACTGCCCCATTCAGAGGCCCACTGGGACCCAAGAAGAGCAGGTGCAGCAGCCAGGGCTTTGAGCTGTCCTGGGGTGGAGGGTGGGGAGACAGGAGGTGCTGTTTGACTCCTATTCCTCTTAAACCCCAGCTGAGCTCAATGGGAGAGTGGGATCATGTAGGACATCATAGTGAGAGGTGAGTGGAGGACAAGGATGTGCATGCACACATGGACGAGGTGTGCGTGGTTACAGGCACTGCAGACTGTTCAGTTTCTGTCTGTTGGTAGCAGGCGACACACTGGTGTCCACCACATTGTTGCCTAGGAACTGGCAGGCTGATAGGTTTCCAATCTACTTCTGTGATATACTGTGGAAGATCTTTGTGATGATGTTCTTGAAAGCTTCCTCTCCACTGGTGAAGTCCAAGGCTGAGCTCAGTGAAGGACAAGTTGTTCTCTGCAAAGGCACAGGCCTCATCAGTAGCACAGCCCTCAGGTGGCATAGGTTGCTATTGTTGCCCACCAGCAATATAATGAAGTTGCTGTTGGTATGGTCCCATAGGTACTTTAGCCAGTGTTCCACGTTCTCTATGCTAGGGGCTCGGCAGTGTCATAGCAGCGTGCCCACTGCACTAGTAGGTGAAGGTGATGGTGAGGTAGGCTCTGGTCGTGATGTCATAGAAATGCACCTATAATCTTGCTGTCTACCTGGATGCTGTGGGTGGCAAACTCCCCGCCAATGGTGCTCTTGCTCTCCAGGTTGAACTTGTGGGTGAAGCAGGACAGACAGCAGGTAGCTCTTCTCCACACTGGAGGCCCCATGAGCACCACTCTGAATAGGTAGTAGTACTTGTCCTCCTCAGACCCCATTGTCCTGCTGCTTCCTGCAAGATGCCCTGCAACTCCACCACAAGCACCCCCATTTGGAGTTCGATATCACACTTTTGTTTATAACATGTCTAGAATTGGTAAAAGCAGCCAGAACATGAATCTAAATACAGTATAAATAAATTTGGAGAGCCCTAGCCGGTTTGGCTCAGTGAATATAGTGTCGATCTTTGAACCAAAGGGTCTCAGGTTTGATTCCGGTCAAGGGGATATGCCTGGGTTGCAGAGGCAGTCGATCCATGTTTCTCTGTGTCTCTTTGTCTCTCTCTCCCTTCCTCTCTGAAATCAATAAAAATATTTTAAAAATTAAATTTGGAAAGCAGTTATCTTTACATTTTAATTTCCCTATTTACTGGGGAGGGAGGGCATGTATGGGAGGTGGGGGGGGCAATGGTAAGCTATGTACACATAAAATAGCTTAATAAAAAAATTTAAAAAAGGTAAACACTTAAAATTTTTTTTCCTATTTACACCTGTATCTCTCTAATATTTATTTTTATTTTTTTAAAAAATATATTTTATTGATATTTTACAGAGAGGAAGGGAGAGAGATAGAGAGCTAGAAACGTCGATGAGAGAGAAGCATCGACCAGCTGCCTCTTGCACACCCCCTACTAGGGATGTGCTCGCAACCAATGTACATGCCCTTGACCGGAATCGAACCCAGGACCTTTCAGTCCGTAGACCGATGCTCTACCACTGAGCCAAACCAGTTTCGGCTGTATCTCTCTAATATTTAACAATCTTTTTTTATATTTACCAACAAAGCATTTCCAGTTTACTTCTATTTTATAGTCACTCTGAATGAGAGCTTTCATTGTTTAAGAATACTACTGATAGTTATATATTTATTTTCTACCAACCTACTTTAAAACTATTTAATATAAATTTTAGTCAATCCTTTTAGATTGTGTAAGTACAAACTAGGGTTTGTACTAAGTTCAAAAAGGGTTCCTTTCCTTTCCAATATTTATTATTTTTTATATTTTTACTGATTTTAGAGAGGGAGAGAAATAGAAACATCAATGATGAAAAAGACTCACAGATTGGCTGTCTCTTGCACGCCCCCTGTTGGGGATTGAGCCTTCAACCTGGGCATGTACCCTGATTGGGAATCAAACCCAGGACCTCTTGGTCCATGGGACAACGCTCAATCCACTGAGTCACCACAGCTGGGCAGTATTTATTCTTTTTAACGCCTTTTCCTTTTGTTTTAGAAAACCTAGTTAATGATATTATAAAAGCAGGTTTCTTTATTTTGTTCCATTTTAAGGAATTACCATCAGTGTTTTATGAATGATTATACATGTTTGGTTATATTAAAGGACTGTTTTGAGGACAATTTATAGACATTCATGGCTTTTCTTTAATGCACTAATTTTTAAAATTAAAAAAAATTTAGTAGCTAATATATTTATATTGCTCAAAAATCAAAACATATGAAAAGGTATGCAATGAGAAGTCTTAATCCAATCCCTATCCCCATCCATTCTATTAATCTCTCAGAGTGGTACCAGTTTTTATTAGTTTCTTTTTAGTCTTCCATTGTTTCTTTAGGCAATACATTTTCATTTTCTCCCCCCTTCTTTTATATACATATACATATACATATACATATACATATACATATACATTTTTACAGAGAGGAAGGGAGAGGGAGAGTTAGAAACATCAAGGAGAGCGAAACATTGATTAGCTGCCTCCTGCACACCCCCTTTTGGGGATGTGTCTGCAACCAAGGTACATGCCCTCGACCGCAATCAAACCTGGGAACCTTCAGTCCACAGGCTGGTGCTCTATCCACTGAGACAAACCAGTCAGGGCTCTCCCCCTTTCTTATATAAAAGATAGTATACTATATATTTCTGCTTGTTTTATTTCAATCACTATATTCCAATATATAGAGATTATCACAATATGATGTGTGGACATATCATAATCAAACCTGGATTGTTTTCAACCATGTGTTTTTAGAAACAACACCACAATGAATAACTACATCACTGTTGCTGTGACCTACAGATCAGATTCCCAGAAGTGGGACTGCTGGATCAGAGTTAATGCATCTATAACATGGGTAATTACAGATTCCCATACATAAGGACTGGTACCATTCCGTATACCTACCAGCAATATAGCTGCCTCCCAACAACCTCACTACCAAAGTGTTGCTACAATACTGATTTATGTAAATCTGATTTTAACAAATGCTAACTCAGGCCCTAGCTGACTTTGCTCAGTGGACAGAGTGTCGGCCTGCAAAATAAAGGATCCCGGGTTTGATTCCGATCAGGGGCACATGCCTGGCTTGCAGGCTTGATCCCAAGTAGGGGGCATGCAGGAGGCAGGCAATCAATGATTCTTTCTCATCATTGATGTTTCTATCTCTCTCTCCTGCTCTCTTCCTCTCTGAAATCAATAAATATATATTTAAAAAATGTAGAGGTTTAATTTGTATTTCTAATTATGAGTAGGACTGGACATATTTTCATGTATTTAAAGGTAATTTATATTTCTATGTGAATCTCTTGGATTTTCTCTTCCCTACTTCTAGAAACTGTTTATAAATTAGGAAAATTAAGCTTTTGTCTGAGTTATAAATATTTCCAATTTGTTGCCTTTTAAAACTTACATATATATTTTTTTCACTCTTATGTATTTAATTTATTGATCTTTTCTTTTAAGACTTTCAAACCCATTGAATTCAGTATCAGATTGTCTAATTGCAGGAGGTGGGAGAGATTCTATTGGTATTGTTAATGAGATTTGAATTCATAAATCAACTTGGGGTGAACTGACCTTTATACATTAAATCTTCCTACCCAAGAACATGGTGTTTCTTTTCATTCATTCAAATCTGCTTCTGTCCTTTACAAGTGTTTTAAGGTTTTCCTAATAATTTTTGCACATTTCAGCTGAAACCGGTGTGGCTCAGTGGATAGAGCGTCGGCCTGCGGACTGAAGGGTTCCGGGTTTGATTCCGGTCAAGGGCATGCACCTTGGTTGCGGGCACATCCCCAGTGGGGAGTGTGCAAGAGGCAGCTGGTCGATGTTTCTCTCTCATCGACGTTTCTGGCTATCTATCCCTCTTAATTCCTCTCTGTGTAAAATCAATAAAATATATATTTAAAAAAAAAAAGAAAAAAAATGTTTTGCACATTTCTTAAATTTATTTCTAGGTGTTAAATCTTTTTTTTGTTCCTACATCTTCTATATGATTATTTGCATATGAAAGCTAATAATTTCCATATACTATAATATTTTACAATCCAATGCGATACCAAATGCTCTTATTTATAGTAAGTTTTCAGGTATTTTCTAGTTATACAATTATAACATATGTAAACAGATGTACTTTTATCTTTCTCTCAAAATTGTTATATACTTAACTTCTTTCTCATTTAACTGCACTGGCCAAACACCCAAAATAGAATATTAAATACAGAAGTAGTGATAGTGGGCTTCATTGTTGTATTCCTAATTTTAGTGGGAATGCCTCCCAGTATTTCCTGTTAAGGTGATGCTGGCTGAAAAGATAAGTACCTCATTAAGGATGTATTCACGAAGTACTATTTTGTTAAGTATTCTTATGAAGCAGGGGTAGTCAAATACCTTTTCAGTAACTATGAAAATGATCTTGCATTTTTTTCTTCATTAGAAGATGGACTATATTAACAGTCTTTCTAGTATTAAATCAGTTTTGCATTCCTGGAATAAATTTTACTTGGTCACAGCAATTTTTTAAAAATTTATCATTACTTTTAAAAATCCTCACCTGAGGATATTTTTTTACACTGATTTTTCAGACACACTGGAAAGGAGAAAGGGAGAGAAAGAGAGACACACATAGATTGGTTGCCTCCCACACACGCCCAGACTGGGGATCGAACCCGAAACCAAGGTACCTACCCTAGACCCAGAAATCAAACACGTGACCCTTTAGTCCGTGGGCTGATGCTCTAACCACTGAGAAACTGGATAGCGCTGGTCACAGCAGTTTTTATCAGATTGTAGTATCTTTGTTACACTAATTTCATAAAAATAATTTGAACATTTTTTTCTGTACTGTGGAATTTTTTATAGCATTTGAATTGTCTAGTTTTTAAGAATTCACAAAAATTTTCTGTAAAACTGAAGCTGGTTCTTTTTCTTTGATGGGGGCTAGTTTCTGTAATTTTCAATTTGCTCATATAAATTAGTTTATATATTTTTAAAAATCTTATTCTTCTGCTTTTTAACTTACTGATTTCTAATTTAGTATTTATTAATACTTTGTTTTCCTAACTCCAAGTCTTAGGCTTAATTACTTTATTTTTCTAACATGTTTTTACAGCCATAATCTTTGAGTACCACTTCAGGCTATACCATAGATTGTGACACACAGTTTTCTGGAAAAATTATATAACTTTATCTTGTATTTCCCCTTTGACTCGGATAATTTATTTGTTTTTAAAATTTCCAGGTGGAACTTTCCCCCCATTTCATTAATTTCTAGTTGTACTGGGTAGATCCTGTTGTGTTATTTCTACTGTGGAATCCACTAAGGTTTTCTTTGTTTCAGGAAGGAGAGTCAGTGTGTATGTATCTTGTAAAGATATGTTCTCTTACGACAGAAGTACATATAGCTAGCTATAGGAACTATCTCACTGAGAATTTAAGTTCCTACATTTCTGTTTTCAAGTTCACTTGGACAGAGACACACATTCTATTCTCCTCTACTGACAACTCTTCTTTGATTCCTGGCCTTCTACCCGCTCAGGTTCATTCCCTTGCACTTCTCCCTTTGCAAATTGGCCAAATGTTACTATTTCCAGCTGTATGCTGATGACTCCCAAATCCCCACATTAACATCTGACTCCAAGTACCCAGAGGATCTTCTTCCAAACGCTGCTCTTGGGTCTAAATCCTGTCTCAACCTTGTCATATCTCTTTATAGTTACAATGGTTTCACACTGCTTATCTTTTAATGTGAATGATTTACCTTACAAAACAAATTGCAAAGTCCTAGAAGGCAGGACTGGAGTAATATGTATATTTTTAATCAACTCCAGAACCCAACCCTGCCTGAGGAAAGAAACAAGGGGCATTTACTAAATATTGGTAAACGGCTTAAGAATTTTTTTTTTTAAGACAGAGTTAAAAGGAGGGGGATAGCGGGAGAGGAGAGAAGCCTTGATGTGAGAGACATCAATTGGCTCCCTCCTGCATGTGCCCTTGGAATGGGACACAATCCAAGGAATTGAACCTGTAACTCAGGTCTGTGCCCTTGAATGGGGAGGTAAACCCAAGACCCTTCAGTGCGTGGCTTATGCTCTAACCACTGAACAACATTGGCCAGGGTAACTTAAGGGTTTTAAAAAATCATATGTATATCTTTGCTATTTATTGTTGACTCTAAGCTTAAATAATCAATTTTAGAGTATGGGCAAAGGACGGGAGAGTGAGCATTGGGTCTCCAGGCCTCAAGGTGCATGGCCAAAGTATTCCCAGTGTTGGCAACATAACCACCAGCCTGTCACCCAAAATAAATGCTAGCTTTGCCCAAGAGTCAGGAAAAACTCATGTAATAAATCTTATCTGTCTATACTTCTTCCTAAAATTAAGAAAACAGAATAATCTGTGGGAAATTAACCTGGCCCCCTACCCTGACCATATGGTGTAAGAAAACTACAGAGTTTAATTGTCATGGATTTTTGTCACCTTAGGCAACTCACAACAGCTACTCTGTTCAACTTCAGCCTCAGAACAAACAACCGGGAAATCAAGTAAAAGTATTAGGCACTCAGCTAAATGACTTTTGAAGGCCCCTGACTCTATGACAGAGGTGAGGAACCTTTTATCTGACAAGGGCCATTTGGATATTTACAACACCATTTGCTTAATATAATTCACTTAATATAAATTTATGTTGCTATGAAAAAAACACCTAGATTTATTGCATTTCAAGTCCTGCCTGTGGTTGCCTTGGCAGGGCCAAACCAAATGATTTCTCAGGCCTTATACGGCTCTCGGGACTCACCCTTGGTCTCCAGGAACCAGTGTACTTCTAGAGAAAAGCTGAAGCATCTCTAAGGTTAAGCGGCTGCCAGGCGAGTTATATGAATCACTGAGGATACCTGCTCACCATTACTGGAAAATGAGTACAAATGAGAAGGGCCCTTCACTAACTATATAGAAAATTCACTGAAAAAATTATGAGAAATTCAGCAGGGAGACAGTACAGCTCTGGGTCAAGACTGTAAGATTTGATGTTCGATTCCCAGAGCCCAAATCTCTGCTCCACTACCTACTGTTGTGTGACCTTTAACAAATAGCTTTTCTCTGCTTCAGTTTCATAATCTGTAAAATGGTAATAACTCCTATGCCCCATAGTACAGTTGTGAGAATTACAAGAGATAATAAATGCATGCAAAGTGCCCTAACCAATTTGGCTCAGTGGATAGAGCGTCGGCCTGTGGACTTAAGGGTCTCAGGTTCAATTCTGATCAAGGGCATGTACCTTGGTTGCAGGCACATCCCCAGTAGGAAGTGTGCAGGAGGCAGCTGATCAATGTTTCTCTCTCATCGATGTTTCTAACTCTCTATCCCTCTCTCTTCCTCTCTGTAAAAAATCAATAAAATATAAAAAATAAAAATAGAAAAATAAATGCATGCAAAGTTCTTAGACTGGTGTCTAGCACATAAGTACATAAGTGCTTAATAAGCAGGTATTATTTCCACCAATAGTTGGATATCTTTTCTTTTACATTGGTTTCACAGCTATTGATCTTCAATGCGTCATGTGTCCAATGAAAACAGAGATTTAAAATATGCCTGTTGGGCCGAAACTGGTTTGGCTCAGTGGATAGACTGTCGGCCTGTGGACTGAAGGGTCCCAGGTTCGATTCCGGTCAAGGGCATGTACATTGGTTGCGGGCACATCCCCAGTGGGCTGTGTGCAGGAGGCAGCTGATCAATGTTTCTCTCATCGATGTTTCTAACTTTCTATCTCTCTCCCTCCTCTCTATAAAAAAATCAATAAAATATATATTTTAAAAATAGTAAAGTATACCTGTTGGGCCCTAGCAGATTTGACTCAGGGGATAGACTATTAGCCTGGGACTATAGGGTCCTGGGTTAGATTTTGGTCAAGAGCATGTAGTTGTGGGCTTTGATCCCCATCCCTGGTTGGGGCCATGCAGGAGGCAACCAATTGATGTCTCTTTTCACATCAATGTTTCTCTATCTCTCCCCTTCCCTCCCACTCTAAAAACCAATGAAAAAATATTCTCAGGTGAGGATTAACAAAAATAAATAAATATAATATAATATACCTGTTGGGAAATAGCACTGGATCCAAAAAATTAGATTCAGAACGTCTGCCCACATTTTCCATCTGCTTGAATGCTTGATATTGATACATCAGCTGTAATACTTGTTTACCAAGAGAAGGACCTTCTGCCTTTGCTGCCCCAAGATATAGGGATAATGGCCACCCGCAGTTGAAGCAGGGTCTGGCTCATGGGACAAGACAAAAATTAAATGCATGTGTGAGCATGTGCTTAGTTGGTATGAATGGTGTCTCAAAAAAGTCTGATATGAAGTAGAAGAACATGATTTTTCCCATAGCATTCAATCTGAATTCACAAGGGACTTGATTTCTTACCCATTAACATCATCTCCCCAATATTGTCTTCTTCCTTCTCTGAGGTGGGCTCCTGCATGGGATCCAGGCTCACACATTCTTCTTGGGAGTGAAATACATTCAAGTCCTCAAAAACCACTAGATCCTGAAAGAGCAACAGACCCCCCTTCCTCTTAGTAACAGAGGTTCCTTGACAGCCCTGTTGATAAGAAATACTGAGGCCCAATGACGTAGGAATGGTGAAAGGGATTTATAAGTCCCACAGAGATGCAGCCAGTCAGGAAAGGAGCCAGAAGACAAGCAGAAGAAAATGATCTAAGGAGAAAGTGAAGAACAAGCCCCGGTCTCCCTTGATGACTTCCATGAGTATGTTTTTGTATAAATATTAGCTGAGCTTGGAGGGATAGCAAGAGCAGAGAAGGGCCGCCGGGCTAGTGGAGCTGGTCATTGAGCCTCTACCCATGAACCAGGAAGTCACTGGTTAGATTCCTAATCAGGGCACATGTCCAAGCTGTGGGCTCAATCCCCACCCAGTAGGCGGAGTGCAGGAGGAAGCCAATCAATGTTTCGGTCTCTCTATCCCTCTCCCTTTCTCTCTCTAGAGTCAATAAAACATATTTAAAATAAAGAGCAGAGGTGATACACTCAAACAATGAATGGGAAAACCATACCCACCTTAGAATCAGCTTTCAAGCACAGAGATACTGTCTCCTGTTCCTGCTGGATTCCTTCTCTGGTCAGAAGCTTCACTTGGGGACCAGGTTGCACTGGGAAAAGAGGAAACTGCAGTTACTGGAAAAGTCAGTGAGTCTAATACGGACACACCCTAATGTCAGGTTGTCTTCACTCCTTTGGCAGGCAACTCATAGTTTTTTCTGGTCCTGTGAGCCCAGTCAGAGATCAAGCCATAAATCACAGCGTCTTGAACCTATTATATAGGGTCTCCTCATTATGAAAAGAATGATTTCCCCTAAGTACCTTTTAAAATTTCCACAACTACTAAAGAGGGGGTTGGGAGAAGGCAGTCTGAAGAATCCCATAGCAAGCACAAAGTTTCCAAAATGCCACATAATCTAAAATCAATTCTATCATCCATTCACATTTATTTATCTTAAAAAAGATATTGTTGGGTCAGCCTGCGGACCAGATTGATTCCGGTCAAGGGCACGAATCTCAGTTGTAGGCTCCTCCTTGGCACAGGCCCTGGTCAGAGCACAACCAATTGATGTGTTTCTCTCACATCAATGTTTCTCTCTGTCTTCCCCTCTCTCTCTAAAAATCAATGGGAAAATATCCTTGGATAAGGATTAATACACACACACACACACACACACATATATATATATATATATATATATATATATATATAGCCTACTCCCTTCTCCCATTGAAAAACTGACACTACAGGAAAGAGGCACACTGCTTATTCTATTGCTTTAACCACACCCATCAAACCACTCAAGCTCCAGCTTGAGAAAAAGACACCCTCCTCACAACATGTTGACTTATTAAAATCAACTTTTTCCCCCCAATATCCATCATCCTAACTGGATTCCTTACAAGCAGGAAAGACTATCTCAGCCCCTGAGCACCATCCCCTTCTCTTCCAGTGAAACAGTGTTCTTACCTCTGTTCTGAAAGTTTGAGCTCACATCTTTCATGATAACCAAGGTCTCTTTGGCATTCTGATTGGGCTGGGCTAGTCCTGGCTTGGGCAAGAAGGTGAGGAAGTGCTCCAGAACCAGCTGGTGGATGGTCTTGGGCCTACTGGTAGCATCTTGAAGTAGGTCTTGGCCTAGCTTGGAGTTTGGAGGAACTCTCAGTATAAAGGACTGCTTTGGCTTCGGAGGCATAGGAAACACTTTTGCAGCCATCGTGCCTTGAAATCACACACCACACACCTTTGTGCAGAGCTTCAGAAGCCACCTCCTACTGAAGAAAATCTGCCAGAAAGTTGCAGACAAGAGATATCATGGTTATCCATAAGAACAGGCAGGGCATGTCTACACGTGTGGCCTGGGTAGTGAGACCACGTGAGATCTAAGTCAGAGAAGAAAGATAAGCTGGGGTAGGGAATTCATCGATGAAATGGATTCTTTTAGCAAGGCCTGAAAGGAAGATCCCGAGAATGAAAGCTATAAGAGCATGGCCAAACCGCAAGGACCAAATGGAAAGGAGCAAAGGCAGGCGACAGAAGACTGAGGGCTATTATCCTAAGAAATACAAAGCACAAATTCCACTGGGAAGGGTTGTTTAACTCATGTATGGCAGAGCAATGGGCTAGAACAGGGGTCTCCAACTTAAGGAAACCTTTGGAGCAGCGGTCGCCAACCGGTGGTTCGCGGACCACTGGTGGTCCCTGAGGTGCGAAAGGTTGGCGACTGCTGGGCTAGAAGACAGGAAATCTGGGGCTCACATACCGAGCGTGTCTGTATAGAAGTCAATCAGCTTTGGACTGAATCTGACCGGAGATCCCTCGGATACCTTTCGAGGGACAACCGACGGCTCGAGAAGAAAACGAGGGGCCTCCTTCATGCTGAGAGAGCTCCACTGAAAGCGGCAGGTGGTAGATCGCAGGAGGACCACCAGTCCCAGCCCACACTAGAACCTCTCCCATCCGGCAAGGGCTACCTTTAGCGCAAAGCCCGGCCGAGGCGCTGCCTGGGGCCAGCTCCAGGCTCCCCTATCCAGCCAAGCTCCTCCAACCACGGACCACGACCCGCTCCCCAGGCGTTGCCTCAAGCCGGGTTCCCGCCCTCGCGGAGCACCTCACCTTTCGGAGGCTCTGCCACCCCTGGGCGCTCGCTGAGGGCAGCCCCGAGACCCAGGCTCTAGGAGAGACCGGGAAACTCAGGCGCGGGAAGCCGAGACCTCCCCTCGCCCTTGGGAGTGTCCTCAGAATCTTCCAGAGATGATTGGTGCGCCGACACGTCAGTTAGGAAAGACGCGGTGCCTTCTGGGAGTTCGGGCAACTCGGCATCTGTGACGTCACGCCCGGTGCCTCGTTTCCGGTGCGAGAACCTGGTCTCCCTCTTCGGAGCGAGCAGTCTGCCGTTGAGGAGAGGCTCGAGGCGGACCGGCGAAGCTCACAGGGCTGGAGGGAGGCCAGACCCGGGACAGCCGCTTTCGCTGTGTCCCTACCTGAAGAAAGTCGGGAAGCAGAAGGCTAGCTCCAGTCCTCCATGACCGGCTAGCTAGAACCACTCCAGTTACGGGCTAACTCTAGGAGCTGCTGGGAAATGCAGTTCAACTCTAATCAGCCAATGGGAGGTCTCCAAGCGCAGCGGTTGGGGCGGGATAGAGCCCTGGCTAGACCGGAAGCTAGTTGTCTCTGGGACCGGAAGCTTTGTTCCCCGCCGCCTCAGTTGCCGTGGCTGTATCCGGGTTGAGCCGAAGGATTACGGGGGTGGGAAGTGAGTTAGTGGTTTAGGGCTTCTGCCAGATCCTGGATCCCTTCTATCAGGGCCGGTCAGTAGGTCAGAGCCTGGCGACCCTTCTCTCCTCTGCTTGCCAACTTCAACACATCTTACTTTATATAAGGAATCCTAGTCGTTCCCGGATCAGCCATTTCTGCTCTCAATTTGTTTCTCACTGACGCCTAACAGCGTCTTTTCTCTTCGCATTGTTCCCATACACTGATCTGGGTTGGAATAACCCTAGGGATTATTTTATTCCTCTGTCCACTGGCCACCAGCTGGATGACAAAAGTAAAAATATAAATGAATGCCTTTATTATTTACTCCAAAGAAAGGAAGAGAGAGGAGCTGTAGAAACATCAATGATGAGACTCATCCATGGCCTGCTTTCTGCCCGCCGCACACTGGGTATGGAGCTCACAACCCAGGCATGGGCCCTGACCCGGAATCAAATCCCGACCTCCTGGTTCACAAGTCAATGCTCAACCAACTGAACCATACTAGCCAGGGCTAGGGCTGAATGTCTTTTCTTATCCCTAACTATAGAAGACTCACTTAGCCATGGTTTAAAATATGTTAAAAAATGTTTAAAATATGTTAAAATATGTTAAAAAATAGAGAGACTAGTGTCAAAACTGTAGCACCAAACATTTAAAAAAAAATAAAGATTACCTGCCTTTGCAGACATCAGAATTACTAAAAAACAAAACCTCCTTTAATCAAAGCACTATGGTTTTAACTAAGAGTACATAAATAGAACAGTAGAAAAGACAAGTGCCAAAATTGATCAGAATATATGGGAATCTATATGAAAGGACAGCATTTCAACTTAGTGTAAAATAGATGGTGCTAGCAAAAACTGTTCTGAAAAAGAGTAAGACTCCTGTCCTTATACTTCATATAAAAAAATGGAATTTAATCAATAAAAGAACGCATAAGAAAACATTAAGTTTAATGATGAAGCAAAATAGGAAACTGAGATGCCTTAAAATAAAATATGAACCATTGTGATGAAATAGTTTTTTTAAATTATTACTAATCGTTCAAAATTTTTTGTTCAATTGTTGGAATCAAAGAGAAGTGTTTAGTTCATTTTGCAAGAGTAAATCAGCTGACTGTGAATCCTATTGTAAAATTTGGAAGTTCAACACAAGATTAAATGATTTATTTGTAGAAAACATGGAGACAAGTTTAGAATCAACAAAGTTTTATGATAAAACAGAAAAAAGCCAATATTTATTAAGTCAAACAAGAAATAGGCTGGAAAATAATTGTAAAAAGGCAGATAAACAACCATTCCCATCATGCAAAGAATACCTACCAACTGACAAAAGATGAAGACAAAGGTTATGAAGTCATTCCACAGAGCAGGAAAGCTATCTGGTCATTGACTATTGAAAACCTTGTTAGTGCTCTACCTGGTTTGGCTTAGTGCAGTGGGGTCGGCAAAGTCATTAGTCAACAGAGCCAAATATCAAAAGATTGAAATTTCTTTTGAGAGCCATATTTTTTAAACTTAAACTTCTAACACCACTTCTTCAAAATAAACTTGCCTAGGCCGTGCTATTTTGTGGAAGAGCCACACTCAAGGGGCTAAAGAGCTGCATGTGGCTCTCGAGCCACAGTTTGTCAACCACTGGCTTAGTGGGTAGAGCATCTGCCTGTGGACTGAAAGGTCCTGAGTTGGATTTTAGTCAAGAGCACATGTTTGGGTCTCGGGCTCAATCCCCAGTGAGGGATGGGGACTCTAGGAGGCAGCCGGTCAATGACTCTATCTCATCATTGATGTTTCTATCTCTCTCTCTCCCTTCCTCTCTGAAATCAATTAAAAATTTTTTTGAAAAAAGAAAAGCTGGCCCTAACTGGTTTGGCTCAGTGGATAGTGTCAGCCTGCAGACTGAAGGTCCCTGGTTTGATTCTGGTCTAGGGCATGTACCTGGAGTCAGCTGATCAATGTTTCTCTCTTATCGATGTTTCTAACTCTCTCTTTCTTTCCCTTTCTCTCTGTAAAAAAAAACACACACACAAAACACAATAAAATATATTTTAAAAATAAAAAAAAGCTGGTTAGTCACTTTGGAAACAGTTTGGCAGTCACTCAAGTTTTAACTTGAATTGCCATATGATCTAGCAGTTTCGTTCCTAGGATAAACCTAAGAGAAGTGAAAACATATGTCCACATAAAAGCTGTACATGAATAACAGCATTATTTTAAAAATATATTTTTATTGATTTCAGAGGGGAAAGGGGAGTGAGAAATAGAAACATCGATGATGAAAGAGAATCATTGTTCAGCTGTCTCCTTCATGCCCCACTCTAGGATTGAGCCCACAACCTGGACATGTGCCCTGATGAATGAGCCATGACATCCTGGTCCATAGGTCAACACTCAACCACTGAGCCACGCTGGCAGGGCTAGCAGCATTATTTTATAATGGCTGAAAAGAAGAAACAACCCAGATGTGTATCAACTAATGACTGATGAATGGATAAACAAGATGTAGTATCTATAATAATAATAACATTATAATATGCTAATTAGACTGGATGTTTTCAGGACGAAGCTGGGGCTGCAAAAGAAGCTCGGGTCCCGATGCCAGAGGAAAGCTGGTGCCAACAGCCAGGAGAAGGAAGGCCTACTCTTGCACGAATTCCATGCATCAGGCCTTTAGAATCCCTATAATTATTCAGCAATAAAAAAGGAATAAAGTACTGACACGTGCTGCAACATGGATTGACCAAGTTACTGATAATGGACTTGTTTTTGGGGTGATGAAAATGTGCTGAAATTAGTGATAATTTTTGTACATATTGTGAATTATACCAAAAACTACTTAATTGTACACTTTATTTTTTAATTAAAACATTTCAATTATAGTTGACATTCAATCTTATTAATTTCAAGTGTACAGTTTAATGGTTAGACATTTATATAATTTACAAAGTGATTCCCTTAATAAGGCTAGTACCTACTTAGCCGCATACATATTTATTAACTATATTCTCTATGCTGTACTGTACTTTGCATCCTGGTAACTATTTTGTAACTGCCAGTTTATACTTCTTTTTTGTTCTTGTTAATTCTCACCAGAGGATATTTTTTCCATTGCTTTTCAGAGAGTGGAAGGGGGGAAGAGGGGGTGAATGAGAAAAACATCGATGTGAGAGAGACACATCAACTGGTTGCCTCCTACACATGCCCTGAACAGGGGGTGGAAAGCAAACACAAACCCAGGGACATACTTGACCAGGAATCGAACCCATGACCCTTTAGCCTGTGGGCTGATGCTCTAACTACTGAGAAACACTGGCCAGAACCAGTTTGTACGTCTTAATACTTTTACCTTTTTTGTCCAGCCCCCAAACCTCTCTCCCATCTAGCAGCCATGAGTTTGGTCTCTATATCTATGAGTCTTGTTTAAATTTTGTTCTTTAGATTCCACATATAAGTGAAATTATATGGTGTTTGTCTTCCTATGTCTGACTTATTACACTTAGCATAATATCCTCTAGGTCCATCTGTATTTTTGCAAATGGTAAGATGTCATTCTCTTTTATGGTTGAGTAATATTCCATTGTATTTATGTACTTTATCTTTTTTAAATGTATTTTTTAAAATTGTTGATGGTATTATAGATATCTCCCATTTTCTCCCCTCTTTCCTCCCCCCGCCCTCAGGTCTTCAACATCCTGTTGCCCATGGGCTATTTATAAGTATATAAGTTCTTTGGTTTATCTCTTCTCATCCCCACAACCCCACATTGAGGATGTTAGTCTGTTCCATACCTCCCTGTTTCGGATCTTATTTTATTGGTCAATTCATTTTGTTCATTAGATTCCATAAATAAGTGAGATCATGTGATATTTGTCTTTCTCAGTCTGGCTTATTTCACTTAGCACAATATTTCCCAGGTCCATCATTGCTGTCCCAAAGGGTAAAAGATCCCTCTTTTTGACAGCTGCATAGTATTCCATATAATAAATGTCCCCAGATTTTTTTTATCCATTAATCTACTGATGGGCACTTGGGCTGTTCCCAAATCTTAGCTATTGTAAGTAATGCTACTATTAACATAGGGGTACATATATTCTTTCCAATTTGTGTTTGGGGGTTTTAGGATTATATTCCAGAAGTGGGATCACTGTGTCAAAAGGAGGTTACATTTTTAATTTTTTGAGGAAACTCTATACTCTTTTCCATAGTGGTTGCACTAATCTGCATTTCTACCAGCAGTGAACTGTTGTTCCCTTTTCTCCACATCCTCTCCAGCACTTGTTTGCTGATTTTTTTATGATAGCTATGACAGGTGTGAGGTGGTATCTCACTGTGGTTTTAATTTGTATTTCTCTGATGACTAGTGACTTTGAGCACTTTTTCATGTGTCTTTTGGCCATTGTATGTCTCTTTGGAAAAATGTCTTTTTCTCCAAAATGTGTTCTGCCCATTTTTAAATTGGATTGTTTGTCTTTTTGTTGTTGTTGTTGAGTCATATGAATACTCTATATATTTTGGATATTAATCCCTTATTAGATGTATTATTGGAAAATATGTTCTCCCATTCAGTGGGTTTCCTTTTCAATTTGATGGTAGTTTCTTTTGCTGTGCAGAAGCTTTTTATCTGATGTAGTCCTATTTGTTTATTTTCTCCTTTGTTTCCTTTGCCCCAGGAGATGTATCTATAAACATTTTGCTGCATAAGATATCTGAGATTTTACTGCATATATTTTCTAAGGTTTTATGGTTCATGCCTTACTTTTCAGTCTTTTATCCACCTTGAGTTTATTCTTGTGTATGGTATAAATTGGTGGTCTAGTTTCATTTTTTTGCATGTATCTGTCCAGTTTCCCCAGTGCCATTTGTTGAAGAGATTGTCTTTACTCTGCTGTATGTTCTTGCCTCCTGTGTCAAATATTAATTGACCATAATGGTGTGGGTCAATTTCTGGGGTCTCTGTTCTGATCCATTGGTCTATATGCCTGTTCTTGTGCCAGTACCATGGCTTTAAAAAATTATAATGGCTTTGTAATATAGTTTGATATCTGATATTGTGATCCCTCCTACTTTGTTCTTCTTTCTCAAGATTGCCGCAGCTCTTTGGGGTCTTTTATGGTTCCATATAAATTTTTGGAGTATTTATTCTAACGGTGAAGTATGCCATTGGTATTTTAATAGGGATTGTGTTGAATCTGTATATTACTTTGTATGGTGCAGACATTATAATGATGTTAAGTCTTCCAATCCATGAACATGGTATATGCTTCTATTTCTTTGCATCTTCCTCTCTTTCTTTTTCAATGTCCTATAGTTTTTTGTTTGTTTATTTGTTTTTCCACTTCTTATTTAAGTTTATCACTGGGTAGCTTATTTTGTTGTTGTTGCAATGGTATATGGGACTGCTATTTTTCATTTCTCTTTTTGAGAGTTCCTTATTGGTATATAAAAATGCCATAATAAAAATAGGATAAAAACATACGGTAAATATGCCATAGATTTTTGGATGTTTATTTTGTATCCTGCTACCTTGCCAAATTTATTTATTAAGTATAGTAGTTTCCTGGTGGGGTCTTTTGGGTTTTCTATGTACAATATCATGTCATCTGCAAATAATGACAATTTACTTCCTCCTTTCCAATTGGGATGCCTTTTATCTCTTCTTATCTGATTGCTGTAGCTAGAAAGTCCCGTATTATGCTGAATAACAGTGGTAAAAGTGGGCATCTTTGTCTTGTTCCTGCTCTTAAGGGAAACGCTTTTAGTTTTTGCCCATTGACTATTATGTTGGCTCTAGATTTCTAATATATGGCCTTTATTATGTTGAGGTATGATCCCTCTATTCCTGCTTTACTGAGAGTTTTATCAAAAAAGGGTGCTGGAATTTGTCTAATGTTTTTTTCTGCATCTATTAACATGATTGTGTGATTTTTATCTTACATTTTGTTTATGTGATGATCACATTTATTGATTTGTGAACATTGTACCAGCCTTGTATCCCTGGAATAAATCCTACTTAATCATGGTGTATGATCTTTTTAATATATTGCTGGATCAAGTTTGCTAATATTGCATAGAGGGTTTTAGCATTTATGTTAGGGATAAATGCTATAAATCAGGGATATTAGCCTGTAATTCTCTTTCTTTGTAGTGTATTTATCTAGTTTTGGAATTAGGATAATCCTGGTTTTGTAAAAAGAGCTTGGAAATGTTTCTTCCTCTTCCATCTTTTTGTAATAGATTGAGGAGAAGAGGTTCTCCTTTGAATGTTTGATAAAATTCACCTATAAATCTATCTGATCCAGGGCTTTTGTTTGCTAGGAGTTTTTAAATCACTGCTTTAATTTCATCAGTTGTTATTGTTCTCTTCAGGTTTTCTGATTCTTCCTGTTTGAGTTTTGGAAGATTGTATGTTTCTAGGAATTTGTCCATTTCACCCAAGTTGTCCAGTTTGTTGACATATAGTTGCTTACATTACTTTGTGTTTCTGTGCTGTCCATTGTTATATCATTTCTTTCATCTCTGGTTTTATTTATTTGGGTCCTTTCTCTTTGTTTCTTTTTTTAAAACTATAATAATATATATATAATTGATTTTTACAGAGAGGAAGGGAGAGAGATAGAGAGCTAGAAACGTCGATGAGAGAGAAAAAACAACTAGCCGCCTCCTGCACACCCCCCACTGGGGATGTGCCCCCAACCAGTGTACATGCCCTTGACTGGAATCAAACCTGGGACCTTTCAGTCCGCAGACTAACGCTCTACCACTGAGCCAAACCAGTTTTAGCTCTCTTTGTTTCTTGATGAGTCTGGCTGGGAGCTCATCGATCTTCTTTATCTTTTCAGAGAACCAGCTCTTGGATATATTGATCTTTAGTTCTTTTTAAAAAAATCTCTATGTCATTTATTTCCACTCTGATTTTATTATTTCCTTCCTTCTACTTCTACTTCTTCTGGGCTTTTCTTACTGTTCTTTTTCTAATTTATTTAGTTTTAGGGTTAGATAGTTTAGTTTATTAGTCCTTTTTCTTGTTTCTTGAGGTAGGCCTATAGTGCTATGAACTTCTCTCTCAGAACTGCTTTTGCCGATTTCCATAGGTTTTTGGTGGTTGTATGTTCATTTTCATTTGTTTCTAGGAAAATTTTAATTTCTTGCTTGATCTCATTGGTAATTCATTCATTGTTTAATAACATGCTATTTAGTCTCCATGTATTTGAGTATTTTTTAAATTTTAATTTATTAAGGTATTATTTTGTGTACATAGCTTACCATTGCCCCCTCCCCCCCACCTCCCATTCATGCCCTCCCTCCCCAGAGTTCTGTGTTCGTTGGTTGTACTTTTATGCATGCATACCAATCCTTCGGTTGTTCACTTATCTCCCCCCAGGTCTCCTTCCCCTCCCCGCTGTCATTTGACAATCCGCTTGTTTTATGGTGACTATCTCAGGATCACATGAATAGAATCCGCTCCTCATTTGGCAGTCTGCTTGTTTTATGGTGACTATCTCAGGACCACATGAATAGAATCCACTCCTCCTCTGGTTCACACCGCCCCTCCCCCCGGGTCCCACTGCTTCCCAGGGTCACACGGGCCCCTGGGACACACGGCTCTCCCAGGACACCTGGCCCCCTTGGGGAACATGGCCCCCTGGGCATGTATTTGAGTATTTTTGAGGGTTTTTAATATTATTATTAGCGTAGTTGATTTCTAACTTCATGCCATTGTGATTTGAGAAGATATTTGGTATTATATCAGTCTTCTTGAATTTTTATAGATTTGTTTTATGCCCTAACGTGGTTTATCTTTGAGAATGTTCCATGCACACTTGAGAAGAATGTATATTCTAGTTCTTTGGGGTGAAATGTACTGTAAATATTAGATCCATCTGATATAGTGTGTCATTTAAGGCCTCTGTTTCCTTGTTAATTTTTTTGTCTGGAAGATCTATTCAATTGTGTTGGTGGGTATTTAAAGTCCCCACTATGGGAGAGACAACAAGATGGCGGCAGAGGTAAAAGCCTAACTGCAGCCACACTCAACAATTTCAAAAAATACAACTAAAATATAGAGTGGACACTATCCAGAACTACAGGAAAGTTGACTGACTGGGAATTCTACAACTAGAAGGAAAGAGAAAACCAGAAGGAAAACCAGAGGAGCTGTAAAAGCCTAAGGTACGAAGACACAGTGCGCGAGCGGGGAGAGGACAGAGCCAGAGAGGAGGGGCGGCTGAGTGCTTGGCTGGCGTTCCCTAGCGGGAAGGAGATAAAAGCTCCGGACTGTGCTGAAGCCCAACTCCAACTGCACTGAACCCCAGTTCTGGGCGAGACCCTGGGGTACAGGCTCACACAGAGGGAAACTGGGCTGTAAGGCGGAAGCTCAGCGGAGCAGCGAAAGGCAGAGTCCCGGAGTCGCGCACATTGCGTGCAGAGGAGGGACTGTTCGCTGAGCTGCTGAATTGCCCCAGCGGGAAGGACTCAAAAGCTCAGGAATGTGCTGAGCCCCAGTTCTGACTGCACTGAACCCCAGTCCTGGGCAAGACCCTCGGGCTCCAGCCTCATACAGAGGGAATCTGGGCTGTAAGACAGAAGCTCAGGGGAGCTGCGAAAAGCAGATCCCCTGAGTCACGCACATTGCACGCACAGAGGACAGACTGTTGTTTGGGCCGCGAGATCGCTCTAGCAGGAAGGAGACATAAGCTCTGGACTGTGCTTAACCCCACTTCCAACTGCTCTGAACCCCAGTTGTGGGCTTGTTGGGGGAGAGACTACACTGTCTGGTAGCGGGCGAAGCTCTAGGGTGCCTTTCTCTCAGAGGTACTTGCAGCGAGTACCAAAGGACACCGAGGTACACTGAGACTCAGGAACCTCCGAGGGTGGGGCTAACCGGAAGCCAAGGCTGTAGGCTCCACCCTGAAACTCTGCCCCATCCAAGCTGAACCCAGAGAGGCTTTTGCAGGTTTCCAAGTCTAGTGGAATAAGGTTGTCTCCTGGCATAGACACAGCTGATCCTCCCAACCTACCAACTCAGGGAAGCAGCGAAAATGCCAAAACGAGGAAACAGATCACAAACGAAAGAAATGGAGGACAAAAAGCGACTGGATATAGAGTTCAAAACCACACTTATAAGGTTGTTCAACAATCTCCTAGAAAAGGCCGATAAAATAAATGAGACCTATGAAGATACGAAGATATGAAAAGGGATCAACTAGAAATAATAAAGGATCAACAAGAAATGATAAAGGATCAATAAGAAATGATAAAGGACCAACTAGAAATAAAGAATACATTCTCTGAAATAAAAAATATTATACAGAGTCCTAAAAACAGAATGGAAGATCGCAAGAATAAAGTAAAAAATTTGGAACACAAAGAGCCAGAAGACACTCCTCCACAGAAGCAAGAAGACAAGAGAATCCAGAAAGTTGAAGATGGTGTGAGAAACCTCTGGGACAACTTCAAGCGAACCAACATCAGAATTATGGGCATCCCAGAAGATGACAGAGAGCAAGATACCGAAAACATATTGAAAGAAATAGTGACAGAAAACTTCCCCCACCTGGGGAAAGAAATAGACTTACACATCCAGGAAGCACACAGAACCCCAAACAAAAGGAATCCAAAGAGGACCACACCAAGACACATCATAATTAAAATTCCAAGAGCTAAAGACAAAGAGAGAATATTAAAAGCAGCAAGACAAAAGCAGGTAGTTACCTATAAAGGGACACCCATACGACTGTCAGCTGATTTCTCAACAGAAACCATGCAGGCCAGACGGGAATGGCAAGAAATATTCAAGGTGATGAATAACAAGAACCTACAGCCAAAAATACTCTACCCAGCAAAGCTATCACTCAGAATCGAAGGCCAGATAAAGAGCTTCACAAATAAATTTAAGCTAAAGGAGTTCATCACTGCCAAGCCAGAATTATATGATTTGCTAAAAGGGGTTCTTTAGGAAGAGGAAGAAAATAAAGATAAAAATTATGAACAAACACGTAACTATCAACAAGTGAGTCTAAAAACCAAGGGAAGTAAAAAGCACGATGAATAATATTAACTGGTGAATATAACAGAATCAGAGGTATGGAAGGGGAGTGGACTGATGATTCTCGGGGAAATGGGGAGTGGAGCGGGGTGGGAAGAGACTGAACATAAATTGCACCTATGGATGAGGACAATGGGGGATGGGGAAAGGGCAGAGAATTGAATGGAAACTTGGTGTAGGGGAGCAATTGGGGGTGGGGGGAATGAGGAACATTTGTAATAATATGAACAATAAAGATTTAGTTAAAAAAAAAATAAAGTCCCCACTATGAATGTTCTGTCAATTTCTCTGTTAAAGTCCATCAAGTGTTTTTTGTTTTTTTTTAATGTACTTAGGTGCTCTTATATTGGATGCATATGTGTTTACAAGGGTTATATTTTCTTGTTGAATCATTTCTTTAGTATTATGAAGTGGCCTTCTTTGTCTCTTGTTATGACCTTTGTTTTAAAGTTTATTTTTTCTGATATGAATATTGCTAATCCAGCTTCCCCCCACCTTTCCATTTGCTTGCATAGAATATATTTTTCTATCCCTTCACTCTTAGTCTTTATCTTTTGTTTTGAGGTAGGTCTCTTGTAGACAGGATATATATGGGTATTGTTTCCTTATCCATTCAATTACCCTATGTCTTTTTACTGTAGCATTTAAAATTGAAGGTGAAATAAAAAGCTTTCCAGACAAAAAGAGGTTAGAGAAGTACATTACCACCAAACCAGCAATGTAAGAAATATTAAATGCTTTAAGAAGAAGAAAAGGAGAGAGGACCACAGGCCTAAAGAAAATAAAAATGGCAATAAGTAAAGGCTACCTTTAAGGTTGTTATTGATAGGTATTTACTTACTTCCTTCTCCCATGGAGCTGGTCCAGCAGGTGTCTGCTAAAGGCAGTTGGGCTCTTGCTGCTTTTTGCCTCTTTGAGCAGTCTCTCATATCTTCTTAATCCAGTTGTCTATTGATGGATACTTAGGCTGCTTCCATATATTGACTATCGTATATGAAATGTCCACCATTGTCTCTTTTATAGCCTTTGTTTTAAAGTCTATTTTGTCTGATATCAGTATTGCTATTCCAGGTTTTTAAACTTATATTTGCATGAAATTTCTTTTTATATTCCTTTAGTTTCAGTCATTTTTAAAAATATATTTTATTGATTTTTTACAGAGAAGAAGGGAGAGGGATAGAGAGTTAGAAACATCAATGAGAGAGAATCATCGACCAGCTGCCTCCTGCACACCCCCTACTGGGGATGTGCCCACAACCAAGGCACATGCTCTTGACCGGAATCAAACCTGGGACCCTTCAGTCCGCAGGCCGATGCTCTATCCATTGAGCCAAACCGGTTTTGGCTAGTTTCAGTCTTTTGATTGATGCATTTAATTCATTTGCATTTAAAGTAATTGTTGAGGACCGACAACAAGATGGCTGCAGAGGTAAAAGCCTAACTGCAGCCGCCCTCAACAATTAAAAAAAATACAACTAAAATATAGAGTGGACACTATCCAGAACTACAGCAAAGTTGACTGACTGGAAATTCTACAACTAGAAGGAAAGAGAAAACCAGAAGGAAAGCCAGAGGAGCTGTAAAAGCCTAAGGTACGGAGGCGCGGTGCGCGCGGGAAGAGGACGGAGCCGGAGAGGAGGGGCGGCTGAGTGCCTGGCTGGCGTTCCCTAGCGGGAAGGAGATAAAAGCCCCGGACTGTGCTGAACCCCAACTCTGACTGCACTGAACCCCAGTTCTGGGCGAGACCCCGGGGGTCCCAGGCTCATACAGAGGGAATCTGGGCTGTAAGGCGGAAGCTCAGCGGAACGGCGAGAAAGGCAGAGCCCCGGAGTCGCGCACATTGCGCGCAGAGGAGGGACTGTTCGCTGAGCTGCTGAATTGCCCCAGCGGGAAGGACTCAAAAGCTCAGGAATGTGCTGAGCCCCAGTTCTGACTGCACTGAACCCCAGTCCTGGGCAAGACCCTCGGGCTCCAGCCTCATACAGAGGGAATCTGGGCTGTAAGACAGAAGCTCAGGGGGAACTGCAAAAAGCAGAGCCCCTGAGTCGCGCACATTGCGCGCACAGAGGACAGACTGTTGTTTGGGCCGCGAGATCGCCCTAGCGGGAAGGAGACATAAGCTCCGGACTGTTCTTAACCCCACTTCCAACTGCTCTGAACCCCAGTTGTGGGCTTGTTGGGGGAGAGACTACACTGTCTGGAAGCGGGCAAAGCTCCAGGGCGCCTTTCTCTCAGAGGTGCTTGCAGCGAGTACCAAAGGACACTGAGGAACACTGAGACTCTGGAACCTCCGAGGGCGGGGCTAACCGGAAGCCAAGGCTTGTAGGTTCCGCCCTGAAACTCTGCCCCATCCAAGCTGAACTCAGAGAGGCTTTTGCAGGTTTCCAAGTCTAGTGGAATAAGGTTATCTCCTGGCATAGACACAGCTGATCCTCCCAACCTACCAACTCAGGGAAGCAGCGAAAATGTCGAAACGAGGAAACAGATCACAAACGAAAGAAATGGAGGACAAAAAGCGACGGGATATAGAATTCAAAACCACGCTTATAAGGTTGTTCAACAATCTCCTAGAAAAAGCCGATAAAATAAGTGAGACCTATGAGGATATGAAAAAAGATCAACAAGAAATAATAAAGGATCAACAAGAAATAATAAAGGGTCAACAAGAAATAATAAAAGGTCAACTAGAAATAAAGAATACAATCTCTGAAATAAATAATATTATACAGAGTCCTAAAAACAGAATGGAAGATTGCAAGAATCAAGTCCAAGATTTGGAACACAAAGAGCCAGAGGACACTCCTCCACAGAAGCAAGAAGACAAGAGAATCCAGAAAGTTGAAGATAATGTAAGAAACCTCTGGGACAACTTCAAGCGAACCAACATCAGAATTATGGGCATCCCAGAAGATGACAGAGAGCAAGATACCGAAAACATATTGAAAGAAATAGTGACAGAAAACTTCCCCCACCTGGTGAAAGAAATAGATTTACATGTCCAGGAAGCACACAGAACCCCAAACAAAAGGAATCCAAAAAGAACCACACCAAGACACATCATAATTAAAATTCCAAGAGCTAAAGACAAAGAGAGAATATTAAAAGCAGCAAGACAAAAGCAGGTAGTTACCTATAAAGGGGCACCCATACGACTGTCAGCTGATTTCTCAACAGAAACCATGCAGGCCAGACGGGAATGGCAAGAAATATTCAAGGTGATGAATAACAAGAACCTACAGCCAAAAATACTCTACCCAGCAAAGCTATCACTCAGAATCGAAGGCCAGATAAAGAGCTTCACAAATAAATTTAAGCTAAAGGAATTCATCACTGCCAAGCCAGAATTATATGAATTGTTAAAAGGGGTTCTTTAGGAAGAGGAAGAAAATAAAGATAAAAATTATGAACAAACACGTAAATATCAACAAGTGAGTCTAAAAACCAAGGGAAGTAAAAATGATGAACAATATTAACTGGTGAATATAATAGAATCAGAGGTATGGGAGGGGAGTGGACTGATGATTCTTGGGGAAATGGGGAGTGGAGCGGGGCGGGAAGAGACTGAACATAAACTGCACCTATGGATGAGGACAATGGGGGATGGGGAAAGGGCAGAGAATTGAATGGAAACTTGGTGTAGGGGAGCAATGGGGGGGGGAAATGAGGAACATTTGTAATAATATGAACAATAAAGATTTATTTAAAAAAAATAAAGTAATTGTTGATATATATGTAGTAACTGACATTTTATTATTCATATTTTTTATTGTTTTTTATTCTTTTTTTAATATATATTTTATTGATTTTTTACAGAGAGGAAGAGAGAGGGATACAGAGTTAGAAACATCAATGACAGAGAATCATTGATCAGCTGCCTCTTGCACACCCCCCACCGGGGATGTGCCCACAACCAAGGTACATGCCCTTGACCGGAATCGAATCCGAGACCCTTCAGTCCGAAGGCCGACGCTCATATCCACTGAGCCAAACCGGTTTCAGCATGTTTTTTATTCTTCTTAGAGAAGGACTGTCCTAGCTTATTTGGTTCAATGGATGAGCATCAGACTGAGGACTGAAGGGTCCTGGGTCTGATTCTGATCAAGGGCACATGCCCTCCTGTTTGCCCACTACTTGATTTCCAGTAGTGGGCATACAGGAGGCAGCCAATTAATGATTCTCTCTCATCATTGATATTTCTATCTCTCCCTCTCCCTTGTTCTCTGAATAAATAAATATGCTTTTTTTTTATAAAAAGAAGAAGGGCCTTTAGTAGTTCTTTAATGCTTGTTTGTTGGTGATAAATCCCTTTAGGTTCTTCTTGTCTGGGAAGCTGTTTATTCTTCTTCGATTCTACATGATAGTCCTTCTGGGTAGAGTAATCTTGGTTGTAGGTCCAGTTGTCATCACTTGAATATTTTGTATCATCACTTGAATATCCCTTTTGGCCTGCAAAGTTTCCGTTGAGAAGTCAGCTGAGTCTTCGGCCATACCACCCTGAACGCGCCCGATCTCGTCTGATCTCGGAAGCTAAGCAGGGTCGGGTCTGGTTAGTGGGAGATGTCAGCTGAACATCTCCTGTTCAGCTGACATGGGAGAAGTCAGCTGAACAATTTTAGGGGGTTCACTTATAGGTAACTAATTGCTTTACTTTTGCTGCCTTTAATTTTCTGTTTTTAACCTTTGGCATTTTAATTATGATACGTCTTAATGCAGGCCTCTTTGGGATTCATCTTGTTTGGTACTCTCAGTGCTTCCTGGACTTCTATGCCTATGTCAAATCCCTTGATCTCTCTCTTTTTTCAATGTGGTACCCTTATCATATGAATGTTGTTGTGTCTGAAGTTATCCCATAGGTCCCTTAAACTATTCTCATTTTAATAAATTCTTTTTTTCTTTTTGCTGTTCTGATTGGGTGGTATATTTTTTTAATCCTCACCTGACTATATGTTTTATTGATTTGAGAGAGAGAGAAAGAACATCAATGGGTGAAAGAGAAACATTGATCGATTGCCTCCCATACGTGCCTTCACCAAGAATTGAACCCACAAATTTTGTGTGCATGGGATAATGTTCCAACCAACTGAGCCATTCAGCCAGGGCTGATTGGGTGTTTTTCATTAGCTTGCCTTCCAAATTGCTTATTTGATTCTCTTCTTCATCTAATCTGTTGATTTCATCAAAGGTAGTCTTCATTTGTTATTTTAGTATTCATTTCTGACTAGTTATTTTTAATTATTTCTCCTTCTTGTGTAAGTTCATTGAGCATCATTATAAACAGTGTTTGGAACTCTGTATTCGGTAGATTCCTTGCCTCCATTAGGTTTAGTTCTTTTGCTGGAGTTTCGTCCTGTTCTTTCATTTGGGACATATTTCTTTGTCTTCTCATTTTGGCTGCCTCCCTGTATTTATTTCTGTGTATTAGGTAGATCTATGTTTCCCAGTGTTGGCAAGGTGATCTTATCTAGTAAGTGTCCTGTGGGGCCCAATGGTGAAGACTCCCTGCTCACCTGAGTTGTGTGCTTCCGTGGTGTTCCTGGTATCAGTTTTGTGTGCTCTCCTGTTGTAGTTGAGCTTTAGTTGCCATTGACATGTCAGTGGTGAGATTGACCATAAGGTGGACTGGCTGTGACTATAGTGGATGAGCTAGAGTGCGGAGGTTGACTCCAAGGAGTGTTATTTACTGTTCTGGAGCTCTGTTGCCTGTCGAGTCTACAGGTTGTGTGGGTCATTTTGGAGCTAATTTGGTGATTCTCTGATATTATCTGAAGCCAGCCACCAGGTGTGTTGGTTCTGAGGTCTTTTGGGAGGGGCTCCAGTGCGGGCCCAGATGGGCCATTACCTGTGCCTGGTCCGGGGACAAGTGATGTGATCTACAAAGTGATCTATGTTTGGTAGTGCCTGTGCTGGACTTGGAAATGCTTGAGAGAGGCTCTGGTACACACCAAGGACTACTGCCGCTAGTCCTGGGGCCATTTAGCCAGGGGTAGAGGTCATGTCCAGGCCAATTGCTGCTTGTTTGGAGTTTGTGGACCTTTTAGAGATTTGGTGGAAGTCCATAGCATGGGTCGAGACTGGCAGCTTGTGAGGAACAGCCACTGAAAGAGGTTTGTGCTGGTGTGTGAGTTAAATAGGGTGAGTTTTAGGGAATCAACAGTGTGGAGTGAGTTTGATGGCAACTCAGATGTGGTATCAGCCTGTATCTGCTGGCTGTGTGCAGGTAGGGCTCAACAAAGGAAGAATGGTACTTACAGCAGTTTAGTCCCAAAGAGAGCTGCTCCTCCAGCCGTCCTTAAGCTAGACAAGTCAGTTTCATCCATTCTCTCTCTCTGCAATTTTTTGAGTGCTGTCCTTGGACTGGAATCAGAGTGAGTGGGTATGTCAGCAAGTAAGTGTGTACACAGGCCCTTGAGGAATGAATACCTGGGACAACAGCAGCCCTCCATGTCACCCAGACAGAATCTCCACTGGTTTTCACAGCCAGATGTTTTGGAGAATCCTTTTCCTGGTACTGGTACTATGGTCTGCGCCCAGCGTAGGGCTGGGATGCCTGGATCCTCAGGAAGGACATCCACAGCTGAAATATCCCTCCCAATTCTTTATCACCACATGTGGGTGTGGGACCAGCCTGTTTCATGTCTTCGCCCCTTCTACCAGTCTTGGTAAGGCTTCTTATTTATATTCTCAGTTGTACGAGTTTTGTTCAGCTGCTCTTCAGATGGTTCTCAAGGGTGGTTATATAATTTAGTTGTAATTTAATATGGTTGTCGAAGAAGGCAAGCATGTAAGAATAGGAAGTCCTATATACTTTAAAAGGGTGAATTGTATAGTTTGTGAATTATATAACAATAAAAAAAGACCAGACACAGGGAAAATTTCATCTTACAGATACAAATATTTAGTATCTAAAATAGTTATAAAGAAATGCTACAAATAAAAAAAGTTCAGTATCTAGACCAGCCGTGAGCAAACTACAGCCCACAGGCCGGATCCGGCCTGTTTGGCTGTTCTATCCAGCCCATGGAGCCGAAAGAGCGGAGGGTTCTCTTGCTGTCTCCTCCGCTCCTTCACCAGCAGCCCAAGATGAGAGTGCCAGCATGGTCAGGTTGCTTTTGTTCTGGCCCTCTGGTCCAGTTTAAGAACCCATTGTGGCCCTCGAGTCAAAAAGTTTACCCACCCCTGATCTAGACTCAAAAAGTAGGGGGGAAAATAGAAATTCACTTGGAAAAATTCAGTGCCTCAATAAATATTAATGAAATAAAACACAGGTAAAACCCCATTACATCTCTGTTAATTTTTTTAAAAAAATCAAACATTGCTTTGGGCAGAAACATTTTTCAATCTTTCTGAAGGATTGTCTGGGCACTATAGCAAGTGTTATCAAATAGCTTATATTTTAGAACCATTTTAGGAATAACAGGAGAAAAATTAAATGTATGGGATGGTGGGGAGGAAATATATACAAAGCTGTTTGTGAAAATGTTATTACTGCCGAAACCGATTTGGCTCAGTGGATAGAGTGTCAGTCTTCAGACTGAAAGGTCCCAGGTTCGATTCCGGTCAAGGGCTTGTATCTTGGTTGCAGGCACATCCCCAGCAGGGGGTGTGCAAGTGGCAGCTGATCAATGATTCTCTCTCATCGATGTTTCTAACTCTGTATCCCTCTCTCTTCCTCTCTGTAAAAAAATCAATAAAATATATTTAAAAAGGAAGGAAGAAAGAAAATGTTATTACTAAGGGATAATTGGGAGTAACAAATGACCAATCATAGCCGAAACCAGTTTGGCTCAATGGATAGAGCATCAGCCTGGGGACTGAAAGGTCCGAGGTTCGATTCCGGTCAAGGGCATGTACCTTGGTTGTGGGCACATCCCCAGTAGGGAGTGTGCAAGAGGCAGCTGATTGATGATTCTCTCTCATAGATGTTTCTAACTCTATCCCTCTCTTCCTCTCTGTAAAAAATCAATAAAAAAAATATTTGCCAAAATCGGTCTGGCTCAGTGGTAGAGCGTCGGTCTGGGGACTGAAAGGTCCCAGGTTCGATTCCGGTCAAGGGCATGTACATTGGTTGTGGGCACGTCCCTGGTAGGGGGTGTGCAGGAGGCAGCTGGTCAATGTTTCTCTCTCACCAACGTTTCTAGCTCTCTATCTCTCTCCCTTCCTCTCTGAAAAATATCAATAAAATATATTTTAAAAATATATATATTTTTAAAATGACCAACCATAGGGAACAGCTAACCAAGTAGGGCACGTGAACTGTGTCAGTATATAGATTATTCACATAGAACAAAGCTCCATAAAGACAGCAAAGCATGTGTTTTGTGGTCTGGTCATACCCATGGAGACCTGGAATATAATCTAGGCTCCAGTATGAAGATATGGAAAGAGGAGGTGGGTAGGGAGAAATTGGAGTTTAATCTTGATTTGACATCTCCCTCCCCCCTCCCCCGCCTTACATCCCTTCTCTTTACATGTCTTTAAATGGGGGATGATAAAGGGACATCTGTGAACTAATGCACCTAATATTCCCACAGATTTTTATACGGAGATTAGGACAGAAAATTTGATACTTAAAATATATGTCAAATGTTTTTTCACCACAGTAGCTCCATCTCTTTCATGGTGTTTAGTGGGAAAATTGTATCTCACAGCAATCAAGTGACAGCAAATGGAATTTTCAAATTTTTTTAAACATATTTTATTGATTTTTTACAGAGAGGAAGGGAGAGGGATAGAGAGTTAGAAGTTATCTATGAGAACAAAACATTGATTAGCTGCCTCCTGCACACCTCCTACTGGGGGATGTGCCCACAAGCAAGGTACATGCCCTTAACTGGAATCAAACCAGGGACCTTTCAGCCCCCAGGCCAACGCTCTATCCACTGAGCCAAACCAGTTTCGGCGGAATTGTCAAATTTTCTAATCAATTTATTTTATCAGGCACAGCCAATACTCTTAAAAACCATAGTTCATGAATCCAGGCACAAAAAAATTTATAGCAAGGCACGTTGCTTATTTTTCCTCCCTAAAATTCTCAAATCCTCAAGTCAGGGGAGAATAAAATAAGGGGACATATCCATGCCATGGGTATTGAGGGAACATGATGGTGGAATCTCTGTCTCAGGAACATCTTAGGGTATTAATCCGTACAAGGGTTTATTAAGCCAGGCACTTTCTACTCTGAAAAAAACATGGCATGGCATCAGCATATGTGTTCTCTTCACCGTTGGTTTACCATTATTTGAGTACCATAAGCTCCTAGGTCACAAGGACTATTCTCTGATTTATTATATTTCCCAAAGCACCCAGAACTCAATATATGTTCAATAACAACTGGTGAGAGTATAAATTCAAGGTATAAGGCTGGGACTTGGAAGAGAGATGCAAAGTGTAGCGTTTTCAGTGAAGCCCCTAGTCATCGACTGGACAGATGGTGAGAGGATCCATGTTCTTCCCTCCATCATGTGTCCCAGGGCTGAAGATAGCTTGAAGGGGCCCAGTGGAAGAGAAGCTGGTGAATGTGTAGATGTGCGATTTGGCTGTCACATTGTAAAAGGTAATGTCTCCGGCCTTGTAGTCCAGGAAGATGCCCACTCGCCTGGGGGGCTCCCTCATCCGCAGGCGGGTCGGGGGAAAGGTGGATGCCTGGTACTCATTCTGCTTCATCATCATCACCACCCAGTAGCCATTCTCCGGCGACAGGGTCATGTTCCCCTTTCTGCTTGTGGATGCCTCGCAGATGCCCAGGACCCACCCTGTCTTGTCTCCCACTTCCACTTCCCAGTAATGACGGCCAGAGAGGAAGCTCGGCGAGCCGAGGGCAAAAATGCAGCTATCAAATCTTTCTGGACTGTCAGGCATACGGATCCACTTGTTTCCCAGTCTAGCACTCTTCAGGTCATCAGAGATGATGAGGTTGGGGTGGGCAGTCTCTGCATCGAGAGTCACATTAACTGCAAAGAGAATTAGAATACTTAGCTGAGAGTCAATGGGTGACATCCCCTCAGGTTCACCCCACCTCCAGGAAACACAGAAAGACCACTCGCCTTGATCTGGCACTTACCAGCATGTGCCTGAGCATCGATCAGTTCTGGAACTACAGAGAAAAAAGAGATGAGGTGGGAAAATCCTGAGCATTCCCCATTCAGAGGGCTAACTACCTGGATCCCCACAACAAGGAAAGACAAGAACCCATATCTCAGGACCTGATTCCTCTGCTTGGGTATAACCCCATTCCCCCCAGGACCAGGGCCTCTCCGGTCTGATGAGTTGACCCAGATAAAGGAGTTTCACACAGAACCTGTGAGGGCCTGTCATGACCTTTCTCTTGCCTTTGTTACAGGTAATTTTCTCACTTTCTTCTAAATAATGCCCAGAAATCAACAGTACAAGGGAATATCACAGTAACTCCTGCTCAGCACATAACCACCACAGTACTTACCACTGAAGGTTGCCATTTCTGAACGCAGAGTTCCTAAAGGAGAAAGAGAACTAGAGTTAATTTCCCCAGCTAGGGACAGGTCAGGAGGAGGCTGAAGGCAGAGTCAGAAGACTATGAGAGATGGAGAAGGGATGCCCGGGGGCTCTGGGCTACATGGATCTCTGGGAGGAAGTGAGCAGACACCTTCTATCTTCCCCCAAGCCCGCCTACCTGAGAAATGCTTCATGCTCTTCTCCATAAACTCTGATTTCTGGTTGAGCAGATGGATTTTCTCTTTCACCTCTAGAGGGGTGGTCCATGGCTCAGGGACAGTCACTGTCTTGGCTCTAGAGATAAAAGACTATTGTCCAGAGAGGGCTGGGTATGGAGTGGCCCAGCTCCCATAAAATGGAGGGAGGACTGAAACCGCTTTGGCTCAGTGGATAGAGCGTCAGCCTGCAGACTAAAAGATCCCAGGTTCGATTTCAGTCAAAGGCATGTACCTTGGTTGCGGGCACATACCAGAAAGGGGTGTGCAGGAGGCAGCTGATTGATGTTTCTCTCTCATGGATGTTTCTAGCTTTCTATCCCTTTCCCTTCCTCTCTGTAAAAAATAAATAAAAATATACTTTTTTAAAAAGTGGAGGGTGGTGCAGCCTCCACAGGGCACACCTGGGCTTTGCAAAAGAAATCTTCCCTGGACTTCAAGTACTAAAGATTGGTCCTCAACTTGGACCATGAATTTGCATCACCTGGGAAGTTTTTATTTTTTAAAATCTATTTTTTATGTATTTCAGAGAGGAAGGGTGAGGGAGAGAGAGATAGAAACATCAATGATGAGAGAGAATCATTGATCAGCTGCCCACAACCTGGGCATATGCCCTGACCAGGAATTGAACCATGACCTCCTGGTTCACAGGTCGGCACTCAGCCAGAGCCAAGCCAGCAGGGCTCACCTGGGGAGTTTTTATTTATTTTATTTATTTTTAAATATATATATATTTTATTGATTTTTTACAGAGAGAAAGAGAGAGGGATAGAGAGTTAGAAACATCGATGAGAGAATCATCGATCAGATGCCTCTTGCACACCCCCTACTGGGGATGTGCCCACAACCAAGGTACATGCCCTTGACCGGAATCGAACCTGGGACCCTTCAGTCCGCAGGCCGACACTCTATCCACTGAGCCAAACCGGTTTCGGCACCTGGGGAGTTTTTAAAAGCACTGATATTAAAACCACAATGAGTTTTAATAATGGCCTTAAAATATTCTGATATTGAAATGCTCAGCCCAGAATTATCTGTCAAATTAATCATACTTCCTAAGTAATTTTCTTTCTATTGAAATAAAATAATAGGTGAGGTAAAAACACCATGAGATACTATTTCACATCCATTATTATGGCTATTATTAAGAAGAAAAAAATAGCCTTGGCCAGGTAGCTCAGTTGGTTAAGTTGCCATCTCAATTTACTAAGGTTGTAGGTTTGATCCTTGGTCAGGGCATGTTCAAAAATCAACCAAGGGCCTAAACTGGTTTGGCTCAGTGGTAGAGCATTGGTCTGCGGACTGAAAGGTCCCAGGTTCGATTCCGGTCAAGGGCATGTACCTTGGTTGCAGGCACATCCCCAGTAGGGGGTGTGCAAGAGGCGCTGGTCGATGTTTCTCTCTCATCGACATTTCTAGCTCTCTATCTCTCTCCTTCCTCTCTGTAAAATATCAATAAAATATATTTTAAAAAATTTTAAAAAATCAACCAAGGAATACATAAATAAGTGGAACAACAAATCAGTGTGCCTTTCTAAAATAAATTTTAAAATGTTAAAAAGAAAAAGAACAAGCCTTAGTAAGGATGTAGAGAAAGTTGAACCCTTGTACGTTGCTGGTGGGAATGTAAAATTATGCAGACACTGTAGGAAATATTATGGTGGTTTCTCAAGAAAACTAAACATTGAATTACTACATGATAGAGAAATTCCATATCTGGGAAATACCCAAAAGAATTGAAAGCAGACACTCAAACAGATCTATATCAATATTCATAGCAGCATTACACACAATAGCCAAAAGGTAGAAGCAATCTAAGTGTCCATTGATGGAAGAATGGATAAACAAAATATGGTAAATACATACAATGGAATATTATTCAGCCTTAAAAAGAATGAAATTCTGACGCCTGCTATAGCATGAAGACATTATGCTAAAGGAAGTAAGCCAAACACAAAAATACAAATATTTTTTGATTCCACTTACATAAAGTAGTTAGAGTATTCACAAAGACAGAAAGTAGAGTGTTGAGTGCCAGGGGCTGGGGATGGGGGAATGAATTGTTTAATGATATGGAATTTCCATTTGGGAAGATAAAAAGTTCTGGAGATGGATGGTGGTAATGGTTACATAATAATGTGAATGTACTTAATGCCACTGAACATACATTTAAAAATTATTAAAATGGTAAATTTCGTGTTATGTGTATTTTACCATCACCACCAAAAAAAAAAAAAAAAAAAAAAAAGACTTCAAACATTGATTCCTGGGTTTCATTCTTGAAGCTTCAGCTTTAATTCACCAGCCATAACCTGGATGTCAGGATTTTTAAAGCTCAGGGGGTGTAACTTCCAGCCTCCTCCCTTCCATTCGGTCCCCTGCCTGCATTAGCAGCTCCACTCCAGGAAAGCGCTCCCCTTCCCCACCCCCGGCCCCTCCCCCTGGCCCCCCCAGGCTACAAACACTCTGCAGGAACAGTTTTCTTGAGGTGAATTGCATAGGACACAACCCATTATGGGGCTGTATTCATTCTTTCCAGTCCTCAACCCCATTTTCTTCCTCCTGATCACACTCCTGTTTTTGCTACACAAATCCAGAAAGGCCTTAGGTAGGAGCAGGAAATGGGAGGAGCCCAGGAAGGAGTCCCAGACCCAGGCCTGGGAACATCTCCCTTTAGGACTGCCTTCCCGTGTGCTTCCTGCAGGACACCCAAGGGATCACCAGGGGAGCTCTCGGTACCTGTGCAGGGTCACTCCGATGTCCTAGGAGACAAAAGAGGGAAGCTCTCCGTTACCAATCTCCTAGGGGCTGCATTAACTACTGGCCTCTCTTCCTGAGTCCCAGTACATCAGCAAACCTGGGGCACCTCTCCTAATTTTAATTCTAATTCCCCAAGGTGGCAGCCAGCTGTGGCCTGCAACAGAGCTGCACCCAAGTCCTGCTAACTTCTTCTGGGAGATGCCAGGAGATCCCCTCGTTCTGGGCCATTCTGGGCTCACAAAAGGGATCTGGGCACAAGAAGCATTGTGGGTCACCAAGACCAAGTCCCACCCTTGGGCCTAACAACCTCACCCCCGAACTGGGGCAGAGCTGATGTCTGTGTTAGGAGCCCATGTCATCCTACTGGGCACAATGGGCAGGGCAAGGCCAGGTCCAGCCACACTCACCTGCATAAGCTCCCATTCCGGCTGGCACTGCTTGGTCTCCAGCTCCTCAATCAGCTCGTTGAGAAGGGCAATGTCCCTGGACACTTGGGTGTCATATGAATCCTTGAACTGGACAATGGTCTGTGCCAGCTTCTCCAGCCAGGCCACAAAGAGCCGCTCTTGCTGCTCCAGAAACCGGCACAACTGCTCTATCTGGTACCTGACTCTCTGCTTCTGGATTTCAGTTTGTTTCTGGAAACGGGACAGGAAGATAAAGGTGCAATAAGGTGGATGTGAGCCCTGGCCAGTTGGTTCAGTGGCTAGAGCGTCAGCCTGCAGACTCGGCTCCCAGGTTCAATTCCAGTCAAGGGCATGCACCTTGATTGCGGGCACATCTCCAGGAGGGGGTGTGCAGGAGGCACTTATCGATGTTTCTCTTTCATCAGTGTTTCTAACTCTATCCCTCTCCCTCTCTGTAAAAAAATCAACAAAATATATTTTAAAAAAATAAGGTGGATGTGTGTGCCCAGGGAATCCCCAGAAGCCCACCTCCTGGAGATGGATACAAGGCAGACTTTCTTAGAGGCCTGCATTCCAGAGAAGGAGGCAAAACGGACCAGAACTTTCCACAACAGACTGAGGGGGAAGAGATTGGCTCTTGGAAAATGCCCTAAAACCTGTTGTTACGGGTTAAGTTGTGTTCCCTCTACAATTCATGTTAAATTCCTAACCCCCAGTCCCTGAGACTATGATCTTTCTTGGAAATGGGGTTTTTGCAGATGCAGTTAGTTAAGATGAGGTAATCCTGGAGTGGGGTAGGTCACTGGAGTGGGGAAATTTGGGCATGGACATGAGCATGAGGAGAATACCATGTGAAGAGACAGGGGAAAAAGACAGATATCTACAACTTGAGGAGAGAGGCTGGAAAGCGTCCTTCCCTCGTGGCCCTCAGAAGAAACCAACCCTGCCAAGACCTTGATTTCTGACCTCTGGCTTCCAGAACTGCAAGATAATAAGTTTCTGTGGTTTAAGCCACCCAGTTGTTGGTATTTTATTAGCAGCCACAGGACACAGATATCTGATGTCACCTTCTTCCTTAAAAGCTAGTGTGAGGATGGCATATACCTGGGGTCATAAATGGACAGGATTATGACCACCAAACTCTCCAGAAGGGAAACCTCTCCAATCCCTGCACTCCTGCCCCAAGAGCTGGCATGCAGAAGGTTTTCCATATGGCTCTGAATGGGGTAGTCGGTCCATTTATTTGAATGTAAGTGAATTTGACGTCCACTACCATTGCACACTGGTCAATCATTAGTGCTCTCACCCTGTTTCTCATCCTCATTAGGAAGCTTCTATGGAGAGGTGGCTAGAACACCCTTTCCTTCCTCCCAGGAGGGTGAGGGCCTTTTGGATCCACTTAAGAAGTCTCATAATTTTGAGCTCAAAGGACAGGACTAAATTTCCTCACTCAAGGATATTTTTTTTCCATTGAGAGTGGAGGGGAGGGAGGAAAGCAGGGGGAGAGACAGAGACAGAGAGAGAAACATTGATCGGTCACCTCCTGCATGTGCCCCAACTGGGGCCTGGAATTGAGCCTGCAAACAAGGTTATGTGCCCTTGACCCTTCAGTGTGTGGGCCAACGCTCTAACCACTTGGAAACACTGGCCAGGGCCACTGTGAATTTCTTAAGCGAAGGCTAGACCCTCTTGTTTCCCTGAGCAGCTCGGGTTCCTGATTCAGCCTTCTCGGGGGACATTCCTGACCTCTGTTCCATCCACAAGTTCTAAATCTCCTGGGGTTATAGGAAAGGGTTTTTATTTCACTACAATTTTGGAGTTTCCCAAAAGTTGGCACCTGGGCCAATGTCACCTTCCTCCCATTTGTTTTTGTCTTTGCCTGTTTCCCATTGCAATGTGATGAGTCCCAAAAGAAATTGGGAGTTAGAATCCAACCAACAAAAATGCATGAGATAAGTCAAAGCTCCTTGGGGTAGGTGCCTTCACTTGCAGGTAAAATGGAAGCAATTTATACATCCAAGAGGCTGGACACCAGCTCCACAGAGGAAGACCAATAATTTGTGGCATTGCAAAACCACGTTTTTAAAGAAAATATGTACAGCTGAAACCGATTTGGCTCAGTGGATAGAGCATAAGCTTGTGGACTGAAAGGTCCCAGGTTCGATTCCGGTCAAGGGCATGTACATTGGTTGGGGGCACATCCCCAGTAGGGGGTGTGCAGGAGACAGCTGATCAATGTTTCTCTCTTATCAATGTTTCTAACTATCCCTCTCCCTTCCTCTTTGTAAATAATCAATAAAATATATATTTTAAAAATAAAAATAAAAAATAAAGAAAATATATACTTTAAGCACTTGAATTTTAAAAATCAATATGGTTTTTGTAAAAAAATAAAATGGATAACAAGGCTAAAAGAATAGAAATATTCAAAGTTGAAAAGTCTCTCCTTCCTTTTCCTTAATCCCATCCCTCAGCCACAGTCACTGGCATTACCCTGTTTCCCCGAAAACAAGACAGCATCTTATATTAATTTTTGCTCCCAAAGATGCGTTAGGTCTTATTTTGAGGGGATTTTTATGTTTCCATGAAGTAGGTCTTATTTTCAGAGGATGTCTTATTTTTGGGGAAACACGGTAGTTTTTCTAAACCATTTTGTGGTGAGTATGGGCAAGTGTGACAGGGTCCTCAGATATCCTCCCTCCGAGCTCTGTAGGGATGAGCCCATCCTTGGACACCCGGCACTATCCCTCCCCCCCAGCCAAGAGCAGATACTTCTAAATATTCTAAATATATAATCAGCACATATGATCAGCTCTGCTTCCCTGTGAACCAGAATAGAACCCTGTTTACTCTCTGTCCCTCCCTCCTGCAGGGGTGAACCTGAGGAAGGACTGGCCACAGAACACCTTTTGCCTTACCAGGTAGTTGGCAGTGTTCTTATCCCCTTCAGATCTCTGCTCTTCTCCAGAGCTTCTCAACGCCTTCAGATGCTCCAGCTGCTTCTGAATTTGCTCCTGGACAAAGAGCATTTGTTGAAGCTTAAACTTGGCCCCAGCTATGGTTAGTTGGTGCCAACTCTAGAGGGGAAAATCTGCTTGAGGGAATAAAGCTGAGGGTGCTGCAGCCAAAGGCAAAGGGAGGGATGCCCAGGAAAGAGAAAGAAGGAATCCATCACACTAAGGGAAGAGAGCCAAGAGGAAGAGAACTTCTAACGACCTCCTGTGAGCACCTGCATTTAGCCATACCTGAAGCGAGGCCCTTGGACCTCTCAGCTACATGCGCTGGTAAATTTTTTCTTTGCTGTCCTGGTTTGTATTGTGTTTTTGTCATTTAAAGCTCAAGAGTGGCAGCTAATGCACCAACCTTTTAGTGTCATTGGGAAAAGGAAGCAAGCCCCCACATGACCAAGTGCTCAGCAGAGAAGGACCCCCGGGCAGGAAGCCCTACCTTGTATTCCAGGGCAGCTTCTTCGATAGGGCGCACCTGGTGGCCTCGGTGCTCCTGACTCAGGCTGCAGATGAGGCAAATAGGCTCCCTGTGGTCCTCGCAGAAGAGCAGCTGAACCTGCTTCCTGTGACGCGTACATTGCGGCAGGGGCGTGGGGCTCACGCTGGCCATCGGTGGGCCCTCTTGCTCCTCGATGCCTCCAGAGCTCTTCCCTGGGAGCGAGACCTGACACCTGAGGCGGTTGGACAAGCAACCATCTGAGGCCTTGGGATCCTTAGACGCAACGGAGCAGCTGAAGGAGTCATGCACGCAAGTGCTACCAACCAGATCTCCTTTCTGGGCCCGGCAGAAGGGACACACAGCTTCATCCTGCGGCCTCCCTGGGAACATAGCAGTGGAAAAATTCCCTGAGTGGTAACCCCAAGATGTTACGAAGGGGTGATGCAAAAGCACAGCAGAGAAAGAGCCCACACCTGGGACTCGTGAGTTCTCCATTGAACTGTGGCCACTTCCTAGCTTGTCCCCCTCAATTCCTCTCCAACAAGGCAGCAGACAAGTCCCTGGGACTGAGAGTTAAGGGCTAGATCTCATGACAGGCCTGAGACCTGGAATTCTTGGGGACTTATCCTAAAGAAAGGTCTTTTGCTGAGACCGGTTTGGCTCAGTGGATAGAGCGTCAGCCTGCGGACTGAAAGGTCCCAGGTTCGATTCCGGTCAAGGGCATGTACCTTGGTTGCGGGCACATCCCCAGTAGGGAGTGTGTAAGAGGCAGCTGATCCATGATTCTCATCGATGTTTCTAACTCTCTACCACTCTCTCTTTCTCTCTGTAAAAAATCAATTATATATATATATATATATATATATATATATATATATATATATTTTAAAGGCCTTTTGCTATAAATCCTATGCCTTCCTCTCACACATCCACTGATCAACCTGGGGTCCATAAAGCCCTTGGAATTCTAAAGCACTTCAGAGTGTGTAAAAACTAACAAATTTGATACAATATATAGATTTTTTTCAGGATTTACAGCCTCCAAAAGATTCTCAAAGGGTTGGGGACTTTAGGGGGCAACCATGGGTCCAGTTACTACAGTGGGGGATAAAAGGAGGTCACCATTCCTAAGGATTCCAGGTCTTCTGGATTCTGGGGCCCTTTCTTACCTGAAGATGGAGGGACTTCTGGATTTGAAAGCTCACTGCCTACTGCCTTCCCCAAGGTCTTAGGGGTCTCTGGACCCTCAATTCTCTTTTTCTCCAAATGTGCTGTGTATTCTGGATGCTCCCCGGTCGTCTCCTTTCCATTCAACAGTACATTGGAAAGTGTTCCCTCACCCATGATCACAGAATGTTCTGGATTTTTGGAGCCTTTCTCCAGAGCCATAGTAGCCCCTACATCAAGGGTGGCCACTTTGCTGGGGGAAGCTGCTGAGTCCAGATTCTCACTTCTCACTTTCTCTTGAGGCAGAAGAGTTTCTAGGTTGGAGAGAGCTCTCTCTCTGGAAGGAATGGTAAGTTCAAGACTTCTGGGCCGATTCTTTTTTGAAGGTGCACCTGCTTCAGATGCCTTGCCTTCTTTCCTTCCCAGGGACCCAGCATATGACCCACTGCTGAGTCCTTGAAGCCTGCCTGCAGAGCTGGCATTCCTGCGTAGCCTGACACTGGAATCACTGCCCTTCTCCCCCTGTGGCTTGCCGGGTAATGGACTTTTCTTGGAAGACAGAGTCGTACCCCTGCCCCCTGGCTTGCCCTGCACATCCAGGCCCTCTGAGCCCTTCTGATCTTTTCGTTTGTTCTGATGCTTCTTCTGGGGCCCCTTCCCAGCCTCGGGCTGGCTGGCTGCTCCATCGCCACTTTGCTGCTGTCTGTCACCTTCCAGGCCATCTGGTATCTTCAGGCTCTTGGACTTATTCTCCCCAGAGGAACAAGACATTGCTGGACAGTCAGTTCCACGTTCTTGTCTCAGATATTCTGAAAAGACAAGGAGATGCAAAGGCATGAAAATGTCAGGTGCTTAGGGCCCAGGATAAGGGGATGGGGAGGGGGGAGAGAATCCCCTCAGAAATTAGAGAAGTTCAGAACATCAATAGCAGTAAATTACCATGAAAAAAGAACATACTATTTGCTATATATTTTTCAAACAGTGCTTTCAAACTTTTTAGGCAGGAGAATTTGTTTCCAATATAAGAATTCCAAAAACATAACTCTCCATACATAAATAAAATCCTAGTTTAGTTATATAAATTTGTGTGTGTGATTATAAAATCAATCAGTAAAGAATTCCCTTGTAAGATCAATCAATAATTAACAGGTGGAAATTAGACTTTTGATGATGAGCACACTTCAGTGTTTACAGTTATCAAATTATGATGTATATGAGAAATTTATATTATCAACCAATGTTACTTTAATAAAAAACAAACAAAGCTCTCCAGGAAAACAAAACTCAATTATAACAGTTAGCAAGGGGAAGAATAGAAGTATTCAGAATGGCAAAATAGTGGTAATCATTGAAGGGTGATGGGTACAAAGAGACTTCATCTTAGTATCCTCTACTCCTGAGAGTTTGAAAGTCCATATTTAAAGGTTTTAAAGAAAACCTTCCATACAGAAGGGAACAGCAGGACGTGTACCTGTAGATATTGACATCAGATAAAGCAGAAAAAGAAAATCTCTCCTGAAGATTTGTAAACACTACTCTCTTTTATGCTTCAGCCCGAATTCACATTATGCATGCCCGAAAAACCTCAAGAGAGTAATTTCATTTGAAGGGGATTCTAGCTGGCATTGCCCCAGACAGTCAGGGTGAGTAGAATTTTCACATTGCCTGATGTGTTGGAAAGTTAAGAGAATAAATCCTGAGTTCCCATTTTACCATATGAGAAGATGGGTGTTAACTTATGTGGTAATCATTTCACAATATATGTAAATGAAACATTATGCTGTATGCCTTAAACTTATATGTAATATATGTTGATTATTTCTCAATAGAACCAGAAAACAATCATTAAAGTGTTTGGCACAAAATTTTGAAGTCAGCTTATGAAGGACAGTAAAAATTTTAGGAAGTAATTTATTTCTGTTTTTCCTTTGGTTTCATAAGGTGAAAAAAAATCACAACTCGCACGGATTAAATGTAAATGGTAATTTTAAAAAACAACACACAGCTTGCCTGGAAATTTCAGGATACTGTTTAATAAAACAAATGTCAGGAAAGGCTTAATTCCAAGATTTACATAAAAAGGAGTTAAGTACAGCATGAACTATCACACTGGTGGATTTCAGTATTTTAAAATTTGGTTACTGATACATTTTAATATGAATTTGTTAAGTCTTTTTAGTTATAAATTTGAATCAAGTATTTGCTAATATCCTAAAAATCCTTGAAATATCGCCCTCAGTTATATCTGAAAACCACTATTCTAATAATGAAATGAAGATACCCTGTAATTAGCATCTTAATATTTGGTTTGAGGGAGCTCTTATAGAAATTACTTCAGCCGAGACCGGTTTGGCTCAGTGGTAGAGCATCGGTCTGCGGGCTGAAAGGTCCCCGGTTCGATTCCGGCCAAGGGCATGTGCATTGGTTGCGGGCGCATCCCCAGTAGGGGGTGTGTAGGAGGCAGCTGGTTGATGTTTCTCTCTCATCGACGTTTCTAGCTCTCTATCTCTCTCCCTTCCTCTCTGTAAAATATCAATAAAATATATTTTAAAAATTACTTCAAAGATGTTTAAGACACTTTGCTGTTGGCTTTGTAGGAAAACGTAAGTTATCAAAACTGACTTAAGAACTGGTGAAATCCTGAAGATGCTGATAAACAGATTTTAGAACATGAAAAAGTAATTTAAAAATTCCATGCATCAAATAATTCTGCATTAAGATTACAGTTGATTTAGTTCTGTCACTCAAAGAGCAGATAATTTTTTTAAATTATTTTTTCTTGATTTTTTTACAGAGAGGAAGGGAGAGGGATAGAGAGTTAGAAACACCAATGAGAGAGAAATATTGATCAGCTGCCTCCTACACACTCCCTACTGGAGATATACCCGCAACCAAGGTACATGCCCTTGACTGGTATCAAACCTGGGATCCTTCAATCCACAGGCCGACGCTCTATCCACTGAGCCAAACCAGTCAGGGTAATTTTTGTTATTTAAACTGTTATGCCACATAGAAACACATGAAAATAATTTCTAGTGTATTCTTAAAGTGTAGAAATAGAAGAAAAATTCAAACACCAAAGAATATTTTTTAATGATCATGTGTTAGCCACCCTCTAAAATTAAAAAAAAAAAGTCTTTAATAGAAATCAAATAGGCCACATTAGCTGATCACAATATAACAACATTGGAAAGTACAGCAAAAGACAGAAGAAGCAGGAGAAGGAAGGAAAAGAGGAAAGGAAAGATGAAAGGAAGAGGAGAAAGAGGGAGAAAAAGGGAGTTAGGAAGGTAGGGAAGGAAGAGAGGAAGGAAAAGAAGAAAAAGGAGAAAGTCCTCTTGAACAAATTTTAAATGCCTTTGTAAAACGTATTGACGAAGAACTCAATTTCAGGGGGAAAAGGGTGGGTAGAGGTGAAAGAAGATATGGTGGGGATAATTGGTGATGGAATTTGTTTGTTTGTCTAAAAAAAGAAAAACTCAAGACTTGGCCAAGTAGCTTATTTGGTTAGAGTGTCATCCCCATATGCCAAGGTTATGGGCTCAATCCCCATTCAGGGCACATGCAAGAAACAACCAATGAATGCATAAATAAGTAAGACAACAAATCTGTATTTCTCTCTCTAAAATCAATCAATATGAAATTATTAAAAATCAAAACTGAAATTATGTGGGTAACAATAAAAAGATTTGTTGTTAATATGATTTGTTAGCAAGCCACTTTTGCTCACCCAGAGACTTGTCTGTGCATACGTGTTAATCACAAACAACATGAAGAACTCTCTGGGAACAGTCATCTAGCTCCTGCCTCTCCTGATCCTTCCCTGAGTCAGAATCTCAGCTACCTACTCCCACCACTGCTCTTTTAAAGCCACTGGGAACCTTAGGTTTATTTTTTTTTCATGCTTTTTGTTGATTTTTTACAGAGAGGAAGGGAAAGGTATAGAAAGTTAGAAACATCGATGACAGAGGAACATCGATCAGCTGGCTCCTGCACACTCCCCGTTGGGGATATGCCCGCAACCAAGGGCATGTTGGAAGTAAGAGAGAGGGAAGAATCTGAGTGCCTGCTGAAGGATCAAGAGGCTGGACTCCAATCTCAGACCCTCCATGCCCTTGACCGGAATTGAACCCGGGAGCCTTGAGTCCACAGGCTGATGAGCCAAACCGGTTTCGGCAACCTTAGCTTTATTAATCCTGCCACAAAGACCAGAGCAGGGAAAGACTTGCTTGGCCAAAGTCACTAACATCTTGATAGACTGGGACTCCTAGTCCCCAAGTCAGAGTGTACTGATCCAAACACATGCTCATTCTTGCACCTTCCACCCTACCTCATGATCAGCCAGCAGAGAAGAGAACATGGGGGTCTGCTTACCTGGGTCAACAGCCCTGAGGAGCTCCTCTGCCAGGAGGTGCTGGTTCATGGCCCTCAGGACCTGCAGGGTCAGCTGCACAGCACACTTCTCCCCATAGTAGCTGAGCAGAAGAGTGGCCAGCTTCACCGGCCTGGCTGTCGGGAGCAGGCCTCGGGGTATCCGTTGTTGCTCCTTCTCCAGGCTGGTGTTTTGCAGCTTGAACTTGAATTTCTCAAAGTCGTAGGGCACCAGCTCCTCCAGAGAGTGCAATAGACAGTCACTGGGGGTCTTGGCCATGGTGTTGACCAGGAGAGGCCAGAGCCAGAGCCAGCTGTCTGGCTTCTGGGAAGAGAAAAGGCCCTCTGTCACTCACCAGGAGGTAAGTGAGAAGAGGCAGCTTGTGAAATAACAGAAAGGGAACAGGAAATGCTTTGTGGTGGGAACTGAGGCTATGAGAGTCATTGCTGGCTTTGTGTTCCTTTTGTCGCAGATATGGAGGCTTTTCCAGCTGGGAGGGCTCAATGCCTTGCCACACATGTGGTCCTCCAGTGCCCCAGCTCTCATCTCCAAGGATGGGTTGTAGAGAGGTGGGTAAGTCTATGAGAGAGGGTCTGGGATTGGATTCCAGCCTCTTGATCCTGCAGCAGGCACTCAGATGCTTCCCTCTCTCATACTTCCAAGTTTCAGGGCTGGGGTGTGGGAACCAGAGTCCCTGGTCCCAGTCTGGAGAAGACCATGATGAGGGTCAACCCCTCTGGCCACTGTTCTCCAGACTTTTGGGGTTTTATTGACCCTCCAAAGCCAATGATGAGAATAGGAAACAGCAAATACAGCCCTGCAAGGTTTGTGGTTCCCTGCTTATATACTGACCACCTTTGCACACTAGCACATGGAAAACCACTGCGTTGTTTTCAATGGATGCTGTGCAATTCATGGAATAGATTCACCACAGTTTACTAAGCCGGTACATGGTGATAGTCATTTAAGTTGCCTGGCTGAACAAATAGGTGTATGTGTGTGACCAGCCTGAGACCAAGTCTTCAATGAGTTCTGGTTTGTATTTTACAAAGCATTCAGTGCTTTTGGTTTAACAGTTGAGAAAATAACCCCAACCCAACATTTTTCATAAAAAATGAATGAACCCAAATGCACATTTCCAGTGTAAATGTCAGAGTGTGAAATTCCCAGATTGGGCCAGAAGGGTGTTGACTGGGGTGTTTCTAGGACCAGTATAAGAAACGCAACTGCCTCCTACCGCTGACGCAAAACTGATGAAACTGTGCAATCAATGACTGCAGTGCCCTTGGGTCTCGGACCCTGTCCTGACTGGCCAGGAAACTCTTCTAAGCGGAGACTAAAGCACCTAGGACAACTGATAGGAAGTGGGGCTTTCCAGTCGTCAGCAGGCTCTTTTGCAATTGTAGTGACACCTTCTGCAATGGGAAATTCTGAGGAAAGGACTTCTTGAAAAGTGATGTTTTGACGCCACTGGGGCTCACAAAGCTTCCATTTATTTTGGGTTCCAGTTTTTAAAATGAAGAAATGTGAAAATAGGAAGCTCTTGGGATGCATTTTATTTTTTTCATTTTTCATTTTATTTTATTATTAAGGTATTATATGTGTATATAGCTTACCATTGCCTCCCCCACCTCCCATTCATGCCCTCCCTCCCCAGAGTTCTGTGTTCGTTGGTTGTACTTATATTCATGCATACCAGTCCTTCAGTTGTTCTCTTATCTCCCCCCAGGTCTCCTTCCCCTCCCCGCTGTCATTTGGCAGTCTGCTTGTTTTATGGTGACTATCTCAGGACCACACGAACAGAGTCCACTCCTCCTTTGGATCTCACCGCCCCTCCCCCTGGGTCCCACTGCTTCCCCTGGGACACACGGCTCACCCGGGGCACACAGCCCCCTGGGACATATGGCTCACCCAGGGCACACGGCCCCTCTGAGGCGCTGGGGGCGTGTATTGGACGCGCCGAGCTAGCTCCTTGCTAGCACGGCGGGCAGGCTGGGACGGCTGCAGGCGGGCTGAGATGGCTACAGGAGGGGAGACCGCCCTCAAAGGTGTCTCGTTTGGTGCGGAAGCGGAGCAGCTGCGGACGCGGAGGCTAAGTTCTGAGGCCGCCCACTCCCTGAGCCCGGGACATAGTGAGCTCTGTTCTTGGTGGATTTCCTTTATTCGAGGCGGCAGTGGCAGATGGCGGTGGCGGGTGCGGCAGCGACGGTCGCTCCTGTGGTTCAATTTCCACTGTAGTTTTAAAGTTCACATGGCGGCAGTGGCGGGAGCTTTGGCCCGGCCATGCTGCGGCAGAGGAAGGACTCGCCGGGGCTGCCAAGGGAAGGTGCCGCACCAGCTCCCCACCAGCACGGTGCGCGTGGAGGCCGGGTCGAGCCGACTGCGGGCAGCGGCGGAGGAAGGACTCGCCAGGGCGCAAATGGAAGGCACCAGGCCAGCTCCCCACCAGCACAGCGCGCGTGCGGAGGCTGGGCTGAGCTGGCTGTGGGCTGGGAGACGCTGTGCCATCTCTTCACCAGCACGGCGTGCATGGAGGCAGGGCCAAGCCGGCGGTGGGCAGCGGCGGCAGAAGGACTCACCGGGGCCACAAACGGAAGGCTCCGAGCCAGCTCCCCACCAGCACGGTGCGCTCGGAGACCGGTCAGAGCCGGCCGCGGGCCTGGAGACGCCGCGCCAGCTCCTCACCAGCACGGCGGGCAGGCTGGGACAGCTGCGTGCCGGGATGGTTGTGGGCAGGGAGGCTTCTCGTCCAGGCAGGGGCTGAAGGCGTGGCGGAGGTCCCTTATCAGCTCCCTGGTTCCCACGCCGGCCGGCGGGCTGGCCCAGTCCCTGGGCCCCGGGGCGGAGCAAGGTCTGGCTTCCCTCATTCCTGGTGGCAGCGGCTCCGGCAGGTCTGGTTTCGCCGTAGTTTTAAACTCCACATGGCAGCAGCGGCGCCCTGCTTGGTGTCTAGTTGTAGCCTTCCCATTTTGCCAGCTTTCCTGTGGGTCTGGTGCAATCCCTTTCGATTTTAGCTGTTGTTTTTTTCCAAATTGTTGATAAGGTGGCAGCCTAGGAGGCTGCCTAGGCCGCCATCTTGTTTCGGTCTCCTTGGGATGCATTTTAAACCTTTTCCTTGAGTACATACTATCTCTAATAAATGTACTGTGCTTTGCCAAATCCTTCTGTCATGCTCTTGAATTCTTTCTTATTCTGGGACAAGACTCTGGTTTGGGTTGAGGCTTCCTTTGGCCTTCCTGTATGCCACCGGGGATCACCATCAATACTACTTTCTTTTTCTCTTTTTTTTTTTTAATATTTTTTTATTGATTTCAGAGAGGAAGGGAGCGGGAGGGAGAGATAGAAACATCAATGATGAGAACCACTGACCGGCTGCCTCATGTATGCCCCACACAGGGAATCAAGTCTACAACCCGGGCATGTTCTTTGATGGGAACCAAACATGTCCTCCTGGATCATAGGTTCAGCCACTGCTCCAATGTGGTGGGGCAAGACTACTTTCTGATATCAGGTGAACACAATTAGACTCTATTCACCTGTGTGATAGTCTGAGGGCCACCTTTTTACTTAAATCCTTGTCATCCATCTGGAGCATTCTCCTGACTGCCACACTTGCCAGTTAGCAACTATAACAACTTAAATGACTATCACCATGTACCAGCTTAGTAAACTGTGGTGAATCTATTCCATGAATTGCACAGCATCCATTGAAAACAATGCAGTGGTTTTCCATGTATTAGTGTGCAAAGGTGGTCAATATATATTAAAAGAGCATTTTTAGCCAAAACTGGTTTGGCTCAGTGGTAGAGCGTCGGTCTGCGGACTGAAAGGTCCCGGGTTCTATTCCGGTCAAGGGCATGTACATTGATTGCGGGCACATCCCCTGTAGGGGGTGTGCAAGAGGCGGCTGGTCGATGTTTCTCTCTCATCGACGTTACTAGTTCTCTATCTCTCTCCCTTCCTCTCTGAAAAAATATCAATAAAATATATTTAAAAAGGAGCATGTTTACAGTACAATGTGACAGTATAATCCCATGTATATAAATAATAGAAAAAATATTCTAAAAGAAATAACATGGCAACCTCTAGAGAGTGGAATTGGAGTTAGGGGTTGAGCTTTTCCCTCTTGTGTCCTCTACATATTTTTGTTTTGTGTTTTTCAATTAGTATTTAAACATTTTATGGCACATGAAACATAATCTGTGAATACATTTTCAGTGTAAACTAAGGCAAAACAGAAAATACAGCAAGAATGTTAGAGTACTAGTAAGACTTTCATGTTTTACTCACTATTATTATAACAAAAACTTAAGTAAAACCTAATTGCCTGGCCGGTGTTGCTCAGTGGTTGAGCATCAACCTATGAAACAGGAAGTTAGGGTTTAATTCCCTGTCAGGGAACATGCTTGGGTTGTGAGCTCTTATGCTATCGCTCAAATTAATGTCTAGATCAGTAACTTTGGTTGCACATTAGAAATATCTGAGGATCAAAAAAACCAGTTTGGCTCAGTGGATAGAGCGACGGCCTGTGGACTGAGTGGTCCCAGGTTCGATTCCAGTCAAGGGTACGTACCTTGGTTGCAGGCACATCCCCAGTGTGGGGTGTGCAGGAGGCAGCTGATCAATGTTTCTCTCTCATTGATGTTTCTAGCTCCCTATCACTCTCCCTCCCTCTCTGTAAAAAATCAATAAAATATATTAAAAGAAAAAATAAATATCTGAGGATCTTTGGAAAATCCCAATGCCAAGACCAAATACATCAGAATCTCTAGCACAGCCTACTTGGCTCAGTTGTTGAGTATTGACCTATCAACCAGGAGGTCAGGGTTTGATTCCAGATCAGAGTACATGCTCGGGCTGTGGGCTTGATCCCCAGGAGGGGGCGTTCGGGAGGCAATCAATAATTCTCTCTCATCATTGATGTTTCTATCCCTCTCCCTTCCTCTCTGAAATCAATTTTTAAAAATATGTGTTTTTTTTTTTAAAAAAAAGAATCTCTATGGGGTGGAACCTACATGCTATTTTGTGTTCCCTCAAAATCCATATGTTGAAATACTAATGCCTCATGTGATGGTATTAGGAGGTGGAGCCTTGGGAATTGGTTTGTCATGAAGGTAGAGCCCTCATGAATGGTATTAATCTTCTTATAAGAGACCCCATAGGGCTCCCTAGCCCCTTCCACTATGTGAGGGAGAACATAGAGACTGGCAGTCTGCATTCTGTAAGAGGGCACTCACCTAACCATACTGCACTCTGATCTTGGAATTCCAATAACCAATAGTGCTGTTTATAAGGTACCCAGACTGTGATATGTTGTTATAGCAGCCCTAATAAACTAAGACACTAGTAATCAGAACTGTTTTTTTTGTTAATCCTCACCTGAGAATTTTTTTTTTATTGACTTGGGAAGGAGGGGAAGAGAGGGAGGGAGGAAGGGAAAGACAGAAAGAGAGAGAAATATTGATGTGAAAGAGAAACACCATTGGTTGCCTCCTGAATGTGCCCTTATTGGGTCAGGAATTGAACTTGCAATGCTTTGGTGCAAAGGCTGATGCTTTGACCACTGAGCAACATCAGTCAGGGCTAAGCATCAAAACTTTTTAAAGCTCCAAATGTGATTCCAATATGCAGAGAGCTTAGGATCAATGGTTTAGGGGTGGGGAATAATCTGGCTCTTGGGCTGTATAAGTTCCTCAAAATCATTTGGTCTGGCCCTGCCAATTAATGTTTGACCAAATATAGTAGGCTACTTTAAAAAAAAATCTTTATTGTTCATATTATTACACATGTTCCTCATTTTTTCCCTTCCATTGCTCCCCTCCACCAGGTTCCCACCCCACCCTCTGCCCTTTCCCCACCCCCCATTGTCCTCATCCATAGGTGCAGTTTATGTTCAGTCTCATTCCACACCCCCACTTCCCTTTCTCCCCAAAATCGTCAGTCCACTCCCCTTCCATGCCTCTGATTCTATTATATTCAACAGTTAATATTGTTCATCAGGTTTTTTTAATTCCCTTGGTTTTTAGATTCACTTGTTGATAGTTATGTATTTGTTGTTCATAATTTTTATCTTTATTTTCTTCCTCTTCCTAAAGAACTCCCCTTCAGCAATTCATATAATTCTGGTTTGGTGGTGATGAACTCCTTTAGCTTTTTTTTATTTGTGAAGCTCTTTATCTGGCTTTCGATTCTTAGTGATAGCTTTGCTGGGTAGAGTATTTTTGGCTGTAGGTTCCTGCTAGTCATCACCTTGAATATTTCTTGCCATTCCCATCTGGCCTGCATGGTTTCTGTTGAGAAATCAGCTGACAATCATATGGGTGCTCCTTTATAGGTAACTATCTGCTTTTCTCTTGCTGCTTTTAACATTTTCTCTTTGTCTTTTGCTCTTGGAATTTTAATTATGATGTGTCTTGGTGTGGTCCTCTTTGGATTCCTTTTGTTTGGGGTTCTGTGCACTTCCTGGACTTGCAAGTCTAATTATTTTACCAGGTGGGGGAAGTTTTCTGTCACTATTTCTTTCAATATGTTTTCGGTATCTTGCTCTCTCTCATCTTCTGGGACTCCCATAATTCTGACTTTGGTTCGCTTGAAGTTGTCCCAGAGGTTTCTTACACTATCTTCAACTTTCTGGATTCTCTTGTCTTCTTGCTTCTGTGGAGGAGTGTCTTCTGGCTCTTTGTGTTCCAAATTTTTCACTTTATTCTTGCGATCTTCCATTCTGTTTTTAGGACTCTGTATAATTTTTTATTTTTATTTTAGACAATGTATTCTTTATTTCTAGATAAAATAATATAAAATATTATATCTAGATAAAATATTTTTTTATTCCAGACAATGTATTCTTTTTTTCATATCCTCATAGGTGTTGTTTATTTTATCAGCCTTTTCCAGGAAATTCTTGAAAAACCTTGTAATCCTTGAATGATGTTATAAATATAAAAAATTTCCTCCCCCCTGGAGATTGTGAGTAAACTGCTCTAGCACCAGTTCTCACTTTAGGGAGAAAAATCTCCACATCTCAGTTGTTAAAACGCTCAGATTTGGGGGCTGGTTAAACTGACTATAAGTGATGCCGAAACCGGTTTGGCTCAGTGGATAGAGCATCGCCTGCGGTCTGCAAGGTCCTGGGTTCAATTCTGGTCAAGGTCATGTACCATGGTTGCGGGCACATCCCCAGTAGGGGGAGTGCAAGAGGCAGCTGATCGATGTCTCTCTCTCATTGATGTTTCTAAGTCTCTCTCTCTCTTCCTCTCTGTAAAAAATCAATAAAATATGTTTAAAAAATAAAAAAATAAAATAAAAGATCGGAACCTTGCCTAGCAAATACTGTTTAAAAAATAAAATAAAATAAAATAAAATAAACTGACTATAAGTGTTAAGGAGAGGCCAAGAGGTGCGCTCTCTTTCCCACCGCATCCCCCCCCCCCCCGCCACGTCCCCAATTGCACATTTTTATAGGGGGGACTTGAAGGGAGAGAAAGCAGAGCCGGGCCAGGAGGCTGAAGATTAAGCGTTAGTTGATTCTGAGATTATTAGCCCAGATCACTGGGCTAGAAATAAAGATCAATAATTATCTTGATCTTTAGGATGGTTTTTCAGGAATGTGAAGGTGATTACAAGTACAGGAGGGAAAACATAGTCTCTCAACCCCCAACCATATTGTGAGCTCCTTGGGAGCTGATTCAATCTGTTCCCTCATTTCTTCAATTTCAGTCTACATAACATCCTCATCACACTGTGAAAGAATTCATGGAGATTCTGGAAGGTCACAATTGCAAAAATTGTAATATGACCCCTGTAGGTTCTCTTTGCTTTCAAGAAGACAAACAACTATGGCATCTTAGGAGGACTATCTTAGCTAGAGAAAGGGATGAGTTCTCTCTTAGATTTTTACTGCATTAAGTAGTAATTTTTACTGCATTAAGTATTTTTACTGCATTAAGTAGCTATTTTTACTGCATTAAGTAGCTAAATAGCCATTAACAACTGCTTTATAAAACACGTAGAATAGTTGTTGTTTTAAAAAACTTTTAACACATAAGAGGAAGTCAAAACAAAACAAAAACCCAGGAGACAAAAATGGGAAGCAGCTCAAACTTTTCTCACTTCCCCTTCACTTAAGCATGAAGGATGCTTCCAAAAGTACTTGAGAAGTACTATTTTAGATTTGTTGTTTTATAAATAGAGCCCTTGTTTCCTAGAGCTTTTAGAATATTTAAACAAGTTTCATCAAATATAAGTCTACCAGGAAAATCTAAATAGACTTTCAGAGCAGAAATAGAATGAATTTCATTTTCTAATCAGTGCAGTTAAAAAGTTTAATAAATTTTCTTGACCAGATTAACCAGTTGATCAACTCTTGGCTCAAAGATGAATTAAGTTAAAAACAGCAATGACAGCCCTAGCCGGTTTGGCTCGGTGGATAGAGCGTCAGCCTGCGGACTGAAGGGTCCCACATTCAATTCTGGTCAAGGGCATGTACCTTGGTTGCGGGCACATCCCCAGTAGGAGGTGTGCAGGAGGCAGCTGATCGATGTTTCTAACTCTCTATCCCTCTCTCCTCCTCTCTGTAAAAAATCAATAAATAAAAACACACCACAGCAATGACAAACTAAATTGAAATCACCAATAAGGATAGTATTCCATATAAAAATTATGGGAAGTAACCAAAGCTGTACTTAGAGGAAAACTCATAATTTTTTTTATCATTAAACAACGAAGACTAAAAATAAAATATATCTATTGAAAGTTTGTTTTGTAAAGAGCCTGCATTTAAATATATTTCACTTGATCTTTATAATACTCATTAGGGTAGCACTGTTTTTTTCCCCTTTCAAAATACTCGGGAATAAGTAGGCATATCCATTGCAATGTTCTATGTTCCGAGTTGCCAAGAGCTATTTTATATTTCTTGACTCAATGCTATGACATTTATTAATGTTTAATATGTACAGGGCACTTTGTGGGATGAAGATATGAATAACAGATGTTCTCTACCCTGTAATACTCCAGTTGTGTGTGATGTTGATGTAGCATAAGGGCAAAGGAAGACACACGTCATAGTATGATTGCAACTGACCTGCCTAGCTAAGATGAACTGTGTTAAGTGCTGAAAATGAGGACTAAACAAAGCACTGGGGACCCAGAAGAAAGTTATTCTGACTTGGGGTAGAAGGGGAAGGAATCACATGCAGTGCTTATTGCCACGTTCAGGGCCTGCATCATGAAGGTTTTTTGTTGCTATTTTGTTTTGCTTTGGTTTCTCCTGTCAGCATAGTTTCTCAGAGATGGAACTGCTCAATCAAAGAGGAGCAACATTTTAAGATTCTTCAAACACACTGTCAAATTGATTTCCATAAAATGTAGTAAATTTGTAGGATCTCTCCCCTGTGTGGAGGCATTGGTGTCTATCAAGGTCTGAGAAGGAAGCTTTTCCCACAGTCAGACCACTTACAAGTTTCCTCTTCTAAATTGATCCTCTGATATGTTTAACATTGACGGGCTCTTCTAGGTTGAAGTTCTCCAGGCTCTTTCTGTAGAGTGGTTATGATGATCTAGTAGCTTTGCTAAATCTGGGGATTTCCACATTGATTTTGTAAACATTTTTTGTTGCTGTTGTTAATCCTCACCTGAGGATATTTTTCCATTTATTTTGAGAGAGAGTAGAAGGGAGGGGGAGAGACAGAGAGAGAGAAACATTGGTGTGAGAGAGACACATCAATTGGTTGCCTCCCGCATGCACCCTGACCAGGGCCAGGGATCAAGCCTGCAACCGAGGTATGTGCCCTTGACCAGAATCAAACCAGGGCCTTTCAGTCCGAGGGCCGATACTCTATCCACTGAGCCAAACTTGCTAGGGCTTATAAACCTTTTTAGTAAAACAAACCATGGACAGCATTCTCCTCTAAATGAACAATGAATGGATGCAGAGTTTCCAGTTTTTTCTGCTGTGACTTAAAAGAAATAGAAATTGAACGTTACCCTGTTCCAAGGGGAAAGAGTTGTATTAAACCAATAATGGGATGATAGAAATTTATGTAGATCCCAAAGCTTTTACTCCAATTAAGGATGATTTTTTCTTTTCCTTCTTCCCTCGTATCCAATGAACACTCACTTATTTCAAATTCAAATAATTGTTTCATTTACTTGGAATCCTGCAATCCCTTTATCCATGTGATATCTCTATGCTTCACTGGGAAGCTCAGGCCAGGATGTGGTACTGGAAATTGAGGTCATAAGACTGGAAGGGTAATATTTGGGTCACCATCAGTTTTGCCTGAACTCAAGCTGATTTCTGGGGCAGAGAGCCTTTTCATCTGTCTCCTTTTCAGGATTATTTTACCTGAAGCCTCTGGCAGGCAGTTTTTCAATATGAAAACAAAACCAAAATTAGGGGAAAACTCCTTTTGTGCTTAATTCAAGGCTATTGTGCTTCCATAGGAGTGAATTAATTTTATCTTAAAGTAATGCACTAAATTAGTCTTACATTATGTTTCTTTTTTGAAATTTTTTTATTTTTGAAAAAATTTTAAGCCGAAACTGGTTTGGCTCAGTGGATAGAGCATCGGCCTGCAGACTGAAGGGTCCCAGGTTTGATTCCAGTCAAGGGCATGTATCTTGGTTGCAGGCACATCCCCAGTAGGGGGTGTGCAAGAGGCAGCTGATTGATGATTCTCTCTCATAGATGTTTCTAACTCTCTATCCCTCTCTCTTCCTCTCTGTAAAAAATCAATATATTTTTTTAAAAATTTTAATTGATTTCAGAGAGGAAGGGAGAGGGAGAGATAGAAACATCAATGAGAGAGAATCATTGACCAGCTGCCTCCTGCACACCCCACACCAGCGATTGAGCCTGCAACCCAGACATGTGCCCTGACCAGGAATTGAAACGTAACCTGTTGGTTCATAGGTCAATGCTCAACCACTGAGCCATGCTGTCCGGACAGTGTTTTTAATATTTTGACAATAGAATTATCTAAGTTAGGCCAAAACCGGTTTGGCTCAGTGGATGGAGAATCGGCCTGCGGACTTGAGGGGTCCCGGGTTCGATTCTGATCAGGGCCATGTGCCTTGGTTGCGGGCACATCCTCAGTGGGGGGTGTACGGGAGGCAGCTAATGGATGATTCTCTCTCATCGATGTTTCTAACTCTCATTCCCTCTCTCTTCCTCTCTGTAAAAAATCAATAAAATATATATATTTTAAAAAAGAATTAACCTAGTTAGGTTACTGAATTCCAAGGGAAGATAAAGGTAAAAGTGAGAGTTTTGGAATTATTTTCTGGATAATTTCAGTTAAGAGATTTTCAAATAAAATTTGATATCTGGCCCTAGTTGGTTTGGCCCAGTAGAGAGAGCGTCGGCCTGCAGACTAAAGGGCCCCGGTTTTGATTTTGGTGAAGGGCACATGCCTGAATTGTGGGCTCAATCCCCAGTTGAGGTCATGCAGGAGGCAGCCAATCAATGTTTCTCTCTCACTGATGTTTCTATCTCTCTCACCCTCTCCCTTCCTCTCTGAAATCAATAAAATTTTTAAATATAAAATTAATTTTTAAAATTTTTAAAATTGATATCTGAACTGGGTTATATGTTTCTTTTAGCTGGAGTCTAGAAGTGAATTATCTTGGAATCAATGAAAACAACTACCTAACAATGTTTCTAGCAATCTAAAGACAATTAGTACAATTTTGCTCCATGTCCTACCATTCCTTCCCTCAATGACACCAGTTGTGGTTTACACCCTTTTCATGTGTCCCTTTCTCCTCCCTCCTCTCCTCAGACAAAGTTTAGTGGACTGCAGTAACATGTGGGTTGGTAGATAGTGATTTAAGATTCAAACAGAGAAAAAATGTTTAAATATCAACATTAACAAACAATATTAATGCAAGTTAGTTTGGTTGATGTTAATGTGAAGACAAACTTAAATTCCAAAACATTTTATTAAAATATAGGAAGTGGTAGGATCCGGAACCAAGATGGCGGCCTAAGCAGTCTCCTAAGCTGCCGCCTCATCAACAATTTAATTAAAAAAAACAACTAAAATCAAAAAGGACTTCACCAAAACCTCAGGAAAGCTGGCGGAATGGAATAGCTACAACTAGAAAGAAAGAGAGAGGCTCCCGGATCGGACTGGGAGCCGAAAAGTGCTGAGGTAGGGAGACGCTCAAGCACGGAGAGAAAGTGCTGCCGCCGAATGCCTGCCTGGCGGCGGGAGGGGAGGAATTCCCGATTGCACGGAACCCTTTCCGACTGTACTGAACCCCAGCCCTGGCTGAAATTCCGTGGTCCCAGGCTCATACAGGTGGGGAAAGGCACCCAGAGACTCACAGACTGGGAGACCGGGGACCGGAGCCGCAGCCTGCAGGGTCTACAGGCGCGCTCGCGCGTGTGAATGAGAACGCACTGAGGTCTGACCGCCGCCTCTCCGTAGTGGAAGGAGTCAGAAGCTCCAGGTCTGACCACGGAGGCTGCCGCCGCCTCTCTGTACAAGGTGGCGGCCTCTCTGTAGCGGAAGGAGTCAGAAGCTCCAGGTCTGACCGCGGAGGCTGCCGCTGCCTTTCTGTACAAGGTGGCGGCCTCTCTGTAGCGGAAGGAATCAGAAGCTCCAGACTACAGAGACCAGCCCAAGTCCGGGCGAGCCCCTGGGGCACCCACACTCTTGCTTGGGGAAACTGGGACGGTCAGGCAGAAGGTCAGGCGGAAACTCAGGGAAGCCGCGGAAGGCAGAGGTCAGGCGGAAATTCAGGCGAGCGCACAACAGGGCAGAAGCCAAGACTGTCAGTTCAGCCCTGAGACTCCGCCCCATCCAAGATGAGCAGAGGCTTCTGCAGTTTTTCAAGTCTGATCCTATAAGACTATCTCCAATACAGAATTTATCCCAGAGTAGACACAGCTGATACCCACATCCAATTGGCCTGAAGGTCAATCCACAACAATAAAGACTTAGCTACAACAAGGCTGTGCACGCAGTCCACAAAGGGGAGCACCAAGAGTGTCTACCTCAGGTAACTGAGGAGGCTGACCCACTGGGCCATATAGGACACCAAACACACAAAGCCATCCTACCAATTCTGAAAAATAGTGATAATGCCTAGACAAGGAAATAGATCTCAAACGAAAGAGATGGAGGATATAGAGTTCAGAACTATGGTTCTAAGGTTATGCAACAATATCCTAGAAAAGCTTGATAAACTTCATGAGATCCAACTAAAAAGTATACATAAACTGACTAAATTGGAAAATATTATGCAGAGATCCAACAGCAGAATGGAGGAACACAAGAATCAGGTCAAAGAGCCAAAAGACACTCCTTTGGAGAAGGAAGAAGAAAAGAGGATCCAGAAAGTTGAAGATAGTGTAAGGAGCCTCTGGGACAACTGCAAGCGCACCAACATCAGAATTATGGGGGTGCCAGAAGAAGAGGGAGTGCAAAATACTGAAAACATATTTGAAGAAATAATATCAGAAAACTTCCCTCACCTGGTGAAAGAAATAGACTTACAAGTACAGGAAGCCTACAGAACCCCAAACAAGAGGAATCCAAAAAGAAATACTCCGAGGCACATCATCATCAATATGCCAAGGGTAAAAGACAAAAAGAAGATCTTACAAGCAGCAAGAGAAAAGCAGTTGGTTACCTATAAGGGAGCACCCATATGACTATCAGCTGATTTCTCAACAGAAACCATGCAGGCCAGAAGGGAGTGGCAAGAAATATTCAAAGTGATGAATAGCGAGAACCTACAACCAAGATTACTGTATCCAGCAAAGTTATCATTCAAAATTGAAGGGCAGATAAAGAGCTTCACAGATAAGAAAAAGCTAAAGGAGTTCATCACCACCAAACCAGTATTATATAAAATGCTGAAAGGTATTACTTAAGAAGAGGAAGAAGATCAAGTGAATTAAAAATCTGAGGAATAGAATAAACTGGTGAATATAATAGAATTAGGGGCAAAGAAAGGGAGTGGATAGATAAGTATCAGGGTGAAAGGGGTGTGGGGTGCAGAAAGAGACTGGATTAAAATTGTATAACCTATGGATGAGGACAATAGTGGGGGGAGGGGGACAGAGGGTGGGGTGGGAAAGGGAGCTATGGGGGAGAAAAAGGAGAAACAATTGTAATAATCTGAGCAATAAAGATTTATTTTAAAAAAATATAGGAAGTGATGCAAAATGGCTTATTTGATATTTTCATGAAGAAAAGGCAATCATTTCAAAAAATAAAATGCATTTCAAATGAAATGCCATTTATAGTCACTATTTTGTTTATGATTGGATTTCAAAGCTAAGAGTTGAATCAAAGAGTAATATGGTGCACTTAAAAATAAATGCTAAGCCATAGATCACAAGAAAGCTGTAGTCAAGAAAACTGGGCAGAAACCAAAATTGGGAGGAGAAGCAAATAGCTAAGGCTGAGGGTGGCAGAAGCCTGGAGGTCAGACTATCGTAAGGTGAACAGCATTTCAGAAAGACAGGAACTGCTCATTGGTCTGTTCCCCTGTCAAAGAGAACAGACTTGAAAGTCTTAATACTAGGTTTCATCAAATGTCAATTTGAAAACCAGGCACAGACAACTGCCCACCTGAGTATAAGGGAATATATAAGACCTGGGTAGACTAAAAGCAGCTCTAGAGACAGACTCTAGTGCTTATGAGAACTAAGACCAGGATGGATAGGTGTTCTTTATCTGAGATTCAAATTTGTTTTTATTTGTAATAGTCAAGGAGCCACCTTTCAGCTGAGGACAAGAAAGAAGAATCAATACAGAGTAGTAAGGGAGGCATACTTACCTCCCTTAACTTTCCACCAAAGCCCTAAAGGAGTGGCTTGTAATCTTTTTTGGTGGTTTTAAGTACTTAATGTTATAGATCCATATCCTAGAAAATATGCATACACATGCAATTTTGTATACAATATAAAAAGGTTTACAGAATTTCTAAATCCATCTACTCTACCTTCTAGAACTTCATTGACTAATATGCTAGCCACAAGGTAGCACTTAGCAACACTAGCTGCATTTTAAATACTCAAAAGATAATATCTCATTAAGTTCTATTGGACAGTGCTGCTCTAGAATTTCATGAACCCGAGGTTAAGAACTTCTGTCCTAAATGAACCCCTATAGATATACTGGCCTATAACCCCACTTCCAAATACCAGCTATTTTCTGTCTGAATACAGATGGGCCTCAGAGATGGCTGATGAATATTAAAATTAATTCTAAGTAACTCTGAAAGCCCATCTAGCATTAAGTACCCATTAGTAACCTGAAATCAAAAGGAACTTACACAGCAAATGATTCATCTTTCTTCCCTATGTGTAGTTTTGCAAACATTCCCATACACATTCTACAATAATCACCCAAGTGGTTTTTCTATATATATGCCTTTATTGATTTCAGAGAGGAAGGGAGAAGGAGAGATAGATAGAAACATCAGTGATGAGAATCATTGATTGGTTGCCTCCTGCCCATCAAGCCCGCAACCCGGGAATGTGCCCTTGACCAGAATCAAACCCGGTACCCTTCAGTCTGCAGGCAGAAGCTCTATCCACTGAGCCAAACCGGCTAGGGCACAGCTAATTTTTAAAAATAACAATATTTATTGAGTTCATACTAAGTGCTATGTACCATTCTAATCATCCTATGTTAGCTTATTTAATCCTCATCCAATGTTATAAAATGGGTATAGAATTATCCACTCAAAACTGACAAGGGGACTGAGGTTTGGGAGTTAACAAGATTTAATAACTTGAGATAACATAGTAAATGCCAGAGAACTGGTTATAAGGTTAGAATCGATAGTCTCCTGAGATGTAAATTTCTAAAACATGAGAATGGTCTTAGAGGGCTCTGAGGTCACATGGTTTTTTGAAATGGACCTATAACTGCCAGCGCACTGAGGCCTCTGGATCTGCATTTGCCACGACAGTTTGTGGACCTGACTTTTTCCCAGGAGTGGGATAAGAGAATAAAATATACTCAGTACTTTTTCTCTGCATCCTCATATCAGCCTTTACCATCATGTCGCCGTAACTTCAGCATAATAGTGTATACTTCCCACAATTTTGTGTGTTGTGAGTTTCTGGCTGCATGTAAGCAGGCACTAATAAATGACACTGGTCACGATTCGATCTCCGGAGCCCACGGGTCGGACCGTTGCTGGAGGGAATGGAGAAGCCAGACGATACTTGGCTGGGCCACCCTCCCCTTACTGGCACAAAGCACCCTACTGCTCGGCCAGAAAAACAACCTACGGGTTAGCTTCCATTCACCTCTCACCACGGAAGTTCACAGCGGAGCTAGGAGGGAGACAGGATCGCGCCTCCGCAGGGCTGGACAATGAAGGTCACGTTCCAGACAAGTTTAAAATCCGGTTTAAAACAGGAGGCCGGTGGCGCAGGGCCGGTCCCTAGCGGCCTTCCGGGCCATTCAGCCCCCCAAAACTGGACGCCGGACGGTCGGGTGACCGCCGCAGGTTACCAGCCCCGAGCCCCCAGAACCGCGGGGTCGGCGCGGTCACCAGTAGCACCGCTGACCGCACCTCCCGGCAGGCCCCGCGGGGACGCCGACCCGGGCGGGGCAAGCTCGCTTCCGGGCCTCCCCGAGGTGCAGAGCTGGCTCGGGGACTCGGGCTCGGGAGCCTCTGGGTAGATGGTTCCCCCTCCTGCAACCCTAAACTACTGGAGCGGGTGGGGACCGTCTTTAATCCGTTATGACTAGGAAATTCCTCTCACACTTGGCTAACGGGTGAAGAATTTCTGGGGAGGAGGCGGGGAGGATGTTAACAATTCAGATTTCCGAGCCACCCCGACACTCTGACGCATTGAATCTCGCGTGGCTCGAGGGTTTGTGTCTTAGTAAGCTTTCCGGGGTATTCGGACCCAGATGTCCCGCCAGTCCAGTCTCGCCCGTTTTAGGACCATTTTTTTGCAAATCTGTTTGGCGAACCCATCCTGTCCCTTGGCCAACTCCAGAAACCTCCTGGGTTTCAGGGCTTGTCGGATGACTCCGCCTCTCGTCTAGAATTGGCCCCTCGCTCGTCCCGTCCTGGCAGATGAATCTCCCTTCCTGGTTGGTCGGCGCTGACTCCGTGACGAGGTCTGGACCAATGGGCGCTGCAGTTCGCAGAACGTGACCTGGGGGTTGGTCCCCAGCTGGCGCCGTTGGCTGTGGAAGCCTAACTCTCGCGCTGAGACTTCCGGCGGGGGAGCTGAGCGCCGAGTTCTGCGTGAGTTCGCGACGCGGCGAAAAGCGCGGCGCCTGGTTCTTCTCCAGGGAGGGTTGGGCCGACGGCCGGCGCGGGGGCTCCTGGGTCCGACTGAGGGGCGAAGACGCCGGAAGTGGCTGCGGGCCCGGCTAGGGCTGGCTCTTCGGCCGGGACCTGAAGCCAGCCAGCCCTGTGAGAGGCTGGGGACCCCTCTCCAGGCGGGCACAGCTGGTTTCCCGGGTAGGGCGCTCCGAAGGCCTGACGATGGCGTCGGGCCAGGGCTCCCAGGATCGGGAAGGGCTCCTGATAGTGAAACTTGAGGAAGACTGTGCCTGGAGCCAGGAGCTGCTCCCGCCAGACCCAGGGCCCAGCCCGGAGGCCTCCCACCTGCTCTTCAGGCGGTTCCGCTTCCAAGAGGCCGCTGGGCCCCGGGAAGCCCTCAGCCGGCTCCAGGAACTTTGCCATGGATGGCTGCGGCCTGAGATGCGCACCAAGGAGCAGATCCTGGAGCTGCTGGTGCTGGAGCAGTTTCTAATTATCCTGCCCCAGGAGATCCAGGGCAGGGTGCAGGAGCTGCATCCGGAGAGCGGCGAGGAAGCAGTGACCCTTGTAGAAGATATGCAGAGAGAGCTTGGGAAGCTGAGGCAACAGGTGAGAAAAAGAGCTGTTGTGTCTGCGGTTTGTTGGATCCTATGACTGGGACAGCGTGCCGGCCCACTTTCCTATTTACCTAGTTTCCCTGAATAGGCCTTTAATGGGCCAGAGGCCTTTTTGTAGTTTAGTCAGGAACAGTTAGTTATCTTCCAGGTTTTACCCCGTGGACAGAGTGAGTAGTGATGAGTGTCCTGTTTCCATATGGAGGCAGTGTCTCTGAATTAATGGGAGCCCCAGACTTAGTTTGCAGGGTTTAAATTGTCACTTGTTTCATACTAGCATTGTGACTTTGGGCAAGTTAACCTTTAAAAAAATAAAATTAAAAAATATGTATATATGATTTCAGAGAGGAAGGGAAAGGAAGAGAGAGCCAGAAACATCAATGATGAGGGAATCATTGATTGGCTGCCTCCTGCATGCCCCCCACTGGGGATGGAGCCTGCAACTCTGGCATGTGCCCTTGACTGGAATCGAACCTAGGACCCTTGAGTCTGCAGGCCAATGCTCTTATCCACTGAGCAAAACCGGCCAGGGCAAGTTAACCTTTTTATTAGTTTCAGATATGCCACTGGTAAAGTGTGAATGGTAGAATACCTTTCTAGTGTTGCTTTTAGGGTTAGAGGGAGAGCAGTATGTAGTGTGTCCCCTCCCCTCCAAATTCTTTTTTTTTTTAATTTAAAAAAAAAGATATTTTACAGAGAGGAAGGGAGAGAGATAGAGAGCTAGAAACGTCAATGAGAGAGAAACATCGACCAGCTGCCTCTTGCAGACCCCCTACTGGGGATGTGCCCACAACCAAGGTACATGCCCTTGACCGGAATCGAACCCGGGACCTTTCAGTCCGCAGACCGACGCTCTACCCACTGAGCCAAACCGGTTTGGGCCCCTCCAAATTCTTGTAGCACACCATTTGAAAATCGCTGCTTTAAGCAGTCCCACTACTTTTTTAATCACACACCAGTATTTTTTATTTAAAAAATTTTTTAAAATATATTTTATTGATTTTTTTTACAGAGAGGAAGAGAGAAGGATAGCGAGTTAGAAACATCGATCAGCTGCCTCCTGCACACCCCCCACTGGAGATGTGCCCACAACCACAGTACATGCCCTTGACTGGAATCGAACCTTCAGTCCGCAGGCCAACACTCTATCCACTGAGCCAAACCAGTTTTGGCCACACACCAGTATTTTTTATTTTGCTTGGTGAAAGCACTCAAGCAAATTTTTACATTCAGACATACTTTTTAAAAAAAAATGATTTTGGGGAGAGAGAGAGGGAGAGCGAGAGTGGGGGGTGGAGGAGGAGGGAAGGAGAGAGACATCGATTTGCTGTTCCACTTATTTATGCCTTTGTTGGTTGATTCTTGTATGTGCCCTGATTGGGGATGGAACCAAAAACCTTAGCATATTGTGATGACACTCCAATCCAGAGGTCTCGCCAACCTTTCTGACCTCAATGGACCACTGGTGCTCCAACCAACTGAGGCATCTGGCCAGGGCCATGCAGTTTAGATCACACTACTGGCTTATAGTTAGTGTGTAATAGCTGTTAGCTCTTGTTATATTAGGGTCAGCAGTCAGTCTGGTCTCCGGTACAGAGCTGGGTGGGGGTTAATTGTGGACTTAGAAAACCAGTTTGTCACTGAGACTCTGAGGGCACTTGTGCCCCCAGAGCCACCCAAGTCTAACTTGTCCAGTAATGAGTGAGGAATGGAAGCATCTAGAAAAAGTAGGGGAAAGCAAGAGGGAGTGAAGTGTGTCCAGAGGAGCTACGTGGGCAGGTGTGCTCTTCTCCCCCCACCAACACACCATCCCCACTTTCTCTCATGCACTTGGGATCAGAAAAACCTGTAGTGGAAACCATCCTTCTCTCTAGCTGGGTCCAAAGGTATGTACCAATGGTTCACTGTGAAGGCTTGCCCGCAGAGTTCTGTACTAATTTCCCTTCCTGTGGGACCCTGTTGTGATGATGAGTAATGTGGGTTGGTTCCCAGGTCACAAACCATGGGCGGGGAACAGAAGTGCTTTTGGAGGAGCCTTTGTCTCTGGAAACAGCACGAAAGTCACCGAGCTTCAAGCTGGAGCCAATGGAGACTGAGCGAAGCCCTGGTCCCAGGCTGCAGGAGCTGCTAGGCCCCAGCCCTAAAAGGGACCCCCAGGCTGTAAAGGAGAGGGGTGAGGAACAGTTATCTGGGTAGGTGGGAGGGAGGAGGGGCTCGGGTTTGCCTTTGACAGCAGGATGAAGCACCTGTGCCAAGGAGGGAATTTCTGGTTCAGGGTTCCCATAATGGAGTGAAAGACCTAGAAGTGGTGGTTGGGTTCTTCTGGAAGTGGGAGGAGGGAGGGAGGATTTCTTTGCTCTTTGTTTGCAGAACAGAGACATTTCGAGCTAGATGAATGATTGAGGGCTTGAATGCTGCAGACAGACTAGAGATTTTTCTTATTCCTACCCCTGCATTTTGGATGTAGCTTAATCATGCTTCTCTTGCCTTCTTTTGTTCAGTGTTCAGTCCTCAGAGCAGAGACTGGGTGGTGGGGAATGGATACTTTGTAATAATCCTTGGGTTGCCAAGAATTAGGAATGCCATTCTCATCATGATTTCTGTCACCTTCAGCATTATCTGCTCCCTGGCTTTCTCTCTTTCCTCCCGAAGGAAACATGGAAGACAAGATGACTGGGCCCCAGGTGATGTGGAAGTTCCCAATGTCTTCCCTCAGCACACACGTCCCCATACACACTGTGTTGCTCTTGTGGTGGTGGGGCCCTTTGGTCACTTGGAGAGGATTCTTTCTTCCTCACCAATGTGTGTCCCCTACTTTCTTTATATGCCTCCATCTCACCTCACTCCTAGGCCTCACCTCACTCCCCATGAAATGTGTTCTGGGCACTCCCGGGTTTTGCCCCTTTAACCCTTGACTTTGCTTGAATTGTTCTTTGGTGCCTCAGGGCTAAAGGAGATCTTGTGCTGTTTCAGTTGCCTGAGAGCTTAGAGGACGTGGCTATGTACATCTCCCAGGAGGAGTGGGGGCATCAGGAGCCTAGTAAGAGGGCCCTCTCCAGGGACACGGTGCAGGAGAGTTATGAGAATGTGGACTCACTGGGTAAGGACTTCTTTTCTAGGGATGAAGACTGAGCCATTTCTGACCAGATTCCTGTGTCTTAGCCACTCACCTCCCTTATTCTAAAACTGGAGGCCCATTGCACAAATTCGTGCACCAGTGGGGGTCCCTCAGCCTGGCCTGCGGGATTGGCTAAAACCGGCTCTCCAACATCTCCTGAGGGGTCCCAGATTTCGAGAGGGTGGCAAGCCAGGTCGAGGGACCCCAACCGGTACACAGTCTGGGCTGGAGAGGGAAGTGGGAGGTTGGCCAGCCGGGGAGGGACTGTGGGAGGACTCCAGGGCAAATCCAGCCTGTCTCACTCAGTCCTAATCGGCTGGACCCCAACAGTAAGCTAACCTACCGTTTGGAGTGTCTGTCCCCTTGTGGTCAGTGCACATCATAGGGAGCGGTTGTGTGGCCTTAGCATATCACACTTTGGTTGGTTGAACAGACGACTGGACACTTAGCATATTAGGCTTTTATTATATAACATCCCCTGGAGCTAGGATCAGTTAAAAACAGCTGGGACCACTTATAGGCCCCAGCTGCCAGAGCTGAAGGCAAGGAGTCTGAGCTATAATGGTCTTCCCAAGGCAGAACAAATCAAATCCAGTGACTGACCCCCTTCCAGGCATGACACATTTCAGTGTCCTAGGATGCTATGGAACTATAAAGTTCTTGATGATTTGCATTTTTGAAATGCTTACTCTTCTGATCTCACTTGTGTTTTCTATACTTCATTAGTATTTCTAGGCCCTTCCCCAGAGACACAAGTTTCAGGGGCAGTGTCACCAGCATTACAGTTTAGCAACTCTCCCAGCCCTTAAAAAATCAGGAAATAGGGAGGACCTTATGGAAATTTGGAAATGATATATACCGGTAGGTCCTCGGGTTACGTCGGAGATCTGTTTCTACAGTGCAACATAACGTGATTTTCACTGTAAGTCAGAACCCACCTACATAAGCACCTACATCACTCACATGGAGCACATACACAGCAGTAATGAAGTGAAACAGTAAACAAAATTTAAAAGGAAGATGGCAATATCTGACCTTTACTTGTGGTAAATACATAATAAAAACCATAAAGCACCTATGTACATACATCAAAATGACGGAACATTTTAAAAAATATTTTTCATTTTTTATAAATGGGAGATGGCGACGTAACCACAAAACAATGTATGTTGAGTCCGAGGTAACCCGAGGACTGTCTTTTTTCAAAACTGGAGTTAAATGAATCAAGCATAAATTAAGGTGCATCTGTGTGTTGACCTATTATGCAGAGATTTTAAATGAGGCCTATAAACTATGACCCCCCCCAAAAAAAAAAAAAAAACCACAACAGTTTTTTAGGTGGAGACTGCACAAAAACTCAAGATTTAGGTGAAGAGTGTATAGGTATTAATTCCTTCAACTTTTATGTACGTATGAAAATTCTCATAATAAAAGTTGAGGTAAGTCTTTAAAAACAACCTAAGACAGCAATGTGTCCATTACAATTATGGCTACACACACTATAGAAGAGCCTCATGACTTTGTTTTCATAAATTAGGTTTTTGTAAAGAGAAGCACAGCTATCAGTTCACTTGCACTAATACTACAAAGGGGTCACTGCAGGGTTTGGTTCCCTTCATTAGGACCTTCTCTAGCTTCCCTATTCTGCTGTGGTTTGGTGCCTAAATTGAGCACAGCTCTTTCAGTGAGTGCTAAATAGGAAGAGATGTTCAGATCACATGTTCTTAGAACTAAACTATTTAAAGTCCACTTTTGCTGGAGTTAGAGTGAGTTTTTTGTTTTTAGCATAGCATAGGAATGACACGTTTTGATTTCAACCTCAGGGTTGTTTTAGATCCTTTTCTGATTGTCCATCATATTATAGTTTCTTTTTCTGGAGTTGCCCAGTCAAATTAAGATCTATTCACTATACATAAGAGTCCAGGCTCTTTTACAATATTAAACTGATAACTTAAGGTACTGAGTTATGGGAATTTTGCAGAAAATTCCCAAGTACTACAAAAGTTTAAGAAGTAAAAAGCTATAGTCTTCCCCAAATATCTTTCTTTAGAGGTAACCACGGGGAACCTGAGTTAATGTATATTTCAGACTTATTGTACTCTCTGTATCTACTCACAGACGACAGGGAACATGACTGACTGTGCTTCCCCTGCTTGGTGGAGGAATGTGGTGACACAAAAATCTATATCTTTCATTGTGAACAGAGTCTCAGGTTCCCAATCAGGAAGCCCTGAGCATCCAGGTGGAACAAGGAAGAAAACTATGGGATCCCAGTGTCCAGATTTGCAAGGAGGGACTGAGCCCCAGAAACCCAGCTCCAGGTAAGGAAATTGAGGAGCCTGCTCATCTAGTTTCCCCCTATTGGAAGTGAGGCATTTGAGGGTTTGGGTGTGGGGCTAGCCCATCACTGCTGCCAGGAAGGTCCTGTGTCCCCACTGCCCACTTCCATCCCAGTGAGGCAGGCAAGGCACCCAGAGTTCAAAACGTAAGGAAGCATTCACTCCTGGGCTCATTTGCCCATCCTAGTCTCAGCCCTACTCCATCCCACCCATTTCTGAAGGGCAGAGCCAGATGTTCAATTGAAGAGGGACATGGGGGCCTCTACAAGGGAATAAGACTGGTCTGAGCTCTAATTCCTGGCCAATGGCCCCACCTTTTATCCAAATACCTCTAGAGTGTTTTCCCTGTATGGGGAAGATAGAAAACAGATACAGCCAGTCCTTTTGGACTTCTGACCTACTGGCAGTAGTGGGCATATGGGATTTTCTTTAGGGTAAAAATAATGTAGGTTTCTCTCACTCTACCAGGAGAAGAGAAATTTGAGAGCCAGGAAGAAAGTGCTCAGTCTGTTTCTCCTGAGAACATCCATCTGCAGGTGCTTCTGACTGGCCAGGTCAGAGGGGAGGTGCCCTGGAGTCCTGAGCAGGGACGGCCTGGGGACAGGGCAGAAGGGCATTGGGAGTCTCTCCCAGAGGATCGGATGGAGCAGTCCATAGTGGGGGCCACAAGTTGCAGAGAAGCAGGCCAGCAAAAGGAACTGCAGCCGAAGAAGCTCCATTTATGTCCCTTGTGTGGCAAAAATTTCTCTAATAACTCAAATCTAATTAGGCACCAGAGAATACATGCAGCAGAAAGACTGTGTATGGGTGTAGAGTGTGGTGAAATCTTTGGTGGGAGCCCACACTTTTTATCACTACACAGAACACACTTTGGAGAGGAGGCCCATAAGTGCCTTGAATGTGGAAAAAGCTTCAGTCAGAATACCCACCTGACTCGCCATCAACGCACCCACACAGGCGAGAAGCCCTATCAATGTAATGTATGTGGGAAAAGCTTCTCTTGCAACTCCAATCTCCACAGACACCAGAGAACACACACCGGTGAAAAGCCCTACAAGTGCCCTGAGTGTGGTGAGATTTTTGCTCACAGTTCCAATCTCCTTAGGCACCAGAGAATTCACACAGGAGAGAGACCCTATAAGTGTGCTGAGTGTGGAAAAAGTTTCTCTCGAAGTTCCCACCTTGTCATACATGAAAGAACTCATGAGAAAGAGAAACTTTACCCCTTCTCTGAGTGTGGGGAAGCAATGAGTGACAGCATCCCCTTTCTTACAAATCATGGAACCCACAAAACAGAGAAGAAACTCTTTGAATGTTTGACCTGTGGGAAAAGCTTCCGGCAGGGCATGCACCTCACCAGACATCAGAGAACGCACACAGGAGAGAAACCATATAAATGTACCCTTTGTGGGGAAAACTTTTCTCATAGATCCAACTTAATCAGGCACCAGAGAATTCACACGGGAGAAAAACCCTATACTTGTCATGAGTGTGGAGATAGTTTTTCTCACAGCTCCAATCGGATTCGTCATCTGAGGACCCATACAGGAGAGAGACCCTATAAATGTTCTGAATGTGGAGAAAGCTTTTCTCGGAGTTCACGCCTTATGAGTCACCAGAGAACTCACACCAGATAGAAATAATGGAGTTTCATGTCACCACAGATAAGGCGGCGTATTCAGAGGGTTCTTCTGTTGAGAGCTGGTATTTCTTGCCCTGTTGACCAAAATCATCTGTGTTCTTTTATTTTAAAAAAAATTTTTTATTGATTTATAGAGAAAGGGAGAGGAGATAGAAACATCAATGATTAGAGGAGAATCACTGACTGGCTGCCTTCTGCACTTGCCCGCCCACTGGGAATGGAGCCCACAACTTGGCATGTGCACTGACCAGGAACCTAACTGTAACCTCTGGTTTATAGGACAATGCACAACCATTGAGCCACACAGGCTGGGTGAAATCATATGTTTTTGAGGTAATTACTATATAGTTACAAGGATGGGTGTGTGTGGGAGGAGGTCATTGCAAAGGAGCAGCAGGGGAGCAAAGGATTGGCATCAAACTAAAATGGAATTCTGCCTGAACTAGTGAGGATGCTGTCTTTGAGGTCACCTGATCAGGGCAGAATTCTCTATGAAGTCCACCTTGTCTCATGGTGACTATCCCGTTGATATATTTGACCATGTTGTAATTTGGATGCCTTACATAGTCTTGTCTCTCCCAGCAACTTTGGGAATTTATATGTCTTTTTGTTACTGCTTCCTCACTTGGAACATTCAGCAGTATCTGAACTCCTGAGACCAAAGAAGAGGGGCTGAATCTCCTTGGGAAACCAGCTTGAGGGCAAAGAAAGACTGGTGGTTAGTTGTAGCTCTCCAAAAGGCCTTGACGGAAGCCACAGCGCACCTCAATGGCCTCACAGGAAGGCCCATTGGTAGGCTGTGAACATCAATGTCACCTCAGACTAACAGGACCCAGAGACTTAAGGGAAATAGTAAGAAGGAATTTGCAGGCCAGCCTAGGAATTGGTAGAGGGAACTGGAATCTATCTGAATTAGTCTAATCTGTACAGAGATCAAGACTTCTCCCACCTCTGTCAGAGAAGGATAAACAGAACTCTGGAGTCTTCAGAGGGTTATGTAAGAAGGGTTCCCTAGGAGACTTTGAAAACAGATCTTAAGGAAATTAGGGATCATGCTTTTCCCTGTTGGAAATATGTTTGGATGGTAATAAATACCTTCAAGAAACATGAAAGTGTGTGACTCGTCATTGACAATGAAAAGTGTCCTGGCTTCCAGTGTTGATTGTTTGGAGGACCTGCTTTCTCTTTGTGGTCTTGCTGGGTTGGTCAACAAGTTCTACAAAGGTGGCAGCAGACAGGTTGAGGTAGGGTGTGGAATGGTAACAGAGGGTCAAGCCCAAGGGGCTTGGGGTGATATCATAATGGTCTCTGAGGTTTTCTTTCCTTCTGTAGTGTACAGCAGTAAAAGTATCTGATTTTTTTGTTTGTTTATAATGTTTTGTTTCTTGGGAAGTAGCTGAAGGAAGATTGGGCTCTTCAGAGATAGGATATTTTGGTCTTACAAATGATTCCCAGGAAAAGGTGGTCCTGCTATAACTGAATTATTGCCCATTAGTGGAGAAAGGGCAAAATTATTAGGAGAAAGCATTATATTTTAGAATGGGTAATCAGGAATAGGAGTTTTAGGAGTGTATGCCTATGGGAAAGAGATAGAAAAGGAGGAGGTATTCTAGGAGAAGGACATTCTGAAACCTGGAAAACATCTCAGGAAAAGATCTAACTAGCTGTTGTTTGGGAAACAAAGATAAAATTCCATTGGAAATCAGCTACCAAATTAGCAATTTTAAGTTAAAAAAAACAACCCTATATGCCCCAACCATTTTTATTAGTCTTGCCTTAGCCCTGTCTCAGTTTAGAATTGAGTTCTTCCTTAGTTTTCTGAACCAGTTTTTAAAAATCTTGCCTTTCTCTTATCTATAAGAGGGCAGTAATGGTGTGTATGTGTGGTGGTGGTGGGGGGGAACAGGAGGAGGGGGTAAGGAGGTATTTAAGGATTTGAGAGATGAGTGTAGGAGTGGGACAGGGATGATGTTAATAAGCATTGTAAATCTTACAGGAATAGGAAGTGCCCCTCCCCATTCATTCTCACTCCTAATCTTAATGTTTTGTCCAACTGGTATTGCTCCTACTTGGAGCATTGCAGCTTGAGGCTTACAGCAGCAAGGACTCCCAGGTATTTTGCTTTTGGCACTGAAAGGCTTTCCAACAGGAGCCTCTACTCCACCCCAGTGTAGCTCCCTTTCTAGCAAATTTCAGATGCATAGTTGTTCTTGGCCTTGTTTTCATGAGATAATATCACAAATTATTGCATGTAAAAAAACACTAGCACAGTGCCTAGCACATAGAATGTATGCACCTATTTGTGCCACCTGTGGTCAGATAATATTTGCAGGACTGTCTTCTAAGCTCCCTGGTGCTGAGGTCAATGTAAGACTACAGTGGAAGAACTTCAGGGAGCAGTCTGATATTGACAGGCAGGCTTAATGATGTCTTCAAACAAAACAAAAAACCCAAAACTAGCTTAATGCCCTAGAAGGCACAGACATTTGTACGGAAGGGTAATGAGCTAAAGGGATAAGGGTTCATAATTGAAGTGTTAGTTTAGAGCAGTGGTCAGCAAACTCATTAGTCAACAGCCAAAAACTGGCTTCTGCGCATGGGCACGAAGTTTTAATCGAACTGTATGTGCGGGCCCACACATGGTATTTTGTGGAAGAGCCACACTCAAGGGGCCAAACAGTCGCATGTGGCTCGAGAGTTGCAGTTTGCTGACCTCTGGTCTAGAGGTAAAGGTACTGTGAACTCAGAGTTGCCACTGCTAAAGTCTTCTCTTGGTGGCGTGCGGTCGGGAAACAAAGGAGGGGGGCGGAGACCCACCACTCACCTTCCGGGCCGTGCTGAGGGGGCGGGCCTGCCGCCACCATAACTGCCAAAGGCACGGCTGAGGCCTCATCAACTGTGGCAACAAGTACCTGACGGCCGAGGCATTCGGGTTCAAGGTGAACGCATTGGCCAGCAGCCTGAAGAAGCAGATCTGGACGCTGGCACAGCCGCCCAACTAGGCGGGCAGCGCGGCTGTGTGCCTGCGCAGCCACCTTGGCCGCTACCTGGAGACAGACAAGGACGGCAACGTGACCTGTGAGGGTGAGGCGCCCGGCGCCTACTGCCGCTTCCCGATGGTGGCGCACGACAATGGCCACTAGCCGCTGCAGCCCAAGGCGCACCGGAGCTACTTTGGTGGCACTGAGGACCGCCTGTCATGCTTCGCGCAGACCTTGTCGCCAGCCGAGACATCGCCATGCACCCGCAGGTCAACATCTACAGCCTGACCCGCAAGCGCTACGTTCACCTGAGCGCGCAGCCGGCCGATGAGATCGCCGTGGACGTGCCCTGGGACGTCGACTCGCTCATCATGCTGGCCTTCCAGGACCAGCGCAACAGCGTGCAGACAGACGGCCGGCCGCCGCTTCCTGCGCCACGACGGTGCCCGGAGCTCGCCACGGGCTACACGCTCGAATTCCGCTCCGGGAAGGTGGCCTTCCGCGACTGCCAGGGCCGCTACCTGGCGTCGTCGGGACCCAGAGGCACGCTCCTGGCGGGCAAGGTCATCAAGAGCTGCGCCCAGGTCGTGCTGCAGGACTCCAAGGAGAGGAACGTATCCACGCGACAGGGTATGGGCCTGTCGGCCAATCAGGACGGAGAGACCAACCAGGAGACTTTCCAACTGGAGATCGACCACAACACCAAAAAGTGCGCGTTCCGTACCCACACAGGCAAGTACTGGACGCTGACGGCCACGGGGGGCCTCTGCCGAGTGCCAGCTGCTGCTTTGACATCGAGTGCCTTGATCGGTGGATCACACTACGTGTGTCCAATGGCAAGTTCGTGACGGCCGAGAAGAACGGGCAGCTGGCCGCCTCGGTGGAGACAGCAGGGGACACGGAGCTCTTCCTCATGAAGCTGATCAACCGCCCCATCGTCGTGTCCCGCGGGGAGCACGGCTTCATCGGCTGCCGCAAGATCACAGGCACCCTGGACGCCAACCGCTCCAACTAAGACGTCTTCCAGCTCGAGTTCAACGACGGTGCCTACAACATCAAAGACTCCACAGGCAAGTACTGGACGCTGGGCAGCGACTCCTTGGTCACCAGCAGCGGCGACATCCCTGTCGACTTTGAGTTCTGCGACTACAAGGTGGCCATCAAGGTGGGCGGGCGCTACCTGAAGGGGGACCAGGAGGGGTCCTGAAGGCCTGTGCGGAGACCATCGACCCCACCACTCTGTGGGAGTACTAGGCCCGCCCCCTTCATCCCTGTCTCCCGTCCCCCCTCCCTCGCTAATTCCTCTCCAGGTGGGCACCGCCCAGGGTGGCGAGCCCCTTGCCTTTGGTACTGGAAACCCAGAGAAAAGTGTCTCCCCTGCTGCCCTGTGTGGCCTCTCCCGGTGGGTCGGCGCTGTGCCCTTGCCCTTAGCAGGACTGGGGACCCTCTGCCCTCTCTCTGCTGTGGGCGAGGCTGGCATCTCTTCTGACCTCAGACAACGCTGAGCCTTATTTCCCCAAAGTGGCTGAGGAGCGGTGGGGGCTAGAGCCCTGGGTGTGGAGGGGGTATAACTGGAATCTCCTGCCCCGCCCCCTTCCCTCCCCAGCTGAGGTTCCCCCCAACTTCCAACAGCCACCAGCCCTGCATCAGGAGGAACACCTGCAGGTCCGTGGACTGAAGTTGGTGCCGGTCACCTGTCCCTCTGCATGGAGCAGGCCCGCCCTACGCACTGGTGCTCTGGGGACCCTGCTCCTGTCTCTCACCCTGGCCTAACTGGAAGCAGAAAATGACCAAATCAGTATTTATTTTTTTTTAATAAAATGTCATTGTTGGAGGTGGCACAGGCAAATCTTGGGCAGCATCTCCAGGCCTTGGTGCCTCTGCTCCATGGTGGTGGGATGAAGCGGGTGTCACTCTCCTTTGAGGAGACACTCAGCCCTGACCCTTGGCTCCCAGCTGCACCCCTACATCTCCCTAACCCCCCTGTCCGCCATGCATCTCACTCTGGATGTCTTGGTCTTTTATTTTTTGTAAGTGACATTTGTATAACTAAATGCCCATGATAGTAGCTTCAGACTGGAAAGAGCAAAATAAAATAATGCAAAACCAGCAATAAATAAAGTCCTCTCTTGCTTTCACTCCGGCAAGACCTGGATGATCAGTGTTCAGAATCTCCCTGCTCCTCCTCTCCCTCGACAAATACAGCAGAACTAGCCAGGAGTAACAGGAATACCTGCATACTCTGTAAATCAACACAGGAAAAGAGTAGACAAGTTGTGCTCACAAGTAAAGACCCAGGTGAGATTAAGTCTCAATAAAAAGTGGTGCTCATCTTGGGTAGTGTGCTCAATGGTTAGAGCATCAGCTTGTGCACTGAAGGGTCATGGGTTCGATTCCTGGCCAAAGGCATGTGCCTGGGTTGCAGGTTCAATCCCCAGTGATCAGGGTCCATGAAACCAATTGACATACCTCTCAAACATGAATATTTCTCCCTCTCTTGTTTTTCCCCTTTCTCCTTTCACTCTCTCTAAAAATCAATGGAAAAAATATCCTCGGATTAGAATTAACAACCACCAAAAAAGTGCTTGAGGCACTGGCCAGGTAGTTCAGCTGGTTAGAGCATTATCCCAATATGCCAACGTTGTGGATTCCATCCCGTCAGGGCAAATACAAGAATCAACCAATAAGTACATAAGTAAGTGGGACAACAAATCTGTTTCTCTCTCTCCCTCTTTTTTTTAAAAATCAGTTAATAAAACTTATTTTTAATGGTGCTTGAGAACATGGGAATGTGGAAGCTTCAAAGGCAAGGACAGAGTAATCTTATGTAGCAGAGATGTAAAATCTTCCGAAAGTACCTGATTTTACCTCATTGCCAGAAAAGAAAATGGTGTTCCTATTGCTCTGTATGTAGTGTTCACTGAGCAGCAGCCCATCCACCTGGATAGATTCCAAGCTGGGATGTCTAGAGAGCGAGAATTCAGTAACAGTTATATTTTTAAGTGAAAAATAAAGTTAGTAGTTTCTGCTGTCCATATGAATAAAATCCAACTTTGATTACATTCAATATAACATTCTTAAAGACTGATCTTTAACAAAGTCATCTGTAAGAAGGTAAATAATTTATTTGTTACTGGCACCTTTCCACTTCTCAGATCTTCTTTGTGCACATCTGGTGTATTCTTAAGTATTATTATTTTTTTTATTAAGGTAAGTATTATTTTCCAATGAAACTGTTTCATATGTGGGATATTAGCAAGTTTCAGAATCATGGCAATTCTCAGAGGTGAGTATAGTAGTTTTATAAATATTTCACCATAATTAAAAAGTTAAAAAAATTTAAAGATCTGTTTTTTTGTTTGTTTTCCTAAATTTACATTAGGGTTTTAAATAATACACATTTTATATTTGAGACTTTATTTGGTTTCTCTTCAGTGTAGATTTTGTTTAATTTGAACCAAGACTCAATTTTTCCACTGTTGAAAAATTTTAAAACGTTTCTTTAATGGCATTTCTGATCAACTGATTCCCATAAATCCTTCTGCTGGCAGTCTTCTTCTGTAGCTCAGCTCCCTCAAGTAGTCCGTTCAGGTCCTCTTGGTGCTGCTCAATTCCATTTATTCCTTAGAAATGTCCTACTCAAGATTAATTTCATGGTTCTCATTCCAGATACAGAACTTTCTGGGAAGTAACAAAAACTACCAATTTATTTTTTCCATTGCAGGTGCTATGAAGAAAAAAACATGTCAGGGAAATGATAAAAATGATTGGTATTTCAGTTATTTTTCCACTCCTTTAGGGAAGAGCCTGACTGGCTTTCAGTCATTCCTCAACTAGTAGAATTCTCACAAACCGTTTATCTAGGAGTCCAGAGGAGCCTAACCTTTAGTTTTCCTCTAACATTGGTTGCAAGAAGTGCCAATTGGTTTATGGAACACTAAGAAGATCATGAAAGAATATCATAGTTAATAGGGTATGGAGGTAGTTGCAGGCTAAGTTCAAGCAACCTTGTAAAAGACAGCTATAACTAAGGCAATACTAAAAAAAAAAAAAAAAAAAAATTCAAGTTTTTCGCCAACAGTAGCACTATTAAGTCCAGCCAATTACCCAGCACAAATACTCGGCCTGCTATGGCAGTTGGGTGGTATCTCAAAATAAACTCCATGTATTTGCTTTCATTGCTTCCCACCTGTGCATTCATCATTTTCTCAAACCATGCTCAGGTAGAAGGTGAAATCAAAGGGAAGACTCAGGGAACTTTTATGGGCTCCACAGCAAGAAAGAACTATGGCCTCAAACGTCAACCAGTGAGAATCATCAGTGGCCCTTATTCACTATTCACCATTTTGTGTCTTTTCTTTCTTTCACAGGGTCTCTTCTCCCACTTCCCTAACCATCTCCCTACTCATGCTATGAATCAAGTCTGCCAATGGCATCAAAAGGCACTGCTAGCAAAGCTTCATTATTTCAATTCAGTAAGTTCCAATCATATGTTCAGCTTTGGGACAGCTGATGAGGATCTCAATGCTAAAAGCATCATTGTACACTGGTTCTGAGAGATTGGAAACAATAATGACTTCTGAAGAAATTAAGTCCCAACCTGGCAGATATAAGGAAATGGAAATGTTTTAAAACATATGCAAGTGACTTAGGCAGATGCCTATAGTTATCACCTGTTTAATATTTTTCTCACTCAAAAAAGGATCAAGATCTATGCCTCAGAGGAGTGTAAGACCATTCTATCTAAAAGCAAAATAGCATAGTGGTAGTTGTCTATTATTTTCATTTCCACCTTAAACTTACCTCCAGATGAACACACTAGAAAGAAGCTCCCTCAAAAACCTTCAAATGATGCTCTGGTATATGCTCAATTGAAAGCATTTCTCTTCACTTCCATTCAAAGCACATAGATCTACATGAACTTATTTTCTTTCCCTAAATGTAGCAGATACATTTAGTAAAAATACTAAAAATTTCACACACTAATCTCTGGCTTTTCAAGGCTATGCTTTTATGTTACCTCACTGATTTTCAACTTCTTTTAATCTCACAGCACACTTAACTAATCACTAAAATCCTACGGCACACCAAAAAAAGAAAGTATTATTTATTTTTTGCTAATCTGAAAAAATATTTCTGTCATGGAGAATGAATTTTGACTCATTCACATTGGATGGCTCTTGTGTTGGCTATTGTCATCTTTTTATTTGACAATGTAAGGGAAAACAGATAGAAAATCTGTGCTTTACCCCTCTGCTCACTCCCATCTGCTGGCAAATCCCTCAAGGTCTTTTATAAATTTCCCCAACCAAAACTCAACATCCATTTCCTTGGAATTTCTGCAGCATTCAGCTAAAATCCTCCCTTTTCCTACCCTGTGATACTGAGATTGATGAAACTGTCTGAGTATTTCTGCCAGATTCCTTGATTTAAAGACCCTGTTCTATGAACTTTGTAACACTGACTACACCTGGTAGACTTAAATAATTCTTTGACTGGTAGAGACTAGTACTATGAAAACACTAGTAATTAGAACACAACCAAAACAAAATACTCAGATTCCTTTGACTATGATTTAGTAACACAACTTAATCAGGAAATTCGGTCAGACACTGCAGGAAATACAAGATTAAAAAAAAAAGGGGGGGTTCCCATTCTACAGGAAGGACGCTATCCTGAAAAAGGACAACAGGGAAACTAGATTACAGTCTAGGACAGCCGTGGGCAAACTACGGCCCGAGGGCCCCATCCGGCCCGCGGAGCCGAAAGGGCGGAGCGTTCTCTTGCTCTCCCCTCCGCTCCTTCACCAGCAGCCCAAGATGAGAGTGCCAGCATGGTCAGGTTGCTTTTGTTCCGGCCCTCCGGTCCAGTTTAAGAACCCATTGTGGCCCTCGAGTCAAAAAGTTTGCCCACCCCTGGTAGGAGCTGCCAATGGTAACTCGCAGGTCACTTCTTAGCTCTCAACTTCTTTGTCATGGAGAACTAGAAATGTAATCTATTCCACATACCTCACAAGAAAAAACAATTGTGATATGCACAGCCCAAAAGGGGATAACTTCAGGTCCAAAAAGACTTCCTTCTTGAGGCAGGGATGTGGTAGGGACGAGAGCTCGGGTCCGGCCAGCTGGGCCAGGAAGGCCGAGGAACCTGCGAGATTAGCGGGCGGCGACCTCCCCCTGGCGGGGCTCCAGACAACGGCCGCAGGCCTCCGGGAGGGGATCAGGAACCACCCCGACGCTCACCGCCTCCGAGCCAGGCCACGAGACAGCAACACCCACGGGCCAAGCCGCGCGCAGGGTCCTTCTAGGCTCCACAACCTGGAGACTCCGTAGCATTAACTCCTCCGGGCACCCAGGCTGAGCCCCACAGGAGGCAGGTACCTTCCGCGAAGGCCGGAGCCCCAGCGCAGGCCGGCTGACTCAGCTCGGTGGCCGAGCCGGTCGGGAAGCGGACCACTTCCGCTTCCGGTAGGAGCGCGGGTTTCAGACACTGGCGTAGAAAAGGCCCCGGGCGGGCCAGGCGTCCAGTAGGTCCGTCGGCCTGGTCAGGCCTGTGACCCAGAATCCGCACCTCTGGGGTCTCTGGACCCGCTGGGAGTGTCGAGGAGCCGGTAGCTGCGGTCTTGAGAAGCCGCCGGAAGTGCGGCGACGTGCAGTTGAGTGGGCGGGTGAGGGAGCGGCCCTCACGGAACTCAGCTGTCTGAGGTAACTAAGAATCGATTCCCCTTCGGCGTCGGCTGCGGAGCCTCCGAGTCCGGTCGGCCTCTGCTCGAGGCCACTGCCAGGTGGTTGGAGGCGAGACGCTATTCTCGTAGCCCAGCAACAAGAGCCTGTCGCGGGCGAGGCCGGCCCTCAGGCTCCGGAGGTCACTCTCTGCCCTTTGCGGGGGCAGAAACGCCGGGGCCCGCGGCGGCGGCACGCCCGTACGCTGCACGCTGGCCCGGTGCTCACGAATCCCGAATGCCCTCCAGAAACGTCTACGTTCCCGCCTCCGCCGGCGCGGTTAGGGTTGTTTGTTTGTTTGTTTTTTTGCCGGGGGGTGGGGTGGAGTGGAGGAGTGCTTGGGGGCCATCACTGCTGACGTTAACCGCCAGAGAGCCGCAGTTCAGCCTAAGAGAGATCACTTTCTCCTGAGGCCAAAGTCCCCGGGCCTCCTGAGCCGGGGTGGACAGCGAGGAGCCGGCCATTCATTTGTGAATACCGTGGCATCCTGTACAGAATCTCGGTGCCGGTTCTGCTTCACCTCTGGGAGAGGGAGGCTTATGAAACTCTCCATAGGCGCCTTAGAAGTCTAAAAGACGCCTGAAACGTAAAGTCAGCAGAAGGGTCAGCTTCATCACCAACTGCCATTCTCACCCTTTTCATGACTTGGTATTTGGACATACATTTTGTAAAGGAAGGTCGGTTGTGAAGTAAACAGACATTTTAAAATGCAGATATAAATCTGCATAATGCCCTTAATACGTCTTGCAAAGAAGTGCCAAAAAAGAATGTTGAGCATCTCGGTTACTTAATTGGGGGATGCTTTCTGAGAAGAAAAGGCTACTTTCCCCCTAATTACTTTCCTTCTACTCTGGTCTCACTGTCTCAGTCTCCTGCCAGTATTCATGCAAGTAAAGGAGAGTCTCAAATGTTCCACGAAGTGAAGGTTTCAGTCATCACAAGAGGATGGAAGGTCATAGAAGTTGTGCCTCTTATTAAAAGCAGAAGGCTAGGTTGATAAATTAAAATTTAAGAGAAACTCAGAATGTTTTCATAATCTTTTTTTTGTTTTGTTTTTAAATGGCGAAGATATGATAGGAAGCACATCAATGAACTCTTTGGATAATTTCCAAACTCTTTGGAGTCATTGGGTGCTAATTTTCTCACCCACCAGTTTTCACCCATTTATTATTTTCTTTTAAAGGCAAAGTCATCAATTGACATTTGTCTTTAATGAGCTGTCTTATAGATCAACTGAATAATGTAAAGAAAAGGAGAGAAACTAAGGGCCTGCCTGGCAGTTGATTTTAAAGAGAAGGCAAGGCAGGATGTTTTCATTTTTCTCTCACAATAAGTAGCAAGTAGTAAAGTTCATGTGATCTTATTGACCTGCTTTTTTTCTGTCCTCGGTGCCTTAGGAAGAAGATCCTTTTATTGATTTTATTCCAGACCAGACTGGGCCTTAGTTGTCAGAGATGGTACTGGTGGTGTGCCCACAGGAACAACTGTTCCAGCAGAATGATGGTGGTAGATCTGAAAGTTGCTGAGTACCTGAACCCTCAGATCAGGGCTCTGTGGGAGACCAAGGGACCTGTGACAGAGAGCTCCTCTCAGAGTAAAAAATATACTGCACAAATGGACAGTTCCAGTCCTGAGAGCTTTCGCCAAAACTTCCGGAATTTCCACTATCATGAAGCAGCTGGACCTCGTGTGGCTGTTGGCCAACTTCAGGAATTATGCTGTCAATGGCTGAGGCCAGACATACACTCAAAAGAAGAGATCTTGGATCTGCTGGTGCTAGAACAGTTCCTGACCATTCTGCCCAAGGATACTCAGACCCAGATAAAGAAGCACCACCTACAGAGCATTGAAGAGGCTGTGGCCTTGGTAGACCACTTGCAGAGTGAATCTGGTCAAACGAAGAATGGGGTGAGAAAATGGATAAATGGGGTTAGGTGCAGTTAACTGAGAAGAAGGTGAATTAGATCAATGATTGCTTGTTGCTTTAGGCCATCTAAGGCAGGACCTGAAACCACTGATCTGTAACAATAGTCATTCCACAGGTTTTGGAGATTCTGGCAGAGACTTCCTTGGCCATAGAGAGAATTGCCCTTTTCCCTCTTTGGAGCCAGAATGTATTGAGAGTAATAAGCTTAGTCTGGGTCGGTGTAGGAGATGGGTTTTAAGTTCTAAGAAACAAAGGGCAACAAGAAATTGGAGAAGAATGGGCAGATCAAAAAAAAGGGAGAACATATAAAGATAAAAGGAAAGGATAGTAAAAAGAAAGAGAACCCAAAAAGTTAGTAGGGAAGACTGCAGAGGAGAAAAGGATAAATTTTAAAAAATGGAAACAAAGATTTGGAAATCCCAACAGAGAAGAAAGAGAGATATTGTCCTTCCTACAATAGACAAGACTTTCCTCTGCCCTCCCTTAGTGGTTGGTCCTCGGCTCTGCTGGTGAGTGGGAATCCAGGGTATGCCTTTGGGCAGGTGGCAGCATATCAACTGGCTTCAGGCCTACTGTCAAGAATACAGGGCAGGCATATGTTTGGTGTCAAGATCATCTAGAGAGAGATTGGAGTCAGAATCATTCTTTCCCCTTTCTTCTCCATTTACCCACATTCTCTGTAAAACCTTTCCTGGCCATGGAGAAAATCTGGTTGATAGGACAGTTAAATTTTTTAATCTTTTGGGGAAAGTATAAGACAAGAAGTCCAGCAGGGATCTCGGTGAAGAGAGATGCTGTCAAGACAGCATGAGAATAGGTGGCCTACACAACCCTGCTAGTGGTCTGAGCTGGGCTTTATATAGAGGAGTGGAGACTACTCTGATGGAGGGCTGGCAGGAGCCTTATCTTTTTCCTTTTATCCTGACTTTCCCACATTTGTGGATAATTTTGTGTGTTTTTTAATCCTCACCCAAGGATATTTTTCCATTAATTTTTTTTAAGAGAGTGGAAGAGAGAGGGAAAGAGAAATATTGACATGAGAGAAACACATCGATTGGTTGCCTCCTGCACACCTCTGACCAGGGCCAGGAAAGAGCCTGCAACCAAGGTATATGCCCTTGATCATAATCAAGTCCAAGATTCTTAGGTCTGTAGTCTGGCGCTCTATCCACTGAGCCAGACCAGCTAGATAGCTTTTCATGAAAAATTTGTGGCCCGTTATCTCTTTGTTTTTTAAGGTTTTTTGTTTTTATTTTTGTTTTTTAAATATATACATTTATACCAGAGAGGAAAAGGGAAGGGAGAGAGAAGCATCAGTGATATGAGAGAATCATTGATTGGCTGCCTCCTGCATGCCTCCTACTGGGGATTGAGCCCATAACCTGGGCTCGTTCCCTGACAGGGAATCAACTATGACCTCCTGGTTCATAGGTCGACGCTCAACCACTGAGCCATGCCCATTATCTTATTAATGCTTCGCCCATTATCTCTTAAAGTCTTTTTGTCATTTCCTTTAGTGTCTCATACTTCCTACAATCTGGACTCTGCTTTCTCCTCCCTCTTCCACAAGCCCCAAGCCTCAAGTAAGTTCTGGTAACATGGATGGGAATTATTTCCAGGTTGCAGTCCATGTGCTGGGAAAGGAGGCAGTGCTCTTGGGAGAAACAGCAGAGACCTCAGGCTTAAAACTGAAGCCAGCAGAGTCCAAGCCAGTGGGCAGGTCCCAGGATGAAGAATTTTGGAATGAACAACAGCTGAGCAGGAAAACTCATAAAGAAACTGAGTCTATGTGTGAGAGGGGTAAGGAGCTTCATCATAATTTCTTTGCTGGGAGTTGTGATCGTAATTTGTCCAGCCAGAACATTGTGGCCACTTTCTGTGTTCCCAGCTTTGTGGATGTGCAGATGTAGTCATGTTAGCAATTATGATTACCCCTGCCCCCTCCCCTCACAGTTGGCCTTAGAATAGACCAGCTGTTGTGAAGGTGGGGATTGGCCTAAGGTACTGAAATATCCAAACCAGAGGACCCTGGTAATAACACCATGAACACTGTTCGTTAGAAAAGTGGAGGATTGGGCCACCCATCCTCAAGTCACAGAAGGAATTGGGATCACAAATGGGCTGTCAGTGGCAGTATGTGAACTATAATTGTGTACCATGAAAATAAATAAATGATAAATAATACATCTCCTACTGTATACTAGAGTCCCTGAGTATTTCATTTTCAAATCTGTTAAAATTTTCTTAACCCTTTAACTCGGAACTATTTATGTTATGAGAGAAAGTTAATGTTTTTGTTTTATTAATTTCACTTGTGAAAACTAGACAACCTGTTCTGGGGGGTTGATAGATACTTAGTTCTTACAATGATAAGGCCACTTCACACTTATAAAGGTTTCCCATCTACTAAAAGAATCAAGATTTTATTTTAGAAATGAGCGCAGGATGTGCATAGAAGTGAGAGAAATTTCTGATGGCTCTTTTCCACCCATAGCTGTGCCTACTCACCAGATCCTAGACTTTCCTGAGCAGACAAACACCAAAGACTGGACAGTGGCACCTGAGCTCATCTTACCTGACTCCCAGGTGAGCTGTGCTTTTGAGCTCCTTAGGGCTGCTCTCCCTGCTGCCCATGACCCACACTGCCCAGCGGGTGCTCAGAGGCATTTAGCCCAGATGTTCTCCCTGGGTAATTGGACACCTCCCAGACTGTTTGCTGATCCATTGCCTCCTTCCTTTCTGCCTTTTTACTTAAAAAAAAAAAAAAAAAAAAAATCATGTATTGTTTATTCCTTCAGTGCCTGGCCTACCATGCAGTTTGTGGGCTGGATGTTAGGGCTTCTGGAGTGGCCAGTACTGAGCTGAAGCCCATTCTCTTCTTTAGAGCTTATTGACATTTGAAGAAGTGGCCGTGTATTTTTCCCAGGAAGAATGGGGATTACTGGATATCAGTCAGAAGACTCTCTACAATGATGTAATGCAGGAAAACTATGAGACTGTCATCTCTCTAGGTAAAGATTCTTTCTGCCCTTTGTGTAGAAGTTGAGTAATCTAATGTTCTTAGCTTACTGGGAATGCACCCTGGTTCCAGTTGCTTATTGGTTCTCAACTTGATGGTGTGGTCAGGGAAAAGTGTATCCAGATCATCTCAAGCTTTTTACAAAGTTCATATGCTCATTCCTTATCCTAAAATTCCCCACTCTCCCCTACTCTTCACTCTTGCTTATAAATATGCTCTTTTATCTTTCCATTTCCATAAATGCCACCACCATTTACCTAATATTTCGGGCCAGAATACCTGGGTCATCCCTTAGTCCACGCATGTCAAACTCGCAGCCAATAGGCTGCATGCCTTATTTATAGCATGCGGCTCACCAGCCACAAGTTTGACATGCTTGCTTTAATCTGAACTTGCCATTCATATTCCACTACTCATGCATCACTAGTCCTCTTTGCATCATAGCCTGAGTCCAACCATGTCTCATTCTCTTGCCTTGTTAACATTCTGGTCTAAGCCAGTGGCTTCTCTAATCAGTTTTGTAACTGATGCCTTGACACCACTCTTAGCTTCCCACGACCTGTTTTCCACAAAGCAGTCAGAATCTTTATCAAACCTGATGAGATATGACATCCTCTGCTTCAAAACCTTACAATAACTTTTCACATTCAGAATAATATCTAAACTCCTTATGAGGCATGTAAACTTCTCCAAGATCTAGCTCCTACTCACCTACCTGCCACTTGTACCCTGGCTCCATCCGCTTTAGCCACACCCATCTTGCTCTTTCCTGAACTTGATATGCTCATTTTTACCTTCCTACTTCCTTTACCTGACACACTGGACTCTCCTACTTTTCAGACACCTAATTTTTGCCCAACTCAGAATAATTTAGGTAATATAAGGAAAAAATGAGACTTCTTTTTATTGACCAGTCTTGAAAACTGAGGACAGTCAATTTGGGAATTGGTTGAAGGGCTGATAGCTACTTCTAGATACCACATAACACTTGTAAAGGAGTCCCTTCTCTACTGAAAGAATCAGATCTTGTATATTTTAGAAATGTGCCCAGAATATTCGTAGAAGCAAGAGAAATTTCCTATGGCTCTTTTCCATCCACAGCTGTGCCTACTTACCAGATCCTAGACTTTCCTGAGCAGACAAACACCAAAGACTGGACAGTGGCACCTGAGCTCATCTTACCTGACTCCCAGGTGAGCTGTGCTTTTGAGCTCCTTAGGGCTGCTCTCCCTGCTGCCCATGACCCACACTGCCCAGCGGGTGCTCAGAGGCATTTAGCCCAGATGTTCTCCCTGGGGAACTAGACACCTCCCAGACTGTTTGCTGATCCCTTGCCTCCTTCCTTTCTGCCTTCTCACTTAAAAAAATTAATTTCTTCAGTGCCTTGCCTACTATTAATTTCATGGGCCAGATGTTAGAGTTACTTCTGGAGTGGCTAGTACTGAGCTGAAGCCCATTCTCTTCTTTAGAGCTTATTGACATTTGAAGAGGTGGCCGTGTTTTTTTCCCAAGAAGAATGGGAATTACTGGATCCGGGTCAGAAGGCCCTATACAATGATGTAATGCAGGAAAACTATGAGACTGTCATCTCTCTAGGTAAATATTCTCCCCTTCCCTTTGTATAGAAGCTGAGTGATCTGTCATGTTCTCATCTTACTGTGAATACTCCCCTGAGGGACAGTGTTCCAGTAGTTAGCTGGTTCTTAACTTGATATTTGCAGAGAAAAGGTGTCTAGATCACCTGGGAGCTTTTTCCAAGTACACATTCCTTATCCTACATAGAATTCTGGGTCTCTTTCCCTTAAACCTGCTCTTCTCATAACTTTTTCATCTCAGTAAAGATAAACTTTATTCACTCAGTAGCTCAGAGCAAGACACATAGTCATTCTTTTCCATTAGCTTGTCATCATACTCCACTACTAATACATAACAATTCTCTTGGTTCCATCTTCATGGTATATCCTAAGTCCAACTGTGTCTCATCCTCTTGCCTTATTAGCATCCTGGTCTAAATCAGTATCATCTCAAACCAAGCCCATCTTAGTAACCTTTTAACTGGCTGATGCTGCCAACACTCTTGCCCTCTAATAGTCTATTTTCTATGCAGCAGCCAGAGTCTTTAAAATCTGATCAGACTATGATATTTTCCTGTTTCAAAATCTTATGATGACTTCTCAACATATTCATAATAAAATTAAAACTTTTCCTTATCAAAGTTCTCAGGACCCTTCAAAATCTGGTGTCTCTTCTCCTTTCTGCCTTCATCTTCTACAACTTGTGCCCCTTGTTCAGTTCTCTTTAGCCACACTGATTTTATTGGCAGCTGTTTTATGTTGTTGTTTGTTTGTTTGTTTAATGTATTGATTTTAGAAAGAGAAAAAGGGGAAAGGGGGAGAAACCTTTGTTATTGTTCCAAAATGTTGTTCCACTCATTTATGCGTTCATTGGTTGATTTTTGTATGTGTCCTGATTGGGCATCAAACCTGCAACCTTGGCATCTTGGGATGATATTCTAATAACTGGGCTACCTGGCCAGGGCTTCTTGCTGTTTTTTTAAATAACCGTGCTCATTTCTACTTTCCCCTTTCCTCTACTTGACATTACTTTTCTGCTATATGACAAGGCTTGCACCTTTTGTTCTGCTCAAATATCACTTTCTCTAAGTCCTACATAAAACTCTTCCACATAGCCATATCTCAAATAGCTTCACAGAAACAGAATCTTTTTTTTGTTGTTGTTGTTGTTTTTGTTAATCCTCACCTGAGGATATTTTTCCATTGATTTTTAGAGAGAGTCCCAGAAAGAGGGAAAGAAAGAAAAACATGGAAGTGAAAGAAATACATCAATTGGTTGCCTCTGAACAGGGCGAGGGCCTGAGGAGATGCCAACCAAGGTACATGTCCTTGACTGGGATCGAACCCGGGATCCTTTGGTTTGCAGGTCAACTCTGTATCCACTGAGCCAAACTGGCTAGGGTAGAAATAGAATCTTAAAGGCTCTCTTATGCTGCTTCAGGTTTGTTTTGTTTTTAATTTATCATTTCTTGCCCTGGCTGGTGTTTCTAAGTGGTTAGAGCATTGGCTCATGCACTGAAAGGTCATGGGTTGTTCCTAGCCCAGTCAGGGTTCATGTGGAGTCAATGTATCTCTCTCATACCGATGTTTTTCTCTCTCTCTGTCACTCTCTCTTTTTTCCCTTCCACTATCTAAAAGTGATGTGAAAATACCCTTGAGAGAGGATTAAAAAAACACACACAGAAACATTTGTTACTTCTTGATATTTCCTTTTGTTTATTTTTTTATGTTTATTTGCCTCAGTTTCCCACTAGAAGATAAGTTCTATGAGATCAGGGGATTTTGGCTTATTCACCACTATATTCCTATTTCATAAAGTGTTTGGCATGCCATAGCCAGTTAATACATATTTGTTGAAATATTGAACGATGAATACTTCCCATCCTTGGAAATTTGTATGTAGAAAAAGTCCACTAAATAATGCTGATCTGTTTTGTCCAACTGGATACAAACCAGTGAGCTGCAGGAGTGGTAGAAACCTTTCCTAGTTTAGTTTCTGGTGATCAAGAGCGAAATAAAAGGCTACTATAATTATGGCAGGAATCACTTGTGCAAACGATTCCTAACCCACTGACCTTCACATTAGCTCTACTAGGCCTGGTCTTATTCAGGTGACTCTTAAAGAGTTAACATGACTCTGACATCTCTGGAGTTTTAGTCCAACTTGGTCAAGTGTGCAGTTAATGGTGGCAGAAGAGGGGAACATGCACAGAATTCCCATGCCTATGTCCTTTCTATTGACCAAGCTAATCTCCACTTTGCATATCAATCTACAATTGCAGTGTGGTATAAAACTAATAGCTGATATGAGAGTCTAACCATTTAACTATTTGGGGATAACAAATTGTGTTCTTTACTCTTACTGAAATAATCTTGAATTAGTAAGCCATTGTTAAGTTAGCGGTCCTTGACCTTAGTTTTTTTGGTTTTTTTAATTTATTTCACAGCCATATTTGTGCTCCCCAAACCTAAAGTCATCTCCTGTCTAGAACAAGGGAAAGAGCCATGGGTTCAAGGATCCACAGAGATCATGGACAGTCCTGGAGAGCTGCCTATAGGTAAATACTCTATGGGAAGAGGACAAATGTGCCTTTATAGGAATCTTTGCAAGGAATTAACATTTTAAGATTCTTCTTATTACTATAAATCAGTGATCTTTGATTTTCCCCCCCTCTCTATTCCTGTGGTTTTCTTGCTCTGCCATTCAGTAAGTTGATTGTCATATTAATTCCAACAGGGTTAAAGCTCAAAAATGACACTGAAAAAAATCAGCCTATATGTCTTTCTGACTTAGAAGTACAAGCTCCTGGAGACATAATATCAAAAAAGGCCAGAGTGAAAGTTCCCCAGAAAACAGCAGTCAAAGAAAATCATGGTGATATACACAGGGTAAATATACACAAGCACCAAGATTTTACAGTGAAGAAAAGAAAGAAACTTTCGACCTGGAAACAAGAGCTGCTGAAACTTATGGATCGTCACAGGAAAGAACGTGCAGGAGAGAAGCCTTTTAAATGCCAGGAATGTGGGAAAAACTTCAGAGTTAGCTCTGACCTTATTAAGCACCAAAGAGTTCACACTGAAGAGAAACCGTATAAATGCCCACAGTGTGATAAGAGGTTTAGGTGGAGTTCAGATCTTAATAAGCACTTAACAACACACCAAGGGATAAAACCATATAAATGCTCATGGTGTGGGAAAAGCTTCAGTCAAAATACAAATCTACACACACACCAAAGAATTCACACTGGAGAGAAGCCCTTTACATGTCATGAATGTGGGAAAAAATTCAGTCAGAATTCCCACCTTATTAAACATCGGAGAACCCACACAGGTGAGCAACCTTATTCCTGTAACGTATGCAGAAGAAACTTTAGCAGGCGGTCAAGCCTTCTTAGGCACCAGAAACTCCACCAGTGAAGGGAAGCTCGTTCAATGTCATCAGTCTGAACAAATTCACCAAGAGGAGCTCGACACTAAAGTATGAAAAAATAGAAAATTATGAAGCATGATTTCTTATCAGTGGAATATTGCGCAGAAAAGAATTAAGTCTGACTCTGCATGGGATAAATTAAGATTGTACTACTTACTGTGTTTACTTATAACCTATAGGGAATTCCATAGCAAAATTGGTATTCTAGGTACATTCTAAAAATGGAAAAAACTTTTAGGATTGTACCTGCCAAAATATCAAATTCAGCTTCAGATGGCAGATGAAGCCATAAAATAAGTTCTGTGGTCATAGAGGTAAATAGTGTTGGTTTTTCATTGATCTGCCCAGCCACTCCTAAATGCATGTAATAGAAACATTTATACCATGGTCTACCAAAAGAAAAAGCAATAATATGCTCGTTTAATTGCATACCATTGTCTTCAAGGTAGCAAGCTTAAAAATTTCACTAGTCTCATGGGATAGAAATGAATTCTAATGTAAAGTTTCTTAAGAACCTAATTGGATTTTCTTCCTATCTCATCGTTGGACTTTGTGTGAGTTTTTTCTTGAACTTTTTAGGAACTTTAGCTCTTGAATCATATTAGCACAAATTTTACTTTGATGAAATCATAATTTACTTCACTACTAGGGAATCTGCCAGATAACTAATAATGCACTATCTTATGCATCTCATTGGTGATACTTGAAAAAAGGAAATAATTTCTAATGAGATTATATATAAACTAGTGGCCCTGTGCATGAAATTCATGCACATTAAAAGAGGATTAATTAGAGGAAATGTTTTAATATTGCTATTTGTCCTTTCTCTGTAATAGAAGGGTCAGAGATGAAAGAAAATTAGTAAATTGTATATGAAAATCTTCCTCCTGTCAGAGTCTAGGGCACACCACAGGACCCATAGTCAAGTCCCTGCCCACCCATGTGCACCTCAAAATTTTTCAAGACCCAAACCTGGCCACCCCCTCCCCATTGGGCTATTTCCAGACCTGGCCTGTCCCACCTTTGTCAAGCTTGGGGGGGGGGGAGGTGCCACAGCCTCAGGTCCCCTGGCTCAGTGTCTGGGCGAGGGGTGCAGCCTCAGGTCCCCCAGCCCAGCACTGAGGCGAGGGGGGGGGGGAGAGGGAAGGGGTGTACCTTGAGGTCCCTGTCAAGCCCCGCCAGGCGGGGAGCGCTAGCTCAGGTCCCCCAGCCCAGTGCCGGGGCAGGGGTTGCGGTCTCAGGTCCCCTGGCCTGGTGCTGGGGTGGGAGGCTAGGCCTTAGGTCCCCCATCAAGCCCCATTGGGCAGGGGGCACGGCCTGAGGTCCCCAGCCCAGCACTGAGGCGGAGGGGTGCACCTTTAGGTCACCTGTCAAGCCCTGCCAGGTGGGGAGTACAACCTCAGGTCCCCTGGCCTGGTGCCAGGGCAGGGGGCATGGCCTGAGGTTCCCTGTCAAGTCCTGCCAGATGAGAAGCGCATCCTGATGTCCCCTGTCAACCCCCATATGGGTGGGGGTGCAGCCTTGGGTCCCTGCTGATTGCTCGTTAAGGCTCTTTCCTGGAACTCAGCCTCTGATGTGGGTGCAGCCATCTTGTGTACGGAAACTCCACCTCCTCTGTGGGTGCTGCCATCTTTGTGGCAGAGTGATGGTCAATTTGTATATTCCCTTTTTATTATATAGGATGGGTAGGAATTTCTAGCTATGGAATAATATATTAGATGTAAAGAAATTTTTCTGCAATAAAAGTAACTAGATTGTTTCCTCATGTCAATAGGATAATATAGCCATAAAAATTAGCACTTTCCTGAGGCCTAAAAGAAATGGTAGTCCTAGGTTCACTTCTCAGGATTTTGTTTGTTTTCTTTTTCATTTGGCTTTTGTTACCAAGAATCAGGAGAGATTTCATGTGTCTGGGAACTGGAACAGGTGCTGCAGGCAGGACCCTGTGATTTACTGTACATGGTGACCAAGGAATCATTCAGCAGGATACCAGGTTTCCAAAAGGATAATTTTTGGGAACTGATGCAGAGTGGTTGGCAAAAGTGAGCTAATCCACATCCATATTGGTTGTCTTACACTGTAAACTATTAGGCAGGGTCTACCTGTATCTGTTTTCTTCAGCATTTAACATTAGTCTTGATGTTTAATAGACTGCTGAAAACCTATAGGCAGTAGATATTGTAACTCACACTTTATTTTTACCTTTGATTCAGATGTATTCTTGTTAGAGCTTTTACGTAGTATCAGGAAAGGGGTTAAATTATCTCTTTCAAATCTATTAGTTTATAAATGAGGAAGTTAAGGCACAAAGAGATATAGGGACTTGTTCAAGACCCATAGCTAGCGGGTCTTTGGGCTTTCACTTGGCTTCTTCAGTCAGGCCTGAAGCCAGGATTATCAGGACTTGGTATGTTATCCCTGTGGAGCCAGCCTAGATAATTTTGTATTATATCTATTTTCAGCTTATGAAACATTTTTGTTTCTTGATTGATTACTGAAACACTCTTATGTCTCCATTTTCTCTCTTCTTTTTTTTAAAAAAAATTTAATGTTGACATAATTGCAGGTGTCCCCCTTTTCCCCACCATTTGCCCACCTCCACTCACTCCTCCCTCCCCCATCCCTCGACCTTCACCAAACTTTGTCCACATCCATGGGGTATGTACATAGGTTTTTTAGCTAATCCTTTCACCTTTATCCTGTCACTCCATCCCCCTCCCCTCAGGCACCTGCCAGTCTCCATTTTTTCTATGTACAGAAAAACACTCACCTCAGGGTTGATCTGGGGATTACAGGGATTGATGAAAGAAAAGCACCTACCAGCCTGGCCAACAGTAGATGCTTAATGTGCATTTCTTTCCCTTTCTTCTGCTTCCCAGATGTATTGGGTGGACTGACTACATTTAAGGAGTAGATGCATTTGTGGCTCTTGCAGCTTCTTTCAGGAGTTGAGCACTAGCTGTGGTAGTTATGCTGAATTAATTTGGTTTGTGGCTTTGGTGTTTTTTTGTATATATCACCTGAGCTTTGGTCTGGCTTCTTCAGTGAGAATTATTTCTTCCAAAAATTGAACTACACCAAGTTTTTTTAAATGATAACTTTTTAAAATTATGAATTTTAGCCGAAACCGGTTTGGCTCAGTGGTAGAGCATCGGTCTGCGGACTGAAAGGTCCCGGGTTCGATTCCAGTCAGGGGCATGTACATTGGTTGTGAGCACATCCCCGGGTGGGGGGTGGGGGGGGGGTGTGTGTGCAGGAGGCAGCTGGTCGATGTTTCTCACTCATTGACGTTTCTGGCTCTCTATCACACTTCCTTCCTCTCTGTAAAATATCAATAAAATATATTTTTTTAAAATAAAATAAAATTATGAATTTTAATTGATTTCAGAGAGAGGAAGGGAGAGGGAGAGAGCTAGAAACATCAATGATGAAAATCATCAATAGGCTGCCTCCTACATGACCCCTACTGGGGATTGAGGCTACAACACAGGCATGCACCCTGACCGGGAATTGAACCATAACCTCCTGGTTCATAGGTCCACACTTATACACTGAGCTACACTGGCCAGGCCACCAAGAATTATTTCTTAAGCATGGCTAGCTCTGAAGCTTTAGTCTGAGGAGCTCTTACCCAATACCCTCAGCCTTAGACCCCTGGGACTCTTATCTCTTCTCCAAAGATACATGTAAATTTACTTCATTTAATGATGGCCTGTTATGCACCTAGGCACTGTTCTAGGCCAAGGATATAATAGTGAACAAGAGAAAAAAATGCATACCCACATATAGCTTGTATTCTAGTGAACAGTAAAAAAGGAGAAAGGCTATGCTTTTCTCCTTGTAATTAGACAAGGTCATCAGGTCATTTTTGTTCAATGGGTTGCTAGCAGAGGTCTCACTTGTGGGCTGAAGCATTTATTTGTTGGTACAAGACTCTTCAGTGCTCTCCTTTCTTATCTGAATCATGTAATTGCATATAGAGAGAGATGCCATGAGATCAAACCAGTTTAGAAAGCTGAGTCCCTTACACGGTGGATCATCTCTTCTGTGAGTCCCCCAAGCCTATAATGGGCTTTGTGGGAACAAGAAATAAACATTTATGTTTAACCACTGAGATGTGTGCTGTGTGTTTCTGCAGTATTACCTGGCCTGTTTTATATATATATAGTGGTTTTTTAAATTGATTATCATATCACATAATTGTCCTTATCCCCCCATTCCCATCCCAAACCCCTCCCTACATATTCCCCCACCCCCCCTGTTGTCCATGGGCCACTGGCTAGGTCTATATGCATGCACACAAGTCCTTTGATTGATCTCTTCCCCTTACCCCCACCCTCCCCTACTTTCCCTCTGAGATTTGAGAGTCTGATCGCTGCTTCTCTTTCTCTGGGTCTGTTTTTGTTCATCAGTTTATGTTGTTCATTATTTCATCTACCGGTAGATGTGTGAGATCATGTGATCCAAGAAATACCCTTGTAAGAACCTAAACTGTGACAAGCCATAATGGTTATGCTGAGAGGCAAATGAATCAGTCTGTAGTGAATTCCTTTCTGGGCCAACAGTTCTTTTGAGTCCCAATTTCAATGTCAAATAGTTCCTTATGGCATGATATTTCAGATCTGGTTGGTGGAGAAATGGTGGTAATGCAGGTCTGACCATCTCTGGTTTGGTCCTGGGCATCCTTCAGCAGCACGCAGCTGCTGTCTGCTGGTATGGTGAGGCATCATCAGCATCTTCCATCTCTAAATTGTCTCTTCTGTCTTCATGGCAGGAGCACCTCTGTCTATTCCTCTCTGTTACAGGATTCCAGATGGTCTCGGAGTTGTTTTCTGAAAATATACAAACATATTCTCGACCAAAAGTTAATAAAGGGATATTTTCTTTAAATTTGACGTGGGATTCTTTTCCATTTCCCCCACCCCCCTCAAATAACTTTCCTCTGGCTTGTTTTGACACCATGTGTGTATTTTCATGAATGTCTTGCTGTTAGCATTTTGAATGAAGGTTAATTTTCTAAAGTACAAATTTTTTAGGTGTAAATTATTCTCAGGATATTTTTCCTTACATGATATTCTTCCACTATCACCCCCTTTTTTACTTTAAATAATAGGAGACTTTTGGAAATTTTATAATGTAGTTTTGATAGCTTTTACATTTTAATTATTTGCGCTACACTATGACTGCTTTAGGTTTATAACGTGCAATTTTACCATGAGACGCTCTGCCAATAAGAATTTTTGTTAACACTTTAGGAACAGCTTTTTGTACAGTACAGTCAGTTTTTCTAGAATACTTATTTATTTCCATTAGCCACATTAATTTCCTCTGAGAAATTGGCTACTCTTTATCTGTCAAACTCAACACTCTAGCAACAATCTTATTTACCATGTGTATATTAGTGGAAATGATTATTTGCCTTCTTGAGAAGGGCCTGAGCATTTCTGCTACTAGGCTGGACTTAGATATTAAAAACCCACTTGCCCACATCTTGGGTTCAAGACCTCTCAAACAAGTCTTGTTGCAGTGAGAGGGCAGCTGCTGTCAGCCAAGTCTCTGTCTGTTACCTGGGTCCCAATTTGAGCTTTGCATGGGAAACGAAGCAGACCTGGCCTTTTTAATAGAGGTGGCTCTTACATTAGAGCTTTGGAATTTTTGGTTTTCCATTCTACTTAGCCTTTGGCCCTCATGAAAGATCTAGCTTCCTTTAGGTGGATGGATGCTCCACTAAACTGATGTAACACTGATGGGAACACTTAGGAACTTACAAGACTATAGGTAAAAATAAAAATATAAATAAAACAACAACAAAAAGGACTATATAAGATATTTTTTAAAAGATTCATTGCTTATCAGGACACATATCCTAGTTGGTCAGTTTAAGTGGACAAGGCAATCTTCTCCCTCTGGCAATCTTTTCCCTCATTCCTCTTTTTTGTTCTTTGTTCCTTTGTACACCACTGCCCCATGTGCACAAGATGTGCTTCTATTGATCAATGAGGTGGGAGAAGATAGGGATGCCTTTCATTCCTCGTGTGAGTACAGATTTCAGGGGATGGTTTGGTAACTACCCCTGTGGAACCGTCTGTGAGTTGTGCCTCAAAAAAACAAAAACAGGGCATATGGCAAATCCTACACCCCTATTGGTGTATAAAGGAGGTGGTTGTTCTTTCTGGGCTAAAGGATGACAGTTGGGAAGAAGCTTGAGTAGCAAAGCTTGGGGAGTGAGAAGTCTCTGGTGGGAATATCCTAGTTTAGCCAATAGCCAGCGACACAATGTCTCAAAACTCCTTATGCTTGGAATTTGGGGTGGACATGTGGAAATTGTTAAAGGAACTTCTATAGCCTTGTCACTGGGATCAGAGCAGATAACTAAAAAAAATCCCAAATACTGAATCTATTGCTCTGGCTAGGTAGCTCAGTTGGTTAGAACAGTGGTCTGCAAATCTCGGCTCATGAGCCACATGGTTGCCGCTCGGTTGACTAATGTGTTTGCCGATCACTAGGTTGTTAGAGCATTGTCTTAATATGCTAAAGTTACGGGTTTGATCCTCAGGGCACAAACAGAAACAACTAATGGATGTATGAATAAGTAGAACAATTCTCACTTGCTCTCGCTCTCTCCTCCCTCTAAAATCAATCAATAAAATATTGAGGCTTGTTTTAAAAATGAAATCTGAGACATGACCCTATATTCAGTTTCCATTATTAGTATTAAAGTTCTCACAATTCTCACAAATATATCCTCCATACCCATATTTTAAAGACAAACCAGAAGGTGCTTTAGTTTGTTCAGATAACAGGCTCACAGTGGCTCCAAGGCTGGTTTTGAGCAATGCAATTGACCAGGCTAAGCCCCCAAATCCTCAACCTCTCCTCTGCCCTAGTCTAAGTGGCCGAAGTGCTGGGCACATCCCAGACCCAGAGTTCTCCCCAACATTAAGTGGACTCTGGAACTCGAAGATGATCATAAGAACCTCAGCTATCTTAACGAGGGGAATGAGAACTTGGAATCAAACAGTAAGATGATAGATATTGCACCACTCTTAGAACTAATACAACAGATTAAGCTTTTAAAAAATATATATTTTATTGATTTTTTGTAGAGAGGAAGAGAGAGGGATAGAGTTAGAAACATTGATGGGAGAGAATCATCGATCAGTTGCCTCTTGCACACCCCCCACTGGGGATGTGCACGCAATCAATGTACGTGCCCTTGACAGGAATCGAACCCGGGACCTTTCAGTCAGCAGGCCGACGCTCTATCCACTGAGCCAAACCAGTTTCGGCCAGATAAAGCTTTATAATTTTTGGATACACTGATCCTTATGGAAAAAATAAGAAAGCTTACTGATGAATTTTTTAAACCAATTGATATACAGGGCACAAAAATGTATACATACTTTAACAGCTGATAGCTGTTAAGTGAAATGTATTTTAATAAATACTGCCTTTGAATTATTCAAAGTGTGTATACTAGTATACATTTTTGGGGACACCCTATATTTCCAACAACATGATTTTCACACTAAGCATTTGTCCATGATTTGTACAAACAACAGTTTCAAAGCATTGGAGGGGAAAAGTGAATGATCTTTAATGTTCATTAGGAGAAAAGTAAAATTAAGTATTTTTAATTTTAAAAATCTTAAATTAGAAAAGTTTTATGCTGGCAAACATCCTATAATGCACAAGACATGTACACACACACAACAGAGATCCATCCAGCCCAAAATGTCAATAGTACCAAGGTTAAGAGATCCTGCCCTGAAGCAATAGTAGTGGAAATGGACCAGAGACAGTGTTAGAGACATCTCATCCAGAGACCAATCAGTCTCCTTTGATATTCTTTATAATGTTTAAATACTTGACACCCACTCAATTAGATCTCATGATTCCAGTCTTCCTTGTACTTTTTTACCCATTCATTCATTTGGCAAATATTTACCACCAAATACTATTTGAGGTGCTGTGATTTAGCAATGAAGAAAGAAATTCCTGCTCTCTAAGAATCTTACATTCTTTCAAAGATTGACAGACATTAAACATATAAATGCATCTCATAAGACTGTCCTTAAGGTATTAACATTTAGTTATAAGATTTGCATGCAGATGTTTCAAAGGTATTGTTAGCTAAAAAGTTTTAAGAATGAAAGATTGTGTTGTCCTATACACTAATAGGTTGTATATTAGTCAGGGAGCATACAGAGGGCAACCAATCAATGTTTCTTTCTCACATTGATGTTTCTCTCTCCCTTCCTTTCTCTCTACAATCAATAAAAACATCCTTGGGCAAGGATTTAAAAAAAAAAGGTTACTTTTAAAAAAGAATAAAAGACGGAAGTAATTAAAGGTTTTCAAATTTATTTCACCCATGTTCAAAATCCAGTCCTTTTACTCTAGTTACTATGCAAGTCACTTACCCTATAATAGTAGGTATGCATGTCTTGGGGCTACCAGGGAATTTAGACTTTACTTGCAATTCTCAATAATCCCAAACTTATGAAAAACTATATAGTATCACTTGACTAGAATAGTCAAGTATATGGGAAATGCTTGAACAGTTTCAGAAGCACAGCTACCTCCAGATGACAGAGCAGGATGGCATCAAGGTAAAAAGTTTTCAGGCTAATTACCTGAGCACATGGAGTGGGAAAGTTACTTCTTAGAGTCCTATGTTCTCCACAAGAAAAAAATGCTCAGTACTTCTCTTTTTCTCAACTAAAAATCTAAACAAAGGATGAGCAGCAGGAGCGCAAGAAAACTGCAGCTGATAATGGTGAAAGCAAGGATTCACCTATGAGGAAGTCAGAGATGAAAAAGCTGGGTTATCAGAACTTGGATGGTTAGAAGGAGGCCCTGAAGATCTGGGATTCAGATCTTGGAGTTGGTAGCTGGTCGAAGCAAACTGACATGTGCTGATATTTCTGAGGCATCCAGTGAGACTGGTTCTGGAAGATACATTGTCTACTTCATTCACTGATTTATATCTGCTTCCTATCTAGCACATTATAGGCAATAAAATGTTTACTGAATGAATAAATGTATTCTGCAATTTCTTACCTGTCTACTACAGACCATTCAGAGTAAGTCAGTTACTTGTTGGGAGCTCCAATACTCTTGTTTCTTTTTCTGCTCAGCAGGCTATGCGATAAAGCAATTTGGAGGGTGGGGACAACCTAAAAATGCAAGGTCAATAATTGCATCACTGTTTCCCAGGCCACAGCAGACCCAGGAGTGTGAGGAGTCTACTAGTTGAGTATCTCCATTTCCTTAGAATTTTGCTTGACTTTCAGTGGCTCCTCATTTATCAATTCCAGTTTCTTTGAGCTGGTATGTAAACCCTTCAGTAGTCAATCCACCCAGGCAATCTCCCTCTTCCAGACCATAAATCTCCAAATAAGTCACGTTCTCCCAAAGAGGTCACAATGAAGTCCAACACTTTGCCTTTGTCCAGGATTTTAACAGATTTTCATTAATTAAGTAGACATTAAGTATGTGACTCTACGAACTGGTCTACATAGCTGGTAATAAGAGCCATGCTTAGTGTCATAAGGACACTGTATGCAAGGAAACCTGAAGTGGCCCCAGCAAGACTCAAACTGGGGAAACACTGAAGTATATTCCTTTTTTATCTTATAAATAAATTTTATTTCTCAACATGTTACCTTTCTAATTCAACAAGTATATCACTGTACAAGTGGTGAATGCATAGAGCCCTTGCTATTTTTTTAAAGTGCTTTGTGTTTTTTATTATTTACCACAAGTAAAGGTCAAGAATTGTTCTTTCTTTGAGTCCTTGCTATTTTTAATGGAAATTCCTTGCGTTTTAGATTTTACTCTTTTAAACATATTTGTAATTTCTATTTGTTCTAAATATGCTACACTAGAAAATGTGTAAGTCATTAACATATCCAGTGAAATCTATTAATTCTAATCTTAGATTTTTTTTTAAAAAAATTCTCACCTGAGGTTATGTTTCTATCAATTTCTAGAGAAAGAAGGAGGAAGAGAAAGAGAAAGTGGAAGAGAGATAGAGACAGGGGCGGGGCGGGGGGGATGAGAAACATTGATCAATTTGCTCCTGTAACGTGTCCAGACCAGCAACTTTCCCCCAGTGAGGGTCCTCTGTTGGACAATGAGGCTGGAGTTCTAGTTAAGGCTTTTCCCACATTTCCCACATTGGTATAGTCTCTCCTCTGAGTCCTCAGGATAGAACCCGCAATTTTTTGGTATATGGGATTGAGACATCTGATCAGGACTAAAGTATATTCTTCTGGCCTACCTTGGCTTCTCCTGCCCCCAAAATTAAAAAAAAAATTTGAGGTAGAATGTACATTATTTTTGCTCATTTAATTCCTCAAAAAGGCAGGGACCATGTCACTTGCTTTTCACCATAGCTTAGCCAAGGTACTAATAGCTCATGTGCATGGGGGCCAGGGACAATGGGCAATGTACCAACTTTCTGCCATTTCATATACATGGATATTTCACAAAAGCTTTCATTTTTATGCCTTGTTGTAGATTGGTAAGTTTTAATTTGGTTCTACTGCTCTTTAAACCTAGCTTTCCTTTTATCTGCAGTCAGAGCCTTCCCTAGTTCCTGCATTTTCCTTATACCTATGATCTCCATTCTTGGTGACAGCTCAGACCCATCCCAACCCAATTCTATTCCTCCTCTCCCCATTTCCTGTCCTTTTTTTTGTCTCTGTATGTCCTACTGCCCTGAAGCAAGTTCTATACTTAAATACTTATGAGGACCCTGCAGGCTTCAACATGAGTGTAAGGTTTCTAATTGAGAAAACTACAAAGGCCAAGGAAGTGGAAGGAGAAACTCCTTTATTTTAGTCAGTAATAATAATACTTTTATATTTGTTTAAAAAAATTTTTTTAAGGGATAAGAAACCAGGAACTGGTTTGGGGATGGTGGTAAAATGAGAAATCTTACAAAATTATATATTATGCTTGCTAAAAGAATAGGTTGCATAGATTTAGTATTACTCAATGGCTTAATGTATCCTTCTTTTCCGTTGTTCCTTTTTTGGTGGTGGCTGTGTTGTAGAATAATGATCTTCCCTGAAGGTCACAGTAGTATATAACAGTAAGTGCCTAGAAGTCAATTATTGGTTTATAATAGATCTGGGCTGTTAAAATTCTGGATGTAGTCCCCAGGAAAGGGGAAGAATTTCTTCTCTGATATAGCCCAGAAAGTTCTCAGGCTACTGACCATGAATTCTTTGTTCAGAGCAAGGATACTCTAGTTTCCCAGCAGGAATTATGGTGGGTTTTAAAATATATATATTTTTATTGATTTCAGAAAGGAAGGGAGAGGGAGAGAAATATCTATGATGAGAGAGAACCACTGATCGGCTGCCTCCTGCATGCCCCCTACTGGGGATTAAGCCCACAACCCAGGCATGTGCCATTGATCAGAATTGAATAGGGGACCCTTCAGTCCTCAGGCTGACACTCTATCCACTGAGCCAAACCAGCCAGGGCAATTATGGTGGTTTTTAAAAAATCTACTTTTATTGATTTCAGAGAGAAAGGGAGAGGGAGAGAGACAGAAACATCTATGAGAGAGAATCATTGGCCGGCTTCCTCCTGCATGCCTCACAGTTGGGATTGAGCCTACAACCCAGGCAGTGCCCTGACCAGGAATCAAACCATAATGTTCTTGTTCATAGGTTGATGATAACTCACTGAACCACACTGCCAGGCAGTAATTATGGATTTTATAGCCTTCTCTCCTTCAAAACAAAATCAAAATCCACAATGAGATAGGATTGTGAAGTTCTGAGCAGAAATAGAGAGGCCCATGCATTCTTGGGTTTATTCCTATTCCTGGACATGGTTCTTGAGATCCAGTTGTCAAGCTTCCTGCTAAGCCAGGGATTGGCTATTAGAACTATCCACAGAACAAGGAGGCTCTCAGAAACACATGTTGACCTAAGGACTTGATATCGGGTTTTCTACATATTAGTCACATCTCTTGCTTTCTGTAATGTATCTCTTCTATGTATATTCCGATGGCAGATGAGGGAAGAGTTCTTAGTGAAGCTTTTCTCACACTGAAAGAACTTATGTGGCTTTTCCCCAGTGTGGGTTTCCTGGTGGGCACTGAAATGGGAGCTGTTCTTGAAGCTTTTCCCACACTGGGCACACTGGTACAGGCCCTCCACAATGTGGACTTGCCAATGAGCGCTAAATGGGAATTTGTTGACTCTTCCCACAGACTGCACTCATAAGGCTTCTCCCCAGTGTAGGTCCGCCTGCGGTTTTAGGTCTTCTAACAGCAACTCCACTCTTGAAACAAAGTCTCTACTTGATTATTACATTTCTCGGGAAGCTTATCCCTTTGCTCCTGCCGATTCCTGCAGCCATCTGCAAGCGTCTAGGAAACGGTTTCCATGCAAGCACCGGCTTCCATGAATAGTTTTCTTCTCGACAGGAGACCTTTCGAGGCCACCTGCGTATTTGTCCAGGATTTTCTCCAATTCCTCACTAATTTTTCTGTCCTGCCGGGCTGATGGAGGACAGTCTCGCTGATCCTCCAACTCTCTGTTCAGGTCCTTCTTATGAGTCCGCGGCATCGCGCTGTGTCCCCGGGTAGTCACGGTTCTCCTGAGCCTCCAGGCTGCGTTCTCAGCCCGCCTCCTCACCTACTCGGATCTTCAATCTATTGTGCAATTAACTAATTTGAAATCTTGCTCCACCTGTTGAACTCTGTATCCCATCCTCATCTACACAGAATCCGGTAGAACCTTTAAAACTGCAAGATCATGTCCATCCCTGTTAACACTGAACACAGGATAGAATCCAAACGCCTCTTCCCAGCCTGAAAGGCCCTGCATAACATGGGCCCTGCTTTCCTCTCTCACTTTCTCTCCTACCGCCCTTCTCCTTGATCCTGGAGCTCTAGCCACATACCCTCCATTCCATTCCAAACACGCCAAGTCCTCTCCCACCGGAGGCTGTCAGAATGGGGCTGCGGGCACAGCTCTTGGCACAACCAGGTCAAACGTCTCCTCGACGAGTCCTCGCCCCACTACTGCCTCCCGAGGTCGTTGTCCGCTGGTGGAATCCGGAGCCGGTGCCTTACCTCGCGGTACACCCCGCGAACGGCGCGACGCCAGCGGCTCACCGCGAGAGGGCGACACGCGCTGCCCAGCGCACGAAGGCCGCTCTAGGCGCGGCGGCTTGGAGACTCGGGGGCTTTCATTCTGGGCTGCCACGCCGAACTGGGCGTGGATACCCGTTCTTCCAGCGGGTCCTGGGGTTGCGGCGCGGACCACTTCGCGGAGCTGCACTGGGCCTGGCCGGAAGCACTCGGCTTCCGCTTCCGGTGGCAGCGCGGGCGCCCCAGACCTGGAGTAGTAAGGGCTCCGGCGGGCGGGGGCTTGTGGGCCTCGCCCCGACCCTGAGCTGACCGACCGCCCAGCTCGGCCCTCGCGACTCCCCGGGCACCGCGCGGCGGGTTTTGCGGTTGAGCCGTAGGAAGAGAGAGTGGCCTCTTAGAAACCGAGCTCCCAGTTTCCCGGGTAACCAAGACTCGCTTTCCCCGGGGAGTCGGCTGCGGAGTCCCGGAGACCTGCCGGCCGCTGCAGGCGGTTGGAGGCGAACGCCATTTCTCGTGGCCGAGCGGTCGGAGCCGGACGCCCTGGCGCAGGTAACTCCGGGCCCGCCCGCCTGTGTGTGTGTGTGTGTGTGTGTGTGTGTGTGTGTGTGTGTGTGTGTGTGTGTTGCGGACTGATGTTAACAGTTGGAGAACCTTAGTTCAGCGTCACTTGTCACTTTCTCCTGATGCAAAAGCATAGGACGTGTCCCGGGCCTCCTGAGCCGGGGTGGACAGCGAGGAGCCGACCATTCATTTGTGAATACCGTGGCGTCCTGTAGAGTCTCCAGGCGGGTTCTGTGGCATCTAAAAGGCATCGCCACCCTGGCCCCAAGTCTTAACTTGGGTGTTAGCATTTTAGAGACCTCTCAGAAGTTCTGGCCACTGACTAACAGCTCCCTCCCCAGCCGGGACCTCTTGGCAAGACTAGCTAGTGATGTTTGTACAACCAAAGACTATTTTGTCGTTTAAGGAAAATAAAATTGACTACGTTTAAAAAATAAAAGTATTAGCCGAGGCCAGGTTAGCTCAGTGGTAGAGCGTCGGTCTGCGGACTGAAAGGTCCCGGGTTCCATTCCGGCCAAGGGCATGTACATTGGTTGCGGGCACATCCCCGGTAGGGGGTGTGCAAGAGGCAGTTGGTCGATGTTTTTCTCTCATCGACGTTTCTGGCTCTCTATCTCTCTCCCTTCCTCTCTGTAAAATATCAATAAAATATATTTAAAAAAATAAAAGTATTAGAGGCCAGATGCAGGAAAGTTGTGTAAGGGCCTTGGACCTGGTCCCTGCCTGCTGGTGGCCAGGAGCCTCTGCAGCCTCTGCCTCACCCCGGCCTGCTGTGGCTTTGTCCAGAAGGAAGGACACCCAGAAGGGTGTCTGGTCTAATTAGCATATTATGCTTTTATTATATATATTTTTATTGATTTGAGAGAGGAAGGAAGAGAGAGATGGAAACATCAGTGGTGAGAGATTGGCTGCCTCCTGCACACCCCCTACTGGGGATTGAGCCCAGAACCTAGGCATGTGCCTTGACTGGGAATAGAACCAGGATTTCCTGGCCCATAGGTTGATGCTCAACCACTGAGCTATGCCAGCTAGGCATGAAAAGTTTTTTTATTTTTTAAAGTAGTCATCACTGCATTTGTCTTCAGTGAGCTGTGCTGTATGTAGTTCAGTTAAATAAAAGGAGAGAAAGAGCCTGGCAGTTGATTGATAAAGAGAAGACAAGGCAGGATGTTTTTTCTTCATTTTCTCATAATAAGTAGCAACTAGTAAAGTTCATGTGACCTTATTATCTGTACTTTTTTCTGCCCTCAGTGACTTAGGAAGAAGATCCTTTTTTGTTCCAGACCAGACTGGGCCTCTGTTCTCAAAGTTAGTGCTCGTGGTGTGTCCAACCCAGGAGCAGACTATTCCAGAGCATAATGACGGTAAGTCTGAAGGTGGCCGAGCATTAGAACCAGAGCTCTGGGAGACTAAGGGACCTGTGACAGCGAGTAAGAAATATACAGCACAAATGGACAGTCTCAGCTGGAGAGCACTTCCAGAGCTTCCACTGTCATGAAGCAGGTGGCTGCTGGCCAACTTCAGGAATTATACTGAGGTCAGAGGTCTACTCAGAAAAGCAGATCTTGGAACTGCTATCAGTTCCTGCCCATCCTGCCCAGGGATACCAAATCCCAGATAAAGAGGCACCATCTACAGAGCATTGAAGAAGCTGTGGCCTTGGTGTGCCACTTGCAGAGTGAATCTGCTCAAATGGGATATGGATGAGAAGAAAAATTCCTCATAAATCACAATGAAATGGGATGAAAGTAGATATTTGGGGCGTAGGGGCATTTAATTGAGAAATAAGATGAGTTAGGTCAGTGATCTCTTGTTCCTTTGGGCCATTTAAGGCAGGACCAGAGGCCACAGACATACAGGAATAGTCCTTCCACAGATTTCAGAGACCCTGGCAGAGACTTCCATGGCCTTAGAAAAAGAATTGGTTTTTCCCCCCTCTTCACAGCAGGGTGTATTAAGGGTAATAAACTTAGTCTGGCCTAACCTATGGGATGGATCTTAAGTTCTTAGAGACAAAGGGCAACAAGGAGTTGGAGAGTAAGGGGAGAACAAAAAATGGATCATACTTAGAGAACAAAAGAAGATTACAAAGAGGAAAAAGAAAAAGGGAAATCGAGATTTGGAAATCCCAACAGAGTGGCTGAGATAAGAAAGATGTTGAGGGCCCTAATCGGTTTGGCTCAGTGGATAGAGCATCGGCCTGCAGACTGAAAGTTCCCACGTTCCATTCTGGTCAAGGGCATGTACCTTGGTTGCGGGCACATCCCCAGAAGGGGGTTTGCAAGAGGCAGCTGATTGATGTTTCTCTCTCATTGATGTTTCTAACTCTATCCCACTCCCTTCCTCTCTGTAAAAAATAATTAAAAATAAATATATAAGAAGAAAGAAAGAAAGAAAGAAAGAAAGAAAGAAAGAAAGAAAGAGGGATAGTGTCTTCCATACCATAGTTAAGCCCTCCACTGCCCTTCCTTAGTGGTTGGTCCTTGGCTCAGCTGGTGAGAATCCAGGGTATGCCCTTGGGCAGGTGGCAGCATATCAATTGGCTTCGGGTCTACTGTCAGGAATACAGGACAGGCCCAACTGGCATGGCTCAGTGCTTGAGATTCAACCTAGAACCAGGAGGTCATGGTTCAATTCCCACTCAGGGCACATGGTGGGTTGTGGGCTCTATCCCCAGTAGGGGTCATGTAAGAGGCAGCCAATCAATGATTCTCATTATTGATGTTTCTATCCCTGTCTCACTCTCCCTCTCTGAAATTAATTTAAAAAAAAAAAAATATATATATATATATAAGACTACAAGGCAGAACATATGTTTGATGTCAAGTCATTTGGAAGGATGTTGGAACCAAGTTCATTCCTCCCACTTCTCTATTTTATCAACATTCTCTGATCATAGAGAAAATCTAGTTGATAGGACAGTTAAAATTTTTAATCTTTGGAAAAAAGTATAAGATAAATCACTGCAGTAGAAGAGAGAGAGGCTGTCAAGACAACATGAACACACCCCTGCTAGTGGTCTGAGCTAGGCTGTATGTAGAGGGATGGAGGCTACTCTTGGAGGGCTGGCAATAGCCACATCTTTTTCCTTTTATCCTAAATTTCACAGACTGTGGAAAATTGGTGGATGTTTTCCCACTTCCCCAAATATGGACTATTTGCTTTCTCCTCCCTCTTCCACAAGCCCCAAGCCTCAAGTAATTCTGGTAACATGGATGGGAATTATTTCCAGGTTGCAGTCCATGTGCTGGGAAAGGAGGCAATGTTTTGGGGAGAAACAGCAGAGACCTCAGACTTCAAACTGAAGCCAGCAGAGTCCCAGCCAGTGTGCAGGTCCCAGGATGAAGAATTTTGGAATGAACAACAGCTGAGCAGGAAAACTCATAAAGAAACTGAGTCTATGTGTGAGAGGGGTAAGGAGCTTCATGATAATTTCTTTGCTGGGAGCTGTGATCATAATTTGTCCAGCCAGAACATTGTGGCCACTTTCTGCATTCCCAGCTTTGTGGATGTGCAGATGTAGTCATGTTAGCAATTATGATTACCCCTGCCCCCTCCCCTCACAGATGGCCTTAGAATAGACCAGCTGTTGTGAAGGTGGGGATTGGCCTAAGGTACAGAAATATCCAAACCAGAGGACCCTGGTAATAACACCATGAACACTGTTCCTTAGAAAAGTGGAGGATTGAGCCACCCCATCCTCAAATCACAGAAGGAATTGGGATCACAAATGGGCTGTCAGTGGTCGTATGTGAACTATAATTGTGTACCATGAAAATAAGTAAATGATAAATAATACACTCCTGCTATACACTGGAGTCCCTGAGTATTTCATTTTCAGATCCATTAAATTTTTCTTAATTCATAACTATCTGTATATATAAAAGGCCATTATGCACCATGGCCGGTTTGGCTCAGTGGGTAGAGCATCAGCCTGTGGACTGAAAGGCCCCAGTTTCAATTCCGATCAAGGGGATGTACCTTGGTTGCAGGCACATCCCCAGTGCAGGAGGCAGCTGATTAATGTTTCTCTTCAATGTTTTTAACTTTCTATCCCTCTCCCTTCTCTGAAATCAATAAAGATATATATATATTTTTAAAAGGCCAATATGCGGAGGGGAGGGAAATATGGGGGAGATAAGAGATCAACTGAAGGACTTGTACACATGCATATAAGTATAACCAATGGACACAAAACTCTGGGGAGGGAGGGCATGGGGGGGCGGGCAATGGTAATATATGTACACAGATAATAATTTAATAAAAAATAAATAAATAATAAAAATAAATAAATAAATAGGCCAATATGCTAAGTGTCCTTCTGATCATCTCTGACTGGTCACTATGACACACTAACCACAATGGGGCAGATGTTTAACACAGAAGCTGCCATGATGCACGCTGGCCATTTACAAAGAAACGGCACCACAACCTGGTGCCGACAAACCAACACTAGCTTCCCCAAAGTGGGACACAGGACTCGCCACCACCCTGGAGCAATACCCCACCAAATTGAAGCCAACGCTGCCAAGACCCCATGGTGCAAAATGCAGCCCACGGCCCAGCTCAGAAACGGTCTGAGTGCTGGGTAATGATAACACTCAATGTAGTAACGCCCAGCTTCCTCTCCCTAGCGACTAGCCTCCTCGGAGTTTCTTCAGCCCAGGAACATGACTTGCTTTAGAGCCAGATGCAAACATTTACACTTTAACCAAATGTCTGTGAAGCATTTTCCTGTGCCTCATCTCATTTGATCCTCACAGAAGTCCTGGAGTAGGTAGGTAGGAGACTTGGTGGAATCCCATTTTCATTAGCTGGAAAACAGAGATTTAGAAACTTGACCTGACTGAAAAGAAGTAAGAAATGGTGGACCTTGAAAATGACTAGGTTTTCTCACTGCTCAGAGTATAGTCAAACACTGCTGCAGTTAAATATTTTACCATTTGTTCTCCCTGCATGATCTACAATAATAATCTGCTTTGTGTTGATATTTACTCTCGTGTTGCTGACAATTACCTGAAAGAGAAGTTGGGGTGCTTCACTGGGCTGGAAAAAGCTAAATCAGAAAGTAGGTCTAATTAAACAAGCATACATATATATATGTATGCTTATAGTTGACTTAAGTTGACTCATGCCTGCACAATACATATAAAGCTCTTTTTCATGCCAATTGCACGTATGTATTTCGATCTATCATTGTTGATCGAGAATTTGATTGACACTTCTATCATAGAGAAAGGGCAAATAGCGATATTAAAATATTTCTTCTAATTAATTTAATTTCAATGTGCATGGATTTGTGCACCAGGCCATCATATAAGAGGAAAATAAGGATTTTGTTTTAACTTCATGAAAACTAGGCAACCTGTTCTGGGGTTGATAGATACTTGTTTCTTATTAACAATGATAAGACCACTTTCGGTCACCACACACACTTGAAAAAGTTTCCCATCTACTGAATCAAGATTTTATTTTAGAAATGAGCGCAAGATGTGCATAGAAGTGAGAGAAATTTCTGATGGCTCTTTTCCATCCATAGCTGTACCTACTCACCAGATCCTAGACTTTCCTGAGCAGACAAACATGAGAGACTGGACAGTGGCACCTGAGTTCATCTTGTCTGAGTCCCAGGTGAGCCATGCTTTTGAGCTTTCCCTGCTGCCCATGACCCACACTGCCCAGCAGGTGCTCAGGGGCATGTTAGCCCAGATGTTCTCCCTGGGGAACTGGACACCTCCCAGACTGTTTGCTGATCCCTTGCCTCCTTCCTTTCTGCCTTCTCACTTAAAAAAAAAAAAACACACAACAAAATATGTGCTGGGCCCTGGTGGGTTTGCTTAGTAGTTGTTTAGAGTATCATCTCAATATACCAACGTTGCAGGTTCAATTCTCCAGTTAGGGCAACATTCAAGAAGCAATCAGTGAATGCATAAATAACTGGAACAGCAAATCAGTGTTTCTCTCCCTCCTCTCACTTTCTTTTTTCTCCAATCAATAAAAATTTTAATAACAAAACAAAAAAAATCATGTGCTGTTAATGCCTTCAGCCTACCATACAGTTCATGGGCCAGATGTTAGAGTTGCTTCTGGAGTGGCCAGTACTGAGCTGAAGCCCATTCTCTTCTTTAGAGCTTGTTGACATTTGAAGAAGTGGCCGTGTATTTCTCCCCGGAAGAATGGGAGTTACTGGATCCCAGTCAGAAGGCCCTCTACAATGATGTAATGCAGGAAAACTATGAGACTCTCATCTCTCTAGGTAAAGGTTCTCCCCTTGTGTAGAAGTTGAGTGATATGTCATGTTTTCAACTTCCTGGGAATGCACACTCTTGTGAGAGTGTCTGTTCCACTAGCTGGTTGGTTCCTAGCTCTATGGTGTGGGCAGGGAAAAGGCAAATGCAGATCATTTCGGAGCTCTTTCTAAGTACACATTCCTTATCCTGCATAGAATTTTTTACCTCTTTTCCCTCTTCCCTCACAAACATGTTTCATATCTTTCTCTACTCAGTAAAGGGCACTTTCATCCACCCAGTTTGCTCAGAGCAAGAAAATACAGCCATCGTTTACTCTGATCTTGCCATGATATCCCACTACTAATGCATCACTAGTCCTCTTGAGTCCACATTCAAAATATCGTGTGAGCCCAACCATGTCTTATCTTGTGCTTTTAACATTGGGTCTAAGCCATCTCTGACCAGGTCTACCCAGCCAGAGTCTTAAAACCTGATCAGATTATGACATTTTCTTGTTTCAAAATCTTATGATGACTTCTCATCCATTTAGAATAAAATAAAGCCTCCTTATCAAGGCTTCCAGTACTCTCTCAATCTGGCCTCTATAACTTCCTTGCCCTCAGCTCCTGTTCAGTTCTCTTTAGCCACACTATTCTTTTTTTTAAGGATGTTTATTTATTTATTTATTTATAAATATATTTTATTGATTTTTTACAGAGGAAGAGAGAGAGATAGAGAGTTAGAAACATCGATGAGAGAGAATCATCGATCAGCCGGCTCCTGCACCACCACCATCCCTTCCCCCCCCCCCCTTTACTGGGGATGTGCCTGCAACCATGGCACATGCCCTTACCAGAATTGAACCAGGGACCCTTCAGTCCGCAAGCCGACGCTCTATCCACTGAGCCAAACCAGTTTTGGCCACACTATTCTTAATGCTGTTTTTTTGAACTTGCCATGTTCATTTGTACTTTTGGTTTCCCTCTACCCAGTACACTTTCCTGCCACATGGCAAAACTCTCAATTTTAGATCAATTCAAATTTCACATTCTCAAAGAGGCCTTCCACACAGCCTTATCTTGAATAGCTTAATAAAAGCAGAATCTTTTTTTTTTTTAAATTCATTTTATTGATATTTTACAGAGAGGAAGGGAAAGAGATAGAGAGCTAGAAATGTCGATGAGAGAGAAACATCGACCAGCCGCCTCTTGCACACTCCCTACCGGGGATGTGCCCGCAACCAATGTACATGCCCTTGACCGGAATCGAACCCGGGACCTTTCAGTCCGCAGACCGACGCTCTACCACTGAGCCAAACCAGTTTCGGCAGAATCTTTTTTTTTTAATGTGCTTGTGTGTTTTTTTATAATAAGGTTTTCATTGATTTTAGAGAGAGAGGAAGGGAGGGGGGTAAAGAAGCATCAATGAGAGAGAAACATTGATCGTCCCCTACCAACAATTGAGCCTACAACCTGATATGAGAATCAACTGGGGACCTCTTGTTTCATGGGTTGATGTTCAACCACTGAGCCACACTGGCAAGATGGGAAGTAGAATCTTAAATGCTCTCTTAACCTGATTTTGTTTCTCTTAAAACATTTATTACTTCCTGGCATTTCATTTGATTATTCATGTTTGTCTCACTCTCCCACTAGTAGATAAATTCTCTGAAATCAGGGAACTTTGGCTTATGCATCACTACATCTGTCATTCATAGAGAGTGTCTGGCACACCATGGCCATTTGATATACATATTAAAAGACTGAATGAAGACTACATCTCATATTTGATAATACATAGTTACAAAAAGTCCACTAAGTGATTCTGGTTTGTTTCATTCAATGGGATGGGAACCAATGAGCTATGAGTGGTAGAAATACCAGTTTAGTGTCTGGGTTTCAGTTGCTAAATAAAAAGTGTAATTATGACAGCAATCACTTATGCATATGATTCCCACCCCACTGGCCTTTACATTGACCCCGCTAGACCAGATGTTATTCAGGGTGAGTCCTAAAGAGTTGATAGAAACAGCCTGCATTCCCTGCAACCCCTGGAGTTTTATTCCAACTCAGTCAAGTGTGGGGTATTATTGGTGGCAGAACAGGGGGAAATGCATAAGATTTCCATGAACTGTGTCCTTTTGATCAATCAAGCTAGCTAGGTTTGTTTTTTTTTTTTTTCTCTTAATCTCCACTTTGCATATCTATTCACAAATGCAGGGTAAAATCTATTCATTTAACCATTTGGGGTAACAAACTGTAAAAGTGTGTTTTGTTGTTCCTGAAATAGTCTATAATTAATGGATATTGTTAAATTAGCAGTCCTTGACCTCAGTTTTTCCATTTTATAGCCATATTTGTGTTCTCCAAACCTAAAGTCATCTCCTGTCTAGAGCAAGAGAGCCATGATGAGTTCAAGGACAGCCCTGGAGTGCTGCATATAGATAAATACACCATGGGAAGACGGGAAAAGTGCCCTAATAGGAACCTTTGCAAAGACTTAACATTATAAGATTCTACTTATCTATATTTTAAAATTGAGTGATCATTGAATTTTTGTCTCTATTCTTGAGTTTTCTTTCTGCCATTTAGTTGGTTGATTTTTATGTTTATTCCAACAGGGTTAAACCTCAAAAATAACATTGAAAATCACCAATCTATATGCCTTTCTGACTTAGAAATGCCAACACCAGAAGACATAGTTTCAAAAACGGACAGAGTAAAAGTTCCCCAGAAAACAACAGTCAAAGAGAATCATGGTGATATGCACAGGGTGGGGAAATGTCACCAAGACACTTCAGTGAAGGAAAGAGAGAAACTTTCAACATGGAGACAAGAGCTACTGAAACTTATAGATCGTCACATGAAAGAACGTGCAGGAGAGAAGTCTTTTAAATGTCAGGAATGCAGGAAAAGCTTTAGACTTAGCTCTGACCTTATTAAGCACCAAAGAATTCATACTGAAGAGAAACCATATAAATGCCCACAGTGTGATAAGAGATTTAGGTGGAGTTCAGATCTTAATAAGCACTTCAAATCACACCAAGGATTAAAACCATATAAATGCTCATGGTGTGGGAAAAGCTTTGGTCAAACTTCAAATCTACACACACACCAAAGAACTCACACCGGAGAGAAGCCCTTTATATGCCATGAATGTGGGAAAAAATTCATTCAGAATTCCCACCTTATTAAACACCAGAGAACCCACCTATAGTGTATGCATGAGAAACCTCAGCAGGTGGTCAAGCCTTCTCAGGTACCAGAAACCACCAATGAAGGGAAGCTTGTTCAATATCCTCAGTCTGAAGAATTTTACCAAGTGGAGTTTGACCTTAAAGTTCATGAAAATGCAAATTTATGAAGCATAAAAATTTTTCATCTGGAAAATTTGGGGATATAAACTTTCACAGAAAGGAATCAAGCTGGACTCTGCAGGGGACATAGTAGTAGTTCCATTATTTCTGTTTTTACTTAGCTTTTGGGGAGTTTCTTAGCAAAAGGTGTTTGAAAAACAGTCTGAATGAGGGGAAAATCTGTTTGGGATTGTACCTAGCAGTATAGCAAATTCAGCCTCAAATAGTACATGAAACTATGAATCATCTGTGTTCACAGATATAAATATTGTTGGTTTTCCCAACTACTCATAAAAATGTGATAGAAACATTTGTAGCATGGTCTTTTGTAACAAAATCAATAACAGCCTTGTTTTATTGCATACTATTACTTCAGGGTAATAGGATAATTTTAATAGTCCTATAGGGTAGAAATGAATTCTAATGTGAAGTTTTCCAAGAACCAAATTGGATTTTCTTCCTTTCTCGTCATTGGACATCATGTGAGTCCTCTTGAATTTTTTTTAGCTACTTTAGCTCTTGAATCCTATTAGCCCAAGTTTTCTGTCAGATTTACTTCATCAGTAGGGTGTCTGCCAAATAACTAATATCTTATGTCTCTCATTGGTGGTATTTGAGAAAATAAAACATTTCTAGAAAGGTCATATGGAAACAGTTGAAATTTTTAGTCATGTATTAGATGTAAAAAAGAATTTTCTGCAAAGCAAAGTAAACTGTTCCCTTCCCTCACAAGGTTAATAGGACAAGACAATTATAAAAATTAGCACTTTCCTGAGGCCTAAAATAAAATTAATTGGAGTTTATGGTCAACTTCTCAGGGTTTTGTTTGTTTACTCATTAATTTGACTTTTGTTTTTAAGAACAAGGAATTATGTTTGAGAGGACTGTGGGATGTAGACAGGATTCTGTGGTCATGGTGGGAATTCAGTCAGCCTAAGACCAGGCTTCCAAAAAAGTGTTTGAGGACTCATGCTCAGTGGTGGACAATTCCACACCCATGTTTTACACTATAAACTATTAAATAGGCATGGTCCACCAGTGTCTGTTTTCTTTTTTTTTTTTTTAAATATATTTTATTAATATTTTACAGAGAGGAAGGGAGAGAGATAGAGAGCTAGAAACGTCAATGTGAGAGAAACATTGACCAGCTGCCTCTTGCACACCCCCTACCGGGGATGTGCCCGCAACCAATGTACATGCCCTTGACCGGAATCGAACCCGGGACCTTTCAGTCCGCAGACCGACACTCTACCCACTGAGCCAAACCGGTTTCGGCACCAGTGTCTGTTTTCTCCAGCGCAGCAATTAGCAGTAGCTTTGGGAGAGTTTGATAGACTGCTGAACATCTCTAGACTGAGTTTTCTTTTTTTTTTACATTTATTTTAAATATATTATTGATTTCAGAGAGGAAGGGAGAGGGAAAAAGAAACAAACAAAGAGAGAATCATCAAGTGGTTGCCTCCTGCGTGCTCTCCACTGGGAATGGAGCTCACAACTCAGGAATGTGCCCTTGACTGAAATTGAACCTGGGACCCTTCAGTCCACAGGCTGACGCTCTATTCATTAAGCCAGACCAGCTAAGGCTCTTAATTTGTTTTAGAAATATCAACTTGTTCTACTTAGTCATGCACTTACTGGTTTATTCTTGTGTATGCCCTGACTGGGGATTGAACCCAAACCTTGGCGTATGAGGATAATGCTCTAACCAACTGAGCTACTTAGCCATGGTTAGTCTGTGGGTTTTCTAATGCAAGTCTCTGGTCTGGGCCTTCTGAGTACAGATCCCAGCTGCTCCCTCTGCACAGCTGCTCCTCCAGGTGTTTATTCTGCCAGGTAGTCATTGATGTTTGCAACAAACCTCTACTCAATGCAAGCAACGGAAAGTCAGATCAGTGTCTGATTCACCCCAGTAGATCCCCAAATTGCCCAGATTGATGCCAACCACTAGGGAACCTGATCTGTGTTACGTGGGTGGGTGAATGGAAGACAATACTTTATTGCCCCCAAAATAAAACATCCTCCGAAAATAAGATCTACTTCATGGAAAAATAATACATCCCCTGAAAATAAGACCTAGCACATCTTTGGGAGCAAAAATTAATATAAGACACTGTCTTATTTTTGGAAAAACGGTATTATTTTCCTTTACCTTTGACTCAGATTTGTTCCTTTAAGAGCTTTTAGGTAGTATTAGGAAAAAAGTTAAATATCTCTTCCAAATGTGTTATTTCAAAAACGAAGTTAGAGCTCAAATACTCAGGGACTTGGTCTGTTCAAGACCCCATAGCTATTGGTTCTGTTGGCTGTTACTTAGCTTCATCAGTCAGACCCGAAGGCAGAATTATCAGGACTTTGTATGTTTCCTCCATGGAGCCAGCCTAAATGACATTGTATCTATTTCTAGCTTATAAAACATTGCTGTTTCTTGATTGGCTACTGAAACACTCTCAAGTCTCTTTTCTTAATGAAATAGAGATAACACCTCAGGGTTGATCTGGGGATTACAAGGGTTGATGGAAGAAAAGCACCTATCATCCTGGCTCAATCAGTGTGTGTTTTTTCCCTGCTCCCTAGTAATACGTTGGGTGGACTGACTACAGTAGAGGAGCAGATGCATTTGTGGCTTTTTTTTTTAATTGATTTGAGATAGAGAGAAAGACATCAATTTATTGTTCCACTTACTCATGAATTCATTGGTTGATTGTAGTGTGTGACGGTTGACTGTTGTGACACTCTACTGAACTATCCGGCCAGGGTGCATTGGTGGCTCTTGCAGCTTTTAGGAGCTGAGCCCTGGTAGTAAGGGATATGCTATCTTGGTTTGGTCTGTGGCTTCAGTGCTTTTCTGTGTAAATCACTTGAGCTGTCTGGCGCTCTCGATAGGATTTTTTTTGTTGTTGTTCCCAAGATAAACACATCAAGTATTTTCAAATCAAGGCTAGCTCTGAATCTCTAGTCTGCATAGCTCTTACCCAACCTCAGCCTTCCATCCCTGGGGCTCTCTCTCTTCTCCCAAGATACATGTAGATTTCTTCCTAGCCCTGCTCATTCATTTAATTTGATGAGGACCTGTTATGTGTCCAGGCAGGGACTGTTGTAGACCAAGTAGTGAACAAAAGAGGAAAAAATACATATCCTCATGCAATTTGTATTTTAGTGAAAAGGAGAATGATTATGCTTTTCTGCTCCTTGCAGTTAGGCTCTTTGGGTTGTGAGCAGAAGCCTTATTTCTTATTTGTTGGTGTGGAACTCTAGTACTCTCCTTTCCTTGCCTCAATCATGGAAGCACATACAGAGAGAGGAGCCATGAGATCCAACCAGTTTGGAATGCTGTGTCTCCCATGTGGCAGGACAGCTGTTCTGGAGAGTCCCCAGACCTATAATGAATGGGCTTTGTGGGAATGAGAAATAAACTCTTGTGCTTAATCATGGAGACATTAGTGCTGTGTGTTTCTACTACATAACATGACCTATTTCAAAAAGTTCAAAGTCTTAGTGACACAGTCATCTTTTTTTTTTTTAATGTATTTTATTGATTTTTTACAGAGGAAGGGAGAGAGTTAGAAAGAGCGATGAGAGAGAGTCATCAATCAGCTGCCTCCTGCACGCCCCCCACCAGAGATGTGCCCACAACCAAGCTACATGCCTTTGACCGGAATCGAACCCGTGACTCTTCAGTCCTCAGGCCAACGCTCTATCCACTGAGCCAAACCGGTTTTGGCTACAGTCATCTTCTTGATCTCCATGGGCTTGACTCTTGTCACCTGTGGCAGTTTTGGCAAGTCTGATTCATTTCACAATCAGACTCTGCTCTTTCCTGTCAATGCAGCCAACCTCAGAGAAGCAAAGGCTTTGGATCCTGAATTTTCCAGGTGGTGGTGGTGGACTACTCTTTAGCACAGTCACTTGACTAAATCTACCCTATGAAGAGCTACTTTCTTAATCAGATCAAGTTCCTTATCTTTATCATGTTTGTTTTTAATTCTCCCTGGGGGATATTTTTTTAATTTTTTATTATTAAGGTATTATATGTGTATATAGCTTACCATTTCCCGCCCCCCCCCCCCCCCCCGCCCACCTCCCATTCATGCCCTCCCTCCCCAGAGTTCTGTGTTCTTTGGTTGTACTTATATTCATGCATACCAGTCCTTCGGTTGTTCTCTTATCTCCCCCCAGGTCTCCTTCCCCTCCCCGCTGTCATTAGACAGTCTGCTTGTTTTATGGTGACTATCTCAGGATCACATGATTAGAATCTGCTCCTCATTTGGCAGTCTGCTTATTTTATGGTGACTATCTCAGGACCACACGAATAGAGTCCGCTCCTCCTCTGGTTCTCACCGCCCCTCCCCCCGGGTCCCACTGCTTCCCCTGGGACACACGGCTCACCCGGGGCACACGGCCCCTTTGGGACACACAGCTCATCCGGGGCACATGGCCCCCTGGGATACATGGTTCATCTGGGGCACACGGCCCCTCTGAGGTGCTGGGGTCGAGTATTGGAGGTGCCGTGCCAGCTCCCCACCAGCACGGTGAGCGGAGGCTGGGCTGAGCTGGCTGCGGGCTGGGAGATGCTGCGCCATCTCTTTGCCAGCATTGCGTGCCCAGAGGCCAGGCCGAGCCGGCTGCAGGTGGCGGCGTCGGTGGCGGAAGGACTTGCCGCGGCGCCGCGCCAGCCCCCCACCAGCACATTGCACGCAGAGACCGGGCCGAGCTGGCCGCGGGCCAGGAGACGCCGCGCCAGCTCCTCACCAGCATGGCCGGTGGGCTGGGACAGCTGTGTGCCAGGATGGTTGCGGGCAGGGAGGCTTCTCGTCCGGGCAGGCGCCAAAGGCACGGCGGAGGTCCTGTATCAGCTCCCTGGCTCCCACAGCGGCCGGCAGGCTGGCCCAGTATCTGGGCCCTGGGGCGGAGCGAGGTCTGGCTTCCCTCATTTCTGGTGGCAGCGGCTCCGGCAGGACCGGTTTCGCCATAGTTTTAAACTCCACATGGCAGCAGCGGCACCCTGCTTGGTGTCTAGTTGTAGCCTTCCCATTTCGCCAGCTTTCCTGTGGGTCTGGTGCAATCCCTTTCGATTTTAGCTGTTGTTTTTTTTCCCAAATCGTTGATGAGGTGGCAGCCTAGGAGGCTGCCTAGGCCGCCATCTTGTTTCGGTCTCTCTGGGGGATATTTTTTAATATTGATTTTAGAGAAAGAAAACCCCCCAAAAAACTATGAGAAACATGGATCTGTTGCCTTCCATACCTTCCCTGGAGCAGTAGTTAAACCCATGCTCCACTCTCACCTGCAGCCTAAGAAACACACCTTAAGGGTGCACTGCGGACGTTTCTGGTTGAGAAGAAACATGACAAGGGCTGCAGAGAAGCACTGTTCTGCCCCTGCTTTTCCCAGCCTGCTTTTTCCTGTCAATGCAGCCATCTAGTTGCATTGCCCTCTGAATAGGGAGACAACAAGATACCCTAGAAAGTTCATGACACTAGAGTCAAAGGTACTTGAGGATTTTGTTATATTCTGCAAATATGGTAGTCGGTGGATCTCTCTACTGTCTCACCACTTATAAATATAATAGCTTGCAAATACATTGCAAGGATCAATGTAGATAAGTGTGCTTAAAATAACTGCTCAGTGTTATGCTTAATCAAAAATGGAATACATACCTAAGGAGGTGTATCAGTCTATTTCCCATTTCACCTCCCTTCATTTATATCCTGATGGACTACTCACCTTCACTGTGCAGCGAGTATTTAGAAATGATTGAAGGATGAAGGGGACAGAATAAAGGGAGACCATGTAGAAACTGCCAATATTTTTTCCCTTACACTAAACACCCCAACTCATTAGCTCCCTCTTGAATATATATTCAGAATATTGCAATCTAGAATAACACATGATTAAGGAAAGTGTCATATCAAAGGGAAGTGAAGATTGGATATGTTGCAGTACATACCTAAATGCAGCAGTTTGTGGTTTTTGTTTTTTAAAGAGGTCAATATATTGAAATAAAAACTTAAAAAGATAGTACATAGGCATAAATACTAGTACAGATTAAGGTCCAGAAAGTTCTACACAGTACTAATCATTTTCTCTAAGGAGTGTAATTTTTGAGGTAAGAAAATGACGAGACTTTATTTTTAGGTGAGAATACTTTGCAGTACCTATTCAATATTAATAACAAGATAAAACATTGAGTTAAGAGTTTTAGTCCCACTTTTGGCATTAGGCACTAAAAAAATGCTGTCTTTCTCTTATCTCTACCCAGAAGTCAACCCAGAATGAGCAGCTGGACTACAAGGAGGCTAGAACTAGTAACAATGAAAGCAAGGATTAATCTGTGAGCGATGAAATGGGCTCTCTAGTTCAAGATACCAGAAATCCTGGACTGTTCTTAAACTGACCGGCAAAGAATCCCCTTACATAAGAAGCATAGAAGAGGTAGCAAGAGCAAAGGAGAGTGGGGTAGAGATTTCAGGGGCCTAGCTCTGCTTTGGCTATGACCACCCATCCACCACCTTAGGCTGAGGAACAAGGGTAACAATCAATGGCCTTTGCCCTACATTTCTCTGGATTATAGTGAGAATATCTGATCCAGTCTATGGGAAATGGTTAGGAATTCCTGGAAAAAAAAGAAAATAGTGTTGCCCTGCCGGGTGTGGCTCAGTAGTTGAATGACAACTTATAAACCAGGAGGTCATGGTTTGATTCTGGGTCAGGGCACATGCCCAGATTGTGGGCTCTATACCCAGTAGGGGACATGCAGGAGGCAGCCAATCTGTTTTTCATCAGTGTTTCTATTCCTCTCCTTTCCTCTCTCTAAAGTCAATAAAAATACATATTTTTGCCGAAACCAGTTTGGCTCAGTGGTAGAGCGTCGGTCTGCAAACTGAAAGGTCTGCGGACTGAGGGGTCCCAGGTTCGATTCCGGTCAAGGGCATGTACATTGGTTGCGGGCACATCCCCAGTAGGGGGTGTGCAAGAGGCAGCTGGTCGATGTTTCTCTTTCATTGACATTTCTAGCTCTCTATCTCTCTCCCTTCCTCTCTGTAAAATATCAATAAAATATATTTAAAATAAATAAATAAATAAAAATACCTATTTTTAAGTTTTAAAAAAAGGAATAGTGTCAATTGAAAAATTTAACCAATTAGTTAAAATGTTTCAGTGATGGAGATACTAAAAAACCATATGAAGAACCCTAGTAGTTAATTTACAGGGGGAAATCTGGCTTCTTAATGAACATCTGAAGGGCTGAATCAAACCAAGAGGATATTGTTACACATCTGAAGAACTCTATAGATTTAGGAGTGTTGCCTTTTGTACAACCTACTTCAAATTAATTTTCAAGTGGGGAGTGCACTGAGGCAATGTTAGGCAATGCTACATAAACACTAAGCTAATAGAGAGATCATAACTATAGGAAGCACCATACAGGGTTTTGGGAGAATACAAGAAAAAGTCTGTGTTTATCAGAAATTGGAAGCTTGGAAGAGAGGCCCTGCAGAGCTGGCATTCAGATCTTGGGGGGGGGGGGGTGGCTAGGTGGTGCTGCTAGACAGACACTATTTCTTTTTAATATATTTTTATTGATTTTAGAAAGGAAGAGAAATAGAAACATCAATAATGGGATAGAATTATTTATGGGCCTGCACCCTGACTGGAAATCAAACTGTGACCTCCTGGTTCATAGGTCATCTCGCTCAACCACTGATCCACACCAGCTGGGCATGACACTGGTATTTCTGAGGCGTCCAATGAGGATAGTGTCCAATGAGGTGTCCAATGAGGATAGTTCAATGCTTTGTATGTACCTTCTATTATAAAACCTAGTACATTATAGGCAATCAAGTATTTCCTAAATGAATGTATTCTCCAATTCTTACCCGTCTACCCCAGGCCATCCAGAATAGCTCACAGGCAAGTGTTATGAGCTCTAGTACTGTGTTCCTTTTTCTGCCCAGCATACTGGAGAATAAAGCACATTGGAGAATGGAGGCAAACTAAAACTTCAAGGAGGTCAACACTTGCATCAGTTTTCCCTAGCCACTTCAAACCCATGAGTGGGAGAACCCCGATAGTGAGGCCTCCTTAAATATCTCCACTTCCCTGGCATTTTCATTGACTCAGTCATCAAATCTAACTTCATTCAAGCTCATATCCAAAGACCTTCAATAATATATCCATTCCATACCAGACTGTCCCAAACAGGTCACATTCAAGCCTAACTCATTGCCTTTGCCCAGGATTTTGGAAGATGTTAATTTTTGCCTCTGTGCAGAGTATGTAATTATGTGACTTTGGGAACTAACCTACATAGCTTGTTATAAGGGCCATGCTTAAGGACACTGTATGCAGGGAATCTTGGAGTAGCTCCAGCAAGGCCGAAACTGAGGAAATACTGAAGTATGTTCTTCTGTCCTGCCTTTCCATCCTCTTCTTCCCCAAAATTAAAAAAAAAAAATGAAAAAATTTTGTGTCTGTTTTGCTCATATTGAATTCCTCAAAAAAACAAAAAAAAAAAACTCAGAGACAGTTTGCTTGCTTTTTAACATACCTTAGCCAAGGTACTAACATCTTGCCTGTAACATACCCATCTTTTACCACATTTTATCTATGGAGATTTCACAGAAGCTAGAATATCTATGCCTTGATCTGTATCAGTAAGCTGTAATTTTGGTTCCTAGTGCTCCTCACATTCACTATTCCTTTCACTGCAGGCACCTACATTTTCTTTATGCCCTTGATCTCCCTTCACTGTGACCTCAAATCCTTCCTACCAAACTATATTCCTTCTCTCCCTATTTCTTGCCCTTTACTCTCTCGCATGACCTACTGCCCTGAAGCAGATAGTACACATGGATCCTCTTCAGAACCCTGCAGGCTTCAACATGAGTGTAAAGTTTCTAATTGAGAAAATTATAACCATAGGCCAAAGAAGGGGAGGGAGAAATACCTTTATTTTCATCAAAGATAATAATGCTTATAAACTTGTATAAATGGGATGACAGAAAAAAACAAAAACTGGGTTGGTAGTGATGGTGAGATGAGAAATCTTACAAAATTAACCTAGATATTACACTTGCTTAAGATTAGGTTGCTTTGATTTCATATTACCCAATGGCTTAACCTATCCTTTATTTCCTTTGTTCATGGCTCTGTTGCAGAATATGACCTGAAGGTTGCAATTGTATATAGCAGTAGGTACCTAGTGGTCAATTATTGGTTTAGAACAGATCCAGGCTATTAAAATTCTAGATGTACTCTCCAGAAGGGTACATATTTCTTGTCTGATATGGCTCAGAAACAATTCTCAGGCCACTAGCTACACATTCTTTGTTTAGAACAAGGATACCATAGTTTTCCAGCAAGAATTATAGGTTTTATATCATTCTCCTCTTCAAAGCAAAATGGAAATCTACAGTGAGACAGGAATGTGAAGTTCTGAGCAGAAATGGGAAGAGGCCCATGCATTCTTAAGCTGATTCCTATTCCTGGACATGGTTCTTGAGATCCAGTTGTCAAGCTTCCTGCTAAGACAGGGATTGGCTATTAGAACTATCCACAGAACAAGGAAGCTCTCAGAAACACATGTTGACCTAAGGAGTTGATGTCAAGTTTTCTACATATTTGTCATATCTCTTGCTTCCTGTAATGTATCTCTTCTATGTATATTCCGATGGCAGATGAGGGAAGAGTTCTTAGTGAAGCTTTTCTCACATTGAAAGAACTTATGTGGCTTTTCCCCAGTGTGGGTTTCCTGGTGGGCACTGAAATGGGAGCTGTTCTTGAAGCTTTTCCCACACTGGGCACACTGGAATAGGCCCTCCACAATGTAGACTTGCCATTGAGCACTAAATGGAAACTTGTTGACTCTCTTCCCATAGACAGTGCACTGATAAGGCTTCTCCCCAGTGAGGGTTCTCTGGTGAACTATGAGGCTAGAGCTCTGGTTGAAGCTTTTCCCACATTCCCCACACTGGTATGATCTCTTCCCTGTATGAGTTCTCAGGTGGGCAGTGGGGTTGGAGGGTTCACTGAAGCCTTTCCTAAATTCACAGTACTAGTGATGCTTCTTTCCTGTGTGAATTCTGATGCCAAACAAGGTAAAAAACTCGGCTAAAGCTTTTCCCACATTCATGACATTTATAAGCTCTTTCCAGTTCAGGGGCTGGCTGGTGATGAGAGGAGAGAGAACTATGAGAGTATTCTTTTCCACACAAGAGATGTGTCAAGGGCTTCTCAGTCCAAAATCTCTGGTGACTCATCCTCTCCTGAGATGGAGCTGTTTCCTCACTCTCCCTGGCCAATGTTTATGTTGCTTTCTTGTCATTGGTTCTTCTCCTAGCCTGTTTCGAATTGCCAAAAAACTTTTTCCGTAAATCCTTATTCATTTCTACTACTTCTGAATTATCCCATTTTAGATTCTCTTTTGTAACCCCATTCTTCATCTCAGAACCTGAAAGAATAAAATTATATTGGACTCTGGAGAAGGAAAACAATGGAAAGAGGAAAGAGTTACAATTAAACTACCATAAAGAAGAAATACCTAATTGAATTCTTCATGTGACTAAGCCTTCTGCTAATGAAAAGCCTAAATTTTATTTTCCAATTGTAACACTTTTTAGCTCCAAATTGTGGTTGCCCTGCTTTTCTTGGGTGAGGATTTAAAAATGATAAATAATAAGTAAATAAATAAAATTAAGTAAAATAGCACTGTTCTAGCCTGGGGTGGGGCAGAGTCAGGACAATAGTTATCAGGTTAGAGGCAAAATAAGGGAGGTATGGTCTCTTTGGGAAGGATTGGGGTAGGTAAGCAGCCATGTGATACCAGAGTAGACATAAAAAAAAAAAAAAAACCCACGGCAAGCTCAATATTCCATATAAAATTCTTTATAACATCTCTGGGAAAGAATGAGTTTTAGAGTGAGTCAGTACAAAGTGAAATGGGAACTTCAAGAGACAAAAGACATAACCACAGCTCACTGATCTCAGTGGTACAAAGCTCAGCAAGATCTCCTGGTTTTGAAGACCCCTCTTTTGGAGATGGTTCCTGGTAGCCTGTGGAGGAAGCCAGGCTAGGGAGAAATACCCACTATTAGAGGGTAGCTTCCAATAACAGTTTCTGAGTGGAATTCCTGGACCAACAGCATTAGCACTACCTGGGAACGTGTTACACATGCATATTCCTAGGACCCACCTCAGATCTACTGAGAAAGTCTGGAAAGTCTGGGAAGCCTGGGAATCTATTTTACATGTCTCCAGATGAGTATGATGTATAATCAAGTCTGAGGAAGAATTTTGTAACCAATGCCTCAATGCATGTAGAGAAGTTAATTTACTGGATGATTATTCGCAAAACAGCTTTTTTTTTTTTCATTCCAAAGAAATACATGTACATTATAGAAAAATTTTAAGATAATGGTGGTGGTGGGGAGTATCACAGCCAAATACTAGAGATAACTAAAAACTTAAAAATACAACTCAAACCTCTTATTTTTTTTTCCAGACCAAGATTATATATTCTTTCCCAGATCCCACCTTCAAGAATTCTACAAAAGAAATGGTTTGTTTTGATGACATTCAGAGGTCTGTGGACTTGGGGCGGTTACAACACTTGGGATCTGAGTGGCCTGTGGGCCTGGTGAGTGACGGGAGCAGAAATGGAACACAGTGAGTCCTACCCCCTCTCCTCAGACCCCAAAGCTTCAGAAATCACACACAAGAACACAGATGTTCCCAAGGATTAAAAGGACATAAATGCTAAATGGCAACATTTAAAAAGATATTGATAGAATATTTACATTGCTCAAAAAATACAAATGTTAATAAGCCTTTTAGACAATTACCTCTTTCATTAGCAGAAGCTTACTAATTCAAATAGTATGAAGACACCATCTCTCCTCCAGGATTCGAGTTATATAAAGATGAGCTAGCTTTTAAAACTTATTTAGCAACTTGCAAGGGCAGCTTTCAATGAAGCGGAAACGGCAGCAGTGGCCTTTAGGCTATCTAAAGTGCTTAATGGAAAGAGACTTATAAATATAGGGCCTTGGTCTGTCCATGTAATGGAATATCAGTCAGCCATTAAAAGGAATGAAGTGATACATGCTGCAAACATACCAAGTGAAAGAGGCCAGACACAAAATGTCACATATTATAGGATTCCATTTCTATGAAAAGTCCAGAACAGGCAAATTCATTGACAGAATGAACAGAAACTGCTTAATGAATACAGTGTTTAATAAAATGTTTTAGAACTAGACAGAGGTAGGGATTGTGTAATATATATATATATATATATTAATCCTCACCCGAGGACATTCCTCCATTAATTTTCAGAGAGTGGAAGAGAGGGAACGATCTCCTACATGTGCCCCAACTAGAGCCTGGGCTGGGAAGGAGCTTGTAACCGAGGCACAGGGCCCCAACGGAATCGAACCCGGGACCCTTTGGTCCACAATCCAAAGCTCTATCCACCAAGTCAAATCAGCCAAGGCTATATAACATTTTTAATTAACTAAATGCCACTGATTGTTCATTTGAAAATGGCTAATTTTATGTTATATGAATTTCACCTAAATTCAGAAATTTTAAAATTATTTTTTTCTAAAGTAATTGAGACAAAACAAAAACTAGAGCTTTGAAAGAAAGGCAAAAATAATAAAAGAAATGTATTGTGAAGGAGATTAAGCTGGATGGGGCAGGGTTTAATGTCTTTAAGTACATGAAGAACTGTGCAGAAGGTCATAGTAAACATGTTCACCTTAATACAACCAATTCCAACATAATAGACTACAAAGTTTCATTTATATCCCACCTTCTCACTGGAAAACATAACTACCTATTTCAGCCATGTAGACCAGCTAGCTGCTTCCGCTCAGACCACACTCTGACCCACACTCCTCCTTTATTCTGTGCCTCTCCCAGACTTCTGATCTGGATTTCAGTTGCCTTTTTCCACCAAGTCTCTCACAAACTAACCCTCATTTTACTTTTCCTTCCCCTGAGCCTTTTACACCTCCCTTCTCCCAAAGTATACAAAGTGGTTACACTAATTGGATCTCAGACCTGTCCCTACCTCCACATGAGGATATTGTGTGAAACTTGTCACTCTGTCCCTAACTGACCCTGTTAATCCAGACAGGAAAGACTAACTCCAATACAACTTTGTTGAGTGTACTACCCATGGCCTTGTGCCTTCAATGTACCTTCTAGCAAGATGGATTAGATTTTAATTCATCTATTTCTCTAATTTTCCTGACCCCCTTAGTAAAGGACAGTTGTCTTTTCCCTAATCTTGTTTTAGAGAACTGTTCTGAGTATTTTTACCACTTTAATTAGGGTCTCTAAACATTCACTGAATATATGAATGTCGAAGATATTTCAACAAATGAGAAATTCTTCCCATAGACTAAGGGCATAGGACCAACTAAAATTAGTATTTTGGTGGGTGGCAGAGGGCTAGTATACATTCCTCAACTAAGCACCTCTCTAGTAAGTAGATACCTGTGCTCCGAGAGCCCTGATTCTTATAATCAAAACCACGAGGTTCTGGTTTCCTTTTCTCACCTGTTGCCCAGGTACTCTCTGTACATCCTCAACCAGAGTTACTGGATGCTGTTTCTTCACCCAGGTCTGGAGCTCCTCCAGCAGGATTGTGAGAAACTGCTCCAAAATCAGCAGCTCTAGGATTTTCTCTTTTGAGTGTCTTAGGCCTCAGCCACTGTCAATAGAGTTCCCAGAGCATGCTAAAGGCTTCATGGGGCCAGCTACCTCTGGTAGCAGAACTGCCTGAAGCGCTGGTGGGAAGCTTCATAGCCAAGGCTGCTGTTGTGAAGGGCTGATTTCTGTCTCTGTGTGGATTCCTTGCTTGGGGATGAGTGTCCCTGGGGACTCTTTGTTGCAGCCATCATTCGCTTCACGAACTGGCTCACTGGTTGCCATTTCCACCTGAAATCAGATTCCATTTCTTTTCATATCATTGGGAAGTAGTTCTCCTGGATACTAATGAAAAGAACCAAAGATGTGAGAGTGACATAGATGTGCAGAATCAGTTGAAAAGGGCCTCCCTGGCCAGATAGCTCACTTGGTTAGAGCATTGTCCCAATACACCAAGGTTGCAAGTTCCATCCCTTGTCAGGGGACATATAAGAATCAATCAATAAATAAATGGAATAATAAATCGATGTTTCTTTGTACCTCTCTCTAAAAATCAATAAAACAAGTGTGTGTGTTTTTAAAAAAGGAAAGGGCTCAACTTTGAAGGGAGAATGCAAAAATACAGCATTAAACTGTCCTGTATTCTTTCCCTCTGCTTCTTGTGATTTATTTCTATCCTTTATCTTTACTCCCTTCACAATCTAAGTCAAGGACACAAAACATTAGAGATATGGGGAAAAAACACATAGTTTTCTCCCAGCCAGATTTCTCTCTATTAATGAATTCTTCAAACTACTCACAGTGTAGCCCAGCTGTCCATTCTCATGTCTGGGTCTTGTCCCTGCCCTTCCCCACCTCAAGAAGCCTGGACCCACCTTTCCAATCGTCACTTTCTCTTGAGGAGAGAGTAGTATGTGAGTGCCTCTGGATTAACCTATTTTCACTGTGATACCCTCTTCCCTAACACCACCACCACCACCACCACACACAATGTGTATGATAGATGACGGATCTGGAAAAATTACTAAATTGGAGAACATACACCTGTGTGAGAATTGTGAGAATAAACGAGTAATCTTTTCTGTCAGAGAAGTGAGTTTAGACAATCACCATTTTGGTTTGCGTGGCATGACAATCACCATTTCGAAACTGAAAAGGTCAACTGCTCCCTTTTTCCTTTAAATTAGCCAATTGCGAAGGACTGTGAGCCTAAACTCTGACCAATCAAGAATGAGGGAAAGATGGCATGCTTCAGAGATAAAACCCTTCCTCCCTTCCTCCCCAAAGCACTGGCCATCTGCAGCTAGTCACATGAGGCTTTGGTGCAGGGAGGGAGGTGCGGACTTGAGGTGCCTAAGGAAAGATTGAGGTGGGAAGCATTTCGGGGAGACTTGTAAAAACAACAGCCAGGAGCATTTAGTTGTAGGCTCCCAAACCGAAACAGTCATTTTTTTCTGAGAGGAGTTAGCTGCCCCTGGTAGCTGCAGGGCAGGAAAAGAAAAAAGCCCTGCCCTAGATTATACAGCCTGTCCTATCCTCAGGAGTCCTGTGTGCCACACCCAACTTTTCCCCACACCCAACATTTTGAGCTTTTTAGAGGAAATAAAAGCAGAGGCCAAGCTTACAAATTTGAAAAGTTTGAAAGACCCCTCAGTGACTGGATTGGGCGAGTGCCAACTGCCCCACTATCCTGGGAAACAGACTGGTACTTTCCCTGAATAGGAGAAGTGATGAAAACTTCAGGTTTCCAGCCAACCTTGTTGGTCTTCATAGAAGGATCTCTGTCTAGCCAATGGCAGAGTAATATTTTGGGCCACTCATGGAGGAGTAGCTCTGAGACAGGGAAACACCCACCATATTTCTTCCTTGATCTGTCTCCTCCTCAGTAGCACCTCCCCCACCTAAAGCTCTTTCAGAAACAGACTTTTGAGTGACTAAGATTAAAGGCAGGCAAAGGCAAGCAGAGGTAGAACAGGCAAAGAATAAGAATGGCAATAAATAAGTATCTATCAATAATAACCTTAAATGTAAATGGCTTAAATGCTCCAATCAAAAGACATAGGGTAGCTGATAGGATAAGAAAACATGACCCATCCTATATAATAAAAAGGTAATATGCAAATTGACCATTACTCCAACACACGTTATGGCCACCCCCATGTGGACAGAAGATAGCCACCACAAGATGGCCAGCAGGGGAGGGCAGTTGGGGGTGACCAGGCCAGCAGGGGAGGGCAGTTGGGGTGACCAGGCCTGCAGGGGAGGATAGTTGGAGGGACCAGGCCTGCAGGGGAGGACAGTTGGGGGAGGGGGAGGGACCAGGCCTGCAGGGGAAGTTGGGGGTTTGGGGTGACCAGACCAGCAGGGGAGCAGTTAGGCATTGATCAGGCTGGCAGGGGAGTGGTTAGAGGGTTATCAGGCTGGCAGGCAGAAGCAGTTAGGGGCAATCAGGCAGGCAGGCAGGCAAGTGGTTGGGAGCCAGTAGATTACAGTGTTTTGGGCCTAAATGGGCAGTCGGACATCCTTCAAGGGGTCCCAGATTGGAGAGGATACAGGCTGGGCTGAGGAACACCACCCCCACCTCTGTGCACGAAGTTGTGCACCAGGCCTCTGGTATAGTATATGCTGTCTATAAGAGACCCACCTCAGCACATAGGACTCATATAAACAAAGTGAAGGGAAGGAAAAATTTTTTTCAGGCAAATGGAAATGGAAATGGAAAAAAAGAAAAAAAGAAAAAGCTGAGTTAGCAATACTCATTTCTGACAAAGTAGAATTCAAATCAAGGCCATAACAAGGGATAATGAAGGCCACTGTATAATATTAAGAGGATTGATACAATAAGAGGATATAACTCTGGTAAAGACATATGCACCCAATACAGAGGCATCCAAATATATATATTTTTTAATTTTGGAAATTTTTAAGTGAGAGATTGACAGCAATACAATCATAGTAGGGGACTCCCCCCATTGACATCACTGAATAGATCTTCTAGACAAAAAATCAACAAGGAAATAGCGATCCTAAATGACACACTAGATCAGATGGCATTAATTGACATTTTTAGAATAATCTCCCCAAAGCTACAGAATATACATTCTTCTCAAGTGCATATGGACATTTTCAGAGACAGACCACATGTTAGGATACAATATAAGTCGCTACAAGTTCAAGAAGACAAATCATACCAAGCATCTTCTCATCACAATGAACCTAAAATCAACTACAATAAACTTTCAAAAACATTTAAACACATGGAGGCTAAATAGCATGCTATTAAACAATAAATGAGTTACCAAAGAGATCACAGAAATAAAAAATGCCCTGAAAGCAGTCCTGAGGGAAATTCATACCTCAAAAAACAAGAAAAACTTTTAATAAGTTATCTAATGCTACAGTTTAAAGAATTATAAAGAGAGCAACAAGAAAAGCCCAGAGTAAGTAAAAGGAAGGAAATAATAAAGAGCAGAAATAAATGACATAGAGACTTAAAAAACAAAGAAAAAAATCAATAAAACCAAGAGTTGGTTCTTTATAAAGATAAAAACAAGATTGATGAAACTCTAGCCAGACTCATCAAGAAACAAAGAGGACACAAACAAATCAGAAATGAAAGAGATGAAGTAATAAATGACCCCAGAGAAATACAAAGGATCGTTAAAAAATACTATCAATGACTACATTCCAACAAACTGGAAATTTGGACATATTCCTAGAAAAACACAATCTTCCAAAACTCAACCAGGAAGAATAAAAACCAACCAACCTGATTAGACTGATAAAATTGAGCAATAATTTAAAAACTTCCAGCAACAGAAGCCCTCGTCTGAAAGGCTTCACAGGGAGTTTTACCAAACAGTCAAAGAAGAACTAACACCTATCCTCCTCAAACTATTTCAAAAAATTCAAGAGGAAGGAATACTTCTAAGCTCTTTTTATGAGGCCAGCATTACCCTAATTCCAAAACCAGATAAGTAAACTATATCCCTTATGAACATAGATGCTAAAATCCTCAACAATATATTGGATCCAGGAATACATTAAAAAGATCATACACCATGACTAAGTGGGATTTATTCCAGAGATGAAAAGCTGGTACTATATTCACAAGCCAATAAATGTGATATATCACATAAACAGATTGCAACCAAAGGACTTGTTTGCATGCATATAAGCCTAACCAATGGACACAGACACCAGCAGAGTGAAGGTATGAGTGGGGGATGGGGAAGATAAGGACAAATATGTAATACCTTGATCAATAAAGAAGAAAGATGAAAAAAACAAAATCAATGTTTCTGGGGGGGGAAAAAAGAATGGCTATCATCAACAAACTACAAGTGTTGGCTACAATGTGAAGAGAAACCTAGCACAATGCTAGTGTGAATGCAGACTGCTGCAGCGATTGTGGAAAACAGTATTGCATTTCCTCAAAAAATTAAAAATGGAACTCTTATTTGACCCAGTGATCCCACTTCTAGGAGTATAATCCAAGAAATCAGAAACATCAATGAGAAAGAATATATGCACCCCTATGTTCATAGCCGCACAATTTATAATAGCTAAGATTTGGAAACAGCCCAAATGCAGCAGATGTGTGAATAAAAAAGTTGTAGTGCATTTACACAATGGAATACTACTGTAAAAAGCAAAGAATTCTTACCATTTGCAAGAGCATGGAGGGACCTGGAGAGAATTATGCTAAATGAAATAAGCCAGTCAGAGAAAGTTAAGTATCACATGATCTCACTCATATGTAGAATCTAATGAACAAAATAAAGTGATGAACAAAACAGAAGCATGGAACAAACTGTAGAATCTCAGAGGGAAGGTGGGGGAGGGTGAGTGGATGGAAAGAGGTCAACCAGAGAACTTGTATGCATGTATGCGTAACCCATGGACACCGATAATAGGATAGTGAAGGCCTGGAGTAGGGGGCAGGGTGGGCTAGAAGAGGTAAATGGGGAGGGGGGAGCAGGAAAATATGTAATACTTTCAACAACAAAGACTTAAAAAGGGGGGATTTAGGTTGCCTTTCTTCCAAAGAACTTGAACTGCCTTCCTTTATATTGTCTTTCCATTTTAATATGGCAGTCTTGACTAGAAATGGAGGAATCAAAAGCATTGCTGTTAATAGTAATTTTTAACTGAACAGCAGGGACCAGCGCACATGTGCCAGGCCCCAGCGGACACCTCTGTGTACTCCTTCCCTGCGGGGGGGAGGGAGGAGCCAGCCCCCGACAACCCTATCCCCTATCCCTAACCCAACCAATCAGGGGTCCATATCCCCTATTCCCTATCCCTAACCCAACCAACCATCCCCCATCCCTAGCCCAACCAATCCCTTATCCCCTATCCCTAACCCAACCAATCAGGGTGATATGCCCCCGGGTATAAAACCCATGGAAATGGGACTTTCGCCCTCTTTCTCGCCTCGCTGTTGCCGGCGTTGGTGGGACTGAGCTTGGACTGGTCCGAAATAAATCCAGGCTTCCTGCAGTTACATCGGATGCGGCTCCCTGATGGTCTTTGGTGTTCAGGTACAGGGGCACAACATTAACAAAAAAAGAGGAATATCATATCTCCTCAGCAGCAAGGCTGGGACTAGAACCTGTAGCCATCCGCCCCATCCTCACCCCCGCCCCCACCCACCTCCTTGTCTAACACATTTTCGTACATCCGCATTTTATCTGAAAGAATAATTTATAGCAAATGCTATTCTAGTTTCATGCAGAAGGCGGAGCCGGCACTCCTCTCAACTGATGACATCATTCATATAAATTTTTAAATTCTGGTATCTCAAAAACGTGTTTCCCTCTGGCGATGATCCACTCGGCAGAAAGTAGGGTGAGAATGGGGCCGGGCTGATTCACTCTCTCTTGTCAAGGACGCACTCAGTACCCCTAGAGCACCTGCTGCCAGAGCGGTTCTGCACTGTGGCTGGCGGTTCTGCACTGTGGCTGGCGTGGTGAAGGCAAACATCCGCAGGATCGCGCTGCGGTGAGACGGAGATCACGGTCGTCGGCCAGGAGGAGTCAGGGCGCGGACACAGAGATGGGAGCCCGGCCCGGTCCGCTCAGGTGGACCCAGGGCACCGGGACGTAGGAAGGTGACCGCGGAGCTTGCGAGAGGTGCCCGGGCCTGGCTCGACCGCTCTGAAACGACTTGGGAGGCAAAAGGCATCCGGACCGACAGGGTGCCCGGCTGCGGGCTCTCCCCGCCCCCAGCCAGGAACCAGCGGAGCACTCACCTGACGCCCGCACTCTCACCTCTCCAAAGCCGCAGGCCGGCGTCAGGTCTCCAGCGCAGGCATTAACTGCCGGTGCGAGCGCTCGGGGCCTCTTGGGTCGTGCCACCACCGGACTACAACTCCCAGGGTGCACTACGACGGCTGGACGCCGTTACTTGTTAGCGTCATAGATACACCAGCCAATAGACAGGTGAACCTGCCCTCGAAGACCCAATCCTCCTGCGAAGAAGGCGGCTCTCCCGTTGCGTAGTTCCTCCGCAGCGTGTGGGAGTGTCTGCGACCAGAGGTTCTGAGGTTCTGAGGTTCTGCCCCGCCCCCCGCCCTGGCTCCCGGGTTCTGGTTTCCCGTTACTCAGGGAGGTGAGTCCGCTGCTGGTGGGCGCCGGGTGCAGCCTGTCGGCGACGCTGCCTCCCCAGGGGCCGGCCCTGGTTTGTACGCGGACCCCAAGCTGAGCCGCGCCGGGAGCGCCGGAGCTTCGTCAAGCCCGGGGCGAGCGGGGGCGCGGAGCCCGAGCCGGGCTCTTCCGGAGGCCGGAGCGCCTGGGCCTTCGGAGCCTCTGGAACGAGCCGCCACCGCGTCTCCCACGCCTCTGCTCCCTCGTAGGAGGCTTCCGCTAACGCCCCAGCCCCGGCGGGCGGGCGGGCGCCGCGGCCTGCTGGGACCAGCCCGCGGTGGGATGCCGGAGGTCTGCCCAACCAGAGCACTGGACAGCTGGTGGAGACTGTCCGACAACTTGAACTTTTCCTAGGTCATGTTGCGCATTTCTTCTGAGACTCCGTGCGCTCATTGGTGAAATAAAAGCAGTATTTCCCCCACAGTTTCCTTTGAGGACTTTATGACTTTTCTCCTTCATAAGGTAGTTCTAGAAACTATCGGAAAGACAGACTTCTTTCCACTCGCAGGGACTGTGTTGTCTTCAGGAGTTTGGAGTCAAGGCCAGTGAATGAGAAGGGCCTGTCTGCATCCTGCCCTCAACATATTCAGAAGAACTTCGCTTCTAGCATTTAGAAAGACTTCTCCAGGGCTGTGATCCCTCAGGCTTGAGCTGTTTACGAGGAGAAAAAAAGCTGTCTCCTGAGCCCCAAAATGGCAGCTAAGATGGAGATAACTTTGAGTTGTCAGTCCCACATTCAGGCTTCTTCCAAGCCAGAGAGACATATCATAACAAAGCTAGAAGAGAGGCGGGGGGCGGTTCTGCAAAAAGACTGCCCCAGTCCTGAAGCCTGCCGCCAGAGCTTTAGACGGTTTTGTTATCAAGAGGTGTCTGGACCCCAAGAAGCACTCTCCCGGCTCCGACAGCTGTGCCGGCAGTGGCTGCAGCCGGAGGTGCACACCAAAGAGCAGATCTTGGAGCTCCTGGTGCTGGAGCAGTTCCTGAACATCCTGCCCCCAGAGATCCAGACTCAGGTCAGGCATCGATATCCAATGAGCAGCAAGGAGATGGTGACTCTGGTGGAAGATTTTCACAGAGCAGCCAAAAGACCAAAGCAATGGGTAAGGCGGGTCTTATCCAATGGTCCCTAGGATTCCTCCCACCCTCATCTGGATAGTGTTTGGTTTCTGGGCCCTCTCTAATTAGATCCCAGAAGTGGACCAGATGGCTTCCAACATGTTTTCTGGCCTCTATTTTGGGAACATTCCCCTACCCCCAGATGTACCAGGTTTTCAGAAAACCCACCCATGGGCACTTCCATGACAAAGTGGAGGATCAAGTAAGGTTATTGAGTCTTTGCTGAAAGATCTCCATTCCTTTTGAAGGCTTCCTACAATCAGGATTCTTAGCAGATAGCGTAATCCTCTTGGGTAGGAATTTGATTTATGAGCAACTTAATTGAACCTGTTCCAGTCAAGTGTCTTGCATATTTCCTTTAGATCAGGAAGTCACAGCTCAGTTGGCTAGTATTCCTTTCAGCCCTCACCCTCAAAATCAGACCAAAGTTGGATCCACAGCAGGAAGCAAATAACCACTTGCTTTGGGGAATGGAAGCTGTTAGGGAACAGGAGTGGGGCAGTCCTCTTAGAGCCTTGGGCAGAACAATCTATTAGGTAAAGATGGTTTTTAATGGCCCTTACTACACTGCTTCCCAATTCTACAGAGCCGGTTTTCAGTAGTTGGGAGGCAGGGGGGCATGGAGTGGAAATCTGCTGAACCAGTGTCATGACTGACCCTGTTGTCTGTGCCTGCTCTTTAATGACTTTGATTCCAGGCCTTGAGCAAGGCCCAAGCTTTAGAATTCTCCACTCAAGAAGTATTGGGCTGATTTGAAGCAGCCTCATTCTGGTCATTCCCCATGTCCCTCCTTGTGTTTTCTTTGAGATCTCTATCAAAGTTGACTTCCAGTCCATTATCAGGAATTCCCAGGGTAAGGGGTCACTACAGAGCAGTGAGAGGTCAAGCTGCCTTGAGTCCGTCCTCTGGCTGCACTCTAATCATGGGGCTTGTTCCTAGGTGGCTGTTTGTATGCAGGGGCAGAAAGTGCTCTTGGAGAGAACTGGATCTCAGCTTGGAGAACAAGAACTGCCAGACTTTCAACTGCAAACTCCTAGGAGATACCCCAGGGAGAACTGTTTGGAGGAGCCTTTCCAGGCAGGACTTCCGGACCAGTTTAGCCCCCATCAGTGGGAAAAATCCCCACTCCTCCTGGAGCCAGCCACCAAATCGGCTGGGACAGGTAAATGCTCTGTGCCTCCTCTCTCCCTCATCAGTCTTCATCTCCATCAAAGCATTCATGGTTCTGAAAAGCCATAGACGACATGATGTTTTCTTAAAATGTTATATGTAATAGTTGATCTTTATGCCTGGAAATATTTCACTAATTAGAATGGTAGTGATATGCCCAGCTGATGTTGCTCAGGGCTTGAGCATCAACTTATGAACCAGGAGGTCACAGTTTGATTTCCAGTCAGGGCACATGCCTGGGTTACGGGCTTGGTCCCCAGTGTGGGGCATGCAGGAGGCAGCCAGTCAATGATTCTCTCTCATCATTGATGTTTCTATCTCTCTCTCCCTCTCCTTTCCTCTCTGAAATCAACAAAAGCATATTGGGGGGGGGGGTAAGAATGGTAGTTTTTATTTTCTGTTAATGACTATTGGACAATGCAGTACCTAACAGGACTATTCGAGTGCTTTTCTGTCCCTTTTGTGTCCACTTCCTTACCTATCTCTGGTACAATGCCAGTATAACTCTCAGCCCTACTCCACCCAGCCCTGTGACTGCTAAAACTGAGTGACAGTGACCTTTGGCCAGTCTTGGTGAAGTAAATATAGGATATAGTCAGCAAGTTAGAGAGTTACAAGAAAACTAGAGCCTTGATCCCTTCAGATCTGCTACAGTCAGTGAAACACTGATTTGATTATTCTCAGAACTCAAAAATGGAGAAGATCTGGGGCATCCAATAGAAAGTCATTGTGACTCTGGCTGAGGTCTTGCCCCATAATCTATGGCTTTCGTGGACCTGAATAAAGAGGACCACACACACTCCCTTCCCCTGGATCAGCAGAGGCAACTGGCTGTGTGTACTATCTTCCTTCATTTGTACATTCTCATGCTTCTCATTCCTAAGATCCAACAGGGTCTCCCTTCAGAGCGGCACTGTGCAATATAGTTACCTCTAGCCACATGCAACTGTGTAGATGTTATTTATTGAGATATAATTCACATACTATAAAATTCACCCTTTTAAAGTGTGAGTTTTAGTATAATTACAGTGGTTTTTTAGCATAATCACACAGTTGTGCAACCATCACCACTAATTTCTGAATATTTTCATAACCTCAAAAAAGAAACCCATACCTGTTAGCAGTCACTCTCCATCCCTCCCTTTCTATTCCCTGACAACCACTATCTACTTTCTGTCTCTAGATTTACCTATTCTGGACATTTCATTGTCAGCATCATGTAAAATGTGCTATTTGTGATTGGCTTCTTTCACTTAACATATTTTAAAGATTATCCCTTATTGTAGCATGTGTCAGTACTTTATTCCTTTTTAAGGCTAAATGATAATATATTAATGGAAATTTTGTTGGACATGTGGGTTCCCACTTTGGGGTATTATGAATAATGCTACTGTGAATATTTGTTTACAAGTGAACATGTTTTCTTGTTCATGTTGGTTATGTAGTGGAATTACTGGGTGATATGGTAACTATGTTTAACTTTTGGAGGAAATGCCAGACTGTTTTCTAAAGAGACTGCAATTTTACATTCCCACTAACAGTCTATGGGGATTCCACTTTCTTTACATCCTTGCCAACATTTATTACTGTTGTCTTTTTATTAAAAATATATATATTTTTATTGATTTTTTTTTACAGAGAGGAATGGAGAGGGATAGAGAGCTAGAAATATCGATGAGAGAGAAACATTGATCAGCTGCCTCCTGCACAACCCCCACAGGGGATGTGCCACAGCCAAAGTACATGCCCTTGACCAGAATCAAACCTGGGAACCCTCAGTCTGCAGGTCAACACTCCATCCACTGAGCCAAACCGGTTTTGGCACTGTTGTCTTTTTTATAACAGCCATCCTATTAGGTGGGAAGTGGTATCTCGTAGATGTTTTGAGTTATTTCCCCCATAACTAATGATGTTGAGCATCTGTCCATATGTTTATTGGCCACTTATATATTCTTTGGAGACATGTCTGCTCATTTTTAAATTGAGTTAGTCTTTTTATTGTTGAAAGAGGTCTTTACATATTCTGGATACTAGACCCTTATATAGAGTTTGTAAGTGTTTTTCCTATTCTGTGGGTTGTCTTTTTACTTTCTTATTTTTTGTTGTTAATCCTCACCTGAGGATAGTTTTCTCCATTGATTTTTAGAGAGAACGTAAGAGAGTAAAAGAGGGGGAAAGACAGACAGAGAGAGAAAAAACATTTATGTGAGAAAAACACATTGATCGGTTGCCTCCCACTAAAGCCCTGACCAGGGCTGGGAATGGAACCTACAACCCAAGTAGGTGCCCTTGACTGGGAGTTGAATCTATGATTCTTCAGTGCTTGAGCTGATGCTCTAAACCGGTGGTTGTTAACCTTTCTAACGCCTCAACCCTTTAATATAGTTCCTCATGTTGTGGTAACCCCCGACCATAAATTATTTTCGTTGCTACTTCATAACTAATTTTGTTACTGTTAATGAATCGTAATGTAAATATCTGTGTTTTCCGATGGTCTTAGGCTCTACAGCAGCGGCTCTCAACCTGTGGGCCGCAACCGCAACCCACAGGTTGTACTTATATGCATGTATACATGTCCTTCGGTTGATCTCTTATCTCCCCTAGATTTCCCATCCCTCCCCACTATAATTTGACAGTCTGCTTGTTGCTTTGCTGTCTCTATATCTATCTTTTGGTTCATAAGTTTATATTAAAATATATTTTTATTGATATTTTTACAGAGAGAAAGGGAGAGAGATATAGAGCTAGAAACGTCAATGAGAGAGAAACATTGACCAGCTGCCTCTTGCATGCCCCCTACCGGGGATATGCCCGCAACCAATGTACATGCCCTTGACCGGAATCGAACCTGGGACCTTTCAGTCCACAGACCGACGCTCTACCACTGAGCCAAACCGGTTTCGGCTGGTTCATAAGTTTATAATGTTCATTATTATCCATAAATTAGTGAGGTCATGTGGTTTTTTCTTTTTCATTGACTGGCTTATTTCACTCAGCGTGATGTTCTCCAATTCCATCCAGGTTGCTGCAAATGATGAGAATTCCTTCTTTTTTATGGCAGCATAGTATTCCATTGTGTAGATGTACCATAGTTTTTTGATCCAATCATCTGCTGATGGGCACCTAGGCTGTTTCCAAATCTTAGCTATTGTAAATTGTGCTGCTATGAACATAGGGGTGCATATATCCTTTCTGATTGGTGTTTCTAGTTTTTTGGGGATATATTCCTAGTAGTGGGATTACTGGGTCAAATGGAAGTTCCATTTTCAGTTTTTTGAGGAAACTCCATACTGTTCTCCACAGTGGTTGCACCAGTCTGCATTCCCACCATTACAGTGTATTTCATAATTCTTTTGCTGAGGTTCTTTTTTTGAAGCCCAAAATATGAAACAAATTCTTTCTAATTTTAGAGGCCCCCAGAATGAAAAGTGAGAACAAGGAGAATCCACAACAGGAAGGGGCTAAAGGAGCAAAGCCACGTGCAGTGTCACCCAGCAGACTCAAAGGGAATCGTCTGCAGAGTCCTGAACCAAGAGGGGCAAATATGAGTGAATCCCGGTTATCACGAAGGCAGGTCAGCCCCTCAAATGCTCAAAAGCCATTCACTCACTTTCAGAGACATTACAGGGAACTGGAATATATCAGCAGCCCCCTAAAAAACCATCCACTGAGAGAGCTGAAGAAAGGCGAAGGAAGTAAAAGAAGCCTGAGCAGTCATTTGCAACGTCTTAGTCACCAAACGACCCACTCAGTGAAGAAACCTTACAAATGCGATGACTGTGGGAAAAGCTTCACATGGAATTCAGAGCTGAAAAGACACAAGCGAGTCCACACAGGGGAGAGACCCTATACCTGCGGAGAATGTGGCAACTGTTTTGGGCGGCAATCAACTCTGAAACTGCACCAGCGGATCCACACTGGAGAGAAGCCATACCAGTGTGGCCAGTGTGGGAAAAGCTTTCGCCAAAGTTCAAACCTTCACCAGCATCACAGACTTCACCATGGGGACTGAGAGCAGAGCTTTGGTCATTCTGTTCAGAAGGAAGGTATTCGTGTTTCTCCTTTCCCTTATTTACATATAAATTATAAAGACCGTCTGTGGGACAAGGAACGCAAGAGGTCCCTGGAGAATGATAGTGTACATTTCTCTGGTGAAGGATCCCAGAAGAAGCTGTCGGGGACATGACCATGCATGGTGACAGGGTGAAGAAGTGGTCTGAGCATTGGTTGAAAGGGAACTGGGGTCTCTGCTGGAAAGTGGGGCATAACTACTGAAGGAGCATCAGGATGACCCTGCAGGTGTCCCTTCCCCATGTTAAATCTTTTCTGCACTGCTTTATTTATCCTCAAATGTATATTCTATATATAGTTATACATTGCTGTTATACCAGGCAATCTCTATCATCTTTAATAAAGATGGGTGATACACAAGAATTTCAAGGCAAAAGTTCATTGGAATATAAATACCGTAGTATTCTTTCTGTAATTCCTGACTGTTTTATAACAACACATGAAGGGAGAATATGAACATACTTGTGTGAGGAAAGGGTTTCCAGGTAATTAGTGCTTTTACCACACACACACACACACACACACACGTATTGAGGGATCTTTTTATATCAAAGCACCCTTGATTTAGGAAAAGAAAATCTGCACAGCTGCTTCAATTCTGTCCAAGGGATAGGGAAAAACTACAACCAGGAGCAAGTAGTGGATGCGATTGCTAAGCAGATGTCACAGGGAATCCTTACAACTCTCCTTTCTCACTTGCTGGTAGCTTAGGAATAACAGAAAAATTGGGGTAATGAGAATGTTCTAAAACTGGATTATTTCAATATGTTTTCTAATAATTATTGAAATGGGTTAACTATATATGTAATTAAGCCAAAATGAGGTTTCTAAAAATGACAAAATATACTTATTTAAGATGGTAAAGTCCTGGAACTATGCCTGAGAGATTACCTAATCCCATTCCTTTATTCTCACATAGTGGAAATTAAAATGCAATTATTATACAATTTTTAGTTACCCTGGGCAAGCCAGCTGATCCCCCAGTTGAGAGAAAACTTTTGGTTGATGGGTGCACTATCTCAAGCAGAAAACTGGTAGGTAGCATTCTTCCTAAAGCATCAGTATCCTAAACCTCCATCCCCATTACATTCTTCCTTACAGCAAAGGGTCAAGTGCACACACTTGCATTCCTGCCTTCCAGGTATTTGTATACAGTTTCCTTTGCCTTTAGAGCCTGCAACACGCCCCCTTCCATCCTCTCTCACTTCACAAGAGTTGTCTACTCTGAAAATCCTTCTCTGACAAGTTCTAAGCATACTTAGACTTAATGGCATGCCACTTCCTGCACCACTCTGCTCACCAGTGGTGCTCAAACTGGGAGTACATTTTGCCCACAAGAGGAGATTTGGCAATGTCTGGAAATATTGTTGAGGAAAGAAGGATAGCTCCTGGCCCCTAGTGGGTGGATAACAGGAGTACGGCTAAATATCTAACAATGCACAGGATGGCCCCCACAACAGAATTATCTGATCCAAAATGTCAATAGTTCCAGGGTTGAGGATAAAGGGTCTTTAAGGACAAGAACTTATTGTACCACCATTTTAGCTGTTGGACTTAGCACATATGCCACCAGGAGAAATAGAGAAATAAGTGTCAGCAATTGAAGAGCCAGGGGCTCCTCGGAGCTCATTTCTGTCTGAATCAAAGATTCTAGTAACAATCTGTTGAATGCAGTGGATGAAAACTTTTGCCTTAGGGGCAGAGGTGGACTTAATGGAAGCCCAGTGGCCTTCGTCATAATGTTTGGTGACCCTTTGGACTCTAATCCACACTTTCCTTACCAATAAATACATTGGATATTAGAAGAATTCACCATTATTAGGCCTAGACCAGTGGTTGTCACTGGTGGTCTGTGGGCCACTGGTGGTCAGTAAGGTCCAAAAGGTTGGCAACCGCTGGCCCAGACCATACCTCACTCCTGTCTGCTGCCTCTCCCTGGTCAGGGCCTCTTTGGTTACTCATTTTCTTCCTACCTTCCACACCTCCTTTTTCCACGCCAATTTCACTGTTGTTTCTTAACTTTGCTAATCTTACTTATATCTGTATTAATTTCTTATGGGTGAACAGCACAAACATCTCAGAGTTCCAGAGGTCAGAAGACCAAAATCAGTTTTGTTGAGCTGAAATCAAGGTGTAAGTAGCCCTGGTTCCTTCTGGGGGCTCTGAGAGGTGAGTCTTGTTAGCTTGTATTTTTCAGCTTCTCGTGGCTGCTTGCATTCCTTGGCTTATAGTCCCTTCCTCCATCTTTTCTGTTTTTAACATTTTTAAAATATATATATTTTTTTATTGATTTCAGAGAAGAAGAGAGAGAGAGAGAAAAACATCAGTGATGGGAGAGAATCATCGACTGGCTGTTTTCTGTGCATCCCCCCACTGAGGACCAAACCTGCAACCAAGGCATGTGTCCTTGGTTGGAATCGAACCTGGAACCCTTCAGTCCGCAGGCTGACGCTCTATCCACTGAGCCAAACCCACCAGGGCCTTCCCTCCACATTCAAAGTGCATCCCTCCAGTCTCTGTCATCACATCACCTTCTCTGACTCTGACCCTCCAACCTCCCTCTTATAATGAATATTATGATTATATTAGGCTCCCTTAGATAATCCAAGATAATCTCCCCATCAAGATCATTAATATCACATCTGCAAAATCCCTTTTGCATATCTAAAACATGAAGGAATTTAAAATGACCAAGAATCTGAAAAAAATATAAATAAATAGCCGAAACCGGTTTGGCTCAGTGGATAGAGCGTCGGCCTGCGGACTGGAAGGTCCCGGGTTCGATTCCGGTCAAGGGCATGTACCTTAGTTGCGGGCACATCCCCAGTGGGGGATGTGCAAGAGGCAGCTGGTCGATGTTTCTCTCTCATCGATGTTTCTAACTCTCTATCCCTCTCAATTCCTCTCTGTGTAAAATCAATTAAATATATTTAAAAATATATATATATAAATAAATAAATAAATAAATAAATAAATAAATAAATAAAACATGAAGGAACCTAGATTTTCACTTTTCTTATTTATAAGAGCTCGATTTCTTTGGTATACTTTGAACCTGAGTGTATGTGGTTTTCTCTCTTCTAATTACAAAATTGATAATTGTTGAATCTTAATGTCTTTGGGTACCTGTTCAACAGTGAACCTTGAATAAAGTTGAAAAAAATCACCACTCTATCACTCATTCCCAAAAGGTGATGCTACCTTACCTCCCCCAGCCCAGTTTTCCTTTGGCAGATAAGGTAATCAGTGCCTGTGAGGGTCTGAGGGCCTGGAAGAAGGTTCCTCAGCATCCAGCCACATTTGCATGTATGATTTTAAGGAGGTGAAGGGGGAGAAGGAGAGAGTTACATCACCTGGTTGCCTCCTGTACGTGCCCGGACCAGGGATTAAGCCCACAACCTGAGTTATGTACCCTGATTGGCTTCAACATGCCACATTTTGGTTTATGGGACAATGCTCCAGCTGAGCCACACCAGCTAGGACTATACTCAGTTCTTCAGATAGTATAGTCTGAAGTCCTCGCTCCGCCCCAGGGCCCAGGGAGTGGGCCAGCCTGGCCGGCTGCTGTGGGAGCCAGGGAGCTGATATGGGGCCTCCGCCACGCCTTCGGCTGCTACCCGGACGAAAGCCTTTGAGCGCCGCCTCCCTGCCTTGCAACCATCCCGGCCCGCAGCTGTCCCAGCCCACCCACTGTGCTGATGAGGAGAAGGCGCAGCGTCTCCCAGCCCGCAGCCAGCTCGGCCCAGCCTCCTCACACACGCAGTGCTGGTGAGGAGCTGGTCGCGGGCGGTGGCGGAGAGTCCCGCTGGCACGCGCTAAGGCAGGACCAAGCCGGTTGTGGGCGGTGGTGGAGAGTCTCTGTGATGTCTTAGTCTTTCAGACTTAGTGGAACGCTTCCCCTGAGCCAGGACAAGCAGCACCACCACCACAAATATTGGCCAGCTCAGTGCTGCCCCTCTGCAGGTGACAGTAGGGGCATCCTCACCTCGGTAGGCCTTTGCTCTCGGAGGTCTTAACCAGTGGAAGGCAGCACGGTACAGAACTGCCCCACCTTCTCAGTCCTCCGTGCCTTGTTTCTTTCTTTGGAGAGCATTTATTTGGTAAATCACAGAGGTAGAAAAAGTAATTTGTAGGAGAAATGGGATTAGGAAACAAGTTATACAGGTAGAGGAAGAGCCCTTGGAGCTTGGGAGGAAGGAAGGTAATGATAATAGCACCTGGGGGAAGAGGAGAGGAAAGGCAAGGGCGTGCTCCCAGGAGGGAGAGCCAAGGAAACCGTGTTTCTTGTTGCCTGGCATCGCTGTCAGTGTGAAGAGGGCCAGGCCATTGAGGAACCCTCTGAGAAATAGGTGTTGTGAGGAGGGCAAAATAAAGGAGGCAGAGATGGGGGTATATTCCAGGTAAAAGGAAAAGTATGTTCACAATTCCTGAGAAACTTAATAGCCTGGTATATTTGATGAACTATAAGAAAGTCAATGCAACTAGAGAGTGAGAGAAGACAAATAGAATACAGAAAAGAACAGCTGGAGTTGGAGCTAGCAGGGCAAAGTGAGCCTAGGAATTTCAGTTCCCACCTTGGTGGCGATTCTAATGCATCTGGTCTTGGCACTTCATTAGGTGGGCCCTGCTGGTGGCCGAGCACAAGTTGCAGGGGTTCTTCTTCAAGACTTAGCAAAGATTTCTGGGAGCCCCAGCCAGCGCACCCTCACCTTCCACCCACTAACCGCTGCCCCTGTACCGCCAAGTTGGAACAGAGAGGAGGGGAACTTGATGCCTAGTGTTGTCTCCCAGAGTAGCACTGGAATTTTCTTCTGAGTTCCCGGGAGCATATGACTTTACTTCATTATTTTTTTTTAATATATTTTATTGATTTTTTACAGAGAGGAAGGGAGAGAGATAGAGAGCTAGAAACGTCAATGAGAGAGAAACATCGACCAGCTGCCTCTTGCACACCCCCTACCGGGGATGTGCCCGCAACCAATGCACATGCCCTTGACCGGAATCGAACCTGGGACCCTTCAGTCCGCAGACCGACGCTCTATCCACTGAGCCAAACCGGTTTCGGCTTTACTTCATTATTAATGGGCCCTGTCTAAACCACAATCCCAACAGTTTTCAAAATTCACCTTATTGCATCTAAAATCACTTAAATGTTAAAAATATATATATTGCCATCATAAAAAAGCAGTTAGGCTTGGCTGGTGTGCTCAGTGATTAGAGTGTTGGCCCATGCACAAAGGGTTAAGGGTTTGATTCCCGGTCAAGGGAGACAACCAATCCATGTGTCTCTTTCACATTGATGTTTCTCTCTTCCTCTTTCCCTTTTACTTTCTATGGTTTAAGATTAACAACAACAAAATTACAACAAAAGCATTTATTAGATGTCAAACTGCACATCAGACAGACATAATCACTGCCTAGTAAGAGCTTGCAATCTAGAGCCAAGCCTGATATACACACACACAAAAACAGTAAAATCAAAACACTAAACAACAGTACAAGTGTATACAACAAATATACTTATGGGGTATCCAAAGGACTGTCGAGTGCAGCATATTCACAGATTTCTATACATGTACACTTATGTCATATCCCTATCCTCCCCAGGCTGTTAATGCAAGGAGGGATGTTAAAAAAAAAAAGAAAAAGAAAAAAAAAAGACAAACCAGGATGGAATGGTTCAGTGGTTGAGCTTTGACCTTTGAACCAGGAAGTCACAGTTCAATTCAGGTCAGGGCACATGCCTGGGTTGCAGGCTCAATCCCCAATAGGGGGCTTGCAAGAGGCAGTCAATCAATGATACTCTCTCATCATTGATGTTTCTTTCCCTCTCCCCGCTTTTCCTCCCTGAAATCAATAAAAATTTACCCCATATAATAAAAGCCTAATATGCAAATTGTTCAACCAGGAGTTCTACCGCTCACTCCCATGTGTGCTGACCACCAGGGGGCAGTGCAGAACATGGCTGGCCTCCACAACATGGTGCTGGCAGCACCAATAGGCCCTGACAAGAGCAGGACTGTGGCTGGATGGTGGAGCAGGTGAGCAGCAGCACTAGGCCAAGACAGGTACAAGTTGGGGCCATCCCCCACAGATGGCGACCAGAGGCCAGCAGGCTGGGATGGGGAACTGGGGGTGGGTGGTGGCGACCAGCCTCCCGAGGCACAGGGGCAGGGGGATGCAACCTCTCACCAGCTACCTGGGGACAGGGGTGATGGGGACAAAGGTGCAGAGGTGTGGTGAGAATGCAGGGTGTCTGCTGAGCTCACTCTCACTCCCCCTACCACCCTTCCCTGGGATACCAGGGCTTGCGCACTGGGGGAGCCCCCCTTATTGCGCCCCCACCCTCCCCCCTGTGCTCAGGTGCCGGGTGCCCACTAGGAGCCCACCCCACACCCCCGAGGCCCGGACCACAGGTGCCTGCTGGCCAGTCAGTCCGGCTCCTGGGGGTTCGCACAGAAGCTGGTCTGCGAGGCTGGCTGGAAGAGAGAGAGCTGCCTGGCTTCTGGACGGCCAGAGGCCCACGCTGTGCCCCTGCCCACAGAGTCTGGCCGCACTCACTGCATCTCCGTGTGGGGACTCCAGCACCATGACTCAGGTGGAGGGGGGCGTGCGGGGCCTGGGGCCCAGAGGCCCAGGTGCTGCCCAGGACCCAGGGGTCAGCTATGACCTGCCCTTCCACGCCAATGCTCACACTTCAATGGTGCAGCCAGGCCTAGGGATTGCACTCATGCACAAATTTTGTGTACTGAGCCTCTAGTAAGTAAGGAACGTAAATAATGAATGAATGAATGAATGAATGAATGAGTAAATAAATAACTAAATAAATAACCGTCAAATCACCTGTAGTCGGATGGGCCTAAAAAGATGGATAATAGTCATACTGTTATCAGCTCAATAGCTCTCTCAAGCTACAAAATTAAAACAGATGAATGTATACACACATTTCTAATGAAGATCGTTTAGTTACTTTTTAAACAGATGGTCAAAGTAGATACTTTCCTACTGAAATACTATAGAAATAAGTTTTTTTCTTTTAAAAATATATTTTATTGATTTTTTTACAGAGAGGAAGAGAGAGGGATAGAGAGAAACATCAATGAGAGAGAAACATCAAACAGCTGCCTCCTGCACACCCCCCACGGGGGGAGGGGTAATGTGCCTGCAACCAAGGTACATGCCCTTGACCGGAATCGAACCTGGGACCCTTGAGTCCGCAGGCCGACGCTCTATTCACTAAGCCAAACCGGTTTCGGCTAGAAATAAGTTTAATGAATAATTCAAAACAAACTCTTCAGACAAACTATAACCTACTTTGCACACACATGTTAAATTGGCAGATTACTTTAAGCAAAATCTGCAGTTTCAGGTTGTATGACTTATCAAAACAATGCCAGGTGCCTGGCTCAGTGGTTGAATGTTAACCTATGAAGTACGAGGTCACTGTTCGATTCTCAGTCAGGACACATGCCTCGGGGTTGTGGGCTGGATCCCCAGTGTGCAGGAGGCAGCCAATCAGTGATTCTCTCTCTTCATCGATGTTTCCATCTCCCTCTCCCTAACCCTCTCCCTTCCTCTCTGAAATTAATAAAAAATATTTTTAAAAGAAAAAAGCAGCCGAAACTGGTTTGGCTCAGTGGATAGAGTATTGGCCTGCAGACTGAAGGGTCCCAGATTCAATTCCAGTCAAGGGCATGTACCTTGGTTGCAGGCACATCCCCCCCCCCCCCCGTGGGGGGTGTGCAGGAGGCAGCTGTTCGATGTTTCTAGCTCTCTTTCCCTCTCCCTTCCTCTCTGTAAAAAAATCAATAAAATATATATATTTTAAAGAATTAAAAAAATAATTTTAAAAAAGAAAATAATAAAGCAGTACCACTTAATTATATGAAATCTCAGGAAACAAAAAGTTAAAACAGCATTTACTATGAAGTGTCACTTGTTTTTGGTTTTAACTCCCTGAATTACTGGGTTAGTAATTTTCTATGTTACATGGGGAGACATGAGTAGATTATTCATTACCTATTGCAACAAAGCGCTAAATAAAACTAATTTTTTTTGGTTTTTATTTATTTTTTAATAAATCTTTATTGTTCATATTATTACAAATGTTCCTCATTTCTCCCCCTCCATTGCTCCCCTCCACCAAGTTTCCATCCCACCCTCTGCCCTTTCCCCATCCCCCGTTGTCCTCATCCATAGGTGCACAGTTTTTGTTCAGTCTCTTCCCGCACCCCCCACTCCCCTTTCCCCGGAGAATCCTCAGTCCACTCCCCTTCCATACCTCTGATTCTATTATATTCACCAGTTAATATTGTTCATCAGGTTTTTTAATTCCCTTGGTTTTTAGTTTGTTGATAGTTATATATTTGTTGTTCATAATTTTTATCTTTATTTTCTTCCTCTTCCTAAATAGCCCCCTTCAGTAATTCATATAATTCTGGTTTGGCGGTGATGAACTCCTTTAGCTTAAATTTATTTATGAAGCTCTTTATCTGGCCTTTGATTCTGAGTGATAGCTTTGCTGGGTAGAGTATTTTTGGCTGTAGGTTCTTGTTGTTCATCACCTGGAATATTTCTTGCCATTCCCGTCTGGCCTGCATGGTTTCTGTTGAGAAATCAGCTGACAGAGGACCGGAACCAAGATGGCGGCCTAGGCAGTCTCCTAAGCTGCCGCCTCATCAACAATGTAATTTAAAAAAACAACTAAAATCACAAAGGACTTCACCAAAACCTCAGGAAAGCTGGCAGAGTGGAATAGCTACAACTAGAAAGAAAGAGAGAGGCTCACGGATTGGACTGGGAGCCGCAAAGCACTGAGAAAACAACTCCGAGACCATCTGGAATCCAGTTACAGAGAGGAATAGACAGCAGTGCTCCAGCCATGAAGAGAAAAGAGAAACAATTCAGAGAAGGAAGATGCTGAGGACACCTCACCATACCAGCAGACAGCAGCTGCATGTTGCTGAAGGATGCCCAGGACCAAACCAGAGATGGTCGGACCTGCATCACCACCATTTGTCCACCAACCAGATCTGAATAGCATGGCTGACATGTACACATAAGAAACTATTTGACATTGAGATTGGGACTCAAAAGAACTGTTGGCCCAGAAAGCAACTCACTACATGACCATTATGGCTTGTCTCAGCTTAGGTTCTTACAAGGGTATTTCTTAGATCACATGATCTCACACATCTAGAGTAAATGATGAACAACATAAACTGATGAACAAAAACAGACCCAGAGAAAGAGAAGCAGTGATCAGACTCTCAAACCTCAGAGGGAAAGTAGGGGAGGGTGAGGGTAAGAGGAAGAGATCAACCAAGGACTTTTGTGCATGCATATGGGCCTAGCCAGTGGCCATGGACAACAATGGGATGGGAGTTTATGTAGGGAGGGGTTTGGGATGGAAATGGCGGGATGAGGACAATTATGTGATACCATAGTCAATAAAATAAGTAAGTAAAAAAAAAAAAAAGAGAGAGAGAAATCAGCTGACAATCGTATGGGTGCTCCTTTATAGGTAACTACCTGCTTTTGTCTTGCTGCTTTTAATATTCTCTCTTTGTCTTTTGCTCTTGGAATTTTAATTATGATGTGTCTTGGAGTGGTCCTCTTTGGATTCCTTTTGTTTGGGGTTCTGTGTGCTTCCTGGACGTGTAAGTCTATTTCTTTCACCAGGTGGGGGAAGTTTTCTGTCACTATTTCTTTCAATATGTTTTCGGTATCTTGCTCTCTGTCATCTTCTGGGATGCCCATAATTCTGATGTTGGTTCGCTTGAAGTTGTCCCAGAGGTTTCTTACACCATCTTCAATTTTCTGGATTCTCTTGTCTTCTTGCTCTGCGGAGGAGTGTCCTCTGGCTCTTTGTGTTCCAAATCTTGGACTTGATTCTTGTAATCTTCCAATCTGTTTTTAGGACTCTGTATAATATTTTTTATTTCAGAGAATGTATTCTTTATTTCTAGTTGATCCCTTTTCATCCTCATAGGTCTCATTTATTTTATCGGCCTTTTCTAAGAGATTGTTGAACAACCTTATAAGTGTGGTTTTGAACTCTATATCCAGTCGCTTTTTGTCCTCCATTTCTTTCGTTTGTGATCTGTTTCCTGGTTTCGGCATTTTTGCTGCTTCCCTGAGTTGGTAGGTTGGGAGGATCAGCTGTGTCTATGCCAGGAAACAGCCTTATTCCACTAGACTTGGAAACCTGTAAAAGCCTCTGAGTTCAGCTTGGATGGGGCAGAGTTTCAGGGTGGAGCCTATAGCCTTGGCTTCTGGTTAGCCCCGCCCTCTGAGGTTCCTGAGTCTCAGTGTTTCTCAGTGTCCTTTGGTACTCGCTGCAAGGATCTGAGAGAAAGGCACCCTAGAGCTTTGCCCGCTACCAGACAGTGTAGTCTCTCCCTCAACGAGCCCGAAACTGGGGTTCAGAGCAGTTGGAAGTGGGGTTAAGAACAGTCCGGAGCTTATGTCTCCTTCCTGCTAGGGCAATCTCGTGGCCCAATCTGTCCTCTGTGCGCGCAATGTGTGTAACTCCAGGGCTCTGCCTTTCGCTGCTCCCCTGAGCTTCTGTCTTACAGCCCAGATTCCCCATGTATGAGGCTGGGGCCCGAGGGTCTTGCCCAGGACTGGGGTTCAGTGCAGTCAGAACTGGGGCTCAGCACATTCCTGAGCTTTTGAGTCCTTCCCGCTGGGGCAATTCAGCAGCTCAGTGAACAGTCTGTCCTCTGTGCGCAATGTGTGCGACTCCAGGGTTCTGCCCTTCGCTGCTCCCCTGAGCTTCTGCCTTACAGCCCAGATTCCCTCTGTATGAGCCTGGGACCCTAAAACTGGGGTTCACTGCAGTCGGAGTTGGGGTTCAGCACAGTCTGGAGCTTTTATCTCCTTCCCGCAAGGGAACGCCAGCCAGGCACTCAGCTGCCCCTCCTCTCCTGCTCCGTCCTCTCCCCATGCACGCACTGTGCCTCCGTACCTTAGGCTTTTACAGCTCCTCTGGTTTTCCTTCTGGTTTTCTCTTTCCTTCTAGTTGTAGAATTTACAGTCAGTCAACTTTCCTGTAGTTATGGATAGTGTCCACTTTATATTTTAGTTGTATTTTTTGAAATTGTTGAGTGAGGCTGCAGTTAGGTGTTTACCTCTGCCGCCATCTTGTTGCAATTCCTAAATAAAACTATTTTAAATCCAACTCCTTTATTTTTTTATTTTTTAAATATTTTTATTGATATTTTACAGAGAGGAAGGGAGAGAGACAGAGAGCTAGAAACGTCGACGAGAAAGAAACATCGACCAGCTGCCCCTTGCACACCCCTTACTGGGGATGTGCCCGCAGCCAAGGCACATGCCCCTGACCGGAATCGAACCCGGGACCCTTCAGTCCGAAGACCGTCGCTCTACCACTGAGCCAAACCGGTTTCGGCTAAATCCAACTCCTTTAAGAATAACTAAATTATATAGATTTATTTTGAGGATTAAGTTATGTAATATATGGAAAGTATCTAGCATGCTCACTAAACAATCATTTTTACTTTCCTAGATGTAATGTCTGCAGAATGGGCAAAAAATAAAATTTTTAAAAAAATCTCTTTCTTCTAAAACTTCCTTAAAAATCATGTAAGCAAAATTAAAAGAACTCTAGCAATAACCTTTACTTTAATGAAAACTGAATTTAAAAAAGTGTGTGTTGTTCTCTAGCTCATACAAATGAAATTTGAACAGTAATTGAGTTACTGAGTTAGAATCCTGGTTTCATTCACTAGCTGTGGCATTGTTTATATTTATTTCCTTGATTGTGAAATAGAAATCATAGTGCCTAAATCAAGGTTGTGGTGAAAATTAAATGATATACTATATGGAATGTGTATAAAATGCTTAGCACAATGCCTGGGACAAATAGGGTAATCGTTCCTCAATTTTCAGTATAGATATTGAGAAGCACAAGCAATAATGAAAATTTGCTATATTTACATGATTTTTTGTAGGTTTGCTGATGAATAATGAGATGCATATTTCACCTGAAAAAATTCTCACACATGGTACATTTATTTATTTATTGTTAATTCTCACCTGAGGATATTTTTCCCATTGATTTAAAATATATTTTTTATTGATTTCAGAGAGGAAGGGAGAGGAAGAGAGAGATAGAAACATCAATGATGAGAATCATTGACCGGCTGCCTCCTGCACACCCCCCACTGGAGATTGAGCCCATAACCCAGGCATGTGCCCTTGACCCTTGAGTAGGATGGAACCTGGGACCCTTCAGTCTACAGGCTGATGCTCTATCCACTGAGCCAAACCAGCTAGGTCTCCATTGATTTTAGAGACTGTAAGGGAGGGTAAGGGAATGGAGAGAAAGAAACTTCTTTGTGAAAGAGTAACATTGATGTGAGAGAAACACATTGATTGGTTGACCCCGGAACACACCCCAACCTGGCCAGGGATGGAACCTGGAACCCAGGAACATGCTCATTACTGGGAATCAAACCTGGGTCCCTTCGGTTCATGGGCTGACTCTCTAACCACTGAGTGACACTGCCAGGGGCCATATGTGATACATTTAAAAGGTTTCTCTCCTGTGTAGCTCTTCTGGTGGCTTGCAAGCTCTGAGTCCAAAATAAAACCTTTTGCAGCCGAAACCGGTTTGGCTCAGCGGTAGAGCGTCGGTCTGCGGACTGAAGGGTCTGGGTTCGATTCCGGTCAAGGGCATGTACATTGGTTGCAGGCACATCCCCGGTGGGGGGCGTGCAAGAGGCGGCTGGTCGATGTTTCTCTCTCATCGACATTTCTAGCTCTCTATCTCTCTCCCTTCCGCTCTGTAAAAATCAATAAAATATATATATTTAAAAAAAAAAAACCTTTTGCAGATGTTTTGCATTTATTTATTGTAGAGAGGAAGGGGGAGGGAGGGAGAGGTAGAAACATCAATGATGAGAGAGTATCATCTATTGGATGCCTTCTACTGGAGATCTAGCCTGCAACCAGGGCATGTGGTCTGACCAGAAATTCAACCGTTCATAAGTGAAGCTCAACCATTGAGCCACACAGGCAGGCAACCTGAAGGTTTTGCTTGTGTTTATTCAACAGCTGTGTAATGAAGCCTCGAAATCTATAATTTGGGCAGCATTTCAGAAAGACACTTTAAGGTACTCTGTTATAGCCTACTCCAGTGTGCCCTGCTCCCAGGTGGTGATTCTGAAAGCAAGAATCTGGTAAGCCATTTCTCCTAAGAGCAGACATCTAGGTGAAAGGGCTATTGAGGTAAGTCTATCCCACCAACAACACCTCTGTTACACAGGGTGTACCTTTTTCTAAAAGATTGGGAGAAGGGGCCTGATCTCACCTGCAACCCGGTTGTCAGGAGTGTGGACACCACCTCTGGTTGGGAGTGTCTTTTTCAAGACACCAGGTCAGAACTGGGAGGGGTGAAGTTAGTCCTGAGAGGTCCAATTTCTCTGCAAAGCTCCCTTACGCACCACACCCAAGGGCTTACTCCTGGGCTCCACTTACTGCTCTGGAACTAATAATTTTGCAAAACCTCCCGCTACCCAGGCAGAAACAGCAGAATACAACCCATTAATATCTGAGACCACACGTCCCAGCCCCTGTGCCTCCCACGCTCCCATTCTCCCCAACTTCCCCAAAGCCGCCCGAAGTGCTGGGCCCTGCATTTAGGCAACTCTGCCTTGTGGTTGGCCAGTGTGACCATGGAGGGGCCAGTGTGTGTGTGTGTGTGTGTGTGTGTTTTAATCCTCACGCTAGGATAGTTTTCCATTGGTTTTTAGAGAGAATGGAAAGAGGAAAAGACAGAAATATCGATGTGAGAGAAACACATTGGTTGCCTCCTGCAAGAGCCCTGACTAGGGCACGGGGAGCCTGAAATCCAGGTACGTTCCCTTGACCGGAATCTAACGGGTACCCTTCGGTCAACAAGCCTAAGCTCTATCCACTGAGCAAACCCAGCCAGGGCGGAGGGGCCAGTTTTCTCTTAAAAAAAAAAAAATCCTCACCCCAGGACAGAGGGCTGGAGGAAGTATGTGTGGTGGTGGGGGTGGGGGAGGAGAGACAGACAGACAGACAGACAGACAGGCGGGGAGGAAGGAGGGGAGAAACATGGATGACAAACATTTATCCGTAGCCTCCCCTACACGTCCAGCCGGGGAATGGAATCTGCCTGCCTCTTGGGGTCTGGGAGGATGCTCCAACCACCTGAACAACTCGGCCAATCAGTGCCAGGCCAGTTTTCCAGTGTTGACCAGTAACGCCAGACCGACGGCTCACCGGGCATGCTGGGAGATGTAGTTTTCCCGGGTTTCCAAGCAAGTATTTCCGGTTCCGCTGCCTGGGTCTCCCTGGTGAGCTCCGTACAGGATGGCACCCTGAAATGGAGCTAACTTAGGGTGACTCCCCAGGTTTGTAATGTTTCAGGGCAGGAAGCAAGCAAGAAAACAAGGAGACTCTGGAACCTGAAAGATTATCGATACTGAGAGTTGGGTCCATCCGGCAGTGCCCTGTGGGCCCAAAACTTGGGTCCTGCTGGCAAGAGGTGAATGAGTAGCCTGGAGTGCTGGTCCTAGTCTTGCCTGAGCTGTCCTCTGTGTCTCGGGCTGTGGGGATGTGGAATGTAACCAGGTGGAATGTAGCAGAGGGGATTGTCTTCCTGTGGCCAAAATTCATTCAGATCTGCTTAGGCCTGGTTGCTGGTCGATGTAATCTAGGGTCGCAATTATCAGTCTTTTTCATCTCATGGCACACATAAACTAATTACTAAAATTCTGGAACACACAAAATATATTTTGCTGACCTGACAATTCACAATGGGCAGCTATTGTTGCATTGGCTGTTGTTATTTTTTAATTTAAAAGTCTAACGTAAAAGAGGTCAGTGCCCCTGACTAAATAGTCTGGTATTGCATGTGTTAAAAATCCTTGCTCACACCAGTGTGCCTCTTGCAGCACAGCGGGGTTGAAAATCGCTGATCTAGGGGCATTGTGCCCAAAGACTCCGCACAACTGAGATCAGGTTCAGAGCCTGAAGCAGGGAGTAGAGTTGGCCATTTGCTTCTTCAGAAGTATGCCTAATGATACCAAACATTGAAACAGCCCCACAGCTACATATTTTCCACATTAATGACAGGAGTGCTGTGGTGTAGGGATTTGGGGTTTTAAAATTGAGTTCCTTCCCCAGTCTCTGCCACTAATTGCTTAGATCTTAGCCAATATATAACTTTGCTTTCCTCAGCTGCAGAGAGCAGGTCAATAAGCTGACTGTCCCACAGGGCTTGCCATGAATGGGTTTGTTCATGATCTGTTTCTGAGACCCTGAAAAAATGTGTTTTTTTAAAAAAAATTTATTAAGGTATTATCTGTGTACATAGCTTACCATTGCCCCCCCCCCCCCCATAAATGCAGAGGGGATTGTCTCCCTCCCAGAATTTTGTGTCCATTGGTTGTTCTTATATGCAAGCATACCAGTCCTTCGGTTGATCTCTTATCTCCCCCAGATCTCCCTACCCTCCCCCAACCCCCGCCCCCGCTGTCATTTGACAGTCCTCTTGTTGTTTTACTGTCACTATATCTATCTTTCTGTTCATTCGTTTATAATGTTCTTTAATATCCATAAATGAGTGAGGTCATGTAGTGTTTCTCTTTCATTGACTGGCTTATTTCACTCAGCATGATGCTCTCCAATTCCATCCAGGTTACTGCAAATGATGAGAATTCCTTCCTTTTTATGGCAGCATAGTATTCCATTGTGTAGATATACCATAGTTTTCTGATCCATTCATCGGCTGATGGGCACCTAGGCTGTTTCCAAATCCTAGCTATTGTAAATTGTGCTGCTATGAACATAGGGGTGCATATATCCTTTCTGATTGGTGTTTCTAGTTTCTTGGGATATATTCCTAGTAGTGGGATTACTGGGTCAAATGGGAGTTCCATTTTCAGTTTTTTGAGGAAGCTCCATACTGTTTTCCACAGTGGTTGCACCAACCTGCAATCCCACCAGCAGTGCACGAGGGTTCCTTTTTCTCCGCAACCTCGCCAACATTTGTTGTTTGTTGTTTTGTTGATGTTGGCAATTCTGACAGGTGTGAGATGGTACCGCATTGTTGTTTTGAAAAAATGTTTTTAAGGTCTTCCTGGAAAGAATGATTTTGGAAATTTAGCTGTTCTCCTGGATGTGTCAGGAAAATTATGATCCAAGAGAAGGCATCATGCCTTTATTTTTATTTTATTTATTTATTTATTTTTTTTAATATATTTTATTGATATTTTACAGAGAGGAAGGGAGAGAGATAGAGAGCCAGAAACATCGATGAGAGAGAAACATCGACCAGCTGCCTCTTGCACACCCCCCACTGGGGATGTGCCCGCAACCAAGGTACATGCCCTTGACCGGAATCGAACCCGGGACCTTTCAGTCCGCAGACCGACGCTCTATCCACTGAGCCAAACCGGTTTCGGCGCATCATGCCTTTAAATGATGAACCAGCCTTAACCAGTTTGGCTCAGTGGATAGAGCATTGGCATTCAGACTGAAAGGTCCCAGGTTCGATTCCAGTCAAGGGCTTGTACCTTGGTTGCGGGCACATCCAGCTGATCAATGTTTCTCTCTCATTGATGTTTCTGACTCTCTATCCCTCTCCCTTCCTCTCTGTAAAAAATCAATAAAATATATATTTTAAAAAATAAATGATGAACCAATTCATTTGTTCCTTGGCTTTCATTCTTCATGGTGTTTCTGGGGAAAGAAGCTTCATGCTTCATGCTACCGGGGTTGGTGTGGGTGTCTTTCATCATCTGTAAATGGGACAACAATACCTACCTTTCAGGGCCATTAGGAAAGTAAGTGAGGACATTCAGGAAGTACTGTAACACAATGAGTAGCATGTAACAGACACTTAGTAAACATGCATTCACTCATTCCATTGTCCTGTGTAAGTACCTCTGTTGAAATCCTTATCAAACCATCTTGTAATCTCACGTCTTCTCAAAGGTAGATATGAATGTATCTCAGTCACCATTTACACCCACAGCTCCTGACACAGTGCCCACTGTCTGTTCTGGAAGAAGGAAGAAAAGAATTTGTTGTGCTGAGATTTCGTGATCCCCAATGACCACCAGGGAGCCGAATCCGATGCCATTAACAAGAGAGCCTCTTCCATGTTAACATGAGCTCTGTCCCACTCATGCCGACAGCATGGCGGACAAGAGACGGAACTTCGACAGGTCAAGGGGCTTAATATGGGTGGTGATGTCACTACCTTGGCTGACCCTGATTGGTTGGATTAGGGCTAGGGTCCAGTTACACAAAATGGAGAGTAGCTCCACCCTTCCCTCTCGAATCCATTATCCAAGCATGGCCCTCATCTCACTCATATTCGCTTTTTATTTGTGAAAATGTCATATTGCTTGTCTGTGTAAATAAGATCTCTGAGAGGATACCAGACACTGGCAGCAGTAGTTACCTAGGGAATTCTGGTATTCAGAGTCAGAGGGAAGGAAACTTACTTTCCATATACTTTTTTTTTTTTTTTGCTTTTAAAAAGTTACCATGGGCATGAATACTTCTAAAAAAAATGTTTATGTCAGAAAATTCCCCCAAATTAAATCAAAATATCATGTTGAACACATATGTAAAAATCATATAGGGAAGAAATATAAAGGGCTAATGAAAATAAGAAAAAGCGATCAAACTTACTAAGAAATACATATTAAAATAGATCTTTTTCACCTAGTTTGCAGAGAAGGAATGATAACACTTTGCCTCTTGATAAGGATGTGTGAGATGGGAGCCTTCTCACTTGAAAAATTTTAACCAACATTCCAGGAATTTTCCCTAAAGAAATAATTGAGCCGCGTGCAGGTTTCTGTACAAGACTTCTCATTGCAATGCCATTTATACCTGAATGTCTTTGTATTTGCTGGGGAAACTGATCACCAGCCCCTGCTATCCCCTCTCCCCAACCCCAGTCCATTGGATGGAGTATAGTGAGTAGGGACCTACGCAGTTGGTATAAGAGAGCAGTACCCAACTTTGTTCCTCTCTAGGCCAGATGAGAGCTTGAAAACCAGAGGGAAAAGGTGAAAATTAAAATGCCTTAATTTCTTTTAAAAAATATATTTTATTGATTTTTTTACAGAGAGGAAGGGAGAGGGATAGAGAGAAACATCAGTGAGAGAGAATCATCGATCAGCTGCCTCTTGCATACCCCCTACTGGGGATGTGCCCACAACCAAGGTACATGCCCTTGACCGTAATTGAACCCGGGACCTTTCAGTCCACAGGCCGACGCTCTATCCACTGAGCCAAACTGATTTTAACTAAAATGCCTTAATTTCTGAAGAGGTTTTGGCCTTAGATATTTGTGGAACTGCAGAGAAAGTTGACTCTTATATGATAGTATGTATTACTTTCATAATTAACAGAGTAATGAAACCAGGGCTCGGGAAGGACTGAGCCTGCAAGTATGGATGGTAGCTTGATGCACTCCCTGGCCCAGAGCAACCTGATTCCCTTTCTCTCTCTAAGGCTGGGGGATGGTTCTACAGCTGAGGAGGCAGGAATTGAGGGACTTTTTTTCCAATTGCTCCATGAAGGATGGGTCTTTGTTTGGCAGCTTGGAATGTGGCTAGACTAGACGAGTAAAGACTGCTGGCTTTGTCCACTGGTAGTGCCTCTAGGTATCTCTCTGCTTGACCCATGGCCAGAGGATTAGAAGAGCCATGAGTAGACAAGAGAAAAATAGCCCTAACCGGTTTGGCCAATGGATAGAGCATCGGCCTGTGGACTGAAAGATCCCAGGTTTGATTCCTGGGCACATCTCCAGTAGGTAAGGTGACCAGATGTCCCGCTTTTGGTGGGCAGTCCCGATTTTTAACCATTTGTCCCGCATCCTAAGACGTTGTAAAAAAGTCCTGATTTTTGCGTTTTAAAAAGTCCCGATTTCTTTCCAAAAATCGGGACTTTATTAAAATGCCACAGGATGTGGGACAAATTGTTAAAAATAGGGACGTCTGGTCACCTTACCAGTAGGGGATGTGCAGGAGGCAGCTGCTGATTGATGTTTCTAACTCTCTATCTCCCTTCCTCTCTGTAAAATATCAATAAAGTATATTTAAAAAAACAAACAAACAAACAAACAACAAAAAACAGGAAGGCAAAGAATAGGAAGACCAATCAGTTCTGAGTTCATTGTTGACTAGACCTTTCCTGAGCCAATCCCTGTGACCAAGAGATATCCCCTCCCACATGCCGAGTTATCTGAGCCAATCACCAAGCCAAGGGGGAATGGCTGACCTTAAAGGGTTAAAAGATTAAGACCATTTTGTAAGTGGAGTCAATACCTCCCATACAATGGGAGAAGATGGACTGTTCTTAGGAGGACAACCATCGTGAATATCCCTGCAGTAACATACGGTACCTAACTGAAACAACTGCTCTGAGCATAAGTGAGATTCTGTGTAAGATACTTAACACAGTGCCTGGCACATAGGAAGCCCTGGGAAAAGAGCTATCATTATTTTCTCATTTATGTTTAAAGAGAGTGCTTTTAAAGTTTGAATGGATATGTATGCTCTTTTCAGTTTTGACAATTTATCTGAAACTCATTTTATGCTCAGCTGTACATTGAACCCTAGAGACAGTAGAATATTGTTACTCTATCATCAGCTAGAGCAGTGTTTCCCAAACTTCTCTCATGATGAGAATCACCTGGTGGAGTTGTTAAAATACAGATTCCTGAATCCCAACTACTAGTTAAGTATACAATTTTACCTATATGTTCCCAAAAATTCTAGTTTAGCACTTAGTTGGGGTTCAGGAATCTGTATTTTAACAACTCTACCAGGTGATTCTCATCTGGGAAACACTGAGCTAGAGCATGCTTCTCACATTTTAATATGCATATAAATCACTTAGGGATCTGTTAAATGCAGAGTCTTAAATGCAAATTACGACTCAGTCAATCCGGGTGAGGCCTGAGGTTCTGCATTTTTAACAAGCTCCCAAGTGATGCTGCTGCTGCTGGACCACAGAAGGTATTTTGAGTAGCAAAAACCCAGGTAGGGTTTTGCCTCTCTTGTGTGATTGAAGGGGTTTACCACTGCATCCACGTTCCACGGGGAGGAGAAATAGAGGCAAAGGAAAGCAAGCAAATTCCTTAAAAAAAAACAACAACACAAGAAACACAACCCTATCTATTTATTTAAATGTTTTTCAAATAGGATTATTTGAAAGAATAATGCAGTAAACAACTATGTACCCTTCACCTAGTTTCACCAATTGCAATTTCACTAATTTCACCTTTTATGCAATTTTCTTTTGAGGATATGACACAGAAGTTGCCTATATCCCTTTCTCTCTTGTCCATTGGTAAAAACTTTGACACATAGCTTCACTTTTTTATTTTTTATTTTTTAAAGGAACATTATTAATAAAAATATGGAACGCTTCACGAATTTTCGTGTCATCCTTGCGCAGGGGCCATGCTAATCTTCTCTGTATAGTTCCAATTTTAGTATATGTGCTGCCGAAGTGAGCGCCATGGCTTCATTTTTGCCCCAAGGGAGGCCAAGAAACATAAACCTACCTTGACAGCTATTTGCCTGCTATAGGGGGTAAGATTCTATTACTACAATAATATATAGTAAAGCAGTTATTTAAAAAGGAGAAGAAGAAGAAGAAGAAGAAGAAGAAGAAGAAGAAGAGGAGGAGGAGGAGGAGGAGGAGGAGGAGGAGGAGGAGGAGGAGGAGGAGGAGGAGGAGGAAGAGGAGGAGAAGGAAGAGGAAGAGTGGGATAATGGACACCAGGGACAATTAGCAGCGCCTGACACGCTAATTTGTCAAATCTTATAGCCAGTTCTCTTCAAAGTGGATTCTGGAAGGACTGGATCTTAATTTGTAATCCATGGCATGGCTCAGTGGTTGTGCATCAATTTATGAACTAGGAAGTCTCCAGGTCATATGCTCTGAGTTTCAGGCTCAACCCCAGTGGAGTGTGGGGGGCAGGTTTGGGGTGCTGGAGGCAACCAAATGATGATTGTCTCTCACCATTGATGTTTCTCTCTCCCTATCCCTTCCTCTCGGAAACCAATAAAGTATAAATAAAAATAAATTTGCAGCCCATCTCTAGAAAGGTTGTAGGGCTTCAAAGTCTGCATTTTACACACCCACCTCACTCTTAAGTGCCCTACTGACCTTTCATATTATATGGATTTTCTAATTCCTCTTAATTTTTTTGCAACAAAGTGTTCTGGGTCTAAATACAGTTTACTATAGCATTTTTGCTTACAGTAGCATGTTTGCAATACTTAAACCTAAAAGTCTGCAGAGTTGTAAATAGTATTAATATTAATTTTCATTTTGTCCAAGTGATTTTTCAGCCTTAAAACAAAAGAAACTTGCTGAAACTGGTTTGGCTCAGTGGATAGTATCGGCCTACGGACTGAAGGGTCCCAGGTTCAATTCCTGTCAAGGGCATGTACCTTGGTTGTGGGCACATCCCCTGTTGAGGGTGTGCAGGAAGCGGCTGATTGATGTTTCTCTCTCATCAATGTTTCTAGCTCTATATCCTTCTCCCTTCCTCTCTGTAAAAAATCAATAAAATATATTTTTTAAAAAGGAACTTAACAGAAATACTACAGAAAGTAAATATACAGGTTATTTTACATAAATCAGGATTCCACCAGCAACTACACATATGTAGACAATAGGCAATCTATTCCTTGTTGTTATATATCACTTTGATTTACATATACCAATTGCCTTTGAGACTTCTCATCTCTGTGCCATGTGGTTCAGAGCATCTCCCCCTATGTACCAGAAGGTCACAGTTGGATTCCGGGTGAGGGCACATGCCTGGGTTTTGCCTGGAGTTCTGCTCTATTCCCAGCAGGGGGTGTGCAGGAGGCTGCCAATCCATGATTCTCTCATCATTGATGTTTCTCTCTCCCTCTCTGAAATCAATAAAAATATATTTAAAAAATCTCTTTAAGTGACATTTCCTTGTCAAAATGTTAAACAATGTACTTTTAACACTTCTAACACTTTTGTTATTTTATTTAGACTTTTAATCCGTGATTATGTTTATCCTCCTAAATATGATTTAAATCCTTTAAGGATTGGTCATTGTCACCCGTGGCTGTAAGCAGGTCCTTTTTATTCCATTCGTTGGCTAGGCGGACCATTGTTTAAGTCAGTGGTCGGCAAACTTCGGCTTGTGAGTCACATGTAGCTCTTGGTCCCCTTGAGATTTTGCAAAGGCCAGCTTAGGAGGACTCTAAGTTAATAACAATGTACCTACCTATATAGTTTAAGTTAAAAAAAATTTTGGCTCTCAAAAGAAATGTCAATCGTTGTACTGTTGATATTTGGCTCTGCTGACTAATGACCACTGGTAAGTTATTGAAGGGCAAAGAATAAATTCCTGCTTTAAAGTTAACATCCGATTTGGGCCAACAAAGTTCCCTGGATCTTGTGATATAGACCCTCCTGCAACTTGAGGGCAAGGGACACCTGCCCATTTACACAGCCACAGCCCTGAACGGCCTTTCTGCAGAGAAGAACCTCCGGCTGTTGGCTTCATGCCCGCCGCCGGAGGGTCCCGCAATCACGTTAGGCAGGGTAGGTACCCGCACGGGCCAGCAGCCCAAGCCCCAAACCCAACAAGGGAAACGACAGCAAGAACCGGAGGCTTGTGAGCCATTTCCCGATCCGCCCGCCTCGCCCGAGCGCCCGGCTCGGCTCTCGGAACTTGACTCGCCCCTGCAGACGCTCCCCATCCGGCGTCCCCGCGCCTCCGCCACCTGGTTTCCGGGGAGTCCTGCCCACTCCCAAGATGGCGGCGTCAGCCTCGGGGAGGCGGCGCCCTAGGTGTGCGCTAGTGGCCAATGGGCTTCCGGTCTGCGCCGCCGGCCCAGCGAGGGAGCCGGAAGTGCCGTGGACCGCCGCCTCAGTCCCGGCTGCGGCCCCTGCGGGTTACATAACTGGTTGCGGGCTCCGCGCGGCCCCACTTCCGGGTCCCTGCGACCCCAGGATGCGCTGAGCCCCACGGCGCCGTCCGCTGCCGCCGGCTCCCCCCCGAGGTGAGGCTCCCCGGGTCTCGGGCTTGTGGTGCAGGCGCCGGGCCCGGCTCGGGGGGTGGGGGTCGTGAGTGGGGAGGAGCTGCAGCTCGGGTTGGGGCGGGCGGGGGTTCGGGGGGGCCCTGGTGGGGTGCGGGACAGCTGGGCCAGTGGAGGGAGGCCGGTCGGTGCCCAGATCTCCGCGGGGTTTCGGGGCTGCCTAGGAGGTCGCGGCCGGCAGGGGCGAGGAGGGGGCCGCGGGGGAGGCGGGGGGGCGCCCCAGATCCTAGGGGTGCCGAGGGCGCGGTCCCCAGCTATAGGTGGGAGCCGGCCCTTTCCTCTGGGGCGCCTGGGCGCCGTGCCCCAGGACGGGTTGTGGGGAGATCGAGAACCGGAGTGTAGCCTGCCCTTCGCTCCCGCGGAGGTGAAGCGCCTGGCCTGTCGCAGGTGAAGGATCGGCCGCCGCCTGCTCGGCTTCGGTGCTCGTTGGCCGGTTTGTGGTTATTTTGCCGACGCGTTTGCCCTCCCGAGAACTCCGGAAAGCCTGGGGCTCTGTCTTGGTCGTGTCAGCGTCGTCTGACTCTCTCAGCTGTACCTTTTCGTATCTAGTAACTTCTGTGGTTTGCCCCCCTGGAAACATTTCGAGGGGGGGCTGTGGGCCTCGGCTGCACCCCTAACAAACACCTGTCTGTGTGCCTGCCCCGCGTGGCGGAACCAGGACCCGAGGTGAGGCAAGGACTCACTCCGCAGTAAACGTGGACATTGGCTGCTTCGTTGATCCGTTTTCACTCCGCCAAGTCCTTGAGCCGAGCCAGCCGGACGGACGATTCATTTGTCCTGAAGGAAAGGATGCCAGCCCCATTCAGTGGTTCCCTGTGGTTCTTGAAGTGATTGTTACTTGGAGTGTCAGAACTGGGGAGACCACTTGGGTTTGCAGACCTTTTACCAGAAAACTTCAAGACAGAAAACCCCTAGTTAATAGACTGAACCGGCACCAGCTGCTCCAGGTCACCTACAAAAAATACCACAGCCCTCCTAGCATCTTGTGATGTAGAGATAAGTGATAGATGGTCTTCGGCCCATCGTACAAGGGAAGAAAGGGGAGTCTGAGCATCGTTGAATTGAAAGGAACCAAAAGCAAAAACAAATTCATATCCTTCCTCTGGGTTTCTGTAAAGTCAGTTAAAAACTACAAGCAACAGAGTCAGGGCATGGTGTGGTGTTAACAGGTCAGGGTTAAAAAAAAAAAAAGTCTGTTTCCTATCTTTAGCCCCACCCAGTTGTAACTGGCCGTGATTTTGTCACTGTGTTTATTTTAGCCACATCTATTCCCTATTTGGGATATGACTTGTTGAAGTTGCTAAGCAACAGCATGCTCTGCCCCGGGCGGAAGAAAATTCCTGGATGGTAGAGATTTGAGAGATAAAAGGTACACCTGAACTGACGAGGGTGATGCTGTCCTTCCTGGCTGCTCTGCCTCCTCTGTAAGCCTTAGTGTACCTGCTAGCAACAGCCTTAGGTGTGTTTAAACCAGTTTGGTATCTTACAGCCTTAGGTGTGTTTAAGCATTGCAGCAGCCACAGGGAACACGCTGTAGAGAAGACCCCCAGAGCTCTCAGTTCTGCCTGCTGGAGTAGCTCAGAGTCTCACTTGGTTGAGGACAGCTCTCCAACCTGAAGGGAAAGCTGACTGCTTCTCAGTGTCCTCCCGGAAGTGGTAGCTCCTCTAGCTCTACATCTTATTTCCAAGAGCCCATCTTGAAAGTAACAGAAGCAATTTCATTTTATAAAATAGTCTGTGGGTAATTGTCCCTTAGGTACTGGAATGAATTCTTATCTGGTATGTTAACGCAACAATGTTTCATCATTTCTGAAGTTCTGGGAGTGATACTGGATGCCTTTTTCAAACTGGTTGCTTTTTAGACATGACTCCTCTGACTCTAGCTGTAAACTATTCAAGAGGTCTTGCTGGTCAGATATTTGCTGCTCTTTATACTTAGTTTCAAGTTACTTTCTCCGGCCTCCCATTTTTAACCCTTTCATTGAGATGCACATACAAGCTCTGGCGGTTAGCTCACTTGGTTGAAGAATCATCCTCATATCCCAAGGTTGGGAGTTCGATCACCCCCACCCCTCCGGGTCAGGGCACATATAAGAATTAACCAATGGCCGAAACCGGTTTGGCTCAGTGATAGAGCATCGGTCTGCGGACTGAGAGGTCCTGGGTTCGATTCTGGCCAAGGGCATGTACGTTGGTTGCGGGCGCATCCCTGGTAGGGGGTGTGCAGGAGGCAGCTGGTCGATGTATCTCTCTCATCGACATGTATCTCTCTCATCTACGTTTCTAACTCTCTATCTCTCTCCCTTCCTCTCTGTAAAATATCAATAAAATATATTAAAAAAAAAGAATTAACCAATGAATGCATAAATAAGGGAACATCAATCAAATCAGTGTTATCTCATTCTCCCCTTCTTCCTTCATCCCACCTTCTCTCTCTCAAATAAATTAAAAATAAATGTACATACAGAAAAGTACATTGCTTGATGACTGGTCATGAACTACCTATTGAATCACCACCACAAAAGACCCCTCACAGCCTTACAAGCCCTCTCTATTTAAAATACTGATTTTCTGGTAAGAGACCATTAGCAGTTATTTTTGGAGTGAGAAGGGGATTCCTAAATTTTGCTTTATATTGCATGTGAATTCTTATTTTTTGTTCATAGTAAAACAAAAAGATTTAAAAGAGCATGCCTTTACCTCAAAAAAAAAAAAGGAGAAATGTTCTTTTTAAGCCTTTTTTAAAGTGGTTGTCTTAAAACTTATAAATATTTGTTAAAATTAAATTTTATGTAGTCATTAAAATTCCTTTTTTTTTAAATGACTACACAGGGAACTCTTTAAAATATTTGTACAAGTCTGTTCGGGGTCCTTATCCAAAGCCACCCCCTCTTTGCTTCATTACGCTTTGAATCTGTTTATTTTTGGCATTGGTGCACAAAGTGCCCTGCTATTCCAATGGTATGGTGTTTAAAAGTTGGCACTAAGTCTATGTTGGGACGAAATGGGTAATTATTCTACTTACAATTTGAAGAGACTGTGTAAAATTTCCCAAGTTATAACTAATTAAAAACAAGCCATGAGATTATTTTTATTATAAAAATATGTTCACAATTTTTACATTACCACCTGAAAAAAAATTTTTTTTTCTTATACTAAAAGCAACCCAAACTCATTGTAAGAAAAACAGAAGTTAAGTGGCACAGAACACAGACATCTGCCATAACCCCAGAGGCAAATGCTGACAGAAGGTTGAATTACTTTTCAAAGATCATTTTTGGTATAAAAGTCTACCTCATGATCCTGTGTTAATGTATTGCCACATTTGACCCATTTTAAAAAACAATTAACTTCTGTTTAACTCTGAAGGATCCTAAATGTAAACCCAGAGAAGCAGAGATTAAAAAGCATAATAAAACCAGCAGAATGAGGTGGAAAAGGTGAAAAAGAGTAGAGAGGCCTGATATGCTTCGGGGGCAGCAGCCAGGGGACTGACAGGGTTTCTGAAACCCGATTCCCCTGTGGCTGCACTTTTTCCTTTCAAACTGAATAGCTGCTCGTCCATTTCCGCCACCCCTCCCCCCAAGCAGCGTTAGGGCTTGTGTAGCCATAGAAGTTCTCTGGGGGAGAACCAATTTGCTCTTGATTTTGAGCCCCAGGTAGGGTCCATTCTTGGGTATTTTACTACCCTTTGATTCCCACCCCACAAAAATGTATTTATTACAGGTGATTTTATTATTGTTTGATTTGTTTTGTTTTTTACACCAAACCAGTTTGGCTCACTGAACTGGGAATTATATTCTAGGTATGCCCTCTCAGATGGCCTCCTATCAAGATCCCAGCTTAAAAAGCCACTAGGCAACCCTGGCGGGCATTGCTCAGTGGTTAGAGTATTGGCCTGTGCACTCAAGGGTCTTGGGCTCGATTCCCAGTCAAGAGCACGTACCTCGTTGCAGGTTTGATCCCTGGCTCTGGTCAGGCATGTGCAGCAGACAACCAATTGATGTCTCTCTCCCACATCAATGTTTTTTCTCCCTCTCCTTTCTCTCCCCCCCGCCCCCATCCCTTCTAGTGGTTCTAAAAAAAATCAATGGAAAAAAAATACTAGTCTGGGGTGGATTAACAAAAAAAGAAAGCCTCCAGGCAAAGGCACTTCTTGACCAGGCCATCCTTACTGCCCATGCAGGCCATGCCCCACTTGTCACCTGCTTTTACTCTGGCTGTGTCTTCCCACGTGACTGTGAGCTGGCCCACAGGCTCATCTGCGCCCTCATTTTCTGTTCCCGGAAGATGACTGCTGAGCTTTCAGGTGAGGGGACCACGGGCTCTGTCTGATCTTGGCTTCATGTCTCTGGTCCCCAGTTCAAACCCTCCTGTTCTTATCACTGCTCTTTCTCTTCATCCTGTCTCTCTCTCAACCTGAACTGTTCTCTAGTTCTGACACTGACCTAATGGGGCCACAAAAGGCAAACAGTCCTTGGGCGGCACACCACCATCCAGTCCTTCTTCCAAAAGAAGCTTGTCAGCTGCTCTGGTGTACGTTCTTAGGTCAAGGAGAGGATTCTCTCAGACTGCCATGCCCAAGCTTAGCCCAAATGCCTTCTGAAGGAGCATCGGGGTGTGCAAGCGGTACACATGCACAGTGGCCCAAAGCCTGTCCTTCACATCGGGTCATTTTACTGAGTATAGGAAGTAAAAAAGCAAAATGGTAAAATAAAAGTTTAAACAAAATAAGATCTAGCTCATCTTGGACACAATGGAAAGCTAAAAAGCACCACTCCAAAATGCACGATGTCCCAAACTGCTTGGAGGCCTCTGTCATGCTGAAAAGATGTTCAGTCTGGAAACCTGCCTTCCTAGGAAGTCAAAAAAGCCATGTATGGAGCCACATCTGTGGGAGACTTTGGTGGAAGTCTCCTACTAAGTGAAATTAGAGGTTTCCTTCTCAGTTGACATTTTCAGTTAAGAGGTATCACTAAGCATAAAAAAAGTGGTCAGTGTCATTTGTAGAGACAGAAAGTGGAATGGTGGTTGCTGGAGGCTGGAACAGGAGGAGCAGGGAGTTAGAGTTCAGTTTGGGAAGATGATAGGCATTGGTGACCATCACTGGTGGTGGTTGCACAGCAATATGAATGCCACTGATCTGTGCACTTTAAAATGGTTGAAAGGATACAATTTATGTATATTTTACCACACTTTTAAAAAAGATAAAGAACATTGCAACATTTGACAGTTTTCTTTTTTTTTAGTTGGACTGCTTGGGTCTTAGGTGCAATTTGGGGGAAATGCATGGGGATTGATCTCCTGCCGTTTTCCTTGTGGCTCAGGCTGGAGAGCACCTTCCACACAGTTGAATTAACCCTTCTCTACTCGGCTCGGTTGCCATCACTTTTTGGGTTCACTAATGTGCTGTTTGTCATGGAAATCCTTGAGCAAAAGAAGTGGCTTCTGTGAGTATTTTGGTAATAGTGCAGGAAAGCACACACCCTGGTCCCCCAATATACCCCTCTGTCCTGCATAATCAGCGATTTCTGACTGCTTACTGCTGCAGCACAGAATCTAAAGCAATGCCTGGATTTTCAACACAATTTTGGTAAATAAAAGAATAAATGAATTCTCAGTATGAAATTTAGGGGATGACAGAATCTTTAGCCCAAAGGAAAGAATGGTCTGTCTGGAGCTGGGACCACACTGGAATCACATGTTATTGTCTTTTTAAAGTTGAGGTATAGTTAACAGGCAGCCAAGTTAACCCAGCAGATCCATATGTTTGATGACCACAAAGGAGACATAGAACATAATCATTGCCCCAGTAAGTTGCCCTATGCCCCGTCTCAGTGTCCCCCACCCCACTATCTGATTTCCATCACTGCCAGTTCCCTTTGCAATTTCAGAATTTCATGCAAATGGAATTCTCCCGTATCATCAGTTCATGCTTGAAGAGATGTGTCTTAAATTGTACATCATGAATATACGGGCTCCCCTCTGAGCACAATGGCTTGAGTTTTAAGAGGGAGGCTGTTTGGAACTAGAGTGCTGGGTGTTTGTTTCTTGTCACCCTATAAATTAATCATGTTCCTCCTACACTGAAGTTTTGGAAGGAACCCAGGCTTCCTTGGAGACGGCTCGCTGTCCCCACAGGCAGCTGCTCCTTTGAGCAGACCAACTGTGAAGAGTGCTCACTGTTTCTCCTCACTCTGTTTAGCTCTTGTCCTGTGCCCATCACTGGTTATATATATTTGATTATTTACAGAGAGGAAGAGAGAGGGATAGAGAATTAGAAACATGAGTGAGAGAGAATCATTGATCAGCTGCCTCCTGCACACCCCCCACTGGGGATGTGCCTGCAACCAAGGTACATGCCCTTGACCGGAATCGAACCTGGGACCTTTCAGTCCACAGGCTGATGCTCTATCCACTGAGCCAAACCAGTTTCGGCTCACTGGTTTACTTTTCCTTTTCTCCCCTCTCTATCCTAAACACACAAGCTTGGAGTTTATTGTTGAGTTGTCCAAGCCCAGTGGTCGGCAAACTCATTAGTCAGCAGAGCCAAATATCAACAGTGCAACGATTGAAATTTTTTTTGAGAGCCGAAAACCAACTTCTGCGCATGGGCCACCAAGTTTCAATTGCACTGTACGTGCGCACCCTCACGTGGTATTTTGTGGAATAGCCACATTCAAGGGGCCAAAAAGCCGCATGTGACTCGCGAGCCGCAGTTTGCTGACCACTGTCCAAGCCAATAAACCTGGCGTCTGCAGAATTTCACATTCCGCAAGGGCCTGGTGGTTTTTAATACTTGTGCTATGGAGGAGTGCCAATCTTCCTTTGTGCTTCATTTGAGAAGAAACCTGGGGAGGACCAGGGTGGTGCTCTGACATAGGGTGAAGGGAGTCAGGGGCTCAAGAGGAGTCAGCTGAGCCGAAACCGGTTTGGCTCAGTGGTAGAGCATCGGTCTGCGGGCTGAAAGGTCCTGGGTTCGATTCCGGTCAAGGGCATGTACATTGGTTGCGGGCACATCCCCGGTGTGGGGTGTGCAGGAGGCGGCTGGTTGATGTTTCTCTCTCATTGACGTTTCTAGCTCTCTATCTCTCTCCCTTCCTCTCTGTAAAATATCAATAAAATATATTTTTTTTAAAAAGAGGAGTCAGCTGAGGTGTGAGCTGTAGAGAGACGGGGAGGCAATTCCCAAGGGAAGGCTGCTGGGTTTCAGAGGGCAAGCTGTTGGTTTGTCACCAGTGATATGTTGGAGCAGAGGGGGACCGGGTGCAGGAATAAAGCAAGAAGGTGGCAGCAAATGTGGTGGTGTAAGTAGTTACACTGAAGGAGAAGAAGGTGGCCGGAGATTTGTCCAAAAGAGGGTGCACATGGTGTGTTTACAGCCCATTGGAAGGGAGTTTGCAAAAGAGAAGGTAGAAAATGTTGGAGAAAGGGAGTGCTTGAGTCAGGGAGGGAAGAAACAGGAGCTGGACCAAGGACTGGAGTGGCCCTTTGGAAGTGGCCATCTCATTTGTCTTCCCAGAGAAAGAAAGCTGAAGCATGGAGCAGGACAGAGATGTCTCAGTGGACATCAGAGCTGGGATTTGACCCCGGGTCATTGTGACTCCAGCATCCCTGCAGGGTCTGGGAGCACATGGAGGGCACAGCATCCAGAGTGTAAGTGGAGATTGGACTAGTCTTGGCAAGGAGGGAGGACACTTTGGAACCTATGGAAGTAAGAAGAGAAGGAAAGGGGGAGGTTGTAGTGGGTCATGGCTGGCCTTTAAATCTGCTGAGGTCAGTGGTAGGGTCCACAGCACTTCTTAAGCCATTAAGAGGAAAGGGTGGTTTTTATTTTATTTTATTATTTTTTTTAAAAAAAATATATTTTACTGATTTTTTACAGAGAGGACGAAACATCGATGAGAGAGAATCATCAATCAGCTGCCTCTTGCACACCCCCCACTGGGGATGTGCCCGCAACCAAGGTACATGCCCTTGACCGGAATCGAACCCGGGACCTTTCAGTCCGCTCTATCCATTGTGCCAAACCGGTTTGGCGGAAAGGGTGGTTGTTAAAAGTTTAGTGTGGTTTGTCTGGGATTCAGAAGCATTGCTTTTGAACAAGGGAGAGGCCTGTGGACCTCTGGTCTCAGGATACAGTCTGCAAATAGGATTGCTTCTGGCTTTATTACTTGAGTGGGAGTAGAGGGCCCTGTGACAATGCCAGGAAACCCCTCCAGAACCTGGAGCAATTCCATTCCAAGCCCCCAAATTCTGAATCCCCAGCACTTGGCAGGGAGATGGAAAATGCTCCTATGGACATTGGGGGCATCTTGGCAGCCATTCCTCAACTTTCACTCTGGCTGAGCATACAGAGGTGCTCAGGAAGTGTTGTGGGTGAGGGAATGCCCAGATATCCAGACCCATCCCCTTGCAGCCACCACTGAGTCCTCAGGGAAAAGTAGCCTTGGGTTCAGGGACCAGAAAGGTCATTTCAGCACAGAAGGAAGACAAGGCTTGCAGATAGCCTCAGGAGGATGAGATTTGGGGGAGGGGAAAGGATGGGCTGAGGGGTGAGCCAGCAGGGTGAGCCACCCTTCATTTTGGGTCTTGGAGAATCTAGTTTTTGCCCCTCCTTGAATTGCTCCACTCACCAATCCCCTAAAGGCCAAGGACATGAAATGAAACTTTGGGAAGAATTCTCACTACAAGCCTGACCTTTGCAATTTCATGTTTCTACTTAAAAACTCAAGTGGCCCAGGCTGGGTAGCTCAGTTGGTTAGAGCGTCATCTGGGTATGCCAAGGATGTGGGTTCAATCCTCGTCAGGTAACATACAAGAATAAACCAATAAGCCCTGTTTAGTGGGTCAGTTGGTTGGAGCGTCATCCCTCCTTTGTCAAAAGATTGCGGGTTCAATTCTCAGTCAGGGCACATACCTAGGGGTCAGGGTGTGTAAGGGAGGCAGCTCATCCATGTTTCTCATATTGATGTTTCTCTCTCTAAAAAAATCAATAAAAATCATATCCTCAGGTGAGGATTAAAATAATTTTTAAAAAAGGAAGAATAACCCTAGCTGGGTTGGCTCAGTGGACTGAGCATCGACTTGTGGATTGAAGGGTTACCAGTTCGATTCCAGTCAAGGGCACGTGCCCGGTTGCAGGCTCAATCCCCAGTAGGGGGCTAGCAGGAGGCAGCTGATCGATGATTCTCTCTCAACTTTGATGTTTCTATCTCTTCCTCTCTGAAGTAAAAAAAAATAAAAAAATAAAAAATAAAGAATAAACCAATGAAAGCATAAGTGAAACAAGAAACCAATGTTTCTCTCTCCCCCCTCCTTTCTTTCTCTAAAATAAAGTTTCAAAAGACTCAAGTGAACTTAGAATTCTCCTGTACAATACGTCCCTACTGTTGTAATATAGACATTTCAGTGTGTTCCAAGGGATGGCCTGTGCATCTGTCTTTGGTGCTGTCCCATCAGCACCCGAGGGCTCAGGATGGAATAGAGGGCCTAATACCGGGCCTCTGCTCTGGCTTCATTCACTGTCACCTGTTTCTAGCAAATCTCAGAATCCTTGTCCCTTGAGCCCTAACGGTAGCAATAAGAGATCAGTACTTTGTGGAAGGCTCAGAATGGACAAGTGGGGTCCCCACAGGTGCTACATAAGGGTTTCCTGACTTGCTCCTCCAGCCTAGCCACTTGCCATACCCGCCTCCCACCTGCACCACCACCATCAATAAATTTGCCTCCTCTTGACTCCATTTCTTCCTTTCACTGGCACATAGGTGCCAGATTCTCCTCCTGTGCCTTCCTGCCACCTTCTCTACCCACTGTCAGTTGGGCTGGGACAGATTATGCAGCTTTCTCCCTTAGTTAAATGTGACATGTTTCTATTTTTAAATCAAGGCATCTAAAGAACTGGCCTTTGAAAACATGGAAGTGCTTTTAATAGGGATATGAGAATCCACAAATAGCTGTGTTTCTTGGAGCCCAGTGTTTTTATTGAACACTGAACAGGGAGGGAACAGAGCTTTCCCCAAGGACACTAGGGGAAAAATTTGTAAACCTCAGGGCATAAGAGATGCCATTTATTATGGATCTCTTCCTTTGCTATCAAACCTCACTGTAAAGTGGTTTTTTAATCTTTTAAAATAAACTTTATTAAAGTTTAACATACAAGAAAATGTATTCAATGAGTTTTAATGTGTGCATATATGTTTGTGTGTGTAACCACTGCCATTAAGATATATTATAGTTCCATCCCCCCCGGGGATCGCCCCACCCTCAGCCTCTTTGCAGTCAGTCCTCTGCCACAGACAACCATGGAGGTCAAGGCCTTGCATCTTAGCACGTACTGACTGGGCAGCAGCTCTAGCTTTTCAGGTGCCCCAGGTCTACCTGTGGCCATCCAAACCCTGGCTCTACTGGCTGATTTTGCCAGTTGCCTTGTCCTGCCAACTCTGGTGTAGAAACGGAGGGTGAGCTGACAGTATCCTGTCCTGCAGCTCCTTTTTGTAGGAGGGGCTCAGAGCACATTTCCTGTTGGTGGAGAACCGAACTGTGGGGCACAGCTGATGAGACACCTGGGGCTCTGCCAAGGTAATGAGTGCGGGCAGCCCAGTCACCCTGTTTCTTGGGCTAACTTGAGCCTGTCAAGCCCCAGATGAACCACTGGAACTGGTTTTCCAAGGAAAAGGGCAACATGGAGTTTCCTGGCATAGATCACTCATTAGGGCTGAAAATGGATTTGAGGTTTTCCTGGTGATTTGTGGTTTGTGTTGATTTCCTAGCTATGGGAAATCTGAGAATGATCTTTTCCTTTCTCAAAATATCTGAGCAGCTAAGACTGCATCGATGAAAACTTGTGGTTAGTTGAGACTTGATAACTTTCTGTGGTCACTTCTTATACCAAAAAAAATGACAGATTTTTTTTCTTTGAATATGAAATATTAAAATTGGCCCAAATCCAGAGTAAGCTACAGGTTGGCCTTGGTGGGCTGGCAGCTCTTCAGGTCTGTACCTGCTGCCAGCTGCCCTGATCTTCAGCCTCGTCTTCCCCGGAGCACCCCAACCCCACCCTAGCAGCCTGCACGCTGGCAGCCATGGGAGCAGGGTCTGGGCCAGCCCACTAAGGGAGCCCCACCATGCAGCACCAGCGTGCGTCCCTGCAGTTTGACTTGCAGGTTGGAAAACTTGTGATTCTTTCTGGAATTTACTATGACTTCCTTCAAAATGAATCTTTCCTAACCTTTTGCTCACGAAAGAATAATTTATTCTCAGGATTGGGGCTATTTTTTGTTTGCTTTTAACAGCTTTATTGAGGATATAATCCACATGCCATATAATTCGCCCATTCAGGGTGTATCATTCACTAATTTTAGTGTATTCACAGAGCTGTGCACCCTTTACCAGATTTCATTTCAGAACAGTTTCAGCATTGCAAAAGAAACCCCACACCCTTAACCTACAGTCCGCGAAACTGTAGGCAACCACTAATCTGTCCGTTCCTATGGATTTGACCTGGATAATTATGTTCTGTGTAGCAAAACAGCCATTTATCCATGATGACAGGAGAGTCACCTCTAAGCCAGTGACCGCTAAGATATATTTTGGACAGTATTGACGCATGAAAAACGCAGGACTTGCCATTTTTTATCGACCATTTCCTAAGAGGTAGCCACTTAGGCAGCATGAGGTCCCTGAAGTCACACTCACCAGAGTGTCCTGGGCACCACTGAGGATGGGGCTGGAGTTTTGGCCATGGAAAGGGGTGCTGAGCATTGGAACTGCGCTATTGTGTAGGGACCAGGTAGTCAAGCTGTTTAAAAGACATTGTACCAGATAGCATCTTGGTTTCTAAAGGCACATCCCAGTGAAAAGGACAAAACAGGTGACATGGAAAGACCAGATTTGCCAAGTCTGGGGATATTTTCTTGTTTGGTTGATGTTTTGTTTTTGTTTTGTGTTTGGAACTAAGAACTCATTTAAATAAGCACAGCCCAGCATCTGTGGCCTGCCTTTTCTCAACAGGCCTCTCACATTAACTTTTGTGATGGCCCTGTTTTGTCATCTCTACCCAGAGAAACTTGTCTGGTCAGCTCAGCTCTCAGAGGTTCCATCCAGATCGTGCACCCAGAGACCAGCTTTGTTACCCTCTAAGTAACTAGTCTTCTCTAGCAGGGTGCCTACTGGAATGCTGCTCCCTTCCAAGGGGTGGGTGGTGGTAGGCACCTCAGCTTCTTCCGGACCCAACATCTGCAGGGACCCACTAGGACTCAGGAGGAACACTTCTGGTTCTTGTCCTTTCCATTCCATACCCCTCAGAGCCCCTTGGCCTGCAGGCCTGGTGAGGGTACCCAGTGCTGCCAACAGGGTGGCAGGAGGGTGCCCATCTTATCCCCACATCATGTGGTCAGTGTTCAGGTGCTGGCTAAAACAAAAAGGAGATAAAAACAGGTCCCTTCTCATTTCAACTCTTGAGCCTGCTATGCAGAGGGACGTGTCAAGGTGGCACAGTCCTCACCCCTTGGGAGTCCAGGGCATTCTAGAAAGATGGAACCACAGAGCTCCTGCAGTTCCTCCCCCCCCCCCCCCCCCCCGCACATGTCTGCTTCAAGATCACAAGGTAGCCCCACTCCAGATGTCGTCCCCCCCCCCATATTAACTAAGATAGTTAATAACAATTTTATTTGCTTTCTAGCACATAATTAAATTTCCACAAAATATTTTTTTTCTATAGAGGTGTTATATATTACATTTGGTTATAGATGTTCTTGTCTTTTTTAGTCTACTTTTGTTTTTTTCAATGGCATTGACTTTATTGATTTCAGAGAGGAAGATGAGAGAAAGATAGAAACATCAATGATGAGAGAGAATCATTGATCAGCTACCTCCTGCACACTCCCTACTGGGATGGAGCCTGCAGCCCAGTCATGTGCCCTTGACTAGAACTGAACCTGGGACCCTTCAGTCCACAGATCCACTGAGCCAAACTGGCTCAGGCATCATTGACTTTTTGAAGAGACCAGGTTGCTCATCTTGTAGAATATCAACATTCTGTGTTTATTGGATGTCATGATGCTATTGAATATACATGCCTGTGTGCCGGCTATTATCTGTAGTTGTGTGATGTTAGGTCTGGAGGCACAGCTGGCTTTAGGCCCAGCATTTTACAGTAGGTGGAAACCTGAAGGCTTTGTGGATTTCGTATGAATGGCACTGGTCAGAGAAGCTGGCTCCATTACTGGGGGAATTATGACTGCAGGATCTTGAGGTTGAAAGGCTTTTCCTTGGTGATTGCTACGTCCTGGGGGTGCAGGTACTTTGCCTCCATGCCTCACACCTGCTCCCTCCACTGTGTGGTTCATTTATTTTCATTAGCACTTTCAAAGTGATGACATTCCAATTCTATCATTATTTCTACTTTTATTGGCTTTCATTCTTCTATTCTATAGAAAGAATTTTTCCTCATCCATCAAGGATGAACTACACGGTTATCCTAAAAAAATGTAATAAATGCATGGTCCTTTGCCTTTTACTACCAGTTTTCAACATAAAGAAGAAAGACTCCTGTGTTCTCTTTGTTAGAGTCTAATATTTGGCTTTCCTTCTGCTTCCTTACCTTATCTTAATTGGAGCAAGGTCAGCTGATCCATCACCAACCTGGGCTGAATGTAGTTTCCTGATTTAAAATAATTGTCAGTAACTCCTGACCCTGATTTGAACCTCTGGTGTCTTGGAAGTCTCTCTCTCTCTCTCTCTCTCTCTCTCTCTCTCTCTCTCTCTCTCTCTCTTTCTCTCTCTCTCTCTCTCTCTCCTCATGAGTTTTGTTTGCTGGATAAGGAAGGAGCAATGACCCACTTAGCAAGTGCCAATTTTCCTGGAAATCCAGCAGGTCATTGGCCCCTGCCCAGGCTGCTCTGATGGGGTTGATGGCCACTGGCCCAGGTCAGGAGAAGTTGGACTGCTGAGGTTGTGTGCTTTGTGCAATGGAGACATGGCAATGTGAGGTTGACAGGACACTGGCCAGGGAGGAGTGGTGCTCAGAGGGTACCTCAGATGGGCAGAGAGGAGAGAGAAAACTGACCAAAGGCAGGCTGCTCTCTGGGTGTTCAGGAGTGTTCCAAGTAAACAGCGAGGGGACCCAAGGTCCCATCCTGCCAGCCCTTCCCAAGCTTTAGTTTATTTGTCTGCAATGTGGGGATGATTGTGACACTTGGCCAGGGGATTATTGTGAGCTTGATGCAATTACTAAGGGGACCACCATCCATGGCGGGGCATTAGTCTTCCCATCTTTCCTGCGTCACAGGTTAGGAGGAGGAAGAGGAAGTGAATGTGCCATAATGGGATTTGTGATCTGGTGAGTGTGTAGGGGAGGTTGGCTGCTCTCCTGACCCCGCCTCTCTCCCTGCAGGTGTGAATGACAGAGGTGGTGCCATCCAACGCCCTCAGCGAGGTCAGCCTGCGCCTCCTCTGCCACGATGACATAGACACTGTGAAGCATCTCTGTGGCGACTGGTTCCCCATTGAGTAAGTTAAGTGGTGCCCTCTGCCCCACAGCTGTAGATTGGATGGGTGGGGTAATGCCCATGGACCTGATGAAGCTGGAAGGCTTGTGCCAAGGTGAGGATGTCCTGGAAGGGCCATGGTGGCCCAGAGTCACCTTGCCTGTCAGAGGAGCGCAGGCCCCGCTCCCTGACGGACATCACAGTCTTTCCATCTCACTCTACCTTATGCAAAGAGTTCTCCAAAAGGGCTTTGCTGAGAAACTTTACTTACAAAGATGTTCGATGCACTGCTATTTACAAATCAGACAATTGAGAAGCAACTTAAGTATCTAAGCAAAGAATGGCTGACATATGTTAGGGTAAGTGCATGCGAAAATGAAATATTACTCACCAGGAAAAGTGAAATCTTTTGGTTTTTTTTTTCCATCAAGATATACTTGAGGAATTTAAAAATATATATTTTATTGATTTTTTACAGAGAGGAAGGGAGAGAGAGAGAGAGCTAGAAACGTCGATGAGAGAGAAACATTGACCAGCTGCCTCCTGCACACCCCCCACCAGGGAATGTGCCCGAAACCAATGTACATGCTCCTGACCGGAATCGAACCCGGGACCTTCCAGTCCGCAGACCGACGCTCTACCACTGAGCCAAACCGTTTTCGGCTTGAGGAATTTTTTAATGAAATATTAAGTGAATAAAAGCAGACTAGAAAATTGTATGTACCACAGTTTCACTTTTATTTGAAAACATGCATAAGATAAAAGCCTATGAAGATATGTGTTTTTGGTATTTTGGAATGGTAGATTATTAGTAGCTATAAGTTTATTTTATTTTGCTTGTCTGTATTTCCTCCATTTTTCTATAATATGCACATACAGCTTTTGTTGTGAGTAAAATAAGTGCAAACTTTTTTTTTTTTCATAGAAGGAAATATTTTATTCAAATTCCTAAAACAAATTTGAGATATTATGTTGGGTTTGAAGAAAAAGGCCCAGTTAAAAAATGAAAAAAAGGTTTTCATTTGGTAGAAGCTGAAATAGGTGTATACATTCTGATAAAAGATCTGTCCCATGGGGCACTTTTCAAGTTTTCAAAAGTCTACCAGGCCAAACCCTTAGCCACCTTCGCTGCTTTTGCTTTGCTTTTCCCCTTCCCTTTTTCTCGCTTTGCCTTCAGCCTTTTTCTTTGCTTCTGGTTCATCCATATGGGGTACGGTCCATGCTGGGAGAAGACTCTTTTTGTTTCTCTTAATGTCAGTCTCCATTTTCATGTAATCTTTGTCATCTTTCACCACACACTGGGTTTTCTCTTCAGAATGTTTGGGGACCATCACAGTTGCTATCTCATGAACATCTTTCATTAAAACATCAGTATCTACTTTAAGAATACTTTTAAGTCTGTTAAGCTCCTTTGGGCATTCTTTTTTTCTCTTTTCAGCACGCATCTTCCTTTTCCACTTACTCTGTAAGCTTTTAGCCATATTTTATCTCCACAGGTTCACCCCTTATAGCCCACACCTCAAGACGATCAGAAGCTCCCAAACTTTTAAAAATTAAAAATAAACAAGGTCCTGCTAAACATGTTTCTATGAGTCTTAACCTGAGGTTTCACCCACTACAATCAGGAGAGGAACTTGAGCGATGCCAGGCCTCATAAACCTTTTGGTGGGTGGCCAGTGGCCTCTGCAGAGTAGACCTGAGCGGAGAACCTCTCCACTGTGTCTCCACCATCTTTCAGTTCTTAGTCTCAGCAAAGGCATCTGGACTAACTTGTTATGTCCCAAACCCACAGACCAATAAAACTCCGAGTGTCCTGTCCCCTCAGCAAAACTCCTTACTGGGGCTGAGTCATCTGTCTTTCATCACTGTGTCATAGGGCTTTGCATGAAACGTTCTCTTTTCTGCTCCCCTTGGGTTGAGTTTGAACTTTTCCAGCTGCCCCTCCAGGTACTGCTCTCATGGAGACAATGTCATGGGAGGTTCCCCCCTTCTTATCTCTATATCTTGTAAAATCATTTTTTCCATCAGAAATCCCCTATCCTGTCTGGATAGATTGCTGCTTTAAGATGATGATTCACTGAGAATGATATATTTTGGTGGAGACTAAGTGGTGGGCGGGCTCCTTATCAATCCTGGAGCAATGGACAGAGGTGCCTCGAATCCCCTGTGGGTCCACTGTCTGAAGCACGAGGTTAGTTGGACTTGGCCTTTGGCAGTTTCACCTGAGTTTGTTCTCCTCAGGTACCCAGACTCATGGTATCGTGACATCACCTCCAACAAGAAGTTCTTTTCCCTTGCTGCAACCTACAGGGGTACCATTGTAGGAATGATAGTAGCTGAAATAAAAAGTAGGACCAAGATACACAAGGAGGTAAGTATGTGTGGTGATGATGGAGCTGCCAGGCCCTTGGGACAGAATCACGCTGCCTGCTCTATGGCTCTTTCCCTTTCTCTTAGGAGCCCAGACCAGTATGAGACTCATATCCAGGTGGTTTCTTTCTGTGTGTACGTAATACAGTCATATGTACATTAAGTAACACGTCCTAACTGCAGGCTTCTTTCTAATGATTGTCATTTTGAAATTGGGAGGGGGCGTAAAAGATTCACTGAGAATCTGCAGAGTTGTAAGGGTCTATGATTTGTATTGGTGGCAGTGTCACAGAAACTGCTAATACTGCTGTGATTTGTTAAAGGAAACACTAAGTTCCAGTTACAGGTTAGTAAAAACAAATATTTTGTTTCCTGTTCAACTTCATAGACCTCGCCAAGATCTATCTAAGAACCCTGGAGAGTCTTTGGACCCTGAGTTACCAAGTCCTGCTCTAAATGTAAAATGCAAGGTTATGGTCACAAACACATTGTTCCATGTGGTTGACTTGCGTCAAGATTCTGCCTACCCCTAATCCCTTTGGCTCAGTGGATAGAGCGTCGGCCTGTGAATCAAAGGTTTCTGGGTTCAATTCCAGTCAAGGGCATGTGAAAAAAAGAAAAGAAAAGACAATTAGATCTTCAAAGTAAATAATTTTTTTTAAAAAAATTCTCCCTAATGATTTTGGTTATCTTATAAAGTGACTGAGTAGCACTTATACATTGATATTTACTCCATGAAGGGGAAAAAACCCACCACCAACTGGCAACTGCTTCTATCTGTTTGGCTTGAGGCTATCTATTTAATTATTAAATATATTTTATTGATTTTTTTACAGAGAGGAAGGGAGAGAGATAGAGAGTTAGAAACATCGATGAGAGAGTCATTTATCAGTTGCCTCTTGCACGCCCCCTACTGGGGATGTGCCCACAACCAAGGTACATGTCCTTGACCGGAATCGAACCCAGGACCCTTCAGTCCGCAGGCCGACGCTCTATCCACTGAGCCAAACCGGTTTCGGCTGAGGCTATTTATTTAAAAGTGCAAGAAGGATATCTCTCCTTGTTATTTTATTTATTTTTCAACATATATTTTTATTGATTTCAGAGAGGAAGGGAGAGGGAGAGAGAGAGATAGAAACATCAATGATGAGAGAGAATCTTTGATTGGCTGCCTCCTGCATGCCCCCCACTGGGGATGGAGCCTGCAACCCAGGCATGTGCCCTTGACTGGGAATCAAACCGTTATCTCTTGGTTCATAGATTGGCTGAGCTAGCTAGGCGGCTCTCTCTCCTTTTTAAAGACCCGACCCAGAGATGAGGAGAAAATGGCAGAAGAACAGGTAGTCAGGGTCTGAGCCTAGTCCCGAAGAGGAAAGACAGAGCAGCCGAGGGTCGCGCTGGGAGTGCGTGTCAGCAAGCCAAGAGAAAGGCGAACACCCAGGGAAACTGGGGATTGGCTGATCAGGGTGCCCTTGGCAGTTAAGCACCCACAACTGGCTTCCCTTCCCGGACCTACCAACCGGCGCAGACGGGGAAATCTCGCCATCTTGAGGGGAAGAGGTTATTGTCAGAGGCCTGAATATCCACAGCCGCAAAGACCACCAAGCAGCTGTGAGCCCCAAAACGCTGACCACAATCCAATCACTTGAACTCAAAGGAGCGCTCCACCCGAAGGCTAAAAGGTCAGATTTCACGGAGATCTCGTGAGTCCCCCCTCGGCGTCCCCCCTCGGCGCAGCAGCCCACACGCACCAGCGCACGCCCACCAGGCGCACGGAGGCCTGGGTTTACAAGAAACCCCAGGATTTGGAGCTGGAGGTGCCCCTGACTGTGGACAGGGCTCCTAAGTGGGAGGATATCTAAGGAGCAGCACGTTTGGATTTGGATCTGAATCCAAGAAATATCAGGAGAGTTACAGGGGAGTGCAGTTGGCCCATCCTCAGCCCTCCACAGATCAGGGACACAGAGAGGGGGGGAAAAGATAGAAAGGCTTCAGAGCCCTGGAATCCATCCAGAAATACTGCCACCCAGAGGCTAAAGCACATATGGTCTCTAGATCTGCTTAAAAATCAGGACTTGTAATCAACACGGAGGAACAGTGAAACACAGGGAACTGCAACAACCGCCCAGTCGGGGAACAGGCGTGCCAGACAGAACAACACAGGAAGTGAATGACCTGCATTACTGCAAATTTTGTTTAATTTTTATTTTTTAATTGTTTAATTTTTGTTTCTTACTACATTAATTGCAAAGTTTACTCAAGAAATTATTTTTTTCGTCTTCCCTCATTTGATTTTACCTTTTTAATTAATTCATTTTTATATGTAATCAACATTATTACTACTACTATTTTACCTTTTTTATCTTATTTTCTTTATTTTTAAGTGTCATATTATATTCCTTTTTCTTTTTTCTTTTCTTTCTCTTTTTTTTAAAACTTTTTTCCCCTCTTTTTTCTCTTCTTCCCCCCTTCAGGATTACTATTCTAAAGACTATTTGTACCTTTCCTTCTCCAACGCTCTATTCTATCTCAAACCTACCTTTATGACATCTCTCTCTTCCTAACCCTTTCCCTTTGGTATCCTGCTTATCTTAACCCTTTACTGCTCTAGATTTCCCTTACTATTTCTGTTTACCCCCTCCAAAATTTTCACCTGACCTGTGTATATATAATTCCCAACCCCGTGCTCCAAGCCCATTCACACCTACCACTACCCCTTTGTTGTTGTATGTTGAATGCTAACTATATCGAAGTTTTATGCTTTATTGTAAGATAGGTTTGCTTATGCTTTTTATTGGATTGTATGTTTTTGTTAGCTGGGTTCTAGTCACCTTTATTGGAGGATATTAATATTGCAAACACATTTCTGTTCAGTGCCCTGTGTGTTGTACCTGGTTGTGTTGTATTTTGTGCCTTTAAATAAAAGCAGGAGGGAGAGAACTACATAACCAGAAATCCTAAAAAGAAAGATCATGGGGAGGCAAAGAAACAACCCGCCTATGAAAGAAAATCAAGCATCACCAACCAGAAAAGGAAGTAAACAAGTTAGAGGCAAGCAACCTACCAGAGCAAGAATTCAAAGTAATGATCATAAGTTGGCTAAAAAGAATGGAAGACAAATTTGACAATATGAGTAAGACCCAAGAGGAAATGAAGAAGAACCAAGAGGAAATTAAGGTGACCCAAGAAGAAATGAAAAATGACATCGCTACTATGAAGAACTCAATAGAAAGCATCAAGAGTAGACTAGAAGAAGCAGAAGACCGCATCAGTGAGCTAGAAGACAAGATGGAAAAAAATACCCAGTTACAGCAGCTGCTAGAAAAAGACCCGACCCACTCAGGACTACCTTAATTTGCCTGTAATTCTGGCAAAGTTGGTTTCTTTTAAGAGTAACTTTTCTATCCTAGCTTTCTTCTGAGTTTTTTTCTTTCATTTTTCTGTGCTACGATACAGCAAAAAAAGAAACATTGGCATTTTCAGCAAGCATCAATATCCTTTTGCTCCTTCACAGAACAAACTGTCCCCCCATTCTCTTGCCCTGACTTGTTCTCCAAAACCCTCTCTATGAAGCTCGTCCTATGTGCACCCAGCAACTGTCCAGCCCCACACATATGGTGACTAGATCTCTGAACTCCTTTGAATGTGTGGGTTTTCCCATGAGGGCAGAGATTGGAGCCCTTTTTTCTACTCCCTGGGTGTCAGGAGAGCCTTTACACTCTGGCACTTTCTCTGGCCTCACTGAGAGGCAGAATGAATTCAGCACTGAAGAAAGAGAGCAGGGGCTCTCAGAAGACATCAGCTGGGGAATGAAGTACCTACTTTACCTTCCTGACCCTTCCAAGAGCTTCAAGTAACAAGAGCAATAAGGATGCCTCCCTGAGACTAAGTTTGCCTTTTCCAGCTTAACTGTAATATGGAGTGCTGGGGCTGGGGTCAGGGTCAGGAAAGTGGTGAGTGGGGACAGGGACAGGCCAACCCATGCCCAGCACACAGGAGCCACTCAGTGAACAGTGGATAGGGATGAGAGAGGCCAAGCCACCAGGCTTTCTTTCCATGGGGGGAATCCACCAAGCCTCTTCTTTACAAAGTAGAAGAATATCAGAACCTCAAGATGGTCGAATTCACAACTCTCTCAGTCCATAATTTTCTCTCTGAACTAAAAGACCAACAAGTATTAGTGGGTCCTGGTGTGACGCTCTGCCTGGTGTGGACAGCAGAGGCCACTCAGACTCCCCGCCCTCTGTACCCTAAGACCACCTGGGGGCAGCATATGATCCTTTAATTAAACTTAAAAAAAAAAATTTAAATTGATACTTAGAGAGAAAGTAAGGAGGAAAGAGAGAGAAGGAAACATCGATATAAGAGGCTGCTTCCTGTACATCCTCTAATTGGGATCAAGATTGCAACCTGGGTGTGTGATTGGTAGTCAAACTGGCAACCTTGCACGGGACAGTGCCCAGCCAGCTGAGTCACACAGGCCACAGGGCTAATTAAACTTTTAAAACTGTTTGTCTGGCTGTTTGATCTCTTGGTGTGTCAGTTGACATGTGTGAGCACCATTTAATGCCCACACAGCATAGTCATTTCCTTTTTACCATCATAGCTTCACTTGTCTGGTATCAGTGTCCTTCCTTGTATGGTCTACCACCCTTCCAAAGAGAGGCAACTTTTTGTGAGTGTTCTTATTTTAGCAGAAAGGCCCACACCCCCTTGTTTCCATGGGACAGTGTTGACTCTCCATTATTCTCTGTTCTATCTCTTCCTCCTCCAGTGGCCCCCCAGGTATTGTAGCTGGGAGAGTCAGCACATGAGATATGTTCTGTAGTGCGACTGGGTGCCTCAACTGTGAACCTGACTTTATTTCTGACTTTTTCTTTAGGATGGAGATATTCTAGCCTCCAACTTCTCTGTGGACACACAAGTTGCATACATTCTAAGTCTGGGAGTAGTGAAGGAATTCAGAAAGCACGGCATAGGTAAGGGATGGTTGAAATAATGATTTTTGGCATATACACTCCACCACCACCACCACTCACTGCCCTGTTGACCTTCAATTCAGCCCGTGCTCTTTCCACACAGTACCAGGTCTTTCTGTATGACCTCATTCCAAAAGCTTACAAGATTAGAATACTAATAGCTCCCAAAGTCCTCATTACAGAATGGGCACCTTTTAACCACACCTGCTGACACACACACAACTTATATCTGGTCACAAAGTGTGCTTGATTAAGAATAGAAAATGTAATTGATGAAACAGTCCTAGCTCCTATGGATCAGATTCCTGTCACATCCGGGGTGCCATGCCATCTTTATGTCTCCAACTTCCCATCCCACCCAGCCACAGCAGAGCCTTCATTGTAACCCAGGTCTGCCCATTCCTCCTTTTCCTGGGCTTAGGTTTACACTTTGTTGTCTGAAAGGCTAGTGAATCTCCCCTGTGGATTCAGCCCCTGGGAGGGAACGATGCAGCCTGATCCATGTTCCTGGACAGCCAGTGGTCTGCACTAACCGGCCCTGTCTGGCTGTGGGATTTTAGGGACTTAGACAGTGGCTGTTATGGGAAGTCTTTGATACAATGGCGGAGAGATCTGTAGAGATCTCTGAGAAGGTCACTTCCTTGTCTGCCTTATGCTTCCTCCTCACCTGCCCCGCCATGTCTGACTGTTGCCTCTTTGCCTACAGGTTCCCTTTTACTTGAGAGTTTAAAGGATCACATATCCACCACTGCCCAGGATCACTGCAAAGCCATCTACCTACACGTCCTCACCACCAACAACACAGCAATAAACTTCTACGAAAACAGAGACTTCAAGCAGCACCACTATCTCCCCTATTACTATTCCATCCGTGGGGTCCTCAAAGATGGCTTCACTTATGTCCTCTACATCAATGGTGGCCACCCTCCCTGGACCATCTTATATCCTTTTCTTCTCGGGGGTGAGAGACTGTGGCCTCCTAGCATCAGCTGGAGCTGTGATCGCTTTCAGATGACATTCACAAAGCCTAGCTCACAGGATGCATTTTTTTCCTGATGAGATGATGATGATGATGTGGGTAGATCTGATTTGCATGTATTAGGAATTGATAGTCTGGTTGCAGATATTGGGAAAGCAGACATGCTCTGGCACTCATTGTTCCCTGGACTTGAGCCCAGTACAAGGGGTGGATTTTTAGTCATCCTGGTCCAAAATCCACCCATCCATTCGTCCATCTATTCACCCAATAAGTATTGGTTGACAGTCTCCTGTACCTGGTATGTGGAGGCTACAACAGTGGGCAAAGCCCCTGACCTGGTGGGGCCTGCATGCTGGCAGGGAGAGAGCAAATAAGGGAGGTGAAAGAGTTGTTTGATATTTTGAACACTTAGTTCAAACCTTTCTTACCAGAATGTAGGGTATGTGACCTAGTGGTGTGTCCCATCCCTGCTCCCTCCCTTTTAACTATCTCTGGCCCTAAACAGGTAAGAGGGAAGCTAGAAGACTTCTTAATAGCCATAAGGTGTGGCCCAGAAAATACTGTGTGTACATGTATCTGTGTGTAAATACTAGTAAATAAATGAGTCTAGGATTTATCCATTTCATAAGGAAATAAATGGGAAAGAGAGATGTACCAAGCCCACAGGTCTCCTTGCTCATGTGAAGATGGGTCTCTGTGCTAAGGGTTTAACACTGTTGATCCCTCTAAGTCACAGGAATGAGGCCCTGCCCCTCTGAGGACTGAGGGTAGGGGAGGACCAGCAACACTTGCTCTTTTGATTTAAACCCCCCCCCCCCCAGCACCCAGTCCCTGTCTGTTAACCTTAGTCTGGGTGTCCATGTGCCTGAGGCCTCACCTGGAAGGTCCTTTTGTACCCACATGCTGCCCTTTATTGTTTTGCATAGTGGAGGCCCCTCCATCTATGGAGGTTTTCCAGCACTCCGCAGAGGCTAAGTGGACTTTTGGCCTGCCTTGAGAATGGCATGCTATCTGCACTCACTCCTGCAGGTCGCTGTTTGGGCCTCTGCTGACAGTGCCACTCCAGGGCTGTGTGGGCAGGGAAGGCGAGTTGGAGTCTTCCTTAACAGCGTCCCACGGACTACATCCAGCACCTGGGTTCTGCTCTAGCAAACCTGAGCCCCTGCTCCATCCCACACAGGATTTACCGCCAGGCCCACAGCCTGCTCTGCAGCTTCCTGCCATGGTCGAGCATCTCCACCAAGGGCGGCATTGAATACAGCCGGACCATGTGATGCCAGCCGGGCAGTCTCCAGCAGGTCCCCATCCCTTGGCACCCTGCCGAGCCCACCTTCTTGGCCATTTGACCTCAACTGTGTTCTGCAGAGGAGCTGGCCCATCACCTGCCCCAGCTGCAGGCCCGGTGCTACATGGGCTCAGCAGCAGAGCGTCGTGGGGCGGGTATGCCCGGTCTCCAACAGGTATGCCAGGACAGGTGGTGGGGAAGAGGGGATCAGAACTGACTGGGATGATGGTCTTGAGAAATGGAGGGCCTGGCACTTCCGACAGTAAAAACAAGGCTCTGGATAGGCACCTGCTGCACTAAGGGCTGAGATGCTACCTGAGAAACTCTCAGAAATTTGAAGGAGGACTGCCCTAGCCAGTTTGGCTCAGTGGATAGAGCGTCAGCCTGCAGACTGAAGGGTCCCAGGTTCTATTCCTGGTCAAGGGCACGTGCCTGGGTTTTGAGCTCGACCCCCGGTAGGAGGCAGCCAATTAGTGGTTCTCTCTCATCATTGATGTTTTTCTCTCTCTACCTTTCCTGTCCTCTCTGAAATCAATGAAATATATATTTTATATATAAATAAAATATTATTATATAAATAAAAGAAATTTGAAGGAAGAAAGCAGAGTCCTGAGCCCTTGCCCAGAACTTCATCTTTTCCCTTGAACGATTTTTAAAAAAATAATGCATTTACAGAAATGGAAGAAGTGCCAAAAGATCAAGCCCTTTCTCTGCCCCCACCCTGCCATGCATGGACACTTATTAACTTTCCGAGGGGTGTCTAGAGCTGATGTCAGCTTTAACACCGGCAGCAGCAGCAGCTCACAGTGAAGCTCCCTGAGGTGGGCACCTTATAGATAGGGCTCTATTCAGACATGGCCACTTTTTTTTTCATTCTTTCAAAATAATAGCTTTATTTTTATTTTTATTTTTTTAATATATTTTATTGATTCTCTGCAGAGAGGAAGGGAGAGAGGAAGGGATAGAGAGCTAGAAACCAATGAGAGAGAAACATCGACCAGCTGCCTCCTGCACACCCTCCACTGGGGATGTGCCCGCAACCAAGGTACATGCCCTTGACCGGAATCGAACCTGGGACTCTTCAGTCAGCACGCTGACGCTTTATCCACTGAGCCAAACCGGCCAGGGCAATAGCTTTATTTTTATTAGGATTATAAACATGTTACATGGCCATTACTTTAAAACTCAAACCATATAGAAAAGTGAAGAAAAAAGTAAAACCTCAGCACTGAGAGAAAATCACTAATATTTTGGTAAACCTCTTTTCAAACATATTTGTATGCATATAAACCTATACTGACATAAAGATATAGACGTGGCCATGAACACCATGAGTACTATGGGGAGCCAGCCAGTCTCCGACCTCACAGAACACCAGAGCTGGGAAGGGTCATGGCCGCCCCACAGCTTATCCACTTATGCATGGACATGGCTTAGAGCAGATCGTTGATTTGAGCCAAGCTCACACAGTGCGCTCCATGGCCACCGGGGCTGGCATGCCCAGTGCCTTGATTTGTGCTGGGACTGAGGAACCCAGATGTCACTAAAGGGACTCTGGGCCTAGAGAGGGCTCACCCTTCGGGGGCACAACGGCCAGCAGTGGGTTCCTAGGCCGGACATAGTGTGAGCAGAGTGTTTCTGTGGAGACCTTCATCCCCGCTCCCCTCTTCTCTTTCCTGCAGGCTCTTCCAGCCCTCCTTCCTGCTCTGGAAACCTCTGCCCTTGCCTTGGTCTGGCCCCCGTGTGAGTGCACCAGCCTCAGGGGCTGGCCACGGTGTCCATTGTGGCCAGTTGCTTCTGCTGCCCTGGGCGTATGGAGGCAGGAGAGGGCTTCCTTCCCTGCACGTCCTCGCTGGCCTCTTCCCCTGCACTGCCTGCTCCACCCAAATCCTCCCTCCAAAGCCGGAATTAACTCCTCAGAGGGAGGAGCCCAAGTGTTACGGATAGACTTGGCCCTAAAGACACAGGAGCCTCAGAACAATGAAGGTGTAAAATAAAGGGAATACCAAACCCTTGTGAAGAACCAGCCCTTAGAAGCCTGAGGGGCAGGAGCAGCCAGCCCCTGTCCTCAGGAAGGGCTGGCAAGTGGTGGGAGGCTTTTCACCCAGGCACAGAGCTCGGTTTCCCACTCCTCACTTGGCAGTTCTGCTGTGTCAGAGCGCGAGGAACTACCTACCACACACTGGATGTGCCATTCAGTTGAACTGCTCAAGGGAGCTGGGCTGAGGACAGGTGTTGGTGAGGGTCCCAAGTGCCCTCCCCTCTGGCCCCCCAGTTCCATACGATGCAGTTCTGAGGCCTGCACAGATGCAGACAAGAACTGAGTGTGGTGTTTGATCAAGTAGGACCTGGTCTTTGAGACGGGGGGCAGTCACTTGCCTTGTGGTCCTCAGCCTCTGGGAACAGAGAAGAGGCGGTGTCAGAGCCAGGAAGCTGCATGTGGACAGCACTTGCTTCTGGCGTTCCCTCCACCCTATCCCCCAACGCTGCTCGCTCCTTGCCCCACCCTCCAGAGTAGGGGTTTGGCAGAGTCACGCCCAGCATTGCTGCAGTGTCCGAGCCGGCGCCACAGTGCATCAGTCTGAATGGGAGGAGAAGGTGGACCAACCGAGCAGAGGAGCCTCGAATTGGCATCCTTCCCTCCCTCAGAACTCCCAGCCCGGGGGCTCCTCTGGCCTTGTGGTGGGGGAAGGGGTTTCTCGAGATGAAGGCGAGCCTGTGCAGGAAAACCCCTTCTCCTTCCGCGGCCACCTCACACTCACTGACTGGTCCCCACTCCGTGCTGACATTGACTTCGAGCTGAGGCCCAGCTCAGAGTCCTCGCTAATCTGAATCAACGGTTATCATGTGGTTTTTATTCTGCCCCACGGGGTAAGGGAAGAGTCTTCCAGAAGTTCTGCCTTGGACTTCCATATTGAGCCGAGGCCTTGCCCTGCCCCTTCCTCCTTGCCCCTAATCACGGCAGTGTCTAGCCCAGTGTTTAACAGATTGTAGTGTTCTGTCTGATTACAAACAAATAAATAGACTTTAATTGGTCACGTCCTGTCTTACACTTTGGGCCACTCCTGGGGATTTGCCCCCTTGCTGGGACGGTAGTTTTAGATGGCCCAGGAGCTGCTTGTTGGTTGCTGTCAAGTCCCAAGGAGGGCTTCCAGGTAAAAGGACCGATTGTTTTGTGTCATTTATCCTGCCAAACAATGCAGTCCTGGGGAAGAAGTCTAGAGTCGCAAAGCACAACTGGGTTCTTTCTTTAAACTCAGAAGATCCTCAAGCAGCTGCCCCCATTTGTTTAGGAGTCTCCTTGGCCAACCTTAGGCCTTGAGCTGGGGCATGGTCCTCTGGGGGTCGCTATCCTGGCTTAGAGAAGGCTCGATAGGTGACACAATGCAGTGGTCAGATAGGAACCCTGGGCCAGTGCACAGGAGCCTGATGGGACTGGGACCTTTGTTCCAGGGCACCTCATCACAGGAGCCTGTGGTTGGCCAAGTCTGGAACCATGTGCTCTCAGCAACCTCTCCTTGGAGTTTCTGGCCACCCTGGGGTATGGAGTCATGCTAGTCGCCCCATTAGACAGATGAAAACTGGTTCAGGGGCGGGCAGTTACCCAGGAGCCACGCAGCTCTTGAACGGCCCCTCTAAAACCTGTGTGGGTACTGCTCCCACGCGGTGGCACATCAGCCAGATGGCCCTCTCCAGAAGAGGGCCTGCAGCACCTGAGGAGCTGGTGTCAGGGAGCCCGTGGGTTGTATGGAGGCTGGAGGCATTGAATGTTTCAAGGTCAGTGAACTGGCCCGGTCTCTGAGTCCCAGCAGCATCCTAGTGCTGTGAGTTTACACCCTTGCTAAGTGAGGCAGATACACATTTAATGGGTCAGCTTTGGGATTGAGGGGTGACTCCTTGGGGCTCTTGGTTAGTCATTGGCCAAGTATTAACTTGCAAGGAGGGGTAGGGGTAGGGGTTCTAGAGACCATTGCCCTAAAGGTAACTGTGCTCTTCCAACCCATCAGGCTTCAAGGAGAGCCTCCCAAGAGCTGAGACTGGCTCCTGGTGGCTGGTTCCAAAGCCACTGGCCATTCAGGGAATAGGGTGAGGATGCCTTAGGTTGGTCAGTGTGCATTTCCCACAAATGTCTGCTTGTTTGAGGCTCTGGGTGCTCCTTCACATCAGTTCCGTCCCCAGCATGCCGTGGCCATGGCTTTTCCACTTGTCGGCCTCTTTGGAGTGCTTTTCAAAAAAGCTTTGGGAGGTTTAAGGAAGAATGGTTTGGAGACCAACTTGGCTGCAGCAGATGTCCTTCCTTGGGGGAAAGACTAGGCTGTGATTTGTCTGCCCTCCACGCTTCAGCAAGGGTGGCTCAAGGGGCTGAAGGATGCACTCCCAAGGTGGTTCAGAGGTCAATGGTGGCCTCCACTGGTGTGGGTTGGTTTCCCACCATGTGGGGGCTCTTTATGATCTCCCAAGACACACACACACACACACACACACACACACACACACACACACACACAGCTTCCTTCATGTCAGCAGTGATGCCAAGTTACTTCTACCACATCTATTGATAAAACGACCCAGAGCCAATCCCAAGTCAAGACAGGAAGTAATACACAGGGCAGACCTCCCAGATGTGGCCCAGTGGAGGCCACCACAGACTGGACTCAGATCTGAACCCTGGGAGCAGACTGGAAGGAACCCAGCTCTCCTGGTCTCCAGAATCATTGACACTGTCACATGGGTATGGCAGGAGCCCAAAAAGGGGCTTTCAATCCGGGCTGCCAGGACTGGAAGTCAGCCAGACAGTGAAGGTCACTGAGGCCAACCTTGGTCTGCCCATCCTGTCCCCACAGGGCTGAGGCCTAGCGACATAGACCAGAAGTGATTCTACCCCCAGGGAGTATTGGACACTCAGGAGAGACTTTTGGTTGTCACAGTTGGAGGAGGGAGCTAGCTGAATCTAGTGGGTAGAGGCTGCTGACACTGCCAAACATCCTACAACACACCTGACGGCCCCACTATGAAGAATGATCTGGTCCCAAATATCAACAGGGCCAAGAACATGGAAGCTTGCTCTCAGAAACACAGGTGCCACGGGGCTGTTCTCTGACTGAACCGGCCTGATGACAGATGGATGGACACAGGTGCATGCGGGCTTTGGCTTTTATTGAGATTAGACCAGCAGGCTCCCCAGTCTCTTTGGGAGCCCCTCTCTCCACTCAGCCCAGCCTCCCAGGGACAAGTGGTTTACTTGAGTTGGAGCAGGCTGCAAGGGCATGCCCAGGCTTCCTTTCTTTTTCTGTCCTTCCCTCAGGACCTCCTCCTCCCTCCCCTCGAGTTTTCCCACGGCTGGCCCAGGCTCTGGTGCTGGGCATCTGCAGGTGTCTCCATCTGGAGAGGCTACTGGTGGGCTGAGCCCTTCCTCTCTGCACCTGCCTCCGCCACCTCCTGGATCATCTTTCCCCTCCTGTCCTGAAGCTGTGAAAGCAGCACTCGGATCCCTACGGCCTCTCCAGAGCCCCAGAGCAGATCCTCTTGCACAACGGACAGGTGGACTCCTCTGAGGCCTCCCAGGATCTCTTGGGCCTGAACCCCAAGCCTTCATGGGTACCAGGCTGGGAGGGGGCACCCTTGGCTGGATCCATGCTGGAACTGGATGCTGAGGAAAGGGGGGAGGTAGGAGTTACTTGGGAGGGCCCCAGGGGAGGCTGCCAGCCTATCATACCCTATGATGCCCCCCTCCAGAACCTGACATCCTTTAAAACAGGAGTGGAAGGGGGGGAGGGTATCTCTTTAAAGATAATCCATGAGGGAGGGAAGAGGAAGAGGGAACACAGTTTAAGTTCTTCATCTAACCCAAACCTTCATTTCACTAATGGGGAAACTGAGGCCTGATCAGAAGTGGGGTAGCTTGTCAGTTGCAGAGAGGGGACAGAAACCCTGAGGCTTGGGAGTGGAGAAGGGCCCATCTGCATCCATCTGATCTCCAACCCACCCCTTCCCTGGAAGGGTCTCCCTCCTGCGTCACCTAGACAGGTGCTCACCTGTATTTCCCAGGCTGTCCCTGGGCAGTTGAGCTTCCAAAAGGGCTGAACGGTGGCTGTTACCTGGGTTCAGAGTTCCCTGTGGCAGGTCCAGGGGCCAGGCCATGCCCTCAGGCCACGGGAGGCAGCTCCCAGCCATGAGCCGGCCCAGCCAGTGACTCTCACACTGGCCAGCAGGCTGCATGTGGCCTGGTAGATAGAGTGCCAGACCCCGGAGGTGGCGCAGCCGGAAGTTCTTGGGCTTGCTTCCCTGGGCACTGGGGCACTGCTGCTGCTGGGCCCCCAGCCCTCCTTCGTAGATGTTGGATGGTGTGTCGGGGTGACTGGGGAGTCCTTGGGCCCAGCTCACGGAATCTGTGGAGGGGAAAGCAGGAGGGTGGTGGCCACAGCAGGCTTGATGGGAGAACAACACATCACATGCTCATGTGATGGGCTCCCTGCCAGCCTGCCAAACCTCAGCTTACCTGTCAAATGGACTAAATCCTTGCCTCCGGCCTCCCCTGACCCAACATATTAATCCTCTTTCCTCTGAGCCAACAGGGAGGTCTGAGAAGCCTTAGTCTTGGCACCAAATTCTTTCAGGACTTCAAGTCCTCCTGCCACCTTCCCCATTTTTTTGTTAATCCTCACCTGAGGATATTTTTTCCCATGGATTTTAGGGAGTAGAAGGAAGGGAGGAAAAGAGAGGGAAGAGGGAAAGAGAAATATGTAAACGAGACACACTGATTGCCTCTTACAAGCGACCCAACCGGGCCGGCGCTTGAACTTGTAACCCAGGTACGTACCCTTGACCAGAAATTGAACCCATGACCCTTCAGTGTATGGGCCTACACTTTAACCACTGACCATACTAGCTAGGGCCTTCTGCTACTGATTTTTTTTTACCCCTACCCTAAATCACTCTGGTACCAGTATAGATATTTCACAGTGGATTTAGGATCTCACAGTCCAGGTCACACGTCCTGGACCAGTGGCCATTCCTCTCCCATGTGTACATGTCCCTAGGGCTTTGGGCCCACATCAGAACAGGACATCTCTCTCCCTGCCATTCTTTCCCACAGCCCCGCACCTTCTCTTATGTGCAGCTCAGAGAACGCACAGACCAAGGCTTCCATTGAGGGCCAGTTTGGTGGGGAGGAGTGGCTCAGCCTTCTGTGCAGCAGGGCTCTGCTCTCCCCTGCCTAGGGGGTGGGTCTGCAGGTTTCCCTTAGCAACCAGCTGTGTGATGTCACAGGGAAGCCTTCCTGAACCCCTGGGTTAGAGGTAGGATTATGCCCTGTACAGAGATAGGGTGGGAGGAGAACAAGGGAAGGGGGCAGAACCCAAGAGGAGGTCCCTCTGGCTTGGGACAAGCCTTACAAAACGGACTCAGCTCTTGCAGGCTGAGGAGTCACTTCCAGAGGTGACCTCATGGGAATCTCAGTTTCTTCATCTGTGGTTGGGAAATGAGGTTTAGGGGTACAGACTTAGTGAAACCTGGGTCAGTGCTTTGAGAATGCTGATAAGGTGGTTCTGAGTGGGTAAGTCACAAGTTTGGTTGTTTATATTTTAGTCACAACTTTTTTAACTGCTCATTTCCTCATAAGTAAAGTAAAGCTATTGTGTCGCTCATAAGAAGTGTGAAGAAATACTGTGGAGAAGCCATAGCTCTATACACTACTAGTGGAATTTTAAATGGCATCACCACTTTGGGAAATAATTTCTTAAAAAGTTAAACTTTCAAATAAAAGGCATCCAAATTGGTAAGGAAAAAGTAAAGCTTTTATTATCTGCAGATGACATAACATATATAGAAAAACGATATTAGAAATAGTAAATGAATTCAATAAAATAGAAAGATACAAAATTAATATTCAGAAATCAGTTACTTTTTTGTATACTAATAACTATTAGAGAAATTAGGGAAACAATACCATTGTAAATTGCATTAAAAAAAATACCGCGTTTCCCCGAAAATAAGATATCCTCCGAAAATAAGACCTACTTACAGATTTCCTTCTGAGTGAAATATAAGGCATGTCCCCGAAAATAAGGCCTCCAGGCTCTGTCTCAGAATGAAAATTAATTTATCATAAACTGGTGTCTAGCAACCAGTGACGTTATGCGGAGTCCTGACGTCACTGCTGTGTGAATGGAGAGAAATCAGCGTGGAAACTTTGTGAAACCTAAACTGCAAGAAGTTGTGACTCGGGTGAAGAATTCATGGGAGAAAATCACTGACAGTTGCATTGCAAATGCACTGTGAGCAGGCTACCTTGACAAGAAGTACTCATTTAAAGACAGTGCTATTGCTTAACATGAGAGATTTGGTCCACTGATTCTGAAAGAAATGGAGTCACAAGAAATTCACCAGGAAATTCAGGAATTGGATTGTTATGATGTTCCAGAAGATGATGACATGATTGTCATTGAATAAATGAGTAAATTCTTGATACTGTAGGATTCACAGTTTGTCTGGTTTGTGTTGACATCTACCGTACTACAGTACCATATACAGGTAATACATTTCCTTTATTTTCATTTAATAATAAATGTGTACCATATTCTTCTTCATGGAAAAATAAGACATCCCCTGAAAATAAGACCTAGCACATCTTTAGGAGCAAATATTAATATAAGACACTGTCTTATTTTCGGGGAAACAGGGTAGGAATATATTTAATCCATGAGTTAAAAAAGCTGTACTTGAAAAATTATAAGACCTTGAAGAAGATACAAATAAATGAAAATATATACATAGATAGGAAGAATTTAACATAGTTAAAGTGTCCTTATTTTCCAGCTCAATCTATAGTTTCAAAGCAATCCCTATCAAAACACTGAGGGCATTTCTCACAGAACTAGACAATCCTAAACTTTATGTGAAACCACAAAAGACTCCTAATAGCCAAAGCTACCTTAAGGACAAAGTTGGGCTGTGCTCTTTCTCTGGAGTGCTCCCATGCTTTCTCCCTTCTTATTTCCCCAGGCATGTTACCTTTGCCTTTCTTCTAAGCTATAAAGCCTCCTTTTTGACTCTATAACTTGTTTCCTGAGCCCATGCAACCCAGCTGACTCACTTTTTATACCCCTGTGACCTTCTAAATAAACTTTTGCTTGTAAAAGAAAAAAAGAAAAAAAACACAACAAAGTTGGAGGAGGTATTGTGCTACTTGATCTCAAACTGTACTACAACACTATAGTAATCAAAACAACGTTGTACTGGCATAAAAACAGACACACAGATCAGAATAGAGAGCCCAAAAATAAACCCACATCTACATGGTCAATTAATCTATGACAAAGGATGTAAGAATAGACAATGGGTTAAATAATATCTCTTCAATAAATGGTGTTGGGGAAACTGGATAGGTATATGCTAAAAAAAAAAAAAACGACAAAACAAGCCTAGACCACTTTCTTACACTATATACAAGAATAAACTCAAAATGGATTAAAGGCTTACATGTAAGACTTGAAACTCCTAGAAGAAAACAGGCAGTAAACTCTGACACCGTTCTTAGCAAAAAATTTCTGGATATGTCTCAATTGGGCAAGGGAAACAATCCAACATAAAAAATAAATGGGTCTATATCAAACTAAAAAGTTTTTGCACAGCAAAGGAAACATCAACAAAAAGACAACCTACTGAGTGGGAGGAGATATTCACCAATGATACATCAATAAGGGGTTAATATCAGATATAATGAACTCATACAATTTAGCACCAAAAAAAATTTAAAAATGGGTAGAGGAAAAGATTTCAACATGCCTGAATAGAGGACACACATATGGCCAATCCTATATAATAAAAGCCTAATATGCTAAGTGTCTGGTCATCTGGTTTTCTGTTCAACCAATCAAAGTGTAACATGCTAATAATATGCTAAAGCCACTCAACTGCTTGTTATGATGTGCACTGACCACCAGGGTGAAGAAAGTTGACTTATCGACCAGTCACTATGACATGCACTGATCACCAGGGGGCAGAAGCTCCGACTGGTAGGTTAGCTTGCTGTTGGGGTCCGACTGATTGGGACTGAGTGAGATGGCTGGACACTGGAGTCCTTCTGTGGTCCCTTCCCATCTGGCCAACCTCCCATGTCCCTCCCCAGCACTGCAGGGATCCCTTGGCCTGGCCTGTGCTCTTTTGCAATCTCAGCTGAGGGACACCCCCAACCCTCGAATGCATGCACCAGGTCTCTAGTAAGATATAAGAAAAGATGCTCAATGTCACTAATCATAAGGGAAACACAAATTTAAACTACAATGGGATGTCACCTCACAATGGTCAAAATGGCCAATATTCAAGTGTTGACGAAGATTTGGGGGAAGGGGACCTTTGTGCACTTTGGCATTACAAATTGGTCCAGCCACTACGGAAACAGTATGAAGTCGTCAAAAATTAAAAATAGACTATCATATAACCCAGCAATTTCACTTCTGGGTATTTATCCTAAGACATCCAAAATACTAATTTGAAATGATATATGCATCCTTTGTTCATTGCAGCATTATTCACAATAGCCAAGATATGGAAGCAACCTAAATGTCCAGTGATAGAAGACTGGATAAAGATATGGCATATATAGGGGAATATTACTCAATCATAAGAAGGATGAAAACATAGATGGACTCAGAGGATATTATGCTAAGTGAAATAAGTCAGAGAAAAACAAATACCATGTGATTTCACTTATATGTGGAACCTAAAAAACAAAATAAATGAAATAATAAAACAGAAACTCATAGAGAACAAACTGAGAGTAGCCAGATTGGAAGTTGGGGGACATGGTAAAGAAAAAAAAAAAAGTGAAGGGCTTATGTACAAATTGGCAGTTACAAAATAGTCATGGGAGCCCTGAATGGGTGGCTCAATTGGCTAGAAGATTGTCATCCCAATACACCAAGGTTGCAGGTTTGATCCCTGGTATGCATAAATAAGTGGAACAACAAGTAGGTGTTTCTTTCTCTCTCTGTCTCTCTCATCAGTTTTTAAAAAGACATGGAGATGTGACATAAGTCTAGGGAGTATAATATCTATTTGTGATGTCAGGTGGGTACTAGAATTACTAGGGGAACCACTTATAAGTTATATAAATGTCTAATCCTTATGCTATACACCTGAATTATATAATATTGAATGTCAACTGTAACTGAAAAATTAATGTTAAACTTTCTTTTTTAAAAAAAATATATTTTATTGATATTTTACAGAGAGGAAGGGAGAGAGATAGAGAGCTAGAAATGTCGATGAGAGAGAAACATCAACCAGCTGCCTCTTGCACACCCCCTACTGGGGATGTGCCCGCAACCAACGTACATGCCCTTGACTGGAATCGAACTCAGGACCTTTCAGTCCACAGACCGACGCTCTACCACTGAGCCAAACCGGTTTTGACAATGTTAAACTTTCAATTCTATCAATTAACAGATAACATGATTTTACTAGTGTATAGAGAAAAATTAGTCCACACTAAAAATTATTTGAGACAGTGAAACTATTAGAGCTGATAAAGTTCAACCAAGTTGCTAGATATAAGATAAACACAAAAATTGTATTTCTATACATTGGCAAAAGAATGAAAATAATAAAATGAATAAATTTCACCAAGGAATTACAAGATAACACTGAAAACTACAAAACATTGCTAAAAAAAAAAAAGACATAAAATAGAAAAACATTCCTGTTCATGAGTTGAAGGTTTAATATTGTTAAGACAGCAGTACTCCCTAAAGTGATCTGCAGATACTTTGAAAATCCCAATAGCCTTTTATGCATAAACAGGAAAGCTGATTCTAAAATTCATGTGGAATTATAAGGGAGCCCAAATAACAAAACAATTTTTAAAAAGAAGAATTTACATTTAACCAAAATAGTATGGAACTAGCACAAGAATAGACATCACAACCAAAGGAACAGATTAGAGAGACCAGAAATAAAGCCATATATCTATGGTCAATTGATTTTCAACAAGAGTGCCAAGACTATTCAAAGGAGTAAAGAATTTTTTTTAACAAAAAATGGTGCTGGGGCAACTGGATAGCCACATGCAAGAGTCCAATCTCACACCAGAATACAAAAATTAACTCAAAATGCATCAAAGACCTAAATGTAAGAGCTAAAACTATAAAATTCTTAGAAGAAAACATAAATATTCATCATCTTGTTTTTGGCAATGAACTGTTAGATATGACAAAACTACAAGTAAAAGAAAACATAAATTTGACTTCATAAACATTTTGCTGCTGCAAAAGGCACTCTCAAGAAGTATAAGCTTATAGAATGTGATAAAAATACTTGCAAATCATCCTACCTAATAAAAGAGTAATATGCAAATTAACCATCACTCTGCTACACCCACCAGCCATGCCCACCAGCCAATCAGAGCAAGTATGCAAATAAACCAAACCAAGATGGCTACAGCTATAGAGAGCAGGAGGAAGGCTTGGGTTTCCCAGGCAATGGAAGCCAAGCTTTCCACCTGCTCTTGCTGGCCTAGGCCTCCACTCAAGGCTACAAAGTTTCAAATATAGAAGGTAAACAAATCCAAACAGAAATGGCTGCCACCATGGAGCAAGCAGAAGACTTGGCTCCACTCCAGGCTACAAAGCTTCAATTGTAGAAGATACATAAACTCCAGATACCAGGGCCTCCACTTGGGTTGCTAGGGGGCATGGCTGGCCTGCAAACCACCATAGGCCCCTCGCTCAGGCTACCCCATGCCCCAAGGGAACCCCCACCCTGATCCAGGACACCCTTCAGGGCAAACCAGCTGGCCCCCACCCATGCACCAGGCCTCTATCCTATCTAATAAAAGAGTAATATGCAAATTGACCATCATTCCAACACACAATAGCTGCTCCCATGTGGTCAAAGATCCTGCCCCAATGTGGACACAAGATGGCCAGCAGAGAAGAGCAGTTGGGAGGCACCAGGCCTACAAGGGAGGGCTGGTGGAGGTGATCGACCCTGCAGGGGAGGGCAGTTAGAGGTGACCAGGTGGGCAGAGGAGGGAAGTTGGGGGCAAACAGGTTGGCAGGGGAGCAGTTAGATATCAATCAGACTGGTATAGGAGTGTTTAGGTGGTGATCAGGCTGGCAGGCAGAAGCAGTTAGGGGAAACCAGGAAGGGAGGCAGGCAAGCAGTTGAGAGCCAGCAGTCCTGGATTGTGAGAGGGATGTCCGACTGCCTGTTTAGGCCCGATCCCACTGGCAGTTGGACATCCCTTGAGGGGTCCCAGATTGGAGAGGGTGCAGGCTGGGCTGAGGGACACCACCACCTCTTCCCCTCTGTGCACAAATTTCATGCACCAGGCCTCTAGTATATTTGGTAAGTGTGTAGTATGCAGAATATATAAAGAAGTCTTATAATTCAACAACAAAAAGACAACCCAATTTAAAAATGGTAAAGTTGGATATTTCTCCAAAGAAGATGCACAAACTGTCAAGAAGCAAAAGAAAAGATGCTCAACAGTATTAGTCATTAGGGAAATACAATTTAAAACAATGTGATAACTACTTCTTACCCATAAGGTGGATGTAATTAAAGAATTTGAGAAATGTTAACGAGGATATGGAGAAACTGGAATCCTCCTACACTACTAGTGGGAATGTAAAATGGTGGAGGCAATAATGTACAAAAGTTCAAGTCAGTACACATCCTTTTGAGCTGTTTCCACTGTCAGGCTTTTTGTTGTTTGTTATTTTAGCCATACAAATAACTATCTAGTGATATGTTACTGTGGTTTAATATGCATTTTCCTAAGGACTTATAACATTGAGCATCTTTTGCTTTGCTTATTATTTGTCATATATCATCTTCTTTGAACTATCTGTTTACATTTTTGTCTACTTTCTAATTGGAGTTTTTAGATTGCTATGTATTCTGGGTAAAACTTTTCATCAGATGGTTTGTGAATATTTTCTTCTAAATGGTGGATTATCATTTCATTTTCTTTGTTAATATTCACCAGAGGGTATTTTCCCATTGATTTTGAGAGTGTGGAAGGAAGCAGGGGAGGGGGGGCGAGAGAGGGAGAGATTGAGAGAGAGAGAGAGAGAGAAGAAAAACACCAATGTGAGAGAGACATGTGGTATTGGTTGCCTCCCCCACGCACCCGGGGCTAGGGATCAAGCCTGCAACCTGGACTGCAATTGTACCCTTGACTTGGAATTGAATCTGGGACACTTCAGTCCTCAGGCTGATTGCTCTATTCACAGAGCAAAACCGATGAGGGCTAGTCTTTCATTTTCTTAAAACTACCTTGCCCAACTAGCAAGGCTCAGTAGTTGACCATCCACCTATAAACCAGAAGGTCAGGATTAGATTCCGGTCAGGGCACATGCCCAGGTTGGCAGCTCTATCCCCATTGAGGAGGGGGAGGGTGTGTGTGCAGGAGGCAGCCAATCAATGATTCTCTCATCAATGTTTCTCTCTCTCTCTCTCTGTCTCTCTCTCTCTCCCTCTCCCTCTCCCTTTTCCTTCCTCTCTGAAATCAAATACATTTTTTTAAAAAGTGTCTTGAGAAGTTTTAACTTTTAAAAATATATATTTTATTGATTTTTTACTGAGAAGGGAGAAGGAGGGAGAGTCAGAAACATCGATGTGACAAAAACATCAATCAGCTGCCTCTTGTACATCCCCTACTGGTTAGGTGCTGGTAAGGTACATGCCCTTGGCTGGAATCGAACTTGGGACTTTTGAGTCCGCAGGTAGACGCTCTATCCACTGAGCCAACCAGTTAGGGCAGTTTTAGCTTCTTATAAAGTTCAATTTACTTTAAAAAATATTTTGGTGTATATAAATCCATTCATAAAGCTTTCCCCTAAGTTTTCTTCTAGAAAGGTTAGTTTTAGGTGTTTGTTTTTTCAAACTTAAAAATACTTTATGGGGCACTTGATATAAACAGTTTCTTGTAAGGTGACAGTTTTAGGTTTTATAATGTTATGCCGAGATTCCGTGATCCCCAAAGACCACCAGGGAACCAAATCCGATGCTATTAGCAAGAGAGTCTCTTCCATGCTAGCATGGGCTCCGTCCCACTCATGCCAACCGCATGGCGGACAAGCTAAAGAATGTAACATCTCAATGGGTTTTATACGGGGGTGGGAGGGATGTGACCCTGATTGGTTGGGTGAGGGATAGGGTCTGGCCACAAAATGGAGGATAGCTCCACCCTGCCCCACAAGGAGGCAGGGTTCTAGCCTCGCCCTTTCATTCCCCCCTTGTCTTATGTGCACGGAGTCAAACCATTGACTCATCCTACCAAGACCTTCAGTACCACAGTTCCCATCAGTGCTGTTCAGTTCCTCTCTTGCAGGCATCAAGTCTCCTGGCAACAGGTCTCTTCCAGGGACCTAGAGTCCTTACCTCACTCACGTAAGGCTTCGCAATGTCTGGCAAGGCTTATGGCAGGTTCTGAGTCTCGAACTTCAGCAGCTGCATTCCTCCAGCACATGTTCCTTCCGAAGTCCACAGTCCTTCCTTGATGTCCAATGGTTCCCTGGACTGATGTCCGGGTCCCATCGGCTCTGTCAGGATTGAATAGGCTGCCTCAGTGTCCACCAGGGAATTTCTAATTAACCTGTCAGATATTCTCTTAACAACCTTTACAAAAATCTAACTTTTAAACCTTAAAATGCTACATTTTTCCTACAGATACAGGCCTATCTGCATACGTGAGTGAGGTAAGGACCCAAGGTCCCTGGAAGAGACCTGTTGCCTAAGAGACTGGACCCTGAGGCAGCAGAATGGCCAGTGTGCCTCTGGGCAGTGGCCACCGCAGCACTGCTGGTGAAGGAGGCAGATAAACAGACTCTGGGCCAGGAGCTACACTGGCCGGCAGCCTTGCCGGCCTGCTTCCAGATGATGGCCCAGAAGAGCCCATTCGTGGCTGCATGGAAGTGACCCAGCACTGCCATCATCAGAGGCAGCGGTAGTCACCCTGGACCACACCATTTGAGCATGGAGACACTGTGCCATCCACAGAGAAAGAGGGTTACTGACTGCAGCCGGAAGGAATTGGCTGAACAGAAGTGAGCCACCGAAGGGCCAGATGATGGACAAACTGTTGGTCCCAGAGACTCTAGGTCAGAGTTGTCAAGTGACACCAGGTTGCCCACTTAAGTGTCACCAAGACTTCTGAGCTTCTGTGGGCCAGAATTGCTAGAAGTACTGTCTGTGCACAGGTAAATGCTAAGCAAGGTAAGGGGGTCCCCCTAGGAATTCAGGTCCCAGGAAACTTTCCCAGGAGAGCATTGGTAAGTGGATTTCACAGAGAGTAAGCCACCAGCATTTAGGTCTAGTTTTGGTAGAGCAGGACTCTGAAAAGAGGTTTGACTAAAATCGGTGAAGATTGGACCAACCCTCTGTCTTTCGCCCTCTTATGGGCCAGGTGTACCCTTACTGGGATGGTTTTCCCGCTTTTTGAGAACCATTCCCTTGCTCAAGTCCTTACAGGCTCAGCAGTTTGCTTGTTCCAGATGCATTGCCAGTGCCCACCGCAGACCCAGTAGCCCGGGAACTCAGTGTGGGTAAAGGCCCAAGGACTCAAAAGGATCCCGAGCACGCCCACAGCTGTTGAAGTAGATGGCACCCAGACCTGGCTACATGACTCCCAGCTCCTGCATGGCCTGGATCCTGGCAACTAGCGGCTTCACCTGTGAGAGCCTGAGCTCCACGCAGGCCAGGAGGAGACTTGATGCCTGCAAGAGAGGAACTGAACAGCACTGATGGGAACTGTGGTACTGAAGGTCTTGGTAGGATGAGTCAATGGTTTGACTCCATGCACATAAGACAAGGGGGGAATGAAAGGGCGAGGCTAGAACCCTGCCTCCTTGTGGGGCAGGGTGGAGCTATCCTTCATTTTGTGGCCAGACCCTATCCCTCACCCAATCAATCAGGGTCACATCACCCCCCCCCCCTATAAAACCCATTGAGATGTTACATTCTTTAGCTTGTCCGCCATGCGGTTGGCATGAGTGGGATGGAGCCCATGCTAGCATGGAAGAGACTCTTGCTAATTGCATCGGATTTGGTTCCCTGGTGGTCTTTGGGGATCACGGAATCTCGGCATAACAATAGTTAGGTAATTGTGAAGGTTCATTTATTTAGATTTCCAATTGTTAATTGTTTCAAACCATTCATTGAAAGACTATTCTTTCTCCACTTAAGTGCTATGTCGCCTTTGTCTTACTGACCGTGTTTGTGTGGATGTATTTGGGAGTTCTCTTTACCGTTGGTGCATTTATGTGTCAGTTACTTTGCCAACACCAACACGGGGGCGGAGGGCATCCCAGCGGTTTGCAGTCCCTCATCTCCCATCCTTCCAAGCTCAGCTCCCTTCATCTCCCAGCTCTTCGTTTCACCTGTCGTCCCCCAGAGCAGCCGACGGAAGGCTCCCACCTGAGGCCCCAGCTGATCTGGCCGGAAGTTGGGGAGCGGTCCTCACCCTTGAGCCTTCTTGTCCCTCAACAAGGCGCACAAACACTCCCCAACGGAGGACACGGTTGCCAGGACAACCGCCGGTGCCCGAGGACCCAGACCTATTTCCGGCCAGTTGCGAGACGTGGGCAGTTCCAGGCCTGATATCCTCTCGCGATACCGAGGTCAGCCCTGGCATTCCGTCTGAAGTTCGGGATTATGCCCTTTAAAGCTGCGGTCTGTCTTCCGGGGCTTCTGACGCAGCCACAGCTAGCAGTTTACACACGCCAGAGAGAAGTGTGCTGGGCAAGGGATACCCAGCTTCGTGACAGTACCGTACATTCTTTCAAGAGGAGTTGAGAAGGAAATGGGGAGCAGTATGTAGAACGCCTAGCATAGTTTCATCTGCATCATAGGTGCTTAGAACGTGTCAGCCAGTGTAAAATGTCTGCAAGAGAGATACCCTGCGGTTTGAATCTCCCCGTCGGGCGGGCACCTCCATCCTCGATTCCGAGGCATCCCCGTAGCCCGCCTCCCCTTCTCTTGCGCGTGCGCGCGGAGTCCGGCCGCTTCGCCTCCCGTTTTGTTTGGCCCCTGCTGCGCGCCGTAGGGAGCTCCGTGCGTTGCCATAGAGACCCTTCAGCACTGACTTGGGGGCTGCGGAGTCTCCGGGCTAGTGGGGACCAGAGCGCCATGTCCTTCCGCGACCTCCGCAGTAAGGCAACCCTGCCCCTTGTGACCTGCGGGCCTCCCAAGAGACAGGGACTCCGGCCCCCGGGTTCTCGCGTCCGCGCCCCACCGAGCCCCTCCCGGCCTCTGCCGCCCCCGCCCCGGGCGGAGCGCCCCGGCCCTGGCTCCGCACTCTGCGGCGATGGGAAGTTTTGTATCTGCCACTGGCTGTGGCTGAGGAACTGAAGCTTTAATTTTATCTGATATTAATTGATCGATATAGCCACTTCGCTACCGTATTGGAAAACGCAGAAACAGTTTTGGGGCTGGGTTAGGTTAGGTTAGAACCTTGAGAAACGAACAATAAAACCGAGGGGGGTGGCGGCTGAATAATAATTGCGGCTGACTTTTTTTTTTTTTTAATCTTTACAGTCTTCCAGGTAGTAAATGTTTTGGTGTGTGCATCATTTTATTTACTCCCCTAAACACGCTTCTGTATTTAGAAACGAGGGAACGGGCACGTAGAGGACACACCCAGGTGGTGAGAGTTGGCGCTAGAGTTTGAATTCAGGTTGTCTAACCTCCAAAGCCTTCATACTTTCTAAAGGGGCTGGTGAGGGAAAGGGAACCCACATGCCTTTGCTAGAAGGTTGGAGATGGGGAAGAATGGGTATGAGAATTAGTTACTGCTACTTTGGGGTTATGTCTGTTACATTTTACATTCACTATCTTATTTTAGTCCTCTCTTTAACAGCGAGGTAGGTGGTATAATTCCTGGATAAAATTGGAGGCACAGATAGGTAAAGTATCTTTAGGCCACAAAGTCAGAACTGGGTGGAACCAAGGATCAGGCCATAGTGCTGTGTGAATCAAAATCGTTTGCCTTTTGCCCTGGCAAGGTGGTTCAGTTGGTTGAAGAATCGTCCGGTGCACCAAAGGGTTGTGGGTTCGATTCCAGGTCGGGGCACATACCTAGTGTGTGGGTTCGAGCCCGGTTGAGGCGTGACGGGAGGCAGCCAATCCATGTTTCTCTATCTACCTCACCCCTCTCTCAAACCAGTGAAGAATATTATCAAGTGAGGATTAAAAAACCAAAACACTCCTGCACTTTATTTATTTTTTTAATATATTTTATTGATTTATTACAGAGAGGAAGAGAGAGGGATAGAGAGTTAGAAACATCGATGAGAGAGAATCATCAATCAGCTGCCTCTTGCACACCTCCTACTGGGGATATGCCCGCAACCAAGGTACATGCCCTTGACCGGAATCGAACCCGGGATCTTTCAGTCCCCAGGCTGATGCTCTATCCATTGAGCCAAACCAGTTTTGGCAACACTCCTGCACTTTATACAGTGTCATTTGCTGAATCAGAAGCAGTTCAGTTAACTGGCAGTGGGATTGCCAGTTTGGTGTGTTCTGTAACACCAGTTTTCTTTTCTTTTTGTTTTCTATTTTTGTTTGTGTTTGTTTTTTTTTTGCAATATTTAAAAAAAATTTTATTGATTAAGGTATCACATATTTGTCCTCAACCCCCACTCCCATTCCAATCCTCCACCCCTCCCCACTCATGCCCCCACTCCCCCTATTGTCCTTGACCTCTGGTTAGGCTCATATGTATACACATAAGTCCTTTAGTTGATCTCTCCCTTTTATCCCAACCCTCCCTTTGAGATCCAACAGTCTGACCCATGGCTCCTTATCTCTGGGTCTGTTCTTGTTCCTCAGTCTATGTTGTTCACCATTTCCCCTAGATGAGTGAGATCATGTCCTACTGGAAATATAAGAATCAAAAATGAGACAAGCAATAATGGTTATGCTGAAAGGCAAATGAATCAGTCTGTAGTGAGCTTCTTTCTGGGCCAACAGTTCTTTTGAGACCCAATTTCAATGTAAAACAGTTCCTTATGTGTACATGTCAGCAATGATATTTCAGTTCTGGATGGTGGACAAATGGTGGAAGGCCAGTTTTCTAACTAAATTGCTGGTACCCAGAGTTTCACCTTTCAGTTATGAGTTGCTCTTTTTCTACAATGTAAATATACAGGAAGATGCATCATCACATTTTGTTAATATGCCTACTAGCCCCATAGTGTGAATTATTCCCTCTGGGATTTGAAGGTTCTTGGTGACTATATGTTGTAGGGACAAGTTTCTCTTTCCTGGTAGTTCAGAGAGAGCACTCTGCAAGGGGTCATTGAAGGGAGTTGTATTGGGAAGAGTGTACAAGGAGGGGATTTCTGAACATTTTGACATTAAATGAATGCTATACAATTGTGCAATTTATGGTAAGAATCTTACTCTTTTTGAAAATGCTGCATAATGAACAGAACTGCTCAGTGGGAAGAAGTGTTTAGGCAATGCCTGCCTGACTGTGACGGGGAGACTGCTGCTTTATTTTCCATCACTCTATTCAGATTTCCCAAAAAACAGTGACAGAGGCCCTCAGTGCCACCGCTCTTTTCTCTGCTCATGCCTTCTCTTTTGTGGCCTGGAATCCAACCTAATCTCTGATGCCTGGGTAACTTCTTTGTGACTGTTATTGGGACACTTTGAACATCTACCGTCAAGAAGAACAAGGACAGACATTAAATAGCCTTGAGCACAACTGAGTATAGATCTTGGCATATTGTTGTAACTCAAAACACATTTGTTGTGTTCATTTCCAAGTTCTTCTTAAAGCTTAGTGATAGCAACCTCCAGTATCAAAGAGTGTTAGTATTTTAATCTGTTTTATAATAAATCTAAATAGTGCTCTATAGTTCAACTATTCTCTTTTAAGATTTTTCTAGATACAGTGCAACTCATCTTTAAAATTTATGTTAGTACTGTGTGCTCACTAAAAGAAAAGAAAAAAATAAAAAGACAACTCACCAAAACTGGTTTGGCTCAGTGGAGAGAGCGTAGGCCTGCTGACTGAAGGGTCCCAGGTTCGATTCCGGTCAAGGGCATGTACCTTGGTTGCGGGCACATCCCCAACGGGGTATGCAGGAGGCAGCTGATCGATGTTTCTAGCTCTCTGTTCCTCTCTGTAAAAAATCAATAAAATATATATTTTAAAAAAGACAACTCAGAAGCATGCACTTTACCTTATCACCATCACTGCCCCCCATAATATCACTGTTAACATTTTAAAATATTTTTACTTATGACATTTTATAAGACCAGATATTTCTCATCTTTAGTGGTAAGAAGATATTCGAGAGAGATATCAAAGAGAAGTTAAATTCACATTCACTCTCTAAACCCCATTTTGATGTACAGCTTCCACTTCTCCCGGGGCACTTGAAATGTTTTTTCAGGAAGTAGATTATTTTAAGTTTTAACTACTTTTTTATTTCCCTCTTAGAGAGTTGACAATTAGTCCTTAAAACTGTCAATAGATTGGGAATAAGAAGGGAAGCAGAGAAAGTAAGTTAATTAGTTGTTGTTTGACAATGAGTTGACCGAATTGTGTTTTACCGTGGACAGATTTTACAGAGATGATGAGAGCCTTGGGATACCCTCGACATATTTCTATGGAAAATTTCCGCACACCAAATTTTGGACTTGTATCTGAAGTTCTTCTCTGGCTTGTGAAAAGGTTAGAATTGCACTTTATTGCAGCCTAAGAATGAATACTCAATTTTATTTATTAGCCACCTAGAAACAGGTTATTGTGAAGCTAAAAAAAGAGTTCAATAAAATTTGAGTTGGACAGATTTAGGTGTAACCTGTTAAAAATCAGTTGACTTTTAGAGAGTATTGTGAGAATAGAAATATACCAGTGAGTGGTAAAGGGAGACTGTTTCTCAGTAGGAAGCAGACACTGGGGTCCAAGTTCCTCTCCATTCCCTCACCTTCATCAGGGCGTGACAAGGTACCTCCCACACACTCAGATGGGTACACTGGATTGGAAGTAATTTCAATTTGTGTGTAAAACCCAGTGTCTAACATTTGCGGTTGGAAAACTTTTGTTAAAAAGATTGGGGGGAAAAGAAAAAGAAAAGAAGATAGCAAAGACCTTAGGTGTTGCAGGCAACACAAGATCTCTCTTGTATATTCTACCTTGTGTTTTGTTTTTTATAAATAACCCTTGAAAAATATAAAACCCTTCTTACTGGCAAGCTGTACAGAAAGACACTAAGGGCTGCAGTCTGCCGACTCCTGGTCGGTCATTAGTAACATACAGAAAGTAATTCCAACAACTCTGCTGCTTCTCAAAGCAAACTAGTTAGCTCTGGGTCAAGGGCTGTCAGCCAAAGTAGTCATTCTGATTATTTTAATTAAACTTTGAGGGCTGAGAGATTTAATTTTGTAAGCTGAGCCCCAAATTTGATTTTTGAAATTAGTTAGACCTATTCTTGGGGTGAGGATTTGCTCCCTTGGATATTTGGGATTTTGTGTTGCTTTTGAAGTCTTTCTTAATCTTAACTGACTTTTCGGGGGACTCAGAGAGCTTCTCGTTACAGATCCGCTGACCTCATTACAGATCCAGTTGCCCACTTTCTCTTTCATGTACTTTATAGTAATTAACTGGTATCTTTTCTCTGTGTCTGTCTGGCTCTCTCTCATAGGTATGAACCTCAGACTGACATACCTTCTGATGTTGAGACGGAACAAGACCGGGTTTTCTTTATTAAGTCAGTTGCCCAGTTCATGGTTAGTTCATGTTTATTTGATGGAGTTGTAAAATTAAATATGTTAGAAAGAGAGAAGTCCTAGTTAGGGCTTCTTTCAAGTTTCTAAACCTATTCTATTACCAGGTCTCTGTAAAGCCATTTTTCCAGCAAAGTATTTAGTTTTAATTCAGTATTTGTTAAGATTTTAATTTATTTTTGAATAAATTATATATTTCATGGTTCAGAAAAAAACTTTTTGTACATCATGAAATGATAGATTAAAATGGCTTCTTATCCTCTATGCTGTCTGCCTTCTGCGCAGTTCCATTCCCAGTAATCACTATTAATATTTTCCCGAGTTTATGCATATGTAAGTAAATACGATATAATTTTTTTCCTTCTTTTGGCACAAATGGTGACATACTGTTTAGAATCTTGCTTCTTCACTTAATAATACATTTTGGAGAACTTTCCAGATACATATAGAACTTCTTATTCTCTCTTAACACCCGAATAGTATTGCTTGCCTGGATAAATCACAATTTATATGGATAGTCATTTAGGTGTTTATAACCTTTGCTCTTTGAAGCAATGCTGTAACAGATAACCTATATGCATCTCATTTCTTTAGTTACTATATCCATCTCTAAGATAAATTCTCAGGATTCGAATTGCTAGTTCAAAAGATATGTGTATTTGTAATTGTGTTGTCTTTTACCAAATTACTCTCCATCAAGATTATATCAGTTAAAACAAAGAAATTGCAATGTATGAATCACTTGAAAGTTTGATTCTTATTATAGTCAGGTTATATCCCAATTGTTCTCAGAGACATTTTCAAATTACCTACATGAGATTTGGGTTAGATTCTACGTGGAAAAGGCCTTAAATTGTTTGTTTGTTTTGATCTGAAAATAGGCCACTAAAGCACATATAAAACTCAATACTAAGAAGCTTTATCAAGCAGATGGGTACGCAGTGAAAGAACTATTGAAGATCACCTCTGTCCTTTATAATGCTATGAAGACCAAAGGGATGGAGGGCTCCAAAATAGGAGAGGACGATATCAGCAAATTCAAGTTTGATCTTGGCTCAAAGGTAAGGACAATGAACGGCTTGTAGGGATGGATGAAATGGGTATTTCTCACTCTGAAATGGGACATGTCATATACTTATAGCACTACTTCTTTTCTGACTCCTTGAATGAGGGCCGTTTGTCTGTTTTGTACTCATCAGCATTTGGATAGAAGCAGAAGTCATAATAAAGTAATTCAACTATTTACTAAAAGCCTGTTGCTAGTAAGGTAAAAGCAGAGATAGCAGGAACAGAATCCTAGAGGACTAAGGAAATAGGAAGAAAGTCAGCTGTGAATGAATATTGAGAGTCGTTGCTGATGGTTTGATAATAAAAAAGAGACACCGGAGCCCTAGCTTGTTTGGCTCAGTGGATAGAACATTGGCCTGCTGACTGAAGGGTCCCAGGTTCAATTCCAGTCAAGGGCACATGCTCAGGTTGCGGGCTCAATCCCCAGTAGGAGGTTGGTGCAGGAGGCAGCCAATTAATGATTCTCATCATTGATATTTCTATCTTGATATCTCCCCACTCTTTTCCTCTCTGAAATCAATAAAAAAAATATTTTAAAAAAAGAGATGCCGGGGATTTGTTGTTTAGGAGAAGGAGCATGAGCAGAGCAGGGAGATGATTGTTTGGACTCTGAAAACTTAATGTATTCGAGGATGAAGAGGTGACATGCAAATCCCAAAAAAGAAGTTGAGCACGGGGCTAGATGCTAAATCCTCTTCCTCCTCCTCCTCTTCATAGCAATGGCTGCCACTCTTGTGGGAGCGGGGTTCTATTACATGCTAACTCATTTGATCCTTCCAGCAGTCATGTGAAGTGCAGTCTAAAGGCAGAGAATGAGGGGACAGAAGGCATCAGGATGCTGTACTAGGAAGTGCAGTCCTGTCACACCCCTACAGTGGTCCACTGTAGGGGTCCCCTTGTGGTGACCTAGTCCACGTAGGAAGCAAGTCAATTGCATTTGACTTGACATTTGGGTTTTGTTATAATTTGTACTTAGATCAGTGTTTCCTAAACTGGTATCCTCTGAGCTCTCTTCCATAGGGTGTAAGGATATGTCTTGTGGAAAATGTGTTCTGTAGACAAGTATTCAGACTGGAGGTGGGAATTGGTATTAGACTAGTTATTTCTGAATGCCTATTAAAAACCTGTCACTGATGTTCCTGTTTTTTATATTATTCTTCCAGATTGCAGATTTGAAAGCAGCCAGGCAGCTTGCTTCTGAAATCACCTACAAAGGAGCATCTCTGTATGACTTGCTGGGCAAGGAGGTAGAGTTGAGGGTAAGCAGTGCTCAGATAACTTAATTACTTTCTCAGCTAAGCAGATTTTCAAGGATTTCTTTTCCAATTCTTTTTGCCCCTGTTTCTCTGATTTTATTAAACTGTACCTGATTAAATGATACAATGAGTGACAGTAATATATAGTGTTTGCTGCTGTTCCTGCTTCAGTGGGCACTGGTCTATTTTTAATAACTTTGACTTCCAGTTCAGGAATGGCAAATACTAGTATGTGGCATGTAAATAAGACTTTTCTCCTTTGTCCATGTCATACTTTATTGATCATGGTGCTTTTCTTGGTGAACTCAGCCTCAGCATTCTTCTCAACAAAATCCTCTTCTGAACCATAACGGTTCCCAAACCTTGCTGCCCAATGCAATCACCCAATGCAACTACGGAAGCCTGGCTTTCCATTTTGATATCATTGGTATGAAATGTGACTTGGGCATTGGGGATTTTACAAGTTTTCTGTGTGATTCTAATGCACAGCAAAGTTTGGGAACCAGTAATCTAGGCAGTCACTACTGATCAGTTAAAGTTAACAGTTTAACTTTACTTACAATCCTATTCTAGTTAATGTCATGCGAGAAGTATGCTCCATCATGTTTAAGGAGCTATTTAAGAGTGTGGTTCTGGAGGACTGCCATAGAGCTCCGACAGAGCTTTTAAAGCACCTGATGTCCAGGTTTTCCCAGAAACCAATGAGTCAGACTGTCTGGGGCTGAGAGCCCGGCATCGACTTTTTAAAGATTTCCAGGTGATTCCAGAGTGCAGCAGAATTTGGGGCCCACTGGTTTTAGGAGAAATGGAATATTATTTAGTTCTTACCTGTAAGGATTTATGGCACTTGAAGGACACATACTCTCATCTAATGTTTTTAAATTACATGTATTTAATTCATTCCATTCCTATCAGGTATGTCAGCCATGACCACTCTCTCACTTCCTTGCCTGTGTTCTGGCATTGCTGCTACAGTGTTATGGTATTTTTTCCTCTTGCTTTTCATTTCTGCCCTTGGAGAGAAGCCTAGAGAGGGAGAGTTGGATGCCAGGTCGCCATTCCTGCTTTTGATATAGTGGCTGCCACCTGCTAAAGTGCAGTTGGCAGAACAAAACTGCCACTAATGTCTAAATGCTAATTTAGATAACTAATGAAGCAACTTTAGGCTTTCACTGTCTTCTGTTTATAGTGCACATGTCTATACATGTTCATAATAGACCTACAGTCAAGAGCTGGTCACTTGCTATTTGTCAGTGGAATAGAGTGCTCGCTTCATTGTGAGATTTCACTAGGGACCCTTTTAGCACCTTTCCGTAATGAACTGATGAAACAGTCAGTGGCTGAACTGTTGCCATGGAAGCTATGAGACCCTTCTCAAATTCTCTGTGCAGTCATGATCTGAGGAAGATGCCCTAGCCAGTATTTGTTTTTCATATACTCAACCAACATTCATCAAGGAACAAAACCACCACAGACAAGGCACTGAGCCTTGAGTAAGTCTTTATTTATTTATTTATTACTTTTTAAAATAAATCTTTATTGTTCAGATTATTACAAATGTGTTTCTCTCCCCCCCCCAATTGCTCCCCTCCACCAGGTTCCCACCCCACCCTCTGTCCTTTCCCCATCCCCCAGTGTCCTCATCCATAGGTGCACAGTTTTTGTTCAGTCTCTTCCCGCACCCCCCACACCCCTTTCCCCAGAGAATCATCAGTCCACTCCCCTTCCACACCTCTGATTCTGTTATATTCACCAGTTAATATTGTTCATCAGGTTTTTTAATTCCCTTGGTTTTTAGTTTGTTGATAGTTACATATTTGTTGTTCATAATTTTTATCTTTATTTTCTTCCTCTTCCTAAATAGCCCCCTTCAGTAATTCATATAATTCTGGTTTGGCGGTGATGAACTCCTTTAGCTTAAATTTATTTATGAAGCTCTTTATCTGGCCTTCGATTCTGAGTGATAGCTTTGCTGGGTAGAGTATTTTTGGCTGTAGGTTCTTGCTGTTCATCACCTGGAATATTTCTTGCCATTCCCGTCTGGCCTGCATGGTTTCTGTTGAGAAATCAGCTGACAATTGTATGGGTGCTCCTTTATAGGTAACTACCTGCTTTTGTCTTGCTGCTTTTAATATTCTCTCTTTGTCTTTTGCTCTTGGAATTTTAATTATGATGTGTCTTGGTATGGTCCTCTTTGGATTCCTTTTGTTTGGGGTTCTGTGGGCTTCCTGGACTTGTAAGTCTATTTCTTTCCCCAGGTGGGGGAAGTTTTCTGTCACTATTTCTTCCAGTATTCTTTTGGTCTCTTGCTCTCTCTCTTCTTCTGGGATCCCCATAATTCTGATGTTGGTTAGCTTGAAATTGTCCCAGAAGTTTCTTACACTGTCTTCATCTTTCTGGATTCTCTTATCTTCTTGCTTCTGTAGAGGAGTTTCCTCTGGCTCTTTGTGTTCTAAATCGTTGTCTTGATTCTTACGATTTTCCAGTCTGTTTTTAGGCTTCTGTGTGATATTTTTAATTTCAGAAAATCTTTTCTTTATTTCTAGTTGATCCCTTTTTATTTCTAGTTGATCCCTTATTATTTCTGGTTGATCCCTTTTCATATCCTCATAGGTCTCATTTATTTTATCAGCCTTTTTTAGGATATTCTTGAAAAGCCTTATAACTGTAGTTTTGAACTCAATGTCCATTCTTTTCTTTTCCTCCATCTCCTTCCTTTGTGTCCTGCCTCTTGTCTGCATTTTATTTATTTTATTTTATTTTTTCATTATTTATTTTATTTTATTTTTTTAAATAAATCTTTATTACTCAGATTATTACAATTGTTTCTCCTTTTTCTCCCCCAAAGCTCCCCACCACCCAGTTCCCTTCCCACCCTCTGTCCTTACCCCCTTCTCCCCCAATTGTCTTCATCCATTGGTTATACGATTTCAATCCAGTTTCTCCCTGCTTTCCCACCCCCTTATCCTCCTGATAATTATCAGTCCACTCCCCTTCTTTGCCCCTGATTCTACTATATTCACCACTTTATTCTGTTCCTCAGATTTTTTTTCCTTCTCTTTTCCTTTTTTCCATATATGAATTTCAAGTGGGACACTCTCTCTCATTTGTTTTTGTAGGGAAATACAACAGAGTGTTCTGTAGCTAATTGCTACAGACTGTCCAAATGTCTCAGGCCCACACAAATAGAATCCGCTCCTTCTCCGGTTCACACCGCCCCCTCCCCCTGGGGCCCACTGCTTTCCCAGGGCACACGGCTCTCCCGGTGTACATGGCTCCCTGGGTCCCACTGTCCCCCCCTTGGGCACATGGCCCCTAGGGGCACACGGCTCATCCCAGGCACACAGCCCCCTGGGGCACACGGCCCCCCTGGGGCACATGGCTCACCCGGGGCACATGGGTCCCCTAGGACCCAAAGCTCAGGGCGGGCTGGCTGGGACGGCTATAGGCGCGGAGGCCAGGCTGAGATGGCTGCGGGCCGGGAGACCGTGCTTTAAGGCGTCTAGTTCCGGTCGGAGGCAGGTGGTGTGGCTGAGGTCCGGCATTGGTTCCCTCGCTCCCACGGTGGGCAGGCCAGGACGTTTGCGGACGCGGAGGCCATGCTCCGAAGCAGCCCACTCCCTGGGCCCGGGGCGGAGTGAGCTCTGCTCTTGGTGGGCTTCCCTCACTCTTGGCAGTGGTGGCGGTGGCGGTGGCGGCTCCGGTGGCTCTGGTTCCACCGTAGTTTTAAACTCCACATGGCGGCAGTGGCGGTTTTCTTTGTCTCTAGTTGTAGCCATCCCATTCCGCCAGCTTTCCTGTGGGTCTGATGTGGTCCCTTTCAATTTTAGCTGTTGTTTTTTTCCATATTGTTGTTGAGGCGGCAGCTTAGGAGACTACCTAGGCCACCGTCTTGTTTCAGTTCTCTCTTGTCTGCATTTTAGTTATTTTCCTGATTTGATGGAATAGTTTTGTGTGCTAGGTGTTCTGGTAGAGCCCAGTAGCACAGCCTTCCCAGTTACCTGCGGAGAACAGTCATGGTGTAGCCCTTTGTGGGCTGTGTGTCCAGTCTTGTTGTTAAGCCTTGCTTATTGTTGGTATCACTGGGAAGCTTTGCTCTCCAAGCCAATTGTCTGTGAGGATGAGCAGTGTCTCAGCTAGGAGGGCTTCTGTACTCTGCTTGGATGGGGCAGTGTCTCGGGGTGGTGTAGACAATCGTTGGTTCCCTGTCAGTCTCACCTTAGAAAAGTCCTGTTCGCAGTGGGTCTCGCAAGATTGGTTGTAGGCGCGCACACCTCTTTGGTAAAGGAACAGACAAGCTTTGGATTCCAGCCAGTCCCTCCTTAGAGAAAGCCAGCCTCTGGGAGAGCTTCTGTGCTCAGCTTGGATGGGGCGGAGTCTTGGGTTGGTGCAGGCAAGCTTTGTTTTCCCGTCGGCTCCTCCCCAAGTCCCGCAGTAATGGCCTCTGGCTTTACACACCTCGGAGAGATCTCTGCCTGCTTCCTGACAGTCTGGCCTCTGCAAATCAGAGCAATAGGGTGATTCTGTTTTCCTCTCGAACAAGAAAGCCAGCAGCATGTTAGCTGTCCGCCCTCTCTGCGCGCCTGGAGTAAGCCAGAAGCGAATTCAGCCTGCCCTCTCCTTGCACTGGGAGTCTGCCAGCAGCAATCTCGGCTGGCCCTCCCTCTCCATGCTCCCGGGATTAAGCCAGTGCCTTTTCTCAGGCACAGTTCTCCGTACCTTCACAGTTTCTGAGGGTCAGCATGCCTTCTCTCTCCTTCCCAGATGGCAGAGCCTCCTCTCAGCTAGCCGTCCAGTGCATCAGGGCAATGCCTCCCCTGTTTTCCAGTTCTAAATTCAAATTTGTTGTGGTAGGCTGCATTTGGGTGTCTACTGTGTTTCCCCAAAAATAAGACATCCTCTGAAAATAAGACCTACTTACAGGTTTCCTTCTGAGTGAAATATAAGGCATCTCCCCGAAAATAAGGCCCCCAGGCTCTGTCTCAGAATGAAAATTAATTTACCGTAAACTGGTCGCTAGGGCTGCCCCGACTGGCGTCTAGCAACCAGTGACGTTATGTGGAGTCCTGACTCACTGCTGTGTGAATGGAGAGAAATCAGCGTGGAAACTTTGTGAAACCTAAACTGCAAGAAGTTGTGACTCGGGTGAAGAATTCATGGGAGAAAATCACTGACAGTTGCATTGCAAATGCACTGCGAGCAGGCTACCTTGACAAGAAGTACTCATTTAAAGACAGTGCTATTGCTAAACATGAGAGATTTGATCTTGAGCACTGGAGAGAGGCCAGGTTGGCAGTAAAATTACAGAAGACATTTGGAGAAGGTGATGGTTGAAAGGTTTTTGCATCAGAGACTCACATTTTAATTAAACTTTTAGGAACCAGTCTGTAAGCTGTTTCAAGATCTGGAAATTGGTTTTGAGAATTCCTCTTCTGAAAATATATGTAATTTTATTTCATTGTTTTCCATAGGAACTGAGAACAGAAGCAATTGCTAGACCTCTGGAAATAAACGAGACTGAAAAGGTGATGAGAATTGCAATAAAAGATATTTTGGTAAGATTACTTTGCTTTTATGCAATGTTTTTGTGCCTGTGTCTTAAAAATATGATTTCTGCCCTGGCCAGTGCCAGTGTGGCTCAGTGATAAAGATCAGCCCGTGTACTGAAGGGTTGTGGGTTCTATTTCTGATTAAGGGTAAGTACCTGGGTTGCATGTTTGATCTCCAGCCCCTGTCAGGAGGCAACCAATCGATGTGTCTCTTTCACAACAATATTTCTCTCTTTCTCTCTTTCTCCCCGCCATTCCTTCTCTTTCACTCTCTAAAAATCACTAGAAGAAATATCCTGAGGTGAGGATTAATTGATATCTTGCCTCCATAAAACAGAACAAAAAGCTAGCCCTAGTTACAAAGAAGGATACCGTATTTGCCGGCGTATAAGACGATTTTTTGGCCCTGAAAAGTATGCCTCCAAGTGGGGGGTAGTCTTATACGGCGAGTATATAACAAACTCTGTATTTTTAGTGGAAATGTTAGGGGGTCGTCTTATACGCCCAGTCGTCTTATACGCCGGCAAATACGTATTTTTCAGGGCCAAAAAATCATCTTATACGCCGGCAAATACGGTATGTTAGTAAGGAAATGAAAAATTTAGAGAACATTCTAGAATATTTAGCTCACTTACTTTCCCCCTCTTTTTTTAAAATATATATTTTATTGATATTTTACAGAGAGAAAGGGAGAGATAGAGAGCTAGAAATGTTAATGAGAGAGAAACATCGACCAGCTGCCTCTTGCACACCCCCTACCGGGGATATGCCCGCAACCAAGGTACATGCCCTTGACCGGAATCTAACCCCGGACCTTCCAGTCCACAGACCGACGCTCTACCACTGAGCCAAACTTGTTTCAGCTACTTTCCCCCTCTTATAAATACGAACAACTCATGTTTACTAAAAGTTTGTCAATTTTAATAGTTTAAAAATTATATTAAAAATTTCAATTATTTAAATAAATAATTATCTATTTTATGGGCTCTTCATATTTTATTTAACCAATTCCTCATTGCTGTGCCTTAAATAATTTCTAGGTTTTCTTAATTCTATACATCACTGTAATAAATAGCTTGATCACTGGTCAATTATTTGCTCATTCATTTGGAAGGTAATAGTGAGGGGCATTCTAGACTCAGACTATTTTGGTTTAAATCCCACCAAGTGATCTTAGACAAGTTATTTAACCTCTCTGTGCCTCACTTTCCTGATCTGTAAAATGAGGAGAATGGCCACATAGGGTCCTTTGAGCATTCATTATAATGGTGTGTGCCATACGAAGTCTCTGGCATAAAGTAGGTATTTAGTCATTACTAGGATTCATTTTATTCAGTAGGCAGAGGCAGGGATAGGCATAAAACAATTTGCTGAGAGTTGTACAACATTCTCAGGTGGATAGGTTTTTATAAGACCCTGTTATAGCCCAGCTGGCGTGGCTCAGTGGTTGAGTGTTGACCTATGAACCAGGAGATCACGGTTCAATTCCTGGTCAGGGTATATGCCTGGGTTGCAGGCTTGATCCCCGTTGTGGGACTTGGAGGATGCAGACAATCAATGATTCTCATCATTGATGTTTCTATCTCTCTCCCTCTCCTTTTCTCTCTGAAATCAATAAAATATATTGGGGGGGAAAAAAGACCTGTTATAAAATGGTAATGCTCCCTGAGGAGACACAGCATGGGGTTCCAGAGCCTCCGCAGGGTGAGAAGCGGAACAGGAAGTGCAAGATCTTGTACCAGAAAGCAAGGAAGTGCTCTAAGAATGAAAGGGACCTGTGAAAAGGATACAGAAGCCAGCTTGAGTAGGCTTCCCCTGGCCAAACTAGGACAGTTTAAGACCAAAATAAATAATTGTAATGGATTATTGACCGTTGAGTGAAATGGGAGATGATGGGTTCTCACTGATATTTAAAAAAAAAATAAGTGAATCTATTTACTTAGTTTCAAAGTAATTCCAGCCCTAGCCGGTTTGGATCAGTGGTTAGTTAGAACATTGGCCTGAGGATTGAAGGGTCACAGGTTCAATTCTAGTCAAGGGCAAGTACCTTGGTTGCAGGCTTAATTCTCTGATCCCGGTCAAGGTGTGAGAAGCAGCTGATGGATGCATTTCTCTCACATTGATGTTTCTCTCTCTGTGTCTCTCCCTCTCTAAAAATCAAGGGAAAAGATATTCTCTGGTATTAACAAAAAACAACAAAACAAAGTAGCTCTTCCACAAAATACAATTAATTACAAAGCGGAAAAGAGTAACTTCACATGAGATTCCTGACAGACATCCCCTTAAATCAGGTGACCAAAGTGAACATCACTAGTAATGGGACAGTTCAAAATTATATATATATATATTATTGATATTTTACAGAGAGGAAGGGAGAGAGATAGAGAGCTAGAAACATCGATGAGAGAGAAACATCGACCACTGCCTCTTACACACCCCCTACCGGGGATGTGCCCGCAACCAACGTACATGCCCTTGACCGGAATCTAACCCGGGACCTTTCAGTCGGAAGACCGACGCTCTACCACTGAGCCAAACCGGTTTCGGCGGGACAATTCAAAATTATGCACACATGATATGATGTAGTCATATCTGTGCTATTTCTGCTAAAGATTCATAACCTGAAGCTAATCAGACCAAGACAAATTGGGGACATCCTATAAATTATCTGGCTCGTACTCTTCAACAGTGAAAAGGTCATTCCAGACTGAAGGAGGCTAATGAGACATGATAACTGAATGCCAGCGGTGACCTCTGCTGTTAAGGACTTCATGAGGACAAACTTGGGTGGGTGTGAGGGTTAAATGGCAATAGTGCATCAGTGTTCATTTTCTGTTCTGATGATTGTATTGTGGTTCTGTAGGAGAAAGTCCTTATTCATAGGAAATACACACTAAAGTAGCTAAAAGTGGTGGGGCATTGGGGTCAGCAATTCACTTACTTAGGCCCAGAAAGAACTGCTTTGTATTATACTCCAGCTGTTTGTAAGTTCATGATTGTTTCTAAATTTAAAAAAATTGACATAATATTCTTGTGCTTGTCATTGTTCTGGCTGAATAAATTTAACATGGCATGAATGTGCTGTTAGCACTGCATATATATATAAAATAGAACAGCCAGATGAGGGCACAGTCTATTACTTAGTGAACACTTTTTAAGATATTATTTCAGCCTGCTGGTTGAATACATATGAACCAGAAGGTCAATACTTGATTCCCAGTTAGGGCACATGCCCGGGTTGCCGGCTTGATTCTCTGTGCTTTCTCATCATTGATTTTTTTTTTTAATTTTTATAGGGTTTTTTTTTTTTAAACACATTTTTATTGCTTTCAGAGAGAAAGAGAAATGGAGAGAGAGAGAAACATCTATGATGAGAGAATCATTGATCAAATGCATCCTTCACACCCCACACAGGGGATCAAGCCTGCAACCCAGGCATGTGCCCTTGACTGGAGTTGAACCCAGGACCCTTCAGTCTGTAGGCTGATGCTCTATCCACTGAGCCAAACTGGCTAGGGCAGTTCAGTTGTAATTTTGATGTGGTTGTATAAGGATTTGAGTACCTATGCTGCCATATTGGCCTGAAGCTTTCTGCTGGTGTTTTTAAAGCACTTGCAGCAAATAGAGGTTAGTGATAGTGTTTTCATGAAAGCATCTTGGAAATGGTTAGGTGTCTCAGGCAAAAATAACTTAGCCATAAATTCATTATCAATGAAAGTAGTTGCTTCCAGATACACACTGTCTCTGTGAGTTGTGGAGAGTGCCTGGTCTCCTTAGGTGATTTCTTTGTATACCCCATAGCATTTCAGAGACCTGCAGTGTACTATATGGTACACTGCACATGTACAAAGTATTGGAAGGAGCTCCATCTGGGCAATCAGGAACTTAAAGCAGAGTCGGAGAGCCCGAACTTGGGGAGGCAGTTCCACACTCGGCTGATTGTATTTCAGGCATTATTCTAATATGTCAGATTGCTATAATACATAGCAACCTAGCCAGCTTCCCAGACAAGACAAGTGTGAAGACACACTGCATTTACTCGTACTACCACTGCTTCAAATAAACTTGCTTTTACGAAAGGACAGAGAGGCCTGTAGTTTTTATCAGTGATCATTCATCCCCTTGACTTTCTTACTCAGCCCCCCTCGCCCACGAGCCTCTGTCCCACTGCTGCCAAGGCACCCTCCCAGTGACTAGTTTATGCAGCCACTTTCTGACTTCACAGAGTGGTTTCTCTGTTTCTTGTAGTCTGTAGTCAAGGTTCAGTGGCCAGGAAGAGAAAAAAGGAACTCTCTCTATCCCAGAAGGCAGGGGCCAGCTAATGTTTCTTCTTGTCCCCTCCTAAATAAAGTCATACTTGTGTGTGCCTACAGGGATGGGCAAAAGAAGGTAAGAACTCTGTGACAAAATGTGCTTGACTACAGCAAGTAGACTACAAGAATGTGTAAATACTGAAGGCCAGCAATTTGAGCACTTGCAAGATTGCACCTAAGTGCACTGTGCCATTGTGACGTTCTTTTGAGTTAATAAAGCTATTGTAATAATCATAACCTGCATGTATTTCCCCATATGATCAACTTTAAACCTACTTTTGCCTACCTCTGTACATTCTGGAAGTCCGATGTTTGTAACCATGGGAGTAGCCTGAACAAGAGGTAAAGAAAAGCAGACTAACAATTCAGAATGATATGTAACCAGTCTATGAACAAGTGAGCAGGCCAGGAGATCTCAGGCCTCTCTCCACTCTGCTTAGGATGCTGTTCTTCCCATCTTTATTTGTTTCCCTGGGCAGAAACACCTTCTTCTCATGGGGGGGGGAAAAAGAATAATAATTTTGTCTGGGGCTATGTGATGTTCCCCTGTAATAATTGGTTTCATAATGACTTGAGGGAAGGTTTGCTCTGTTTGCTTACTTTTGTTTTTATTTAGCATGGTATTGCTGTGCCAGAGGATTTGAGAAATATTGAGTTGGAGGTCCTTACTGGGACATTGTCTCATTCATTTCCTATTAAATGCAGGCTCAGGTTCAGAAGACGAAAGATCTGCTCAATAACGTGGCTTCTGACGAAGCTAATTTAGAAGCCAAAATTGAAAAGCGGAAATTAGAACTGGAAAGAAACCGGAAGCGACTCCAGACTCTGCAGAGTGTCAGGTAGCTATGAACACCCAAAGAATGAGCAGAAAGCTGACTTTGAAAGTTCAAACAGATTGAGAGAATGCACTGTCAGCGATATTAACCCTTCGGCAGTGGGAGAAGCCTTAACAAGGCTATCTCTACTGCAGGATGTACGTGTGCTGCTTGTTCAAACAAGCACACCTCTAAACTCATTTTCTTTACTGCTTTCAGTATGTCTGGAAAACTGTTTAATTCTTGAACTTCCATTCAGTTTTTATAGCTTCTTGGAATTTAAGGCAAAGTAAGTAAATCCAGATGGTAAAAGTTACATAAGACTTGGTCTCCTAAGATCTGTGCCTTGCCATAAATTAGGTGGAAACAAGCATACTTTCATTTCTTGGTTTAAGTAGACTTTTATTTTCTCACCAGTAATTCATCTTTCTCTCAACTTTCCCTCACTGAAAGCGTGTTTTCCAGGGAATATGGATAGATGGTGGTGGTGCAAAACACCGTTTAAGTCATGGGAGCCTTTTAAGCATGTTCCTCATATTTTTTGGAATCTCTCTTATTTCCTTCCCTCCTCCCTCTCATTTTGTGCCCTCCTCCTTTGATTTTGTTTTTTGCTTTTTTGTTCTTTCTCCCATGTCACTACTCTTTCACCCTTTTCAATCTCCTTTTGTTTTCTCTTTCTTTACTCCTTCCCCCGTTTAGCAGTACCTGCTCTAAATGTGTCTTGTTCTTTTGAGATACTGGTGACTGGCCCACAGTTGAGCTACTGTCCTAAATCTGTGGGGAGGCAGCACCTGGGGGCAGCAGCCCGCTACTCAGGGAACATCAAAGGCTTCCTCCCAGCCCAGGGACCTCACCTGTTCTGCTTCTAGAATCAGAGCCACCAGATAGACTTGTCTCATTAAAAAGTTCTGCCTTTCAAGTGTCAATTCATTTTTGTTAAGCCTCAAAACTTTTTAATAGAAAGGTTTACCGTATTTGCCGGCGTATAAGACGATTTTTTGGCCCTGAAAAATATACCTCCAAGTGGGGGGTAGTCTTATACGGCGAGTATATAACAAACTCTGTATTTTGGGTGGAAATGTTAGGGGGTCGTCTTATACGCCCAGTCTCTTATACGCCGGCAAATACGGTATTTTTCAGGGCCAAAAAATCGTCTTCTACACCGGCAAATACGGTATGTGTTTTTGCTTTAGTGCAAAAGGTTATAACATTGTTTTTTAGTTTATCTGTTTATATTTTTAAAAGAACAGATTTTCCTTTTAATAAGAAAAAGGTAATTCAGCAAACCAGTTGAAATAGCTTTTTATGTTATTGGTTTTAGTTTGCAATTTTATATTGCTTAAAAACTTAACCTTGATTTATAGCAACCTATATTTCCCTTTTTAGGGGACTGGTTAAATTTTAGCATAGCAAAGTATTATGCCCAACTAAGATAATGCATATATTTAATTTATTGATTTTGAGATATGTGTATGCTATATGCTAATTTAAAAAAATATATATATTTTATTGATTTTTTACAGAGAGGAAGAGAGAGTTAGAAACATCAATGAGAGAGAAGCATTGATCAGCTGCCTCTTGCACACCCCCACTGGGGATGTGCCCGCAACCAAGGTACATGCCCTTGACTGGAATCAAACCTGGGACCTTCCAGTCTGCAGGCCGACGCTCTATCCACTGAGCCAAACCGGTTTCAGCTATATGCTAATTTTTAAACTATTTAAATCTGTGGCTTATCGAGTGAAAAAAAAGACTGCAGAGCTTCATTTAAGACAATTTTCAACTTTTCTCATCTCATGGAACAAGTAAATTAATTACTAAAATTCTGAGGCATACCAAAAAATATTATATTTTTTTCTAATCTGACAAAAAATGGTTATAATTTTGATTAATTCATACCAGATAGCTCTTATTGTGTTGGCTGTTGTCAATTTTTTTTTTTTTAATTTGACAATCTAAGGGGAAAAAGGTCAGTGCCTCTGACTAAATAGTCAAGTACTGAATGTTTTAAAAATTCCTGTGGCACAACAGTGTTGAAATCACTGATTTAAGATAATATACTTAATGTTTATTAAAAAATGTGTCAACATAAGAAATATTTAAACCTGTGAAGAATTTTTTGTGAGTTTATTTGAGCCAAAGTGTCCACAAGTGCCAGGAAGTAGAATCTCAACAGATTGAGATAATACTCCAGAGAATGGCAGTTTTGCACAGTCAAAAGAGGAAATGTATGTGGGTTACATGAAATCCATTGGTTCCCCCCAACTGCCCTTCCCTGCAGGCCTGGTCCCCCACAACTGTCCTCCTCTGCCAGCCCAGGCACCCCTAACTTCCTTCCTCTGCAGGCCTGATGGTCCCCAACTGCCCTCCCCGCTGGTCATCTTGTGGCGGCCATCTTGTGTGTTGGAGTGATAGTCAATTTGCATATTGCCTCTTTATTATATAGGATTATATAGGATATGTATAGAAAAGTCTGGAAGAATGTATGTCAAATGTTAAGTGCTTATACCTGGTGATGGGATTATGAACAATTTTTATTTATTTATACTTCCAGCATTATTTCAAGTTTTTATAAAAATCACATCTTTTTGATGAAAAAAGTATGTTTATTTTTGGAGGAGGGAATAGAAAAGGGGAAATTAGATTCAAGCTGTTGGAGAATTGTGAAGCATTTCCTCCAATTAACTCAAGGCTTTTTAAAGAAAGCCATGACAGAATATGAAACTGAATACCAATTTCAAACTACTGTAAATCAATTAATCTTTCACTTTTTATTTCATTTGATCATTCTAGACCAGCCTTTATGGATGAATATGAGAAGATTGAGGAAGAATTGCAAAAGCAGTATGACATTTATCTGGAGAAATTTCGAAATCTAGCTTATCTGGAACAGCAACTTGAGGATCATCATAGGATGGAGCAAGAGAGGTTTGAGGTAAGTGCTTAGCCCAAGGGTGGGCAAACTTTTTGACTCGAGGGCCACAATGGGTTCTTAAACTGGACCGGAGGGCCGGAACAAAAGCAACCTGACCATGCTGGCACTCTCATCTTGGGCTGCTGGTGAAGGAGCGGAGGGGAGAGCAAGAGAACCCTCCGCTCTTTCGGCTCCAAGGGCCATAGTTTGCCCACGGTTGGCTTAGCCCATTCTTCTGCACAGACCATTCCGTACTTGTTGACAAATCAAGGGTATCAGGCTTCCCAACTGTAGTAGTATCTCAGGTAGTGTTTGTTCTCTTCCCTTTCTTCTTTATTTTTTATTTTTTAAATCTTTACCTAAGGATATTTTTTCCATTGATTTTTAGAGAGACAGAGAGAAAAACATTGATGTGAAAAAGACACATCAATTTTTTGCCTCCCATATGCACCCTGACCAGGGCCACAGATCAAACCTGCAACCTACGTTACATGCCATGCATGACCTTGACCAGAATCGAATTCAGGAGCCGTCAGTCTGCAAGCTCATGCTCTGTCCACTGAGCCAAACGAGCTAGGCTCTTCCCCTTCTTTTGGTTTAGATTTTTTTCTGGTTCTGCATCACAAATTTAGCAGTACTTACTCAAATGGTAAAAAATAATAAAATGTCCAAAAAGGGTAATCTTTTCTGTATCTTTTTTCTGTTTCATAGGAAGCCGAAAATACTCTCCGTCTGATGCAGAACAAGCTGAAGGAAGAAGAAAAGCGGCTACTCAAGAGTGGAAGTAAGTCTATACTTTTTAAAAATTCTGGAGTAGCCTTTTTAGCATTAAAAAATTTATATGTATATTTTATTTCTTTTCAAAAGGCAATTTTCTCACAGTTTTATATCTGGTACCATTTTATTTCAGTCAAGAGCTCAAGAGACTGGTTAAATTACATAACATTTAAAGCACATTTGGTTTTTTATGCTAACTAAAATAGTGTTTTCCTCTTTCTAAATGATAGTTTGAATACAATATATAATTATAAAAGAAAAATTTGTCTTGGAGGTCTGTAGAGTTCCTTATTTTAGGGCAGATTAATGAAAAACAAGCAACATAATGAAGTGCAAGTAAATAGATCACTTGCTTAAACCCCCAATCCACACACCCATCATCAGCAGAGCTATCATCTATAGAGAAATGGGAGTTACCTCTATATCAGATCTAGATCAGGAGTGGGCAAACTTTTTGACTTGAGGGCCACAATGGGTTCTTAAACTGGACCGGAGGGCCGGAACTCTCATCTTGGGCTGCTGGTGAAGGAGCGGAGGGGAGAGCAAGAGAACCCTCCGCTCTTTCAGCTCCGCAGGCCAGATAGAACAGCCCAATGGGCCGGATACGGCCCGCAGGCCATAGTTTGCCCACAGCTGATCTAGATTCTGGGAAGGAATGTCCTCCATGTCAGGTTAGCATAGTTCAACCATGAACTAGCTTCACCAAGGTGTCAATCAACCTCAGGATCTTCCTGCTGAATTGATGGCTTTGTCTCATAGTGTTACTTCTTGCCCTTTTTTCATGATGATATATTCTCCCATACTTGAATAATATAACTGGGACATTAGGCATGCTCCTTCTATTTTTTATTGTCTCTCTCTTATTTTGTACTTGGTCGGTGCCTCTCGAGAATCTCAGGGGACTCTGGAAGGAGAATAGGGACTGCTGGGAAATTCTCTTGGGGTAAGGTTAGGAAATTCAAGGGCCTCTCTAGCCAAAGCAGCCCCTTGCCTTTATGGTTCCAGGTCAGCCAGGAGAGCCCGAAGCTGCCCTAAGTGATAAGACTGCATGGAATTTATCCCCTCCTGGGAGGCCTGGCACAGGTAAGAGCTCCGGTTGGTTGGTTGTATCCTGCTCTGCCCCAGGCCAGCACAGTAAGACCTTTCTCACTGGTCTTGGTTGTTCTTCTGAACTCAGACTTTCATTTTGTGACCCATGTGTTTGGAATCTCTTGAAGGTCAGAGATTCTTAGAAGCATGTGTGATTTTATTATTTCAGAAAAATTTCCAATTTAAACTAACTTAATGAAGGATAGCACTTAATTACTTTGGAGTGAACAAAGAAGTTAGGAAAATACTTATGAAGGACCATTCTCATTTCTACTCACCCTAAGATTCTTTGCTTTCTTTGCATATGTGGGAACTTGCCCAGAGTATTGGTATCAGAGAAAAAATACATAAAGGAAGACTCTATCAATTTTTCTCCATTTGTGAAAGATTCCTCCAAATGGAAAAATATAATAGTTCATAGACATGAATCAGGAGCAAGAATTAATAAAATCTAAGACCTGCAAGAGATCATCTTGTTCAGGCCACTCTTCAAGGAGCCGATTCAACCTAGGAAAGCATTAAGTATCTGGGTGCTAAGGATACATGAGTGGATAAAAGATAGGGATCCTTAACCTAACTGATCTCACATGTTAGCAGTATGCTAGCATGCTAGGAGACAAATAGTAAGCAAGCTGTATGGAGAAGGTGAAAAATGCTAAGGGGGAAATGCAGAGCAGGGTAAGAGGGATAGGGAAGGTTACAGAATTGCTGCTTTAAATAGGGAGTTAGGGTAGGCCTCACTGAGGGGATGCTATTTCAGTAAAAACTGAATCAGTAGAGCTGGGGAGATACCAGATGAGGAGAGTCTGGAAGCCAGAAAGACTGGGAGCCAGAGCCCAAGTGAAGGGATGACTTTCAGTGAGTGAGGAAATGTGTGAACCTGCAGGACTTGAGTTCAGTAGGTCAGATGAGCTAGACGGTGTAAGGTGCTTGAGGGGCACATATCTGATTGAAACCATTCTTCCTGAGCAGGAGGTAAAGTCATCTTAGATTTGGTTTTGGTGATTTAGAGTAAGGATTTGAGGAAGAGAAAGTTTGAGTGATGGGAGAATGCCATCAGGGCCCCGAGATTAAAAGGGCAAGGTACTTTGTTTAGATAGCTGTAATAGAAGTTGTTCATTTCCCACCATCCTTTTAAACCTGGTTGCTAGTGGTAGACTTGTAACTGTATCCTCAGTAGGCTTCCTCACTATAGCATTAGAAACTTAAAATCCTCTGAATTTATAAAATGACCCAGAAATTTCTAGAAAGCACTTGAGTAATTGAATGGGGTTCTTGGTCCCAATTCCTGTGTAAGTGTGTGTGTGTGTGTGTGTGTGTGTGTGTGTGTGTGTGTGTATGTATGTGTAGGCTTCCCTACACTGACAATTTTTGGATGCCAGCATGGTGTCCAAAAATTCAACTGAATTCTATCTGGAGGTGGAATCAGATGCCATAGGTAAAGGGCTCAGTCCCACAAGATGGCCCTCCATTTCAGATGCCAGGTTGTTACCTGTACTTCTGACTGACTATAAATCAGAAGTTCCTACAATCCCCTCACAGGAAAACCTATTTACTCAGTAAATTACTAATGCTTTACAAAGGATATTAAAGGATACAAATCAGTAGTCAGTTGAAGAGATACTCAGGGCAAAGTCTCCAATAGGAGGTCCTGTCCTTGCATGGCTCATGGAAGCTCTCTAGAATAGACCCTTTTGGGTTCATTACTTCTTTTTGATTGGCCATTGGAGATTGATTCAACCTCGAGCCCCTCTGTTCTCCCCAGAAATCAGGACTCAAAGTTCCAATTATCTATAGGTTGGCTCCTACTGGCAACCAGGCCCACCCTTGGGTGAGATCCAAAAGTCACCTCATTTACTTAACTAGAGACACCATTGTTACTCTCATCATTTAAGAAAGCCCTTGCTTGGGATTTGGGAGCTCTGTGCCAGGAACAGGGAGGAAGGCCAAATCTATATTTCTTATTATAAATCACAATATCACAGTAACCTTGCTGTGACTCCATTTTTATGGTATAGTGTAAAGCAGGTGTTTATACACTTAACACATACATGGTAGAACAAAAGTAGGTTTATAGCTGTTCATATGGAAAATACTATCTAATAAAAGAGCAATATGCAAATTAACCACTACGCTACACCCAAAAGCCATGCCCACCAGCCAATCAGAGTGAGTATGCAAATTAACCCCAACCAAGATGGCTATAGCCATAGAGAGCAGGAAAGAGGCTTGGGTTTTCCTGACAATGGAGGAAGCCAAGCTTTCTGTACACCCTGGCCAGCTGAGGCCTTTACTCAAGGGTACAAAGTTTCAATTATAGAAGGTAAATAAATTCCAACAGAAATGATGGCAGCCGCTGAACTGGAAGAGCAAGGAGGTTAGGGTTTCCCCCGGCAATGGAGGAAGCCAAGCTTCTGCAGCCCTGGCTCATCAGGCCTTCACTCCAGGCTACAAAGTTTTAATTATAGAAGATACATAAATTCCAACAGAAATGGCTGCTACCACTGAGAGAGCAGGAGGCTTGGCTCTGCTCCAGGCTACAAAGTTTCAATTGTAGAAGATAAATAAACCCCAGATATCAGGGCCTCAGCTTGGGTCGCTGGGGGGCGTGGCTGGCCTGCAAACCACCACAGGCTTCTTGCCCAGGCCGCCCCATGCCCCAAGGGAACCCCCACCCTGATCCGGGACACCCTTCAGGGCAAACCAGCTGGCCCCCACCCATGCACCAGGCCTCTATCCTATCTAATAAAAGAGTAATATGCAGATTGACCATCACTCCAACACACAAGATGGCTGCCCCCATGTGGACACAAGATGGCCACCACAAGATGGCCAGCAGGGGAGGGCAGTTGAGAGGGACCATGCCTGCAAGGGAGGGCAGTTGGAGGCGATCAACCCTGCAGGGAAGGGTAGTTAGGGGTGACCAGGTAGGCAGAGGAGGGAAGTTGGGGGCAAACAGGCTGATGGGAGCAGTTAGACATCAATCAGGCTGGCATGGGAGTGGTTAGGGGGTGATCAGGCTGGCAGGCAGAAGCACTTAGGGGCAATCAGGAAGGCAGGCAGGTGAGCAGTTGGGAGCCAGCAGTCCTGGATTGTGAGAGGGATGTCCCAATGGGGATGTCCCACCAGGATGGGGCCTAAATGGGCAGTTGGACATCCCTCGAGAGGTCCCAGATTGGAGAGAGTACAGGATGGGCTGAGGGACAACCCCCATGCATGAATTTCGTGCACTGGGCCTCTAGTAATACAAGAAAATAATACAGTAATTAGTAAATAATAATACCAGAATAACATCTGTGTTTTAAGTATTCCCAACTATAAACCTTTTGCCCTACCCTGTATTTACTGCATGCCTGCTGTGTATCAGGCATTGTGCCAGCCCACAGTGATTGGTGAGGCTTTCAGGGAGCTCCAAGTCCAGAACTGTACTGTCCACTACTTAGCCACCAGCTACATGTGGTCTTTATCACTTGAAATGTGGCTAGTCCAAACTGAGGTGTGCTGTTTGTTGAGAATATGTAACCAGACAACCAATGGGTCTGGGCTGCCTGTCACTGCTTGAGCCAATTAAGCAGAGACAGGGTTGAATCCTGTATGAGTGTTTATTCCATTAATGCTAGAAGTATGGGAAAGCAGCAAGTCATCCACAAAAATCTGCTCTACAACCCCCCATATATTGAGTAGGACACAGATTACATGGGTAAGTAAGCAATGTGGACTGGGGTGGGACTCCATTGTTTGGGCAACAAGGCTGTTAATCTTTTCACTATAATAGGCAGTACTTGGATGAGAATTAACTGTATTCCAAGGTTGACTCTCAGGTCCAAGGTTGACTGTCAGGTCTAAGTTTGACTCCCAGATCCCTGGGGCCTACCATTCCCAGCCAGGTTAGAAGGTCCTTTCTTTAATCAGAACAAGGCAATCACAGTTAACAGAGCATGATTAATATTTCTTATAACTATAATTAATCCCCAATATTATATTTTTGCCCTTAATAAATATATACCAGATTTTGAAAAAGTAAAATTACTCATGATTTTTTACATTGGTTACTTGTTGAAATAACATTTTAGGTATATTGGGTTAAATAAAACATTCAAAGTAGCTTACCAGTTTCTTTTTACTTAATATAGTCACTAGAAATTTTAAAATTATACCTGTCACTGGCATGATATTTCTGTTGGATAGTGAGTGCTGTTCTAAAAGAAGAAACTTACAAACTGTCTATAGTTTAAGTGGGTATGAAATAGTATCTCATTGTGGTTTTCATTTTAATTTCTCTAATGGCTAATGAAATGGAGCATCTTTTCATGTGCTTATTGCTGTTTTTTTAAAATACATTTTATTGATTTTTTACATAGAGGAACGGAGAAGGATAGAGAGCTAGAAACATTGATGAGAGAGAAACACCAACCAGCTGCCTCCTGCACACCCCCAACTGGGGATGTGCCTGCAAACCAAGGTACATGCCCTTGACCAGAATCGAACCCGGGACCTTTCAGTCCACAGACTGATGCTCTATCCACTGAGCCAAACTGGTTTCGGCTTATTGCTGTTTTTATATCTTCTTTGGAGAGATATCTATTGAAGTCCTTTGCACATTTTTAAATGGGCTTATTTATCATTTTATTATTGAGTTGCAAGAGTTTTTTAATATATATATTCCATGTACTAGAATATATAAAATATTTTATAAATGATTTAAGTGATTTTTGAATTTCAAATAATTTCTCATTCTTTAGGGTGTTTTTTTTAACTTTTTTGATGATGTTCTTTGCTATACAAAGTTTTGGGTTTTAAAAAATATATATTTTATTGATTTTTTACAGAGAGGAAGGGAGAGGGATAGAGAGTTAGAAACATTGATGAGAGAGAAACATTGATCAGTTGCCCCCTGAACACCTCCTACTGGGGATGTGACTACAATCAATGTACATGCCCTTGACTGGAATGGAACCTTGGGGCCTTTCAGTCCACAGGCCGATGCTCTATCCACTGAGCCAAACTGGTTAGGGCTGTTGTACAAAGTTTTAATGAAATCCAGTTTGTCAGTTTCTTCTTTGTTGCTTGTGCTTTTAATGTCATATCTAAGTAGAAACCCCAGCTTAATTCAAGGTCACCAAGATTTATGCCTGTGTTTTCTTCTAGGAGTTTTATAGTTTTAACTCTTCCAATTAGGTCTCTGATACATTTTTTTAAATATATATTTTATTGATATTTTACAGAGAGGAAGGAAGAGAGATAGAGAGCCAGAAACGTCGACGAGAGAGAAACATTGACCAGTTGCCTCCTGCACACCCCCTACCGGGGACGTGCCCGCAACCAATGTACATGCCCTTGGCCGGAATCGAACCCGGGACCTTTCAGTCCGCAGACGGATGCTCTACCATTGAGCCAAACCGGTTTCGGCTCTGATACATTTTTTTAAAATCATAAAACAATTTTATTTTTGCTCCTGCTGTTCCTTTAAAGCCCCCTAATTTGTCTAGTTGTATTTATGTGTCCAGTGATAAGTATAGTCCTTGTTACTTTTCTGATATATTTTACTTTAAAAAACAAATAAGCAAAGTGAACATAAAAACAAAACATCAGTTTACATCTAAAAGTACAGTCTATGTTCAGTATTTTTACTACATCCAGACAGCACTAATAACCAAAACTACATGGTTAATTTAAGAGTAAATTCTCCCCTCCTCTATGTCCAGCCAGCTACAGGATGGTACCTGCAGTAGGTAAGAAGGCATCCCTTATTCTTCCCCGGGAGGAGAGTACCTTGGGTAAGCGAACACAATTAAAGATAGGATGTGAATCGAGGGAGTCTGGTTCTGAAATTCATGAATACAAGCTCTTGAGCAAATCCTTTCAATTCTTTTAAAATATATATATATTTTATTGATATTTTACAGAGAGGAAGAGAGAGAGATAGAGAGCTAGAAACATCAATGAGAGAGAAACACCAACCGGCTGCCTTTTGCACATGCCCTTGACCGGAATCAAACCCGGGACCTTTGAGTCTGCAGACCGACGCTCTACCACTGAGCCAAACCGGTTTTGGCATCCTTTCAATTCTTAAGTAGGCAACATAGTTTGATCCATTTTTTTAAATTTATTTTTTTAGTCTGATCCATTTTTAATTAATTTTTATAAATGATGTGAGACAAGGATCCTACTTCATTCTTTTGCATGTGGCGAGCTAGTTGTCCCAGCACCATTGGTTGGAAAGACGATCCTTTCCCTGTTGAATTATACCAGCACTATTGTCTGCTGTACTTAATTTTAACATATCACTGATAACTCGGTGACTTCAGTGTCAGCATGCGTTAGTTTTAGTTTACCTGCTTAGTACTCAAGTGAAATGTTTTGAGTTGTCAGAAGAAATCATGTTGAGCCTGAAATATCTGTCTTAATGTTGTTTTAAAATTCATAACATCATTTAGTTAATGTTGCATTGGGTACTGATTTAATATCATAATTTTCCTGGATGAAGTAAAAGTGAACAAAGCTGAACAGTGATTTCATTTTATAACCATTAATTTGTGTTAATATTTAATCATATTCGCTGGTTTGGGCTTTTGGAAGGTGGTAGTTTTCAGATAGATGGTATTGAAGTCTTCAGGATGCTATTACTGACACTCTGGCTCCCAGGTTTGAGCTCCGCTCTTCTCTCCATGGCTACAGAAAGCAGAAAACGTTCACTCTGTGCTCAGCTAGACATAGCCGCCTCTTCATTTCCCTCTTAGATCAGGGCCTAAGCAAAGCTTTTTTGTAGACGAACGCTTCCTATACTTCCAAACTGACTTATGAGTCAGTGATCAGAGCAGCAACTGCAAACTCCTCAGTGCCATTCCTTTTTATTTTTTATTTTTAACATAACTTATTTATTTATTTGTTTGTTTGTTTATTTATTTATTTTTTACAGAGAGGAAGGGAGAAGGAACATCTATCAGCTACCCCCTGCACACTCCCTACTTGGTGTGTGCCCACAACCAAGGTACATGCCCTTAACTGGAATCGAACCTGGGACCCTTGAGTCCGCAGGCTGACGCTCTATCCACTGAGCCAAACCTGTTAGGGCCTTCAGTGCCATTCTTAAAACCTATGTGTGTTCCTGGATGCAAAGTTGTCAGGTGCTGGGCGTTAAAAGCTTTTTCTCCCCACTGTGGAAACTCTCATTCTGTAGGTTTCCATAAGGAAATGTTCAATGCGCACCAAACTCCAGGAGAGTATTTAAGAAATTAATGTAAAAGGCCATGATGTTGAGAATGATCATTCTTTATCTTTATAATGGAATTTTCTCTAGTGAAGAATGTCATGAGCACCAGTTTTCATTGCCAGTCAGTAGATCACCATCTTTCTCATGCCAGCCCTACTCAGGCCGTTCCTATCCTGGTCTCCTTCTTGCCTCCTTCTTGCCTCCAGCCTTGTTTTGGTGTAGTCACTGACCTTTTCAGTGGGGTATTCTTCATCTTTGTTATCCTCAAGGAGCTTGAATTTTGGTGACACAACCTAAGACTGAACAAAGAATTTTTTTCCCCCTTCCAACTAACCAAGCACTGTTAGCTATCTTGACAGCTGGCTAGTCCATTGTTTAATTTCACATGCTGGAATAGTGTTTCTAGCTAATGTATCAGACCCACTTTTTTCTAGCTTTGGAAAAATAAAAAAATAAAAACAAACTGCTTATTGTTTGTATTAACTCTTCACTAAGTATCTACTAGCAAATCCTAAAGTTCTCGTAAAATCTAATGCATCAAAAGAAAGGCTGAGCCGAAACCGGTTTGGCTCAGTGGATAGAGCGTTGGCCTGCGGACTGAAAGGTCCCAGGTTCGATTCCGGTCAAGGGCATGTACCTTGGTTGCGGGCACATCCCCAGTGGGGGGTGTGCAGGAGGCAGCTGATGGATGTTTTTCTCTCGTTGATGTTTTTAACTCTCTATCCTTCCCCCTTCCTCTCTGTAAAAAAATCAATAAAATATATATTTTTAAAAGAAGGAAAAAAAGAAAGGCTGAGAAGTGCACATGACTTGCCAAGAGCCTTACTGGACAGAGGCTGGTTTAGAAGTGATGATGGATCCACCCCTCTCCCCCCTTGTTTCCTTTATTTGTGTTCCTGCCAGGTAATGATGACTCAGATATCGACATCCAGGAGGATGATGAATCTGACAGTGAACTGGAAGAGAGACGGCTGTCCAAGCCACGGACAGCCATGGAGGTGCTCATGCAAGGTACCCGGCAGCTTTCACTTGCCCTCCTCCCTGTGCCTGTCAGAACACCAGGCCAGACCTGGGCCCGGGCTGCTTGGTAGTAAGGCCCGTAGCACACTGTGAGTGACCCTGCTCTAGGTTTCTTCTGCCCTGTTGTTTATCAGGATTTGGCTCTTAAACTGCTCAGTGGTCATCTTTGTCACTAATGCTCTTATCTGGAGTCCCAAGAACGGCCAATTCTTATTTGTGGCTTGGCATTTCTCACAGTTTACTGGAACACACTGCCTCTGCCACTGACCTATATTCTGCCCTTTTTGAGTCCAAACTGTTCTCAGTGTAGTTAATACCTTATAGTCAGAGAATGTCCAAAGAAGGGACTTACAAAAACATCTCTGCCTTTTAAAAAAATGTTCTTCCAATTTCTACTTTCTCACTGTAATAGATTCAAGCAATAAAATATGTGGAGCAAATCTGGGCAAGAACTCTTCTCATGTTTCACTCCCCACCTTAGGTCAGGGTGCATCCTTCCAAATTGCCTTCACACACATACACACACACACACACACACACACACACACACACACAGAAACATGGACACAAAGAGCTTCTGAAATGTTCTTTAACACACAGTCTGGTCTCATTCTGCAACCTGCTTTAAAAAAACTTAAATATATTGAACTTTCCCATGTCAGTAAAATATAGATCTCCTTTTTTTTTTTAATAGCTGCATTATAGTCCATAATATGTCCATACCTGTAATTTAATTGGGCATTCCAATGTTAACAGATGCTTAAGTATCTATCAATACTTTAAGATACTCTTTTTTTTTTGGTAGATTTTTCTGCACATCTGCAAGTGTTTCTTTAGGCTATGTCATTAAAAGTGGAATTCTTAGGTCAAAGGTTATATAAATTAAATTCTTATAGATACTACTAAATTGCCCTATATTTGCCTTTAAAAACATTCCTTATCTACCACTTAATAATTTTTGGAGCACAATTGCATTTTTATATACATAATAAATTTAAATGGTAAATCATTTGTCATTTCATGCTAACTTTTGTTGTTAACTGTTTTCTCTTATTTTAGGTCCACCTATCTTTATTACTTACTAGTTGGATGCTCTGATTTCTTTTTTTTTTCCTTTAATTTTTTGAAAGCTTCATGACATCACTAGAGGTAGAGGTTATGACTCCTATTCTACCATATGGGAACCAGGGCTCTAAAATGGTATGTGATGAGTTCAGCTGAACCTGGTAAAGGCACCGGTGCTCCTCAGTTCTCCTCCTTACAGTTCACTGCAGAAGTGAAACAACACAAGATCTGCATTTTACCTGACCCAAGGAACAGTATTCTTAAACAGCTCTTGGTGGTCACTGCAGGCCTACCCTGAGTGACCTCCCCTCTGAGATGCCCTCCACCAGAAGTAGAATTTTTTCCGGAGGCCTGGACTGGGGTCATGGGTGTTGGTTTTTCAGCCGTTAGGTATGAGAGCAGCTCTCCTCTCCCCAGTGAAGGCTGCCTCCTGAGTCTTTGCCTACTCACATCTAGACTTCCACAGGAGGAATGGATAATCACTCAAATAATGATGATGTTTTCAAAGATGAACTTTAAAAAATATATTTTTAAAATGTTTTTAGAGAGAAAGGGAGAGGGAAAGAGATAGAAACATCAATGATGAGAATCATTGATCGGCTGCCTCCCTAAATCACTTTAGGGAACTTGATTTCCCCCTAAAACATTTATAGAATGCATCTTTATTTTTCTGATTTATGATTCATGCTTACATTTCATTGCCCTTTTCTTTGTGTTAATGTGGAAATGCAGAAAATCCGTTACCATTTGTCAGCAGTTCTGATTAGTTGGGGTGCTACTTGAGTAAATTTTTCTATGATTCTTCTTTTTCCGAATGTTCTAAAGGAAGGCAAATCTGAAATGCCATTTTAAGCCTTATTTTACAAGGTTTTTTCAATTTCTTCATGCTTTTATTCTCCCTAGGAAGACCTAGCAAACACATCGTGGGCACAATGCAAGGTGGAGACTCCGATGACGATGTGAGTCCTGACCAGCCCCCGTTAGCAGTTGTATTCTTTCTAGTCGTGGGCTGGCCCTGTGACTGGATTAGCCAGGAACTAAGCACGTTTGACCAGCTTAGCGTCAGGTGTGGTTTCTCAGCCCGCATCACTGGATTTGTGGCAATTTAGCCTCCCAAGGAGCTGGATTCTCTTCTTTGATTGTTATGGCTCATTTCTTTTCAAATGAACCTCCTTCCCCTACTTTTTTCCCTCTCATGTTCTGTCTGCTCTCACTTTCCAAAGATGGAAGGAACAGCAGCTCTATTAGGTAAATGCAAGACTTCCAGCTCCAAGAAACAGGTTGGTTTTCTTTTTCACCCCATCCATCCATCTGTCCACGTGTGTGTGTGTGTGTGTGTGTGTGTGTGTGTGTGTGTGTGTGTGTGTGTCTGTGTGTGCGTATCAGCTTGCTCAGGGCAAGCAGAGAACCTTCCCCAAGAATTATGCTTCTGTTTTTCCTTCCTCCCCTCACCCCCTGTTGATTTCAGACAGAATGGGGAGGATGGGAAGAGAGAGAAACATTGACATGAGAGAGACACATTGATTGGCTGTCTCCTGCTCTTCAGGGATCAAAAATGCAACTGAGGTACGTGACCTCATGGAAATCAAACCCATGACCCTTCAGTCCAGGGGCTGAAGTTCTAACCACTTAGTCAAACTAGCCAGGGCGACAATGTTTCTTTAAAAATAAAAATTATTGATTTCAGAGTGGAGGGGAGGAGAGAGAGAGAAACATCAATGATGAGAATCATTGATTGGCTGCCTCCTGCATGCCCCACACTGGGAATCAAGCCCACAACCGAGGCATGTGCTCTGATGGGAACTGAACCGTGTCTTCTGGTTCATAGGTCGACGACACTCAACCACTGAGCCATGCCAGCAGGGCGAGAGTGTTTATTTTTCTCCCTACAACATTTTCCTTTGTGGCTCTCCATCCCCAATCTGTAAAAGGTTAAAATAAGCTTTTCTTCCCTCTCTCCTACCCACTGCTGGGTCTCTGAGCCACCAGGAGCAAAGCAGCATCCAGTGAGCCTCAGGCAGGTCTCATGTTCCTGAGTCATCAGTGGGAAAGCCACCTACCTTAGATTATTGCATCTTGGCATTTGAAGGTTACTGCTTAGAGGATACATTGATCTCTGTATTCCAGCCAGCAATATCTAAGTGTTTTATGCCCCCACAACCTGACAGCTTCTCTGCCAGCTCCTCCTCCACAGGGAGGTGTTGCTAGTTATTGAGCTACCAGTAAAAGGGTGAGGTAGGGTCTTGGTGACAAGATGTCAGGAACAAAGTGGGACCTCGGTTGTATTTGCTGTCTTTTTCCTCTAGGAAGACTCAGAGGACAGTGAGATTGACATGGAAGATGATGAAGAAGACGACGATTTGGAAGACGAGAGCATTGCTCTCTCTCCAGCTAAGTCTAGTCGAAGGGTCCGCAAACCTGAGCCCCTGGAAGAGAGTGACAATGACTTCTGACTTTCTTGTCAAGGGACCTGTGCAGATGAGAACCCTCAGGTTTGTAGGTAAATGAGAATTTAAAAGGTTAGGAAAGAAACATTTTGTTCACTAAGTCAGCGGGACTTCTGTTACTGAAGATTACCTGTGTTTGCTTTAGCCTCCTGTCTGTTACTCCAGGAAGCTCAAACAAGAACCGGAGCAAACTCCAAAGATGATTTTTTTTTGGCCTTATCTCCTAAAAAAGGGGAAATATGTGTGTGCTTAGTGATTCACATCCACAGGACAAAACTTGAGGAGAAATACGTTTCTATGTAAGTTTGGGTTATTGTTGTCGTCACATCTGTCCTCTAAAGAGTCAGTGGGACAAACTGGGGCTGGCACTGCACATAAGGACTCGTTTTAGGAATCAGTGTCGGACTATTAGTAACTTGTGCAATTTAGAGGCTTTTAATTCTAGCTTTTATTCCGTTCTATAGTCTTTTTTTTCCTGCATACTCATAATACCAAGCTTTAAATGTATTTTACTAAAATTTTCTGAATGAAATTTCGCTAAGTCAGATGAAAATCAACTTACTTTGAAAATTAGGCAACAGAAGATCCTCCACATTATAAATACCCTATCTTCTCTCAGAAGGCCACCATTCCTTCTTAGGAAAGTTGACTTAAAAAATAAACCAGAACTGAAATAGGTAGAATAACACTAGAATTTCCCTACTGTGAAGAGACAAATGAGAGGTGGCATTTTTTGTTAGGTTTTTGGAAAGCACAGAACAGTCTTTATTGGTTTTCAGTTATAAAGTCAGAAGACTTCTGAAGTTACTTCTCTTAATAAATGTTTTTAATAGCATATTTTTGTATTATTAAATAAACTTTACTTGAAAATGTAATTATTTTGTTTATTTGCATGATAAATACTCGAGAAAAGTTCATAGTAATGTTACTATGGTACATGTAAACTTTAGGAGACTGTGACAGTTAGTGCCATCACCTTTGCTTTTTACCTATCTTTTCCTAAATTTTATGTATGAGATTACTCCTTTTGTTAAACATTCAGCAGAGATGTGCCATTTTTTTTAAATTATATTTTTATTGATTTTCCCCTAAAGAGAAAGGGAAAGGGAGTGATAGAAACATCAATTATGAGAGAGAATCATTGATTGGCTGTCTCCTGCAAGCCTCCTATTGGGTATTGAGCCCACAACACAGGCATATGCTCTGACCAGGAACCAAACCGTGACCTCCTGGTTTTATAGGTCAATGCTCAACCACTGAGCTATGCCAGCTGGGTGAGATGTGCCATTTTTGAAACAGTAAGCTAAATGGGAAATGGTGTGGGAGCCTTGCTAACCATTCAGGTGCCATGGCTTCTAAGGTTCAAAAGAGTCCCTGTATCTTTTTTTATTTTTTATTTTTTGTTTCAGATAGAAACATCAATAATGAGAGAGAAACACTGATCAGCTGCCTCCTGCACGCTCCCTCTAGGGGATCGAGCATCCAACCCGGGTATATGTCCTTGACCAGAATCAAACCTGGGACCTTTCAGTCCACAGGCTGACGTTCTACCCATTGAGCAAAACCAGCTAGGGCAAGTCACTACATCTCCTTGGATGGTATAGCTTTGGTTCACCTGAGTCTGACCTGACTTATATTTTGAAAAAAACTAAAAACGTGTTATTTTCCGAATGTGATGCTTGCTTCTAATGGGCATTAGCTTGGGAGTCCTACCCCCGCTACTGATAAAATGTGCACAGATGGAGGTAACGGCTGTAATGGGTGATTCATTCCTACACCTGCTTCTTGGTCACCCTTCATTCCTCGGTTAATTGAATTTGTGCCGGTTCTCAGTGGCTTCTGTCAACAAAGGAGGTGCAACTACCCAATCATGTTATCAATGTATTTCTGTCACTGTAATGGATCCAGATATGTGCAAGTACCTTGTGGCCGAGTGTGATTTGGTTTTAGTTTGCAGCAGAGCAGACTCAGGCCCCACAGAGGCTTGAGTGACTAGGTCTGTGAAAAACTAGCACTTAGGTCATTTCTGACAACGGTGGGTTTTTGTTTTTTACTGTATAATTAAAGGATCTCTTAAAATGCTTTAAAATATGTGTATTGACAGGAAATATAAAGGAATTTTTTTAAGTTCTCAATTTAAAAAAAATATTTTTATTGAGTTTTTACAGAGAGGAAGGGAGAGGGATAGAGAGTTAGAAACATTGATGAAAGAGAAACATCGATCAGCTGCCTCTTGCACACTCCTTACTGGGGCTGTGCCTGCAATCAAGGTACATGCCCTTGACTGGAATCCAACCTGGAACTCTTCAGTCTGCAGGCCAATACTCTATCCACTGAGCCAAACTGGATAGGGCTTAATTTCTCAATTTTTTATTGGTGGTAGCCGTCAAGAACAAAGTACAAAGATGTCCTGCCGAAACTGGTTTGGCTCGGTGGATAGAGCGTCAGCCTGAGGACTGAAAGGTCCCAGGTTCGATTCTGGTCAAGGGCATGTACCTTGGTTGCGGGCACATCCCCAGTGGGGGGTGTGCAGGAGGCAGCTGATTGATGTTTCTCTCTCAACGATGTTTCTGATTCTCCCTCTCTGTAAAAAAATCAATAAAATGTTTTTGTTTTTTTTTAAGTACAAAGACGTCCTCTAGGAAATCAGAAGAACTGTTTCCCTTTTAGCTAGGACGAGAAGAAATAAATGCAAGGTAACTTTCTGTAGCATGTTAAATGGTAATATCATTGTCAAACATCTGAAGGGAAGATGTGTCTCTTTGGTTAGCAACATACTAAGTAAATATCACAGCTGTTAGATTGACCCAGGGGAGCTCTTGCGTGCTGGACTCCAGGACTGGTGGAATTGGAAGGGAACAAAAAGATTCTGCCTCCTACCCAGAACAGAAGTCCTTTCAATGAGGATGTGCCTGGAGCAGGAAGACAAAGGGTTCAAGAAGGTGTGTCATTAGGGGGAAAACGGAACTGATGGAATGACCAGTGTGTCTGTGAGAGACGGTATTCAGATTTTACACTTCTCTTGGACAGTTTGGAAAAGAATTAAGTAATAGTGACTTAGAAAATTCATTAAATTTAAATAATACAACTGTTCATTCTAGAAAGAACAATGACATAGGAAGGAAATGGCTTAGCAATGATCCATACTAATAAATTCATAAGATAAACACTAAATGATGATTCAACCCCAAATCATGCTATAACTATGCTGGAAGGAGGAAGAAAAAAAAAGTGGGGACATAAGGTGATGTATGTATAAGTGCCATTTCCCATAAAAGAAAGTCAATAGGTACTCTCTAAAATAATTAAGCAATAAATAGTGGACTTTGGAAATTAGGAAATCAGGGACTTTAGCCAGGAAAAGTGAGATAGCAGGAGAGGTTGGAATTTAAGGCCAACACAGTGAGTACTGATGACTGTTGAGAAAGGGATGGTTGTAGTGAAAAGCGAGGACAGAGCTGGGGGGAGAAAAGCAAGGTCAAACAACATTTTGGAGGACTGCACACAAGGAATTGTTTTAGGAATCGGTGTCAGACTATTAATTATTTGTACAATTTAGAGGCTTTTGATTCTAGACTTTATTTTGTTTTATGTCTGTATGTATGTGAGGGAAACTTTTTTTTTTAGCTGAAAGAAATTAGCTTGTGAAATAGGAGGGGTTGAATCAGAGAGAGAGAGAAAAATGATGCAGCAAAGTCTGCATTAGGAGCCATTCTGCTTAAATTCATACTTTATATTGAAAATATACATGCCAGAAAGCCAGTTGGGTAGAAGCCACTATTTGGGGTAAAAAGACTAAGATTGATTTCACAATTTTTTACACCTCGATTTCTATAGTATCTATTATAGAAACTGTTTTCTTGACTTGGGAAATAGGTAGAGTACCCATAATATTGAGGCATTTCCTCAGAAGATGAGCCAAAGTAGCCCTAGAATGAAGGATGGCTAACTCTGGCTAACAAAGCTTAAAAGCAAGTTTTGAAAGGATCCAAGTGTTTCTAAGTAATTGTGTACCAGAACAGAGATCAAGAATATTTTTAGAAATATAAAACCAGCCGAGACCGGTTTGGCTCGGTGGTAGAGCGTCGGCCTGCGGACTAAAAGGTCCCGGGTTCGATTCCGGTCAAGGGCATGTACATTGGTTGCAGGCACATCCCCGGTAGGGGGTGTGCAGGAGGCAGCTGGTCGATGTTTCTCTGTCATTGACGTTTCTGGCTCTCTATCTCTCTCCCTTCCTCTCTGTGGAATATCAATAAAATATATTAAAAAAAAAAAAGAAATATAAAACCAGCACCCAGAAAGATCAAATTTCCAATTTCTGGTGTTCAATAAATAATTACCAGGCATGAAGACACTGCGGCTCCAAAGGCAGCCCAAATATCCTTGAAAGAGCACCCTGAGGAGAAACAAGCTTGATCACCATGTCATCACCAAGTCCTGTCTTACTATGGAGCCAATCATGAAAAAGATAGAAGACAACAATCCACTTGTGCTCATTGTGGACATCAATGTCAGCAAGGAGCAGATCAAACAGGCTGTGAAGAAGCGCTATGATATTGACGTGGCCAAGGTCAACACCTGATTTGGCCTGATGGAGGGAAGAAGGCGTATTTTGGCTCCTGACTTTGGATGTTGCCAATAAAATTGAGGTCATCTAAACTGAGTCAAGCTCTCTAATCTTATGTAATAAAAGCCTAATATGCAAATTGACTGAACAGCAGAATGACCAGTTGAGCCACTGGTCGCTATGATGTGCACTGACCACCAGGGGGCAGACGCTCAATGCAGGAGCTGCCCCCAGCCTTGCAGGCCCCAAGCCAGCCAAGGCAGGTGCCAGCAGGGGACCCCAATTGCCCTGCCGGTTGCCCCTCAGAGAGAGGCAACTGGCATTGATGCAGGGGGTAGAGCCGATGAGTGGGCAGCATCAGGCTGGCCAAAGTGGGTGCCAGCGGGGGCCCCTGATCGCCCCACCGGTCACCCCACAGATCGACCCTGATCACGGGCCAGGCCTAGGGGCCTTACCCAGGCACAAATTTTGTGCATCGGGCCTGTAGTTCTAAATATAAATTTTTTTCACTGTAAAAAAATTATCAGGCATAATGAGAAAAATCAAGAAATAACCCAAAATGATAGATGATAGAATTAGTAGAAAAGAACATTCTTTCAGTTATATATTCAGTGTATTCAGGTGGTAGAGGAAATCATGAGCATATTAGGGACAGACATGGAAGATAGTAAGCTTCAAACAAAACTTCTAAAGAGTAAAAAAATGAGATTAGAGCAGTCAAACACTGCAGAAGAAAACATTATTGATTGTGAAGACATAGCAATAGAAACTGTCCAGAATGAAAAACATGACATCCCACTGTCCGGTATCAATTTATTGCCTCAGCTCCAAATTCACCTTTTGGGCTGCTCTGTTGCAACTGCTATTTTTTTGTAATCTCTCTCCTTTATCAGCCAGCAAGATGTTAAGTGTTGCCAGTAGAGGGTGCTGGAGAGACTTTCCTTCCAATTAGAGTACCGCTTGCTCTGTGAAGTCCATGAAGAGCACTCTTTCTCCACTGCTTCGGCCCGTGAAGTTTCTCTGGTGCTAGGTTCCTGCATGGCACAGTTTGCTTCAACATTTAGCTACTGCAACTCTTGTTCTGATGAGTTCTCAATTCAGCCAGAAACATTGCAAACCAAAAGACATAATATAGCATCTTGAAAGTACTGGAAGAAAAAACTCAGTACCCAGCAAAAATATCTTTAAAAAAAAGTAATCCAATAAATACTACACATGACCCATGTTCAAATGTCCCCAGTTACCAAATAATGTTCTTTATGGCTGATCCCCACCCCCCCCCAGCCTAGGATCCAGTCAGAGATCTTAAGTTATGTCTCTTGAATCTCCTTCAATTTAAAACGGTCCCAAGTCTTTTTGATTTTTCATGATATTGACATTTTTTAAGAGGTCAGGCTACTTTTTTCCTTTTTTTTTTTGTAGAATGCTCCTCAATTCTGATTTTGTCAGATTATTAGGTAAACCTTTTTTGGCAAGAATACTACATCAGCGATATGTCCTTCTCAGTGCATCACATCAGGGCCCCTGATGTCCATTTGTCCCATTATTGGTGACATTAAGTTTAATCACTTAGTTAAAGCAACATTTGTAAAATTCTGTAAGGTACCTTTAGATAACCCTTTGTGGAGGGATGTTTTGAGACTATGTGAATATCTTCTTCCTCAGTTGACTTTCATCCAGAGTTTTATTATCTATTGATTCTTGCCTGAATACTCATTTCGAAAGAAACATGAGGAACAACAGTGCTTCCTGCTCACATTTTAAAACGATAATTACTTTGTAATCTTTGTAAGCATTTCCCTTTGTTATTTAATTGATGAGAGCTATGGTGTCCATTTAGGTTAGGATCTTTTCCCTTTCAGCACAGACATCTGAGGGAATCTATGCCACATGGACACTGAGCTTGCCTTGCCTTCAGAGGGAAGTTGTAGTCAGAGTAATAATAATTATTGGAAGCCCAACAATAACATTATTATTAAGAATAACATTGAACATGCGATTGATAGTGTGCCAGACTCCAAATAACATATGCCAGACATAATCCATGCCTGTACGAGGTTTTGTGATGGATTTAAAAAACGGCAAAAACTTTGGGAAAGTTCCCCTCCCCTCTGTCTCCAGAATTCTGTAATTAAAACCTTTATTTCTCTTTTTAAAAATCCCATATTTTCCCATATATCTCTAAGGATCATACCCCTAAAACTTTCTTCTTGAGAAAAGAGAGGTCCTCTCTGCCAACAACGCCAAATTGATACTCAGTTCACTGGAATATGTCAACTCATTTCAGAGGGAGGGGGATAATTTTTAACCAGATGAGTGGAAAAGTAGTAATTTTTAAAAAGTTGGGGGCACATGAGCACCTCGAGGCCAGCTTCTTACTTGCTGAGCTTTAAGGTGTAAGTCCTGGGCCCCTCAGTGGAAGACCCTTTCCTCTGTCCCAGACCAGCGTGCCCATCTCACCCCTCCTAGACTGACCCTGGGCCAGAGCTGCTGGCCACCTCCTTTGGCAGCACCTTGCCTGCCTCTGCAGTGTACCAGCTCTCGTGGAGGTCGGCACATTCCCAGGTAACAGGAAATCACCCTGGAAAGTGGTCTTTTTGTTTGAAGGCTTCCAGCTGCACCTCTGCCCGTCCTGCCTGGTCCACCAGGAACTTGCTGTGCTCACATTTCAACAGTGCACGAGGGAGCGTTGGTCTTGATAGTTTCTGAGATCATTCTGGCACCTGATTCCCCAATGTGATTTCCCTGGAGACTGGAGAAAGAGTAGGACAAATTGAGAAATTGGCTGAAAGACTAGAGGCTACAGTTTCTCTTTAGTAAAGAGCAGAAGATCACTACATAAGATGCAGAACTGTGGGTGAAACCCTGTGCTTCCAGGATCTCTCCCATGGACAAGGCTCTGAGTGGCTTTCTTTTATGTTATGTTTTTCCCCAGAGCTGCTGAGGGGCCTGGGAGCCCATTGGCTCTGAAAGTCAGGCAGAAGGTAGGGCCTGACCTGGGAGCAGTTCTAAGGGTGAGAAAGGCAGGACAGGGCAGAGACTGCCGAAACCCACTCACTTGATATGCTGGATCCCGTGGTTTCCAGACAGTGCCGTGGCAATGCATATCATCCCATCCATCCCCAAGGAATTCTCTTGAAGACTAGATAGAGAAAAGATGGAGACACCAGAGTGAGCCAGTCAGGGCAGGACACACCTCTAAAGCACACTGCATTATCTTGTGGGATAGTTCTGGAACTGATTTGTCCACAGGTGCCATAGCAATAGCAAGGTGGGTGTTTAATCCTGAGATGAGTTTATGAGGAGCCAGGTTGTACCATCTTAGTGTCATGGAGATTATAAAACCAAAAATGCTGATGTTAAGTGATTTACCTCTGACCTCTGCTAGGCAAAAGAACAAACTCATCCATAATATAGACTACTGGAGGCCTGGTATATAAAAATTCATACACTTGAGGGGGTGGTCCCTCAGCCCAGCCTGCCCCCTTTCACAGTCTGGGAGTCCTCAGGGGCAGGAGTTGACCTGGTGATCAGGGGAAGGCGACGCCCCATCACACCTCTGCTGCTGCCACTGCTGGCAGTGCAAGCCTCGGCCAGCCCTGAGGCTTGCCTGCACCTTGGGCATCGGCTGAGCCTCTGGCTGGCCCTGGCAGCTGGGGGGCTGAGGGAACTGGGGGACTCCAGAGGCAGGCATGTGGAGTGGCCAAGCCTGCCTGGGGGTGGACCCGGCCTTGCTGCACCTACTGCCCTGGGGGCTGAGGGATCTGGATGCTGCCATCTTGTGGCTGTGGCTGCCGCCATCTTTGATGGCGGGGAAGTCAATTAGCATATTCAGAGGGAAGCAGCTACAGAGGAAATCAAGAGCATCTTATCCCCTGGGGAGGTTCCAGCATAGAAGTCCTCTGCTCTGAGAGTGCAGATAGGGCTCGACAACCACTTACTTGAGTCTTCGGAGGCTTGAGTTGACCTTCAGAGCATTTGCCAGGGCTTTGGCTCCAGCCACCCCAATGGCATTTCCTCTTAAGCTGTAAAAAAAGACAGGCAATGGCCTTGGCCAGTGTTCTCAGTTGGCCTATGCACTGAAGGATTGTAGGTTTGATTCCCCATTAGGGGCGCATACCGGGTTGCAGGTTCATCCCAGCCCCAGTTGGGGCACATGTGGGAGGCAACCAATCGATGCGTCTCTCTCACATCACTGTTTCTCCCTCTTTTCACCCCTCTCTCTTTTCCCACTCCTTTCCACTTTCTTAAAATCAATAGTTGTGTGGGGGGAGATACCCTTGGGTGAGGGTTTAAAAGTAAAGAAAGAAAAGACAGGAAATGTAAGGCACAGTGATAGCTGGGAGGTGAAAATGATGTTTCTTCAGATGAGTATGGGCTACCGCTTAGAGGCAGTGTGGACTCGGCAACCACGGGGAGTTAGGTTGCTCCTTCCTTACTCTCAAGCCAAAATGGAGTTTGGCTTTGGGGAGCAAGCAGGACACACTCGAGGGGTGAGTGAGCCCAACCTGGGTGGTTGGTTGGTGCCTTCATGCTCCTTTTACATTCCAAAAAAAAGCTGGGCTGAGACAGGAGAGGCAGCACTCCACACAGCGGTCCCTGTGTGCTCAGCATCACAGAACCCCGGAGCTGGGTGACCTGGACATGCCTGAAAGCCCCACAGAGCCTGAGGCCGCAAACGCCTGGGTCTCAAAGACCAAGACCAGTGGACACAGACCAGCCCAGGAACGCCTAAACAAGATCGTGGGACATGTTCAGCCCGGGCAAGGCCAAGAAAAGCAGGTCCTCAAGAAAAGGAGGTCCAACAGTAGTGACTCCGGGGATACGGGGTGAAGTAGGAATGGGAAGCTGGGGCATGCTTGATACTTAATTGCTTTGTGCATTTCTTGTAAATTGGTATTTTAAAAATATATATATTATTGATTTTTTTACAGAGAGGAAGGGAGAGGGATAGAGAGTTAGAAACATCAATGAGAGAGAAACATCCATCAGCTGCCTCCTGCACACCCCCTACTGGGGATGTGCTCACAACCAAGGTACATGCCCTTGACCAGAATCGAACTTGGGACTTTTCAGTCCACAGGTCAATGCTCTATCCACTGAGCCACACTGGCTAGGGCAAATTGGTTTGGGGTTTTTTCCCCTCCTCCTCCATATGTATTCATTTGAATCAACAGTTTGGTTTCTTTGGGCAAGAGACTTTAGCCGGAGGCTGGAATACTTACTCAAGAATCTCTAAGGTTCTGTTCACAGCCAGGGCCTCCCCCAGTGCCTGAGCCCCCGGAGCACCAATGGAGGCCACCTGGAGACTAAGAGGAGATGCTGTCAGCGCAGTCAGGCCCGACAGGCTGGGCTCTCCAGCCCTCCTGCCTGCCCTGGCCCAGCTTCCATTCAGTCACCCTTCATTTTCACTACTCATGACTTAGGGTTGAAAGTGACAAAATAGCACTGAAAATGAGCTCTGATCTGTCCAAAGGATTGTGCATATCCTACCTACACTGTTTGTGCTGGGACATCTCTAGATACTATGGATATAGGAAATAGAGGTGGTTTCCTGGAAAGTTTGAAGGAGAACACTGCCTGTATCCCTAAATCTTGTAACTGCAGGAGCAAGAACACAGCTTCCTAGACTGGGAAACAAATGGGTTTTCACATGAAAGGATGGTGAAGGGCTGGCTTCCTGGACTGCTGCGCGCGTCAGGACTTACTAGAGAGCAGTGAGGGCTGTGTTTGCCTTCAGCGCGCTGGCCACGGCACAGGCGCCTTCGTCCCCGATGGCGTTCTCCTGTAAACTGAGCACACACAGTGAGCCCGGGCCAGCTCTCCAGCACGACGTGCTGAGCCCAGACCTTCTATTCAATCAGACCACACACGCCGTACACGATACTCCCAGGGTCACCCCATGGCTCCTAATTAACATGCAGAGGGACCTGGGGTTTGGACCATCAGAAGCAAACAAGAAAAGGGGCACATGGAAGCCCTGTCAGCAAGCGCGGGAGACAAAAGGTGTGCTTTTTGAAGCCAATAGAACACTGAAAGCCCTCTGACCCCAGGCCATTCGTGCTAGCTTGCAGTAATAATTTGTTATATTATTGTGCACTAGCAAGGCCAATTCCACCTTTTTGGAACTCGGGTGAGGAGACAAGATTAAAGGAGCAGTCACTGTAGGCTATGAACGGGCCGCAGTGTGGTCCCAGAGGCTGCCAGAGAGGTAGGTCTCAACCAAAAACCAAAGGATGAGAGATGGGGAGGGGGCCTCGCACCTCTAAAGAACCTGAAGACATTGAGTCAAGTCTCTCGAGAGTGAAACGAGGCCAAAGAAACGTTAAGGAAGCAGATGTTCGGGGGCCCTAGAAGCCGTGCTAAAGATTGGCCTTCACTCGGCAGGCCCTGGGCAGCCACTGAAGCATCTCACCAGGACAGGGACAGATTTGCATTTTGAAAAGATCCTGGCGAGACAACAAGATGGCGGCAGAGGTAAAAGCCTAACTGCAGCCGCACTCAACAATTTCAAAAACTACAACTAAAATATAGAGTGGACACTATCCAGAACTACAGGAAAGTTGACTGACTGGAAATTCTACAACTAGAAGGAAAGAGAAAACCAGAAGGAAAACCAGAGGAGCTGTAAAAGCCTGAGGTACGGAGGCGCGGTGCGCGCGCGCGCGCGCGCACGCGGGGAGAGGACGGAGCCCGAGAGGAGGGGCGGCTGAGTGCCTGGCTGGCGTTCCCCAGCGGGAAGGAGATAAAAGCTCCGGACTGTGCTGAACCCCAACTCCGACTGCACTGAACCCCAGTTCTGGGCGAGACCCCTGGGGTCCCAGGCTCACACAGAGGGAATCTGGGCTGAAAGGCGGAAGCTCAGCTGAGCGGCGAAAGGCAGAGCCCCGGAGTCGTGCACATTGCGCGCTGAGCTGCTGAATTGCCCCAGCGGGAAGGACTCAAAAGCTCAGGACTCTGCTGAGCCCCAGTTCTGACTGCACTGAACCCCAGTCCTGGGCAAGACCCTCGGGCCCCAGCCTCATACAGGGGGAATCTGGGCTGTAAGACAGAAGCTCAGGGGAACGGCGAAAAGCCGAGCCCCTGAGTCGCGCACATTGCGCGCACAGAGGACAGACTGTTGTTTGGGCCGAGAGATTGCCCTAGCGGGAAGGAGACATAAGCCCCGGACTGTTCTTAACCCCACTTCCAACTGCTCTGAACCCCAGTTGTGGGCCTGTTGGGGGAGAGACTACACTGTCTGGTAGTGGGCGAAGCTCTAGGGTGCCTTTCTCTCAGAGGTGCTTGCAGCTAATACCAAAGGACACTGAGGTACACTGAGACTCAGGAACCTCCGAGGGCGGGGCTAACCGGAAGCCAAGGCTGTAGGCTCCACCCTGAAACTCTGCCCCATCCAAGCTGAACTCAGAGAGGCTTTTGCAGGTTTCCAAGTCTAGTGGAATAAGGTTGTCTCCTGGCATAGACACAGCTGATCCTCCCAACCTACCAACTCAGGGAAGCAGCGAAAATGCCAAAACGAGGAAACAGATCACAAACGAAAGAAATGGAGGACAAAAAGCGACTGGATATAGAGTTCAAAGCCACGCTTATAAGGTTGTTCAACAATCTCTTAGAAAAGGCCGATAAAATAAATGAGACCTATGAGGATATGATAAGGGATCAACAAGAAATAATGAAGGGTCAACTAGAAATAAAGAATACAATCTCCGAAATAAATAATATTATACAGAGTCCTAAAAACAGATTGGAAGATTGCAAGGATCAAGTCCAAGATTTGGAACACAAAGAGCCAGAGGACACTCCTCCACAGAAGCAAGAAGACAAGAGAATCCAGAAAGTTGAAGATAATGTAAGAAACCTCTGGGACAACTTCAAGCGAACCAACATCAGAATTATAGGCATCCCAGAAGATGACAGAGAGCAAGATACTGAAAACATATTGAAAGAAATAGTGACAGAAAACTTCCCCCACCTGGTGAAAGAAATAGACTTACACGTCCAGGAAGCACACAGAACCCCAAACAAAAGGAATCCAAAAAGAACCACACCAAGACACATCATAATTAAAATTCCAAGAGCTAAAGACAAAGAGAGAATATTAAAAGCAGCAAGACAAAAGCAGGTAGTTACCTATAAAGGGGCACCCATACGACTGTCAGCTGATTTCTCAACAGAAACCATGCAGGCCAGACGGGAATGGCAAGAAATATTCAAGGTGATGAACAACAAGAACCTACAGCCAAAAATACTCTACCCAGCAAAGTTATCACTCAGAATCGAAGGCCAGATAAAGAGCTTCACAAATAAATTTAAGCTAAAGGAATTCATCACTGCCAAGCCAGAATTATATGAATTGCTAAAAGGGGTTCTTTAGGAAGAGGAAGAAAAAAAAGATAAAAATTATAAACAAACACGTAACTATCAACAAGTGAGTCTAAAAACCAAGGGAAGTAAAAATCATGATGAACAATATTAACTGGTGAATATAATAGAATCAGAGGTATGGAAGGGGAGTGGACTGATGATTCTCGGGGGAATGGGGCGGGGCGGGAAGAGACTGAACATAAACTGCACCTATGGTTGAGGACAATGGGGGATGGGGAAAGGGCAGAGAATTGAATGGAAACTTGGTGTAGGGGAGCAATTGGGGGGGGGGGAATGAGGAACATTTGTAATAATATGAACAATAAAGATTTATTTAAAAATAAAAATAAAAATAAAAATAAAAAGACCTCCAAAAAAAAAAAAAAAGAAAAGAAAAGATCCTGGCTAGTCGTGGATGGACTGGATATGCAGGCTGCTGCAGCGGTGCAGGTGAGTGACACTGGTGCCTGGACAGTGGCCATGGGGGTGGGACACTGGGAAGAGAATCAACAGGACTTGGACATGAATCAGTAGGACTTGGAAAAGAGCAAGGATATTTCTACTTTTCACGGTTGGTTGGCTGGGTCTAGTCATAGATGGGGAACCAAGAAGCGGGCTTGTGTGTGTGTGTGTGTGGGGGGAGATCATTCAGGCAATCTGAAGTACCATTGAGACACCCAAAGGGAAGTGCGGAATGAGGAGTGGACACAGGGTCTGGAGCTCAGGAGAGGTCTGGGATATAACTGTGGGGCCATAAGGACGTCAAGGCCTGGAGAGGAGGAGAGCTTCCAGAAGAGAGATCGCACCTTCAAGGGAAGGTGGCCTGGGGTAGAACCCTGCGGAACACAAGTATGTCAGAGTCAAACAGAGCTAGCCAGAGATGGGACATCCTGGGAGCTGAGAGAGAAGTAGTCAGCGTCAAAAGGAGATGAAACGCAGTAGGTTACCATTTGACCCAGCAATTCCATTCCCAGGTGTATACACAAGAGGACTGAAAGCATACACAGAAACATGTACATGGATGTTCACAGCAGCATTGTTCATAATAGCCAAAGAGTGGAAACAAGCCTTATCCAGTTTGGCTCAATGGATAGAGTGTCAGTCTGCAGATTGAAGGGTCCTGGGTTCGATTTCATTCAAGGGCACATGCCTGCGTTTCAGGCTCAATCCCCAGCAGGGGGTGTGCAAGAGGCAGCCAATCAATGATTCTCATCATTGATGTTTCAGTCTCTCTGTCCCTTCTCCCTTCCTCTCTCTGAAATCATTAAAAATATATATTTTTAAAAAGTGGCAACAACCCAAATGTCCAACAACAGATGAAAGTCTTATCCAGACAGTGGAACACTATTCAGCCCCGAAAAGGAATGAAGTACCGACACATGCCACAATGTGGATGAACCTTGAAAACATATTAATGAAAGTTGACAGTCACGAAAGACCACATATTGTATCACTTATAGAAATGTCAAGAATGGGTGAATCCATAGAGATGATAAATTGGTGGTTGCCCAGAATAGGGCAAAAGGGGAGTGACCACTGATGGATCTGAGCTTTCTCAGAGGGTGATAGAAACGTTCTAAATTTAGTTGTGGTGTTAGTGGCACGACTGTGACTATGCTAGACACCGGTGAATTATATACCTCAATGAAGCTGTTATAGATTTTTTAAAGCAGATGAGGATGGAAACATGCCTGCTGGCCTTAGGACAGAGGAGGCTGTGTGCTGAGGGCATGAGCCTGCGCTTGGTGGGCACTGAGGTGTCAGATGCCCCTTCCCCCGTGGGGTCCCCACTTACTCGAGGCTGATGAGGCTCTTGTTGAACTGTAGTGCTTGTCCGAGGGCCTTGGCCGCGCCGGCCTGGATGAAGTTCCACTGAAGGCTAGGCAGACACGGACCATATGACCACGTGGCCCAGGGCAGAGTCCAGGAGGTCCTGGGCTCCAGGAAGAGGGGGCTTCTCCCAGGAGAATCTGACACCAGGGGACCACTGATGGGCAGAGCTCCTGCACCCCTCCTCAGCCTTCGTCCCCAGAGACAACGTTTACTCTCTGGTTAGGGGTGGGTTCAGGGACAGGCTCAAATAAAGACTCCTGAGGGTCCCTGCCTAAAGCACGTGGCCCAGAGGCAGAGCTGTGGTTACGCACCTCCCACCCCATTGGTCTCTCCGGGGATCAACCTCAGGACGTAGAGCAGGGGGCAGGGCTGGTGGCCCTGCGAGTGACCACCTGCAGCCTGCTGGAGGCCCCAGAGACCACGTGGGACTTGCCCAGAGCTGGCCTTGGTCTCCTGCACCAACTGGTTTGGGGGAGCCCTGCAGCCCTGGGCAGGGGAGGAGGTAGGTGGGGTCCTGGGGACTCACTGAAGGGACTTGAGGGTGTGGTTTTCTCTCACTGCCATTGCGATGGCCTGGGCACCCTGGTCATGGAGGAGGTTGGCTGTCAGGCTGGAAGGAGAGGAACAGGGGCAAGTGAGCAGAAGCTGACCATGACGTCCCCTGTCCTTGCTCCCCAGAGAATCCAGACCAGGGACTGCATCGGGCCGCTAGGACAGCCTAGCTCACGCTATGGAGCACTGCATGTGCCACGCAGATCTGACATCCCCGGGGGGAGGGGCCCAAGCTCAGCTCAGTGAGGTTCCATGACAGGTTGTCCACCGGGAGGTGGCAGAGGCCTCCCTCCTGATTCCTGTTCTGTGCTGCCCCACCACGTGGCCCCTTCCACACGCTCGTCCACAGCAAAGGGCTGAGGGCCGGGGAGCAGGCAGAGAGTGGCCACTACTTCATCCTCATGTCATTTATGACATGACAGTGGGGGGCTTGTGTCAGAGATGCCACCAGGGGCCAGGTCTCCTGGCTACCTCCTCCCGGCCACGCCCTTCTTCAGCCTTTTATAAAGGCAAGAGTGACCGGGGCCCGGCCCATCAGTCTCTGCGCTTTGCATAGGTGAGGCCCTGGCACAAAGGAGCCTTAGAAAGCACAGCCCCCCCACCCCTACACCCCCTCACGTACTCCAGGTTCTTCAGGGTGCTGTTGGTGCAGAGAGCTCGAGCCAGATCCTGGGCTCCCTCTGGGCTGATGGAGTTTTCTCGAAGGCTGAAGAAAGAGAAGACCCTGAGCTGCTGACGAGGCAGAGGAGGCCTCTGGGGGGGACAAGCCCAGGTGCTCAGGCTTTTAGAACCAAAGAAACCTCATGTGGGACCCGGACTTCCTGAGCGACCACGTGGTGTGGGCCCCAGGGAGCCAGGTTCTGGTGGCCGGGAGGCCAGTCTAGGAGGAAGAGGATAAGAGTGGGCCTCAGAGCTGTGGGGGGCAGGCCTGGGTGCTTAGGTGCCTAAAGGGTGTGCATGTGGGCAGGGAGCAGCAGACTGCCAGCTGAGGGCCACGGCTGCCCTGCCCTCCCAAGAGCACGGTAAAGTGCAGGATGCCAGCTCCAGAACCGAGCCGCCCAACCATCCGGTAATGTGGACTTCCCAGCTCCAGCCTTTCCTCCCGAGTCCCTTCGGACCCCTGACCAGAGGGATGCCTGGCTGGAGAGGGAGGCTGGGACTTACTTGAGGCTGAGGAGGGTTCGGTTGGCGCAGAGGGCCCCCATCAGCGCGGCCACTCCGCTGTCACTGATGGAATTGCTCTGCAGGCTGAAGACAGAAGAGGGGGCACATTTGGCGTGGCTGGCTCAGGACTCGGAGGGAGCCATCAGTCCAGCCGAAACACTAAGCTTGACAGGGAGCTGGGGGGTACCTGAGGCAGGTGTTTGTTTGCTTTTTTCATTCCTCTTTCCTCTCTCATCCCCCACAGTCCAGCCCCTGCCAGGTCAGGGCAGGTGGGTATCGCACAACCAGCCCGAGTTTGACTCTGCTTTGGTTTGGGTGGCTCCACACTTTCTTAGAGAGGGGGCATGCGCTGTGTCTGCAGCCCCCAGAGAAAGTGGCACAGTTGAATCTCCCCAGGGTGGGAGCAGTGCCAAGTTCCCCCACCCCCATCAAAGCCACTGCTGCTGACCCTTTCTTTAGCTTCCTGCACTGACTTCTAAAGGGCTTTCAGTGCTTGTTGTCACCCTGAAAACACCACCCTCTACTGTCCAGGGAAATGGAGCTGGTGTGGTGGGATGGAACAGGTGGGGAAGGCATGGAGGGAGAGACGCTGAGATCGTAGCATGCCCAGGGTTGGGGGTTGGTTGGGTTCTGGCAGGGAAGTGGCCCTGACTGACAGCCCTCCTTCCGGGACCCACCCACCTACTGGATAGGAAACCTGAGGGGGACGGGGTGGAGGGTGGGGGGAGGGAGGAAGTTACCCTCTGCCCACAGCCACCCCTGGAGGGTGGTGAGGCACTCACTCCAGACTCTCCAGGCCCTGGTTCACCTTCAGGGCCTCAGCCAGGGCCTTGGCACCGCCATCGCCGATGCTGTTACTGGAGAGCCTGTAAGAGACGGGGCACGGGTGAGCCGCCTCCTGGAACAGCTGGGCAGAGTAGGGCTGTCTCTGTTGTCTCGAGGGCCCCAGTGCAGTCTCTCCTGCGTGAGGCTGGTTGGTCAGTGACCTCTGTAAGTGACCTCCTGCTTCCTGTATGAGATGAAGGTAGCAAAGTCCTTGGCTCCCTGGCAGGGGAGTAGGGGCCAGGAAGCAAGACTAACTTTTTAGTGAGAGGTATTTGTGGTATGTTATGTGAAGGTGGCTAGGAAATGCTGTTTTCTTCTGCTAGCTGAGAAGGCAGTAAATGTGAGCCTGAAACAGTTGTGGCTCACTCAGTCCTATGAATCTGGATCTCCGTTCTCCTGGTCCATTGCTTTGGGGTCCAAAGCCAGTTATTCCGCACCTATACATTTATTCATGTATCCACTCACACCCATTCATCCACCCACCCATCCATCCACTCAAATACCCATCCATCCATCCATCCATCCATCCATCCATCCATCCATCCATCTCCATGCTCACAAATATTTATGATACGCTGGGCATTGTGTTAGACACTGAGGATACCAATTTGGCCTTTCTGCATTTCTCACATGAGCTCCTTCAGAGTCCTGTTCTGCTTCAGGGCATCTGCCAGGTACCCGGCTCCCATGGGCCCGATGGTGTTCTTCTGCAGGCTGTGGGAGAGGAGAGGGGTCCTTTAGCAAAGCTGGTCACAGCCATTCCAGGCCAAGAATACTCTGATTCAAGGTGAGAGGCTGAGTGCCAGCTCCGTGTATCACAGCCTGGGGGGGAGGGGCCCCCAGGAAAAGTCTGCCGATTATTGCCAAAGTGGAGCCAATAGACTGACATTATGTGGAGATGGAGAGGCAAGGGCAGCCAGACCCTTCTTTGTCAGAAACTGGAAAGCAATGACCAGTAGACACTGATAATATCCAGCAACCTCCTGTGGGGACTTCCACATTCAATTACCACTGACCCCCTACCCATCCAACCCTCTCAACCTCAACAGTCTACTTCCATGTAGACCAGCCAGCAGCCTTCCTCCCAATCAAGGGCAAGTCTTCCCTGGGGCAGTCCTTATTCCGCTTAGGTTCCTCTCCTCCAAAAGCTACTCCCTCTTTTATTAAACCTGGAGGAGGGGATGTTACAGGAGAACGCCTGTGCTCATCCCAGAAGGGCAGACAGGCCAGGGCCTTTTCCGTGTGAGGCTAAATGCAATCTAAAAAGATAATTTCCCCTGGTTCCAAAAGGTAAAGAGACAACTCCCTCCCTTTTCTTTCTTTTTTAAAAATATTTCATTGAGTTTTTACAGAGAGGGATAGAGAGTTAGAAACATCAGTGAGAGAGAATCATTGATCAGCTGCCTCTTGCACACCCCCTACTGGGGATGTGCCTGCAACCAAGGTACGTACTCTTGACCAGAATTGAACCTGGGACCTTCAGTCCGCAGGCCGAGGCTCTATCCAGAGCCAAACCTGTTTCGGCTCCCTCCCTTTTCTTGTTGCAATTTTAAATCCTTTCCCTGTCCCTCTGAGAAATATGTAAATCTTTCTATTGTTGTTTTTTGTTAATCCTCATCAGAGGATATTTTTTCCATTACTTTCAAAAAAGAGTGGAAGGGAGGAGGGAGGAAGAGAAAGAGAGAAGGGGGGGGGGGGAGAGAGATAGAGAGAAAGAGAGAGAGACGTTGATGTGAGAGAAACACACCAACTGGTTGCCTCCCGTATGTGCCCTGACCAGGGACAACCCAGGGGCGTGCCCTTGACTGGGAATCCAACCTGTGACCCTTTGGTGTGTGGGCCGATGCTCTAACCACTGACAAACGAGGGGTGAGAAGTATATAAATCTTTTAAAAAGCTAAATAAAAACTTCTTGCCAGATTTGTAGCTTGGTAATGTCTTTTGTAAGGGCCTTGGAATCATCTCTTTGAAATGTGCACATCAAAGAAGATAGCACAGGTTCCAAGTTGTAAGAGCTTTCTTGTCATGAAGATATAAAGTTTTAACTTTCTTTTGGCTTAAGGCAGTTAACAAACACAGATGGCTATCCCAGCTACCAGGCTAATTTAGGATAAACTATATGTGACAAACACTGCTGCCCAGTTCTCTCACTTGAGGACAAGTTGTTTATCTTGGAAACATGTATGTAATGGGTTGTGTCTGTTGGCTATGGAAAAGGGTGTGATTAATTTCTGTCTTTGCAATCTCATCAGCAGATTGCCTATGATGTACATTACAGTCTAATTGAGTGTTTATTCAAATAATAAAGCTGTTTTGTTCTTCCTCACATTTGTGGAGAGGGTTTTCTGGATTGGCAGGAGGTTTTATTTTTAATTTTTTGCCCAACACCTCCTTCTTTGGAAAAGCAACGGACATCAAGTGTTCCCGGGGCCATCCAGACAGGTCAGGAAGCCTCAGGACCTTTGCCCATCCATCCCTCCTTGGAAAACACAGGCAGAGCGGTCCTTGGAGGAGAAGATGAGAAAGTACAAAGGAGACCATCCGATGGCCAGCATGTCCACTCACTGCATCACGGAGAGGGTCCGGTTGGCTGCCAAAGCCTCAGCCACGAACTTGGCACCATCATCCTTGATCCTGTTACTCTGGAGGCTGTGGAGGCAACGAAGAGGCACGTCACCAATGGCGCACACAAGGGCACCCAATGGTGGCCTGAATCCCACCACAGTGTCACCCATGCTCGAGGGAGGGCAGCAGTTAAGCTCAGTGAGAGGGGCTTTAACCACTATCTGCCCTCCATGCACACCACACAGGAACTGGGGAACAATTGGCCTTTCCCTCTGCTGCTCTGGACGTAGGCTTCCCTCTGGGTCTCTAAGCACTTGCCTGCTGACCGAAGACATGGTGCCCATGGTATCTGGATAACAATAGCTAGGTCATCCATAACCCCAGTTACAGCTAAAAGTCATAGCACCCAACTGTTATCAAGGATGCAGAGGAATCAGAAATCATCCACTGCAGGTGGGAATGTAAGATGGTGTGGCCACTGAAGAAAACAGACTGGTGGTTCCTCAAAAGGTTAAACATAGAGTTACCATGCGACCAGAAAATTCTACTCCAAGGCATCTACCCACAAGAATTAAAAACAGTTCTTCAAATACTGTACACAAATGTGCACAGCACCATTATTTACAGTGCCAACAGTTGAAAACAACCCAAATGTCCATTAACTGGTGAATATTATTTAGCCATAAAATGGAATGAACTACTGATACATGTGAAAATATGGATGAACCTTGAAAACATGTTCGGTGAAAGAAGACAGACATAAAAGGTCGAATTGTATGCTTCCATGTATAAGAAATATCAGAATAGGCAAATGCATTGAGCATGAAGCAGACTGGTGGTTGTTGAAGGGAAGGGGGGTGGGAAGTGACTGCTGATGGGCACAGGGTCTTCTTTTAGGGTGCTGAAAACATTTTAGAACTAGACAGAGGTGACAGCTGCATAATTGTGACTGTATTATGTGCCATTGAACTGCACACTTCAAAATGGTGAGTTTTGTGGGAATTTCACCTCAATATAAGAAAATGAAAACAGGGAGAGGTAGCCGCCATGGTGAGGAGAGAGATGGGTCAGGCGACCACACAGCCAGAATAAGTAAAGAAAATGAAGCTTCTCCTAAGAAAATAGAAGAGACATCAAGTTGCCTGGTGAAAAGAACATGGATTAGCCGTGGTCAAAACAAGAGCAGCTGAATCAGCTCAGACACCCACCAAAATGCTATCTTTGCTGTCTTCATTAAGCTAATAAAAAATGGGTTCCGCCCTGGCCGATGTTGCTAAATGGTTGCATCGTGCTGAGTGGAAAGGACGCTACTGATGTCCTTACAAGCCAGAGTAGAAAGTACACTCCAAGGGGTGCTGGTTTGATTCTGGGTCAAGGGCATGTACCTGGGTTGTAGGTTAGCTCCCTGTCCCAAGTTGGGCACATGCAAGAGGCAACTGGTTGATGGGTCTTACATTGATGTTTCCCTCCCTCTCTTTTTCCCTCCCTCCCTCCTGCTCTCTCTGAAAAGTAATAAGAAAAAATATCTTCAGGTGAAGATTAACAACAAAAAAGTTTCTGATGTGGAATTGTTACTCAGAACATCTACTATACAAGGTATTTACACAGACCACAATACACTGAAATTGGTCCCTAGGAAAGACATTCTTATAGAAAATAAGCCATATTGTGATGCACCAACTCAGAAGCAATGAATTTCTAGGATAAAATCAAGTCTTATAATTTTTAATTGTAGAATATATAACTGAAGCATAAACAAACAAATAAATACATAAAACCAAAACAAAATGGTGGTCCATATTCAACTTAGGATGGATACAACTACTAGCTCCTAAAAGGAGCACAGCCAACCATACCAAACTAGAAGAATCTTCTGGAAGATGGGCTTTTAATGTCTTGGAAAACAACTCTGGGGAACATTCTGACACCATGGTCTTGGGAATTTCTCGTTCAATGGAGGATGAGAGGTTTTCCTCATAGATTATTTTGCTCCTCCACCTCTACCCATCTCCTCTAGTCCTTGCTCAGGCCATAATCACAAGCCCAATAACCAGAGAGGAGCTGGAACTTGGAAACTTGCTTAGGATACAAGATCCTGTGGTATCCACTGGGTGGGAGCTGGTGTCTGATGCCCACATTTTCAGTCACCTACTCCATGGGGGGCCTGAAGGGAAGGTTTTCAGAGGGAGGCAGGTGACACGTACCTCAGAGAGGCCAGGGTGCGGTTAATCTTCAGAGCATCTGCCAAGGCCTTTGCCCCCTGAGGTCCAATAGAGTTACAGCGGAGGCTGGCGGAAGGAAGAGAGAAACAACCATTCTCTTTCATCCAGTGCCCAGGGAGGGAAGGAGGAGCAGAAGTTACACTGACCTTTAAATCTGTGCTTCCTGAACAGAACGTGTCAGGGTTTAGGATTTCATGTTTGGTGCGAGTGGGACAGAGATTTTTATGTAGGCAAACAAGGAAGGAGTTTCTGAAGGGGCCCCATGTGATGGGAAGAAGAAAAGAGGATCCGGTGCACTGGTGGACTTGAGCCAAGGACGGAGAGGAGGATGATAACTCCACGTTCAGGCCTGGAATTCTGGTGCTTCCTGGGCGAGTCTGGATAGCTGAGCGGGAACTGACACTGTTTGCCCAGCTATTCTTCCAATCCACCCGTGGGAGAGAGTGGTCAAGGGGGCTTCACATCATGCCTCACAAGTGCTCCCTGTCCCTGTGGTGAAAGACTGGCCTTTGGTGTCGTACTTACTCTAGAGAAGTCAGACTTCTGTTCACCAGGAGGGATCTGGCCAGAGCTTTGGCCCCTTTGTTACTGATCTGGTTCTCAGCCAAGCTGCCCAAGGAAAGGGAGAGGAGTGGTTATGGAAGTCTATAAATGTCAGCTCCAGGCTCACGGTCCGAACCCCTCAGCCTCACCGGCATCGTCAGGGCCAGGACAGAGGCGGAGATGAGGTGAGCCCTGGAACAGAAGGCCAGGCCCACACACCCTCTGAGCCAAGCAAGGTATGACTAGAGTAGACAGATAGACCTGCACGCTGGCAAAGGGTCCCAGGGAAGCTTGGTCAGAATTCAGCACAACAACTGCTACATAGCACAGGAATAAGGGCAGGCGGTTACAGAAGTCTACCACATGGACCCAGGCAGTGGTGTGCTAGAAAACTGGCTCTCAGGAAACACCAAAATACAACAACCTTGATTTGTAACATTGGCCAATTTCCATGGTGTAAATACTCCCACCGCGGCCAATTTCAAGCACCCACAGCTCTGATGAACTGATTTTAACCTCCTTAGGCACAGAGGAGTCTGTACAAGATCACACGGAGCCTACTGCTCTAACCACTGTCCTCAATAATTCTTTTGCTCCTGACTCATTTCACATTTTTATTTTCTCAGATATAGATTATTCCAGAATCCAAAGCTTTGTGTGAGAATAAAACATTATTCTTGGGTCCTGTTCTCCAAACCCACCTCCCTAATTCTCTGATAGCTGCTCTTAGGTCATAGAATCATTTCAGGTAGAAACAAGGGTGTTACTCAAACTTGGAAATTATTACAGGAGAGATTTTATAAGCTCATAGAACTGTCCTGCGGTCAGCATATAAACTTTAATTACATTAAAGATGCAATGTTTAAAAATATTTTTTATTGATTTGTAAGAAAGAGAAGAAGGGAAGGAGGAAGAGAGCAAGAACGAGAGAGAGAGAGAGAGAGAGAGAGAGAGAGAGAGAGAGATTTGTTGTTCCACTTATTTATGCATTCATTGATTGATTCTTGCATGTGCCCTGACTGTGGATTGAACCCACAACCTTGGCATGTCAGGACAATTAGGCTCTAAAATTTTTAATTAAAAAAAATTTTTAAATTATATTTTATTTAAAGATAGAATCCTGTGCCCAGAACACTACATGAAGGCAAACTGTGAGAAAACTGGGCCTGGTGCCATGTCTGTACATATAGTGTTTGGAGAAACAGCCTCTGGTCCTCACCATATCCTTCCTCTCTTCTTACAGACGAGTACCTGAGCCCCTGGAACTTTCTGGAATGGGCAGAAACAAGCTGCTGCATGCTCCAGACACCTCTCTTTGAAAGTGCCACCAGCTAGTTGAGCAGAAAGGAGGGTGGGAAAGGAGCCTCAGACACAGAGAGACAGGAAGGTGCCCTGGGCGGAGTCTCCTGGGTCAGCGTTACCTGATTCTCTGGATGCGACAGTCCTTTCCGCTCAGCACACTGCCCAGCAGCTCCATCACGGGGTCCTGGAACTGGTTGGCGTCCAGCCTGGCCGGGGGAACAGCGACAGTGAGTGGTACACCTCCCAGAGGCAGGGTGGATGAAGCCCCTGGCTGGCACAGGAAGGCAAGAGGGGCACTAAGCTCAGACCCAGGCTAGGATCCCCTCCCTCTCTCCATTCCAATGTGGCTCCCACCACACGGCCCAGAGGCCTAGGACAGCGCACCCCCATGCTCACAGTTTCCCTACAAAGGTGAGCTGGGTGGCTCAGTGGCATGAGCCCTGCTGTTTCTATCCGTGTGCCTCTGGGAGATGTTGCTGCTGGCTCTCCTCCTTCTGAGGACACGGAAGCTGCCCTGGTCCTGGTCCCCTTCCCTCAGCCCCTATGAAGGTCCGGAGCAGTGGACAGAAGATGCGCTGACATGCCGAAACCGGTTTGGCTCAGTGGATAGAGCGTCGGTCTGCGGACTGGAAGGTCCCAGGTTCGATTCCGGTCAAGGGCATGTACATTGGTTGCGGGCACATCCCCGGTGGGGGGTGTGCAGGAGACGGCTGGTTGATGTTCCTCTCTCATCGACATTTCTAGCTCTCTATCTCTCTCCCTTCCTCTCTGTAATAAAATCAATAAAATATATTAAAAAAAAAAAAAAAAGAAGATGCGCTGACAGTGGAGAGTGTGGGTGTAGCTTCTGTCAGCACTGGGATGGTTCACAGGGTGTTATGGGTTGAATAGTGTCTCCCCAAAAGGTATGTTGACATTCTAACCCCCCAGTGGCTCAAGAGTGTGACTTGATTTGGAAATAAGATTGTGGTATGCCAAAACCGGTTTGGCTCAGTGGTAGAGCGTCGGTCTGCGGACTGAAAGGTCCTGGGTTCGATTCCAGTCAGGGCATGTACATTAGTTGCGGGCACATCCCCGGTAGGGGGTGTGCAAGAGGCAGCTGGTCGATGTTTCTCTCTCATCGACATTTCTAGCTCTCTATCTCTCTCCCTTCCTCTCTGTAAAATATCAATAAAATATATTTTAAAAAAAAAAAGATTGTGGTAGACGTAATTAGAGAAGATGAGGTCATACTGGAGTGAGGTGGGCCTGTCATCCCATACTGATGTCCTTACAAGCGAGGAGAGCCCCATGTGAAGACAGAGGCACAGAGAAGGCAGCCATGTGACCACAGAGGCGGAGCTTGCAGTGATGTATTTATAAGCCAAAGGTTGCCAGCAACACCACAGAGGGGCAGGAAGGATTCTCCCTGAAGGTGTCAGAGGGAGAACAGCCGTGCCCACACCTTGAATTGGACTCTGCCTCCAGAACTGTGAGAGAATACGTTTCTATTGCTTTAAGCCGCCCAGTCTGTGGCCCTTTGTTACAGCAGCCCCCACCCCCACGCACGGCTCAGAGGCTGCTGGTGGAGGGGGAGTACCTCCCAGCTCCTCTCCTCTCGCCTCTGCCAACACCCCTGCACGCACCACCCTGGCGCCCACCTCAGACTCCGGCAGTAGAGCAGCTGGGGCAGCAGGCTCTGGAGGACGCCCTGACCGAGGCTCAGGGACAGGTTGGCCTCCTGGGCGCAGGCGTCTGACACCTGCAGGAGGTAGGCCAGGGCGGCTCGGTGCGGGGGGCCGGTCAGCCTGGCCAGGCCCCCGCTCTCCATGGCCTCCTCCACGCTGCGGGCCAGCTCCGTGTGCTGCAGCTCGTGCAGGCAGTGCAGCACATTGACGGCCCGGGCACACACCGCCGTGTTGGGCTGGAGGCAGCCCTGCAGGAGCTGGGCCGCCTGCACCCGGGAGCCCTGGTGCTCGCCCGGGGCCAACAGGGAGCCCGCCAGCAGGTCGTTGACCCGTGGAGACAGGAGGCCGGAGAGGAAGCGAAGGAACACGTCCAGCCGACCGTCCTCGGCCTGCATGGCCCGCTGGGCCGCGCTCCGGAAGTGCGTGAGGAAGCCCAGGCGAGGCCAGGACACGCCGCCCTCGGTGAAGAGGTCGAAGATGGCCCTCCTGGCCGCGCTGTGGTAGTACGCGGCCCCCAGGAACTCCTGCAGAGACAGGTGGGCGAAGCAGTAGGCCGCCGAGGAGGCCAGGGTCTCCTCCCGCTGCAGGAAGTGGCCGCACGCAGCGCTCTGCAGCAGAGCCAGGTCCACGCCGAACGCCTTCAGGTCCGGCTCGTAGAACACGTACTTCTTCCTGACCAGCCCGTGGAAGGCCAGCCGGCCCAGCGTGCCCACCATCTTGCGGCCACTGTGGGCCAGCTGCTCAATCCGAGGGCTCACCCTGCCCTTCTCCGGCCCCTCCCCGCCGAGGGCCATCCGGAAGTACCACGAGTAGAGCTCGCACAGGGTCCTCGGAGGCCGCAGCCCCGCGTCCTGGGCCCCCCGCCTGTGGCGGCACGCGTGGCCCAGGGCCAGCCCCGCCAGCCGGCAGAAGGCTGGGACGGTGCACATCAGGTACAGCGCCCTGTGGGCCCGAACCTGGCTCAGGGCCCAGTCCACGAGGGCCCGGTCCCCCGGGAACATCTGCTGCAGACACACTTTGACCTCCTCTCCGTCGAAGCCCCGGATCTCAGTCATCCGGTCCACCAGGCCCCCGGGGATCTGGCCAGCGGCGCCGGGACGGGAGGTGACCCAGACGGAGACTTCCGGGAAGAGGTTGCCCCGGATGATGTTGGTGATCAGGTGGTCCACCTGGATCTCCTTCTGGGGGTCCGTGCAGGCCGCGGTGTTGGAGAAGTCCAGCGGGGTCTTGCACTCGTCCAGGCCGTCCAGGATGAGGAGCGCTTTGGCCGGGGCTGCCACCTCCAGGCCGGGCTCGCCGGCGTGTGGGAAGGCGGAGCGGATGAGCCTGTCCGCGGACAGCTTCTCGTGGGTGTTGAGGTCCCGGAACGTCAGCGGCAGCACCAGGGAGAAGTCCTTGCCCACCTGGCCCCGGGCCCAGAGGCAGACAAAGTGCCTCACCAGGGTGGTCTTGCCCACCCCGGCCACCCCGATGGTGATGGAGACGCGGGGCGGGATGGACACCCGCGACAGAGGCAGGAAGAGCCTGCTGAGGGCGATGGTCCTGGCCGCGCGCCAGGCGCCGCGGGTGGCCTCCACCTGCGTGAAGTCGTGCTCCCTCAGCTGCAGGTCCATCAGGCCCTCCACCAGCAGGAGGTTGCTTAGCCTGGGCGGGGGGCCGCCCGGCTCCAGGCTGCCTCCCGCCCTGCTCAGAAGGGCCTCCCGGTGTCGCTGCATCGGCGAGTCTGTGGGCGGAGGTCGGAGGGGAGGGTTGGGGAGGCAGGTGCAAAGAAGGAGAGCGGGGAGGCAGGTGAAAGGCAGGGGCGGGCGGTAGAATGAGGGGGTGAAAGGAGAGGAGGGGGAAAAGGCTTGGGGAACCCCCTCCATCTGCCTACCATTGCCGCGAGGCCCCCGTGGAGAGTCGGGCGTCCTGTCCGGGGTCTGTGGGGCCTGGGAGCCCTGGCAGCCTTTCCCGGCCAGCAGGTCCATGAGGGCTTTCACCTGCTCGGCCGGGGAGCCGGCGCCGTGGCCCTGGCCAGCCTCCCCGCCCATCCGCATCTCCTGCTTCCTCATGGAGTCCAGGACCACTGCCAGGAGCTGCGAAGAGAAGGCCTGAACCTGCTGCCGGCCGACTCCCTGCCCAGTGGCCTGGGACGGGTGAGGAGCCGCCAAGGATGTGCGGGGACTCACCCTGTGGGGACCCACCCTTTCTCCTCTCCCAGCCGGGGGCCCGCAGCCTGACCTCGAGGAAGAGGTCGGAGGGGCTGGTTGTTCCTGGACGCTGGGGATAGTTCCTCATGCCACAAGCATTGACCAGATGCAGGGGACCAAACGGATAACAGGCCAGGCCCGAGCTCCAGCCTGAGCTCTGCCACTTACTGGTTGTGTGACGCTGGGCAGGCTTCCTGAGCCCTCGGTGCTGGGCTGTCATTTGTACCTGGAAACGGCAGTGCGGTTATGAGTGGGTCCGCTCACAAGAAGGGAAGAACGAAAGGCTGCGTGCGGTATGACTTCAACTCTGTGCTATCCTGGAAAAGGCAGAACTACGAAAACAGTGAAAGATCAGTGGTTGCCAGGGGCGTGGGTGAGGAGGGAGGGATGAGTCGGTGGACCACAGAGAATTTTTAGGGCCGAGAATCTACTCTGTGTGATGGATTCACACAGCGGTGGATGCATGTCATTACACATGTGTCCAAGAGCATGGAATGCACAGCACCAAGAGTGAACCCCACTGTAACCTATGGACTCGGGGTGGTAATGACGTGTCAGTGTAGGTTCATGCGTTGTCACCAAAGTGTCACTCTGGTGGGCATGTCCACGGTGGGGGAGGGTGCATGGAGGGGTAGCGGGTGTATGGAAACCTCTGGACTTAATTTCTCTCTCAATTTGTCTGAAAACCTAAAACTGCCCTAATAACGAAAGTTTAGTGATTAAAAAAGAAACAGAGTAAACGGAGGAGTCTAGAGAGAGGGGAAAGTTGGTTCTCGGAGCAGTTGTATAGCTTCATGTCTTACTCTGTTCCCTGGGCTCTCCCAGAGAGCAGGGGCTCCTGACCCACAGGCGGCACACTTTCTGCGGGGTACAGTGACACAGGGGCGCTGAGAGGCCAACCATGTCCGAGTCCCACCCACTCACATTCCTTTCCCTCTGTGTGTCGCCCCCACCCCCACCCCTCCGTGTATCCCTCCCTCAGCTAAGGTAGACACTTGAGGACCCAGAGCCACCTCCACCTCACCCCTCTCCTCACCTGTAGCGGGCAGGGTGTCCAGCCCATAGCCCACAGCGGCAGCTCCCCAGCAGGGCCTTAGGAACTCAGGGGCTGGGGGTTGGCCACCCCCCCTCCATGGGTCTAGAAGAGAAAACAGACTCAGGGCTGGCCAGAAGCAGCTCATTAAACCAGGTCCAACTTGCCTTCCAGCCCTGCGATCCCTGGGTCTCGATGTTATTCGCGCAAAAGGAGGATTTGTTGCCTACAGCCCCAAGACCCCAACGCACTCCCCAACCTTGAATTTGCATTGGGGTTCCCGGCATTTTAACTCATGATGAACCTTTTCACCTGGAAAATGCTAAACAAAGTTTAGCAACAAGTGAAATAGCATTTCCCAGCCGTTTGGTTCATAGTGGTGTTGGGGAGGTGAGAGTAAGGAATCTGAGGCAGATGCACTAATCTGGGAGCATGAGAAACAGGCCAGGGCTAGGCCACTCATACTCCTGGGTCCTTCTGGCCGTTCTCACTCTTTTATTCTTCTGAATGTCAAAACTATAGGGGAAATACAGGTGAGATTTTGATTGAAGTTACGTTAATGTGGGTATTGTTGAGGGCTTTCTTTAGATCCTTTAGTAAAACTATATATATATATATATATATATATATATATATATATACCGTATTTGCCGGCGTATAAGACGACTTTTTGGCCCTGAAAAATATGCCTCCAAGTGGGGGGTAGTCTTATACGGCGAGTATATAACAAACTCTGTATTTTGAGTGGAAATGTTAGGGGGTCGTCTTATACGCCCAGTCTCTTATACGCCGGCAAATACGGTGTGTATATATATATATATATATATATATATATATATATATATATTTTTTTTAATCTAAATATTGCCAGACAAGGTGAGGGCATGAGTGGGGGTGGGGGCAATGAGGGGATAAGGACACATATGTAATGCTTTTATCAATAAGTAAAAAAATAAAGTAACTACTGGTAAGGAGAGACTTATTTCTGTTATTGTGCTATTTGTTTTTTTATACTTCATAGCTTAACCCCCATCATTTCTTGCATTACCATTTTTTTGTGTTTAGTTGATCTTTTTTAAAAAATTATATTTTATTGATTTTTTTACAGAGGAAGAGATAGGGACAGAGAGCTAGAAACATCGATGAGAGAGAAACATCGATCAGCTGCCTCCTGCACACCCCCCACTGGGGATGTGCCCACAACCAAGGTACATGCCCTTGACCAGAATTGAACCTGGGACCTTTCAGTCCGCAGACCGACGCTCTATCCACTGAACCAAACTGGTTTCGGCTAGTTGATCTTTTGAAGTGGAATGTTTTCATTTCTTTCTTATTTCCTTTTTTTTTTTTTAATTAATCTTTATTGTTGACATTATTACAAAGGTCTCTCTTCTTTCCCCCCATAGCTCCCCTCCACCCGGTTCCCACTGTGCCTCAGGCCCTCGCCATCTGTGTCCATAGGTAATGCATAAATGCATATAAAGTCTTTAATCTCTTCCGTACCCTCAGAGAATCATGAGTCTGTTCCATTTCCATGCCCCTCATTATATTCCATTCACCAGTTTATTCTGTTCATCAGATTTTTTTACCTTTGATTTTTTAGACTCAGTTGTTGATAGATATGTATTTGTTGCCACTTTGTTGTTCATATTTCTTATCTTTACCTTTTTCTTCTTCTTTCTCTTCTTAAAGAATACCCTTCAGCATTTCATATAATATTGGTTTGGTGGTGATAAACTCCTTTAGCTTTTCCTTGTCTGTGAAGTTGTTTATCTGATCTTCAATTCTAAATAACTTTGCTGAGTAAAGTGATCTTGGTTGTAGGTTCTTGCTATTCATCACTTTGAATATTTTTTGCCACTCCTTTCTGGCCTGCATAGTTTCTGTTGAGAAATCAGCTGACAATCAAATGGGCACTCTCTTGTAGGTAACTAACTGCTTTTCTCTTGCTGCTTTTAAGATTCTTGTGCCCTTGGCATTTTGATTATGATGTGTCTTGGTGTGGTTCTCTTTGGGTTCCTCTTGTTTGGGATTCTCTGCGCTTCCTGGACTTATAAATCTATTTCTTTCACCAGGTAGGGGAAGTTTACTGTCCTTATTTCTTTTTTTTTTTTTTTAATATATTTTATTGATTTTTCACAGAGAGGAAGGGAGAGAGATAGTTAGAAACATCAATGAGAGAAACATCGACCAGCTGCCTCCTGCACACCCCCCACTGGGGATGTGCCCGCAACCAAGGTACATGCCCTTGACCGGAATCGAACCCAGAACCCTTCAGTCCGCAGGCCGATGCTCTATCAACTGAGCCAAACCGGTTTCGGCATGTCCTTATTTCTTTAATTAGATTTTCAATATCTTGTTCTTTCTCTTCTTTTGGCACCCCCATAATTCAGATGTTGGTACAATTGAAGTTGTCCCAGAGGTTCCTTACACTATCTTCATATTTTTGGATTTTTTTTTCTTTTTGCTCTTCTGGTTGAGTGTTTTTTGCTTCTTCATATTTCAAGTCATTGATTTGATTCTTGGGATCTTCTAGTCTACTGTTGAACCCCTGTATATTACTCTTTATTTCAGTTAGTATATGCTTAATTTCTGATTGGTCCTTTTCCTTTTTTTTCTTTTCTTTTTTTTTTTTTTTTTTTTTTTTTTTGGCATTCTAACTAAGATCCTTGAAAGTCTCACTAAGTTCCTTAGAGGTTTCTAGAAAATTCTTGAGTAACCTTATAACTGTGGTTTTAAACTCTATATTCAGTATTTTGCTTTCTTCATTTCTTTCATTTGTAACATGTTTCTTTGTCTCCGCATTTTGGCTGCTTCCCTGTGTTTATTTCTATGTATTGGGTGGAGCTGCTAAGTTGATAGAGTGGCTTTGTGTAGTAGGTGTCCTATAGGGCCCAGTGAATCAGCCTCTCAAATCACCTGAGCTGGGAGCTCTAGGTGAACCCCTTTGTGTGCTGTGAGCACAGTCTTGTTGTAGATGAGACTTGACTGCTATTGGTGTCACTGGGAGGAATTGACCTCAGGGACCAGCTGCAACTACAGTGGGAGAGCTGCTGTGTAGGAGACACTCTTATGGAGCAGGACTTGCTTTAATGGGGTTTTGGTGCTCACTGAGTCTGCCCCTTGAGTGTGTCACTTGTGGATGTGAAGAGTTGTAATCTGGTATGGTCTTACACTGACCACTGGGTACACTGACACTTGGGTCTCCAGGGAGGTGCACAGTCAGCCACTGCCTAGTGCCACCCAGCAGGGCTACAGAGAGATCTGCAGATTCCTCCTCTTTGTATCGGATTTGTAAGTGCCCAGATGAGGCCCAGCTGTGAAGCAAGGCAGGCTGGTGCTGGGTCTTAGCCCTTTTATTGATAGGATTGGGGCTCCCTGACCCAGCTGCAGTTTGTTTGACAGGTTTTTAGCCTGAGAAAGGATAGGTTATTCATATGTAAAAGCTGCTGCTCACAGCTTGGGTGGGGTTGTAAATCCCTCTCCCTTCCTCTCTGTAAAAAAGTCAATAAAATTTATTTCTTTAAATAAATCTTTATTGCTCAGATTATTACAATTGTTTCTCCTTTTCCTCCCCCATAGCTCCCTTCCACCTGGTTCCCGCCCCACACTCTGCCCTTACCTCTCCCCTCGCCCCCTCCACCATTGTCCTTTGCACCCCCATATTTCTTTCCCCCTGATAATTATCAATCTACTTCCTTTCTTTGCCCCTGATTCTATTATATTCACCAGTTTATTCTGTTCCTCAGATTTTTAATTCACTTGATCTTCTTCCTCTTCTTAAATAATACATTTCAGCATTTAATATAATACTTGTTTGGTGGTGATGAACTCTGTTAACTTTTTCTTATCTGTGAAGCTCTTTATCTGACCTTCAATTCTGAATGATAACTTTGCTGGATACAGTAATCTTGGTTGTAGGTTCTCGCTATTTATCACTTTGAATATTTCTTGCCACTCCCTTCTGGGCTGCATAGTTTCTGTTGAGAAATCAGCTGACAGTCGTATGGGTGCTCCCTTATAGGTAACCAACTGCTTTGCTCTTGCTGCTTGTAAGATCCTCTTTTTGTCTTTTGCCCTTGGCATTTTAATTATGATGTGTCTTGGAGTGTTCCCCTTTGGATACCTCTTGTTTGGGGTTCTGTACTCTTCCCGTACTTGTAAGTCTATTTCTTTCACCAGGTGGGGAAAGTTTTCTGTCCTTATTTCTTCAAATATGTTTTCAGTATTTTGCACTCTCTTTTCTTCTGGCACCCCCATAATTCTGATGTTGGTACTCTTGAAGTTGTCCCAGAGGCTCCTTACACTATCTTCAACTTTCTGGATTCTCTTTTCTTCTTGTTTCTCCAGAGGAGTGTCTTTTGGCTCTTTGGCCTTATTCTTGTGTTCCTCCATTCTGCTGTTGGGTCTCTGCATAATATTTTCCAATTTAGTCAGTTTATGTTTAATTTTTAGTTGGGTCTCATGAAATTTATCGGCCTTTTCTAGGATATTCTTTCGTAACCTTATAACCGTGGTTTTGAACTCTATATCCTCCATCTCTTTTGTTTGAGATCTATTTCCTTGTCTTGGCATTTTCGCTGCTTCCCAGAGTTGGTAGGATGGCTTTGTGTGTTTGGTGTCTTATATGGCCCATTGGGTCAGCCTCCTCAGTTACCTGAGGTAGACGCTCTTGGTGCTCCCCTTTGTGGACTGCGTGTACAGCCTTGTTGTAGCTAAGTCTTTATTGTTGTTGGTATCCCTGGGAGGAATTGACCTTCAGGCCAATTGGATGTGGGAATTGGATGTGGGTATCAGCTGTGTCTACACTGGGATACCTTCTATATTGGAGACAGTCTTATAGAATCAGACTTGCAAAATTGCAGAAGCCTCTGTGCTCAGCTTGGATGGGGCAGAGTCTCAGGGTTGAGCTGACAGTCTTGGCTTCTCGTCAGCCCTGCCCTTGTGCGCTTGCTTGAGTTTTTGCCTGACCCCTGCCTTCCGAGGCTCCCCTGAGTTTCCTCCTGACTGTCCCAGATTCCCCGTGAAAGAGTGTGGGTGCCCCAGGGCTCGCCCAGAATTGCGTTGGGTCTCTGTAGTCCGAAGCTTCTGACTCCTTCTGCTATGAAGAGGCCGCAGCAACCTATGTGGTCAGACCTCTGCGTGTACTCACTTGCGTTGGACTGTAGACCCTGCCCGCTGTGGCTCCTGGCTCCCCAGTCTCCCAGTCTCTGAGTCTCTGGGTGCCTTTCTCTACAGTCCAGACTCCACCTTATGAGCCTGGGTCTATGGGGTTTCAGCTGAGGTTGGGGTTCAGTACAGTCGGAAAGGGTTCAGTGCAATCGGGAATTCCCTCCTGCCAGCTAGGCATTCAGCCGCACTTTCTCTCTGTGTGCGCAAGCATCTCCCTACCTCAGCGCTTTGCGGCTCCCAGTCCAATCCATGAGCCTCTCTCCTTCTTTCTAGTTGTAGATTTCCCACTCTGCCAGCTTTCCTGTGTTTTTGGATGAAGTCCGTTCTGATTTTAACTGTTGTTTTTTAAATTGTTGTGTGAGGAGGCAGCTTAGGTGCTTACCTGGGCTACCATCTTGGTTCTCCCCTCCAAAATTTATTTTTTTAAAAAAGATATTCAGCCCAAACTGGTTTGGCTCAGTGGATAAGTGTCGGTCTGCGGACTGAAGGGTTCCAGGTTGGATTCTGGTCAAGGGCATGTACCCTGGTTGCAGGCATATCCCCAGTGGGGGGTGTGCAGAGGCAGCTGATCAATGTTTCTTTCTCCTTGATGTTTCTAACTCTCTATCCTTCTCCCTTCCTCTCTGTAAAATACCAATAAAATTTATTTTTTAAAAAAAGATATTCATATGGGAAAAGTGAACCTTGACCCATACCTCACACCATACACAAAAATTAATTCAAGCTGGCTCAAAGATCTCAATGTAAATGCTAACACAATTAGGGCTTTAGAAAAAATACAAGAGAATATCTTTATGAACTTGGGCGAGGTAAAGACTAAATTTAACACAAAAAGTAATAACCATGAAAGGAAATAATGATATATTGGGATGCATTAAAATTAGGAGTATCTTTCATTAGAAGACAGTCTTTAAAGGGGAAAAAGCAAGCTATGGATTAGAAGTTGTCCCAAACACATTTTAAAAATCAGTAAGAAATGCAGCACAATTAAAAAATGAGATATGTCACAAAAGAGAATATAACTAATCATCAACAAAATGCAAATTAAAATCACTTTAGAAAATTTTTTGGTAGTAATAAAGCTAAGTATGCATATTTCTGTGACCTAGAAATTCCTCTTCTGGGTATACACCCCACAGAAACAAGTGTTTATCTCTATCAAACACAGTACACACAATGTTCATAGTAGCTTTATTCATAATGTCCAAAAAAGTAGAAATAACCAATGTCCGTCAACAATAGAATGGGATTTTTTTTTTTTTGGTATATTCATAGAATCAAATCCTACATAGTAATGAGAAAGAATGAAGTACTGACACACTCAACAATATGGCTGACTCTCACAGACATGTTGAGTGAAAGAAGGCTGATACCAAAGAGAACATACTCTGTGATGCCATTTATGGGGAGTTTAAGGTCAGGCCCAAACAATCTGAAATGATGAAGTCAAAATAGGGATTACTCTTGGGGGTAGTTCTGACCGAAAGGGCATAAGGAAGCCCCTGTGCTCATCAAACACTAACTCCCCATTCATTCCCCCTTCCCAGCCCCTAGCACCTACCATTTTACTTTCCACATGAATTTGACTACTTTAGGGACCTCACATAATTAGAATAATACAGTATTTGTCCTTTCTTAAATCCTGACTGAGGATATTTTTTCCATTGATTTCTAGAGCAAGTGGAAAGTAAGCAGGTGGGAAGGGGGGAGGGAGGGAGGGGAGGTGGGAGAGAGAGAGAAAGGGAGAGAGGGAGGGGGAGAGAGAGAGAGAGAGAGAGAGAGAGAGAGAGAGAGAGAGAGACATCAACATGAGAGAGACTGAGGTATATGCCCTTGACCAGGCCTAGGGGATGACACACTGGCCACTGAGTACACTGACAGTATTTGTCGTTTTGCATCTGACCTCTTTCACTGGGCATAATATTTTTCAGGTTCATCTATGTTGTAACATGTATTGAGATTTCATTTTTTTAAGGCTAAAAAATATTCCATTTTGTGGAAACCACATTTTGTTTATCCATTCATCTATTGATGGACACTTGGGTTGTTTCCACTTTGTGAAGCTTGGGAACAATGCATGGCTGTGAAAAACCTGTTCAAATTCCTGCTTTCAAGGCTTTGGGGTATATATACCCAGAAGTGGAATTGCTGCATCATATGAGATTTTTTTTTTAATCGAGTGCTATTTTTAAAACGCCACTGCTTAGCCCAACCACCCCGAGATTTAATTGGTCTGTGGCAGAGCCCCCAACACTGATAGATTTTAAAGCTACCCAGGTGATTCTAATGAGCAGCCGGAGCTGAGAACCACTGGACCCGAGAGAGGCTGAGAAAGTGACAGCGGAAGGACAGCAGCAGGCAGGAGGGAGGGGGAGGGAAAGGCAGGGCCTGTGTGTGCTGGGAGGTGGGAGGGGCAAGCTGCCCCTCCTCTGAGGTCCCATTGGCCTCCCAGTGTTGGGGTCAACGCTCCATCCTTAGCAGACATCCATTTTTCTTGTCTTGATGACCTCGGGCCTTGGTTGCCAGATTTAACAACGATGCAGGACACCCAATGAAATCTGAATTTCAGCTAAATAGCAAATTATTCTTTTAGTATAAGTATGTCCCACCTAATTCTTGGGACACCTTAATTTTTGTTGTTGTTGTTGTTGTTGTTGGTAGTATTACTGATGTCCCCTATTTCCCCCACTTCTCTCCTCCACCAGCCCCCGCCTCGCTCCAGGCCTCCATCACCCTATTGTCTGTGTCCATGGGCTATGCACACATGCATATCAGTTCTTTAATTAATCTCTTTCTATGTTTTTAAATAAATATCATTGTTTATCTGACATTCAAATTTGACAAGGTGTCCTGTATTTTATCTGGCACCCCGACTGAGGATCCGACCAGGGAAGACCCATTCTCCCGGCCGGGCCTTTGCCTTTGGGCAGCTTGTCTCAGACCGGGGAGGAGACGCCAGCGGGCGGGGGGCCGGGAAGCACCGGCCACCGTGACCCCCCAGGGCGAGCATCAGAGGCTACTGAGGAGACTCCCGCAGGGTGGGGGGCAGTTACCTGGCCCCCGATGCCACTCCTCAGGGTGGAACCTACCACAGGCCTCCGAGTGGGGTGAGGGCCAGTGGTGGTCAGATAGACCCTGTCCAGTGCAGACAGCCTCCGGCGAGAGCAGCCGCTTAAAGAGGGGGCGGACTGAGGGCAAGTGGGCCTCAGGCCACCTTTGGGGGTCTCAAGGCCTTCGGTCTGCAGAAGGTCTGAGCTGGAGGATGCAGCGCAAGGCCAGACGAACAATTTTGGGGCCACTGCCGCTTCCACGAAGCTGGGCTTCCTCATTCCCACACACTCCCCCAGAGCTTCCTCCACGGGGCAGGGCTCGGCTAAGGACCTGGGCTCCTGCTGGTGGTGCCGCTCAGACCCCGTCCCTCAGGCTGAGGACTGGGCTTCTGCCTTGTCCCTGAGAAGACCCGGGTCCCAGTTTACTCATTGGCTTTGCCAACGGGCCTCCTCTGTCCTGTGCTCTCCTCCCAGGGGCCTTCATCCTAGCTGTTTGCCCGGCCTGTGCGCACTGTGGCCTCTGCGCTGCCCCTGCGTGGGTGACACAGGGGCCTGCGGTGCTGCTGACCTCCGGCCTGGGCGTATCTCAGCCTCAGCTTCTTGGATGCTCCTCTCTCCTGGCTTGAGACCAAACAGCTTTTTGTCCCAGCACCCCTGGGTCAGAGGAGGGAACACCCAATCCGTACCCTCATTGAAAGTCGGCCACAGGATGGCCTGTGACGGCCGGGAGTAAGCCCTCGGGCGTAGGGAGAGCAAGTGCCTCCCCTAGGGGCCTGGGAGGAGCCCTGAGGCCTGGCCACGGGGAGGACCGTGCTCAGCAGTGCCTGTCTGAGAAGGCCTCCATGGTCACTGCTCCTCTCAGCGTGCTGAGCCTCATCTCCATCCCAGTGGAGCTGGGAGAGGGCGCTGGAGCTGCTCAGGGCCCTAGGGTCGGTGTAGTCCTGTCACCCGCGTGTTACAGTGGAAGGGGGGGGGGAGGCGGTAAGAAGGCCTCGGTCTGCTGGTTGCAGGGCTACACTGCTCAGCATCCCCTCGGCCTGCCTACGGCACTTTCCAGCCACTTCCTGCTCCTCCCGTCCCATCACTGAACCTGGGAGCGGGGCTTTGTCCCCTTTGCTGTCCTTGGGTACACTTGTTTATTCCACGCCGTGAACCAGCCCTGCTTGCAGCTCCTGGCGCCATGGGGACACCTTCCTGGGGTTGCCCCAGCCACCCTGTCCCAGAGCAACTCCGCCTCAAAAGTCACGGCCCCTCCTGCCGGCCGCCGCCTCTTCCTCCCCCACCTTGCTCTGGGGCAGCCTGGACTCTACTTACCTCCTGGGCCTTTTGCTTGCCTCTGGGATGCCAGGACTAGGGGTCCAGGGGGTGCTCCATCCCAGTGCCCCAGGCTCAGCCCTGCTCCAGTGGGGACAGCTGGGCAGCGGTGGGGGTGTTCTGGGTCTCTCCGTGGCCAGCTGGCTGGGCCCTGAGCCCTCAGGATCCGACAGGGAAGGAGTAAGGCCCCGCTCAGGGCACCAGGGACACAGCCCACCGGCTCCTGCAGTCCCCGAACCCACCGGTTGTCACAGCAGCGAGGCTCTTCACCTCTTCCTGTGCCGGCTCCACCTCAACCCTCCTTCCTGTCTGATTTCAAAAGCTAACAGCCTCTCAGACAAATCGATGAACCACAGCTGCCTGGCCGGTTCTCTGGCTTCGTCACCACCCCATAAATCAGAGGCAGGGGTGCCAACAGGGTCTGAATTCTAGGACCCAGCACCCTTCTCAGCACCCGACGCTCAGGAGACAGCGGTCCACTCTAAGCCACAGAGGAAAACAAACTCGCCATGAGCGGACCGTTGCCTTTGGGGGGCTGCAGGGGAAGCAGGTGAGTGGTGAGGATCCTCAGTGACTTGCCCGAGGCCACGCAGAGGGAAGCTGGCCTCTGGGGCTAGGCCTGTCCTCTCACTTCCAAGCCGGCATGGTGCGCTGTAGCCCTTTCTAACCCCGCGCTTCCCTTCTCTCCAGCACCCAAAGGCACCTGCACCCCACAATGTCTTCCTGTGAGTCAACGCAGGTCACCTCCACCCTGAAACAGCAGGATGTAGCAGTTCACTCCGACGCCTGGAGGGAGTTGGACCTCAGCACGTGGGCTCTACCGACTGGCAGGCGGGAACGAGGGGGCAGGACATGGTCCAGAGTGAAAAACACGAGAAAAGTTACAATGGAGGAAAGGTACAGCACATCCTCCAGTGACAAGGAGCAACCCACTGAGAGAAGCAGGTGACAGGTGGAGCCAAGTGAGAGAGACCCTGGTTTCCCTCAGCAAGCAAGTGGGAGCCAGTGATGGTTGTAGAGCAGAAGAGTAGTGGGTTTGGATGCACGTAGCAACCTGTATATAAGGGGGCGTGGAAGGAGGTGTGTGCTTGTATTAGTCTTTCTCAAAAGCTGTGTCTGGGTGACAGAAAGGAGGGGGGGAGGGGAGGGGAGGGGAGGACACAGAGGCAGCAGATTAGAAGTGCTCTTTATGATGGCATCCTTCTGAACCCCTCCCTCCCACCGGTGCTTTCTGACCCCCAGAAACTTGCCAGGGGCTGAGGGACACCAGGGCTGCCCCGGGGAAGCCTGCAGAGGCTCCAGGCGGGCAGAGCGCAGATGGCGGCTGCAGACTCAGCCTCAAGTGCAGTGAAGGCGGCTGAAACCAGGCCACCACAGGATGTTGGAAACCGCAGGGGCCTGGAGGTATCTGTCACCTGATAGAGGCCAAGAGGCACCCTCCGTTCCTCCTTTCACAGCTCAGAGCGGATGGGTGCTGAGCACAACAGGAGACAGCCTCTTCCGTGGCGATCTCGGGGACCGTCCAGAAGCCAGCACTTCCCGGCCAACACCTTTCCTCTCCACCTCCAGGGACGGCCTTCCACCAGACAGGGCTGGGCCGCGGGCTCCCTCTGCCGGCTCCTCTGTGAGAAGCTGGGGGGCTTCTGACTCCGGAGGTGCTCGTCTGTGTGGGGCAGAATCTCCCTGGCTGTTCTCACTCTTGGGGCTTTCTGTCCACCCAGAGCTGTGGTCAGCCCGACAGGCATAGCCTGGGCCCTTCCCTCCTAGGTGGAGGCTTGAGACTTCCTGCCTGGCAGGGCGGGGCCTAGCTAGGGTTGTGCAGGTCCCTGGGGCCCTCTGGCCCGGGCCCTGCTAGGGCTGGGTGGTGGTTCTCTTTTGTAATGCTTTGTTAATCCCCACCAGAGGATTAACAACCCTATCTTTCCCGTAGCTTTTTCAGAGAGAGTGGATGGGAGGGAAAGAGAAACAGCAATGTGAGAGACACATCACACACTGGCTCCCACCGCCACCAGAGGAAGGGAACAAACCTGCAACCCACCAGCAGATACATGGCCCGACCAGGAGGGAATGGAGCTCGTGACCCTTCAGGTCGCAGGCCAACGCTCTAACCGCCGAGAAAACCGGCGGGGGCTCTTTTTCAAAAACTTTTTTTTATTTTAAAGAGGAAGGGAGAGGGATAGACACATTTATGAGAGAGAGTTATCAATAGGCTGCCTCCTGCATGCCCCCATGGGAGATTGAGCCCGAAGGAATCAAACCAGGGACTTCTTGGCACATGGGTTGATGCACAACCACTAAGCCACACTGGCTTGGCTAGTGGTTCTCTTTTACTTATTTTTATGATTCTTTTAAAAATATCTTTATTATAGCCGAAACCGGTTTAGCTCAGTGGATAGAGCGTCGGCCTGCGGACTGAAAGGTCCCCGGTTTGATCCTGGTCAAGGGCATGTACCTTGGATGCAGGCACATCCCCAGTAGGGGGTGTGCAGGAGGCAGGTGATCGACGTTTCTCTCTCATCGATGTTTGTAACTCTCTATCCCTCTCTCTTCCTCTCTGTAAAAAAAATCAATTATATATTAAAAATATCCTTATGATTGAAAGTATTATGTATGTACCCCCCCAATTGACCACTTCTAACCTGCGTCCCCCCCCAGCCCCTGCCCTAAGCCTTCACCACCTTATTGTCTGTGTCCACGGGCTGTGCACATAAGCATATACACAGGTTCTTTGGTTGATCTCTTCCCACCCTGGTGCTTCTCTTTTCATTGCCTTGAGTGGTGGTGCCCAGGCCGTGGCTGGGCCACAGGAAGTGGGACCGGCCCAGATCTTCACATCACAGCGAAGTGTGGGTGTCAGTTTCAGAGTGAACGTTCTACTGCTTCAGGCTCCGTGTGCTTTCTTCATGGCAGGGCGGGGCTTCTGGAAGGGAACCCTGCCCCCACCGTCCACCGAGGCCCATCTCTGGTCTGGCCCCTCCAGCCTTGCTGCAGGCGCTGGGAGGGCAGCTCTCGCCACTGCTTTTCTTTCCAAACTAATTTCCCCGTGCCCAAGTCAGGTCTGATTTCTATGGTCAAGGTTCTTTTCCTGGATACCGCCGATTATTCTCTGGCTGTGGAGGTTTCTATATTACAGTGGCTGGTTTTTAACCTTGTGTCTGCTTTGCACAAAGGTTCACGCTCTTGATCCCTGCTGGCTTCTGGGGCACACCACGCAAACCTGACTGACCAGGGTATTGGGTCACAAGGCCTTGCCTTCCATGGCTTTCCCGGCCTTGGGCTTTTACCTCTTTTAATCTCTCCTCCGACATCTCCTTATCAACCTGGAGGTGGTAACGCCGAGTCTGGGATGCCTTCCCAGGAGCGAGGGCTCTCTTGGGAGCTCACCTAAAGCTGCCTGTCCAGGCCCACGGTCTCTCACGGAGCAGTGAAGCAGAGTAAGGATCCCGTCGTCTCTTCCCTCCCAACTCCATCTCACTTCTCTACAAGTCTATACTAGGGGAGAGAGGTCAAGCTCTTCATGTAAGAAACACGTGGTTCCTTCTAAACAGGCGACTCCATCTCAAGTCTGATCAAAGCAGCATCTGCCAGTAGCTGTATGACTTGAGCCTGGGTGTCCCTTAATCGTATGCCTCTGTCCTCTCCACCTGGTCACAAGCCAGGACACAATGTGTGTTCAAAGAACCCCACGTCACCTCCCTGAGTGCTGCATGTCTGAGGCCCAGCTCCCAAACCCCCTCTGGGAAGCTGCCCCTTCAGGCACTGACCTCATGCCAGGCACAGGACAGACGAGTCTGTCTCCTCCCCTTGTTTCCCTCCCTCCCAGGCCCCTGCACCGGGCAGGACAGAGCAGGCCTCACAAACTCGTCCTATTAAGATGCAGACTCGGACTCAGTGGGTCTGGCGGCCTTAGCCTGTATCTGTGACAAAGTCCAGGTGGGGCTACTGAGCTTGGGCCTCCTTTGAGCATCGAGGGCTGGAGCTCAGAACCTGGTAAAGGCTCTTAACGTGGTTGTATGGACAGACAGCTGTGTGGATAAATGAACAGCTATTATCTAAGAACTGAAGTAAAATGAGGGGCCAGGAAGCCTGGATTGCCCCTTGAGCTAAAGAATAGGCACAAAGGCCTTCTGCAGACATCCGGTGGGGACGGCACAGCAGGGGCTGTGGGTGATGCTCATGGCCGGTTTCCCTCCTTATGTTTCTAGAGTGGAGAAGTCAGGTTTTCATAAAGCGTTTGTTTTTATTGCACATCATATAAAATGGACAACACTGTATTTAAAACAGACAAGACACTCACAAGGATGCAGAGACCCAAACTCTTCTTTTCCAGGCCTTACCTGTGTTTCACTGCGCCCGAGGCTGGAGGCAGCTCTCACACACCAGCCAAACCAGGTCACAAAGAACGTGCTTGTTCTGGGGACGTCAGAGCTGTGCTGGGCCCTCCCGCACGGGCCAGTTGGGAGACTGCTGGTGACAATAAAGGTGTCGGGCGGAATGGTTGGGTCAGCAGAGTACCTGCGGCGTGGCAGGTGGGAGGCCTGTGGACACCTGGTCTGCTGGTGGAGGCTGGGTACAGAACCAGCTGAGAAGGAAGATGTTCAGGGCAAACTGGACCTGGTGTCCATCTCAAATGGACATACTGCAGCTGATGGGTGTAGAGAGCAAAAGATGTGCCAAGTCAGGCCTGAACCTGGCCAGCTGGCAGAGGCCCTTCTGAAACACACACTGGCCCAACAGGGATAGAGGGAGATAAATAGTGGGCTCACATAGAGGGGGGGAGGCCAGGGGCTCTAAATCCAGTGGGAGACATGCTCCAAATACCACCCCAGGAAATGGCGTGGAAAGGAAGCTGGTCCCTGTTGGCCACTTTCACAGAGGGGTCAGATGTGGTCCCAAGGCCCAGAAATGCTGTGGAGGCCTGGCTTGCTGAAGGGGTCGCAGACCCTCACAGGCCGCTGACGGGCACAGCTGGGGGGCGGCGGACTGGACCATCAGTTCTGCCTCTTTTTTTCTTGCCCACGGGCAGCCGCCTCTTCCTCTCGACCTTTTCCTTCCGGGCTGTGGCGGTGGTGAAGGTGATACAGTGGGCATCCAGGAAATCCAGCAGCTTCCTCGTGGCCATGCGGATGCCCTGCTGCTTCAGCTCCGCCTGCAGCTCCGCCAGCTCAAAGGGCTGGTAGAGCAGCACCTTGCGGTAGAGTGCTGGTGTGGAGCGGATGTAGCGCCTCACTGCCTCTTCCGCGGCCACTGCCTGGACAGCCGCCTGTGAAGCACTGACCCCCTCCTCACCCTCCTCATCTTCTGCAGACTCAAAGGCCGCTCCAAACTCACGGGAAGAACTGAAAAGAAGCAGGCGTTACTGTTTTGTGGCACCCGTTCCCTCAGTCCCCCAAGACAGGACCCTATTTGAAGAAGTATTTATGTCCCCTGTGGAGCTGGAGCATGGCATGATGAACCCCCAGGGCCGGGTCCCTGGCGCTCCAGCTGCTGGCCTGAGCAGGATCTTGTCCTCCACAGAGACTTCCCTCAGTGCCAGCAGGCCCCCATCAAGAAGGCATGCTGGGCTGGCCCCACTCCAGGGAGCACCCTGCGGGTTGACGATGTGGGAGCTCCAAAGACTGCTCAGGGGATTGCCTTGGAACCGCACCTGGGCTTTCCGTAGTTCAAACCCAGAAGGCACTGGGGCTTCTGGACATCCGCCATTAGGCATCACTAGTACCAGTGCTCAGACCCACTGGTCAAAGGACCTAGGAAGCCACTGGCCCTGTCCTTTGACCTGCTTACCTCTGTGAGCTTAACGAGCTGTCACTGCTGTCCACAGAGGTGGCCGTGGATTCCTGGGAGGCCGGGAGCTGGGCGTCACCATCAGGGCCTAAAGGCACCTCTTTGGCTGGTGACATATGGAGAATACCTCCACCAGGCTGCTTCCGATGTCGGGGACCCTTGGTCTTAGCTGGTCCCTTGGACCTCTGGGGAATAGGGTCAGACGTGGCCTGCAGCCTGGCACGACCAGCTGCCCTTGAAGCTTTGGAGGTCTTGGTGGATTGGATCTGGCCGCGAGGAGCCTCCAGGGGTACCTGTGAGGACTGGCTCTCGTCCTCGGAGTCGGACTCCAGCGTTTGGTGGGTGTACTGGAATATTTCCTTCAGTTTTAGGACCATCTGGCGTTTGGGCAGAGGGCGTACCCCAAACCTGAATGAAGAAACAGTTGAACTTCAGCAAAGAGCAAACAATTTTTAACAAATAATTTCATGCTGTAACTGAAATCTTAAACGCCTTTTATGAGCATTCAGAGCTTAGCGTCTATCCTGTGTGCCAATTGAGCTTACTCTGCAGAATACTCCAAAAGGGCCATCCCCATGTTCTGAACAATGGTGATGGTGATGACTTCCCTGGACCAATGTGAAGAGCGGCATTGATTAGGATAGGATAGTTTTGTTGTTCTCTTAAAAAATCATGTCTCGTTACTCAGAATGTTAAGGCCAGGGTCCTATCTCCACCCACATGACATATCACTTGATGGGTAACCTGGAGCCCCTTAGCTTCTTAGGGGCTGGGTAATTTGGGGAACAGCATGTGGAGAGCTGGTAGGCACACATGTGCCCCCCCCCACACACACACACACACAGCGACCCCCACACCAGAGCCCAGGGTGGATCTGATGATGGGCCCTACAGCTCACAACCTCGCTAGGACTGGTCACTTGCAGGACCAGTGGTCACCACTGACCACTAATGAGCAAGCTTTCAAGAACACTACCAACCTGTCCAGTTCCTTCTTTAGTACTGGCGTCTCCATGATGGAATACCGTGGCATTGGCGTTATGGGCACTTTTGGGGGCAAGTTCTTCCTCCGATTAGCACCTTCCATAAAGAACAAAAGAAATACGTTTTAGTAGGAGGGATCTGGGTTTACCTTTTCTGGCCCTATTGATGTAACCAAGAGAAAGATGTAGTTGAAGAAAGCCCAGTCCATTTGCTCTGTAAGAGTAGTTATGTCCACCCCCTCACAATCTGACTCTGGCATCATGTCTTCCTGTCAGAAAGCATCACCCAGCACCTGATAAGGGCCAGGGCGACCTTGTGCAATGCTGATACTGAGTGGATGCGGCAGAAGCACATGAGTGGTTGCCACAGGCTGGCGTGACAGGGCAATGGCAGGTCTGCTAATAAATACAGGGCCTATTTCTGGGTGATAAAAATGTTCTATGGCTCATTGGTTGAGCATTGACTTATGAACGAGAAGGTCATGGTTAGATTCTCGGTCAGGGCACATGCCCAAGTAATGGCTCGGTCTCCAGTCTGGGGCATGCAGGAGGCAGCCAATGAATTATTCTCTCTAATCATTGATGTTTCTATCTCTTTCTTCCTCTCCCTTCCTCTCTGAAATCAATAAAAAAATATATATTTTAAAAATGTTCTGGGATTAGTGGTGATGGTTGCAGAATATTGTGAACATACTAAAAACCACTAAATGGTACATTTTAAAGGGTGTATTTTATAGTATGTGAAAATGTCTCTATAAAGCTGTTATTTAAAAAAAGAAATGGGTATTTAAAAGATAAACGGGACAATTAGGAAAGAATGGACTTTGGTTCTTATCCTTTTTATGAGCATGGAGCCCTCTACGACTCTAATAAAATCAATAGGCTTTCTCAAAAAATGCACAACATTTTAGCCGAAACCGGTTTGGCTCAGTGGATAGAGCGTCGGCCTGCAGACTGAAAGGTCCCGGGTTCGGTTCCGGTCAAGGGCATGTACCTTGGTTGCGGGCACATCCCCAGTAGGGGTGTGCAAGAGGCAGCTGATCGATGATTCTCTCTCATCGACGTTTCTAACTCTCTATCCCTCTCTTTCTCTCTGTAAAAAATCAATAAAATATATATTTTAAAAAATGCACAACATTTTAATATACAATTTGGGAGAGTTTGTCATCTCAAATTCAGATTGAGGCCCTTGGTCTAAAGTGTACTAGAGCTGTTCTCATGGCATCACCTGGGAACTGGTTAGAAATGCAAATTCTTTACCCCAGACCTCCTGAAGCGGAAACTCTGGGGTGGGGCCTGGCCACTTGTTTTTGAAGTTCTCCAGGGAATTCAGAGGCCCATTCAAGGCTGAAAGTGCTGGTCAACGATGTCCAATTGGCATATGATTTTTTAAGAGGAAATGAAACATCAGGTCAAAGGCAGATGCTCTGTCTATAAGCTCTGCTTCCCTGTTAATAGTCACTGCTCAGTGTCACCCTGCCCTTCCTGGCTCTCCCTGGATCTGCCCGGCTGGGGAAGGAGCACCACCTTGAGGGGCCACTGGGTGCTTTGATTCTCCTCTCACAATGAAATGAGCTGGGAAGTGGCATCCTCCACTGAGGCCCCTAACAGGCCTCTCTCACAGGCCCATCTGTTGTTTTTAAATTGAGATGAAATTGACATAATAAAGTTTTAAAGTTTTAAAGAAATTGACATAATAAAGTTTTCAGTGGCACTTGGTATATTCACAGTGTTGTGCAACCACCACCTCTATCTAGTTGCAAAATGTTTTGATCCCCCCCAGAGGAAATTCCGTAGCCGCAAGCAGTCACCCCTTCTACTCCTGGCAACCAATAATGTGCTTTGTATCTCTTGGATTTGACTATTCTGGTTATTTCATATAAATGGAATCATACAATATGTGGTCTTTTGTGAGTGGCTTCTTTCATTTCACATGTTTTTAAGGTTCATCCATGTTGTAGCCATGTGTCAGTGCTTCATTACTTTTTATGGCTGAATAATATTCCATTGTTTGGATAGGCCGTATTTTATTTATCTATTCAATTAGTTGAGGGACTTGGGTTGTTTCTACCATTTATTTATTTATTTGTTTATTTATTTATTTATTTATTTATTTATTTTGTTGTTAATCCTCACCTGAGGATATTTTTCCATTGATTTTTAGGGAGAATGGAAGACAGAGAAACATTGATGTGAAAGAAATACATCAATCAGTTGCCGCTTGCATGAGCCCTGATCAAAGCCCGGGCTGGGGAGGATCCTGCAACCAAGGTACATGCCCTTGACTAGAATAGAACCTGGGACCCTTTGGTCCATAGGCCGATGCTCTATCCACTAAGCCAAACAGGCTAGGGCTCTACCTGTTAGCGATTATAAATAGAGCTGCTGTGAACATTTGTGTACAAGGATTTGCTTGAGTCCTGAAGTTTCTTTTGGATATATACATAAGAATGGAATTGCTAGATAATAATGGCAATTCTGTGTTTAATTTTGTGAGGAACGGCACTTGCCCAATCTTAAGGCATACCCGACACACTTGGGCCTCTTGTTCTGGAGTGGGGTCCATAGGCATGGATTTTTAACAAATGCCCAGGTGAGCTGAAGGGTCCAAGCAAGTGTAGAAAGCTCTGAGTTACTGGTTAAGAAGTATGTGTTTGCCGAGACTGGTTTGGCTCAGTGGTAGAGCGTCGGTCTGCGGACTGGGGGGTCCCGGGTTCGATTCCGGTCGGGGGCATGTGCCTCAGTTGCGGGCACATCCTCGGTGGGGAGTGTGCAGGAGGCAGCTGGTTGATGATTCTCTCTCATCGACATTTCTAGCTCTCTATCCCTCTCCCTTCCTCTCTGTAAAATATCAATAAAATATATTAAAAAAAAAAAAGAAGTATGTGTTTGATAGCAAGCCTATTCTCCCTCAACTACAGAGAGGATTGATTCTAGAAGGCAAGGAAGGGGCTTGTCACAGGTCAGCAGGTCCTTCAGCATTGCCACCCCATGTTGTCATTATTGATTTCCTCCAGAGTCCTTAGTGTAAAAGAATCAGCATAAGCTAGTCAGAGAAAGATAAATATCACATGATCTCACTCATTTGCTGATTATAATGAACAACATAAAATGATGAACAAAAACAAATCCAGCGACAGAGAAGCATCGATCAGATGCTCAAACCTCAGAGGGAAGGTAGGGGAGGGTGGGGGTAAGGGAGAGAGATCAACCAAAGGACTTGTATGCATGCATATAAGCATAACCAATGGACAGAGACACCAGGGGGGAGAGGGCATGTACAGGAGTGCGGTGGGGGGAGGGGGGAGGCAATGAGGGAATAAGGACACATATGTAATACCTTAATTTTAAAAAAAGAATGTAAAAGATAAACAACCCTCCCCACTACTCACTTGGCTTTTCTAATCCTTCTGATGTCTGAGCTCGATCAGTTCTCGGTGTCTGGGCCAGAGAAAGGGCCTCTGCAGACTTCTGTTCTCCATCCCAATCGTCCCACAGAGCTGAATTCAAGAAGCTCAGCCTGTTGCTCCCAGGGGAGCCGGCCTGAGGGGATTTCTCTTGAGACTTCCTCTGGCCAGTGCAGCTTCCTCGGATGGGGGTGGTGCTCAGGAGTGCTGGGGAGTGGCAGTCACCGCGGTCTGGGGCCTCCCTGGCCCTGCTGCCTGGGCTACTGGTGCTCAGGGGGCCAGTCCGCTCAAGGTTCAAATTATCAATTGGAATGGGTGAGAGGGGCTCCACATGCCAACAGCAGTCATCAGCTGGAATGGGGGGGCCGCTGTCCAACAGGGAGCTGCTGCTCGCCTGATGGGAGGCCACCTCCTGCTCATCTTCACTGTCCTCCACCTCCACCACTTCGCTCGCTGTGGCCTGAGTCGGCAGGCTGAGTTTAGGCAGCGGCGAGGGCTTCTGGAACTGCCCGCTGAAACCAGTGAGGCCTCCTGAGGCTGGACAGGGAGCCAGCACAGAAAAGTGCTTGTGGCGCCGGGGGCTGGGACTGGAAGGGCTTCTGTGATTGACAGGGACCAGGCAGGATGACGACGTCTGGTGCACAATTGCTGAAAACTTACTAGCGACTTTGGGTCCATCCCTGTTTTCTAATGGGGCCCTGGGCTGGAGCTGAGCCATTTCATATGCTGAAGTCCTGGACCCAAGACCCATGATTTGGGTCTGTGATGAGTGTTCATGGCTTCTGCTGCCGAGCGGGGTGGCAGGGACCAGCCACGAGGTGTCTGTGGTACTGTCCTCGTCTGGGCTGCTCTCGCGGTTACAGAACATCTGGGAGGACCCTCTGCCACCCACCGAGCCCGGGTTCCTTGACGGCCGCCTCTCCTCCTGCTGCACTGTGGCCTCTCTCTTTGGTGGGCTTTGGGCAGGTTCTTGATCTGCATCAACGTCAATGATGGAGAACAGGTCAGAGAACTTGGGGCTAACTTCTAAAACTTTTTCTTCCAGGGGACCATTAAAAACTGACTTTATTTTGGTTTGTTCTAGCTCTAGCTCTTCATCTGAATCCAATAAAAGGATAATCTCATCTTCTCTGTTCACCTTGGAGGGAGAATTCTGAGATCTGGAGCTCTGTTGGTCAGGTTTTGCCTGAGTTAGGTCGATGGATGGAGATTTTTCTGGTGAGGTCAGGGTCCCTTTATTTCTGCATTCCAGCATAGAACCACATTCTTCGCCTTTCTGGTTAAACAGCGTGAGAAGGTTCCGGCTCCTCTTCTGCTTTAATTGTGTGTCCTGGGAGGCCACCCTGGAAGCTGTGCCCTGAGACGGGGGCGCCGATGGGGATAAGTCATTTTTGTGATGAGGGTGAAGGTGTGGTTGGCGTGGACTCCTGCCCGGAGGGGGCTGTGACAGGAAGAAGCATGGCTGTGATGGTGTCTGCCGGCGACTAGAGCGAGGAGAGCTCTGTCCCCGCCTTTGTCTGATAGTGCCATTGCCTCTCTCGAGATTACTTGCTACTTGGGATGGTTCAGGGTGCCCTCCTGGAGTTAATGGAAAGGGCTGTTCGTCATTATCAACTGAGTACATAAAGCGTCCTTCCTTTTCCTCTGCCCAGCGGCCCTGAGGGGAGCGAGAGGAGCTGGTGTGATCCAGGACTTCCTTTGGGGCCTCTGCTTCCTCCTCTCCATTTGAACACTGGCCCTTGAGTGGCAGGAACATGGATTGTCTCTCATTTTTTCTTTTGCTGAGGCACTCATCTCTTCCCTGCCCACATGGTTCCATCTGTTCTGTATTTTCTGACTCTTCTTTAACCTGGATGTTTGCCAGGACTCTCCTAGAACCTGGACTGTCCTCCCCAAGCTGGTTAGTTTCTTCTTTGACCTCTGGAGCTCTTTCCCCCTGGAGCAGTTTTCTCTGAGTAGCAGCAAATTCATAAATTTCTTCCATTTCTGCTTCATTGACCTTTTCTCTATCTTCTTCAAGGCCCTCAGATTTCAACAAGGCTTCTGCTTCCTCCTCTTCACCTGCCCACATTGACCTCAGGAGTTCTTGGAAATTCTCTGCTCTGGTTTCACAATCTTCATCTTCCTTCTCCTCCCGTCTTCCCTCTGAATCCATCACGACAGATGCTTGTTTGCACAGGTGAACAAGCTCACTCACACCAAACCTGCAATAGGAAGCGCCATGCACCATCACCATCCTGCACAGAGGCTGCTGCCTTTATGCAAATATAAAGGGCACATCAGGCTGAGCCGAAGATAACAGCAGCCGGTGGTGCTACAAAACTGGGGAGCACATGCTGCCTTGCAAGGCACCCACAGCACTGTGACTGATGCAAACTAAAAGCAGACTAAACCTGTCATGGATCAGCCCAGGCCACTGAGTGTGCCAGCCTCCACCTGCTTGAAGGTTCTGTGGTCTCATCAGCACATTTAAAACCCTGGAGGCTGAGTCAGTGCTTCCGTAAGAATGCATTGGAGGGATGACATGGCCTTGAATGAACAAGTTTATTTTTTTTGTTTTTATCCCAGAGACCCTCACACCTTGTCAGCAGGTAGAACACCTTTTTTGTTGAACTACTTGCCACCTCTCCTGAGATACTGGGACTTGGGAAGGGACTGCTGTTGATTGATCGTAGAGGTGGGCGATCAAGGAGCAGCAGTGTTTGGGAAGAACTGAGGCTGAGGACCACCTTCTCATCACGCCTCGGTGGCTAAAAGCCACATGACTAGGCAGAGGACTCCTCAAGCAGCCTCGGCTCTCCTGCAAGGTCCATTTCTTTCCAGACTTCCTATCAATATGCCTTGTTCAAAGTCACCATTGGGCATAAACTTGGGATTAAAAGTGATAGAAAGGACTCGGCCATCAACCTGATAATCCTTGTCAGTTAATGTCAAAAGCCATGAAGTAAATGAAAGAACAATGCGGACCTGCAGGCCAGAGAACTGAGGTCAGGGGTCAGCTGGGGAGGCAGGCCAGTGTCAGCAGTGTAGAGATAATGCAGGAACGCACGGGCAGCCTCAGTGCTCACATCACTCAGCAGGACACGCTGGGTTCTCAGATCGCCATCTTCTACAGCGAAGAATCCTTCATTGTTTACCTGAGGGTGAAATAAGGTATAAAGGTTTACCGACTGGAAGGTCATGACTTGGGAAGAAGAAGATGGTCTTGGGTGGGTCCTGTGAGTCTCTATCTTATAGCCGTAGTTGGGGGATGAGCATTAGCCAGTGTCACTCCATTTGTTGACCAGAAGTTCTGTAGTTTAAGCTGTAAAACTTCTCTGTTTCAAAATCAAATCAGGGAAAGGTGCTCAAGAATCCAGTTGGTTCCCTCTTGACAGACACATCAAAGGCACCAGAACTTTCTGAGAGACCAACAACAGTTTCTTGGATTCCAACAACACAATATTCAAGTCTAACATAAGTCAACACAGAAATGTCTGTCAGTAGCTTAACTTTATACAGGTCAATTATAAATCTTCATCATTATGCAAATAGAGGGAAAAACAGTTCCAGGGGAGGAGGAAAGGATTTTTATTCAATGGGACAAGAAATCTGATGCTTGCCAATCCCAAGGTCATTTCCTCAGCACTTCCTAACCTCAAACCTGTCTTCTCCATGGAACTGTAACCTTATGGCAACAAAGAGGAAAAAACATTTAGGGGGAGAGCAGGGAGGAAGTGAGGTGAAGTGAGGTAGCTCAGGAGGATAGGAAGACAGAGACAGCCTGAGCAAAGAGTGATGAAGAAAAGAGGGGCAGAGAGGCAAGGAGAGGGAGAGGGAGACAGGGGAGTGAGGGGCCAATGGAAAAAGACAAAAATGCTCGAGGGGGATGGCAGGAGCTGCATGGAGGCGCAGCGTGTTCACCACGTACTTACATACTGAATGAGAAGTGGGCATCGGGCATAAAGCACAAACTTGTGGGCATACAGCACTTCCCCGCTGTCCATCTGAAACTGGACATCACTCAGGTGTGGGTTATTTACCATGGCACTGAAGTCAGCAACCAGCAAACCGAGAGAGAGCTGAGACAGGAGGAGAGCCGTCACTTCCATCTGTCACTTGCCTCTCTAACTGTGCAAGTTCCCCAACGAGGATGGTGGAGTGGGTAGGCGGGCACTGCACTCCTCTCAATAGGGTTCCTACATTAGGTCCACCTTTAAGTTACCTTAAGTCACTCAAGTGACACGAACAACAAAACACTAACTTCTCAAATTCTCTATCACACGGAGTTGCCTGGCCTAAAATGGGAGGGACCAGCAAGTGAAGAGGCGTGGCTATTCTAATAAAGATGAAGCTGCAGCAGTGGTTGGGGCTGTGTGAGCTAGGCCTGGTGTTCCACAAACTCTGCTGTGTGTCCCTGTAAAGAAACTTACCAGCCCGGTGTAACAGACGAGGCCCCCTTGGCTACGTGGATCAGGGACCCAGCTGACGGGAGCTCCGAGTCCCTTCTCTATGTGACATGGTCACCAGAACTTGGCGTGATACTGATATACTAATCGGGTGACATCCACTCTAAGGAAAACTAGCTTCTCCCCATTTCATCACCTAAGAACAAGGACTCTTAGGGGGAGGCCTGCCCAGGACCAGCACGTCGGAGGGGCACAGTGACTCATGAATGAATGAATGAATGAAACGTTGAGAAACAAATGCACAGAGCAGTCGGCTAAATGAGGGGATCTCAGAGTAATGGTGGCCCCCCTAGGCTGCCCCCATAAGTTCAGTGACAAAAGGGAAAAAGCCTTATGGTGGAGCCCCAACAGGGGGACAGGAGGTTCCTGTGGGCTCTTGCCTGGCTCAGCTCAAATAGTGTCAAGGATACCAGGGGACTCTTACAAAGGCTTGAAGGCCAGCAGTGAGCTGACCCCACTGAACATACGAGCACCAGCAGCCAAGACTACGGAGCCGGAGCAGGGTCAGGCCCACAGAAAGGTCCTTACCGAGGCCTGGCCGTCCGTTTCCTGGCGCTGCTCCTCAGGTGGCAGGACAAACCCAGTCAGTGGAAGGCCACCAGGCAATAGATCCATCCCTGAGAGAGAGGAGGATTCACAGGTTAAAAGAACATCACTTCCTGGCAATGTCAGCCTCCAGGGAAAGTGCATCAACGGTGGGCTGAGCTGACCCCAAAGGCGCCTGGGAAATTCTTTAGTCAGACTTCTTCAGTGAAAGTGATGCCCACAAACCACTCTTACCACTACCCCCTTCCAACAGAGAGGAAAAAGCAGTAAAATAAACATAACTAGCCCACCAGGACTCGCTCTGGATAAACGGCTCTGTCCTTGGTTAAATTTAAGGAATTTAAGATAGACTTACCTGTCTCACATTCACCTTGAGAACAAAATGAAAACAACTAAAGACTTCCCTTTCTCCCCATCATATGGGGATGAGTCAGGAAACCTCAAAAATGAGCTGCCTTCATGGTGTTGGCCACAGGGAAGTGAGGGCCCACAGGGCGGGGCTGGCCCAGGTGTCCCATCCTGTGTCTCACCTGTGGTCCCCTTTGAGTCAGCAGAACCCCCGCTGCAGGGCAATGGGCTGGCGCCTAGCCCCTCTCTTGCCAGGTCCATGAGGTCCTGCAGGGCCTGGTACTCCCTTTGGCTGGCGGAGGGTGACAGATTCCTGGGAGTGGCACTGTGGAGGGCAGGTGGCATGTGCACGCCCAGCTGTGGCTGTTCAGACAACACTGGTGGCAGCGTGGGCCCCTATGTGAGACCATGAAAGAAATTGGAAGCCAGAGTGACCACATGACTGCCATAACAGCCGCCACCCAGAGCCCAGCACAACCCTGGAAAGCTTTTCTTCACCATCTGTCAGCAGGCCTTTCTGTCACAGTGAAAGCCACGTCTGTGGTATTATATCTGCAGAAGGATCCCTGGGGGCCCCATCTTAATGTCATCTAAATGGTCTCAAGTGCGTGAGTACGGACTCTAGGACCACCTGCATCAGGCTTGTCTGGCTCCTGGGCCCCATCACAGATAGATTATGTCAGCCCCCTGGGGGCAGAGCCTGGGACTATGCATTTTAAACAAACTCTCCAGGAACGCAATACATTTGGGAACCAGTGGTCCTCCCCATTCTTACTAGGAAAGCCATCTAGTGGCTGCAAAGAGAAACAACACTATAGTTGACACCTCTAGGCTTCCTCCCATCCCCTCCCCTCCTAGACCTTTCTGTTCCCCAGCTGTTGATCCCCAGTGCCATAATCCTGGAGCTCCCAGCCCCTCAGAGCCCACACGCACGTATTCGGAGGGGACGGCGCACCTTGGTGGACTGCTGGGGCACCATGGGGGGCACCAGGCTTGCCGTATAGAAGGACTCCAGAGCCCAGTCTCTGGTCAGGGAGCTGCCCTCCCACAGAAAGTTCCGCTTCCCTTCAGGTGGTTGTAGGCTCCTGCTAGCCTTTTCCAGCTCTTCCTTTAAAAGTCTGCTCGCAGGAAGAGGTGGCGTGTTGGACAATTCTACTTCTTCCTCTGCAAAGAGCTGGGCCACTCGATCCTCAATCTGTCTTCCTTTGGTCTCCAAGTCCTGGACTAACAACTGCGGTGGGATAAGGGGTACTTTCTTCTTTCGACTCTTCTTCTCTAGAGAGAAACAAGTGACAGTCAATAACAGTCATCCACACAGCCTGAGCCCAGTGGAAACTTCAGCCAGAGGCAGAATGACAAGGCTCCCCCGGAAGCCACCACTTGTGGTCACACATACCTGCTGACAGTTTTGTCCTCTCGGGAAAAGCAGTTCCCAGCGGGAGCATTGCAGGTGCAACCTCCTGCTCCATCTCGGACCGGGAGAGAGCCATGGCCACCAGCAGGTCCTCAGACAGCACCTCATGCTCACTGACCTTCTGCCTCTTCTGTGGTTCCTTCTTGTTGGGGGCTCCCTTCCGCTTCAGACCTCCAACGTGATTGCTGAAGCTTAAAAGGCAGCCAAACAGAAAGGTTAGTAATGGCCAGAGGTTGGGAGCACTTCCTGTTCTGAGTCCCCATTGGACCAAAGAGGGCTGGGCCTTCTCCTCTGTGGGGGAAAGAGAAAAAGGGCATCAAGTGCCCCGGAGCTCACTATGATCATTCTGTGCCTCACGTAAGCTCACATGATCCTACACCACAAGTTCAGCACAGTCCAGACTCCAGAGGGTCTGGGTCCTTCGGTGTGATCCTGCCCAGCCAGGTTCTTGGTGGGTATACAACGCCGGCAGCGGTACTGCACCCCCTGGATGTGGTCATACCCTTTTGCTAGAGTCAATATTTGATGGCTCCAAGTCAGCACCCTTGATCCCACCAACTTCTGCCCATTGATACTTCAGATGCCCCTTAGGTGATCCTGGATATATTGGCCACGAAATGATCCCTTTCTCCTGCAGGGGCTGCAGGGCAGTGCCTCTGACCAAGGTCTGAAGGAAAGGCTTCTCAGCTTGGGCCACCATCTTGGTCAGGGGGCTCAGAGGCCAATGTGCAGGAACTCATTTGGTTCACAAGAGACTTACTGAAAGATTTTCTAGCTGAAGAGAACCTAAACTGCCTGCTGCCTTCCAATAGGCTGGGCAAGAGTAGAATAGTAAAGGTGAGAAAGAAACTAAGGACAAATTTAAGATCACCTTCCCTGCAGCTGAAGGGCATTCTGGATGCACCTCTGGCTTTCACAGAAGTGTGTGCTCTCTGCTGGGTCAGTGATGGCTCCAGAATCCCAGGTATAATCTTAGAAGATCTAAGTGAGCCTAATTTAGTTCTAACAATCTGGGAACCCTGCATGATAATCACTGCCTCCAAGAGAAAAAGGAACCACCCCAACATATCAGGGCCCGCCAGCAGGTAGGCTGTACCTAAGGCTCTTAAGTCTATGATGCTAGTGCTGAATGCTAAAATGCAGACAGGATCACCAGTGAAGACTCAGCCTTCATACTCCCCATCTCAGCACCGACCCAGCTCACAAGGCCAGAACCCGTGTGCAAGGCAGTGGCCAGGACAAACACCCTTGTGTGTGCTCTTGACAGCTGACCAAGGAAAGAAGTCCCAAATCCACCTCAGTCCAGGGCCAATACAGCCTGTGCTCCCTATAAGGTTACGATCTACTCTGGCATCCATAGCGACAGGGATAATGCAGCACAAAGCTGACCCTCTGCCACTTGTGTGTCTGTGGCTTGCACCCTGAAGACTTGTGTCATCAGCAGGGCCTCCTATGTTAACATTTACACATTTAACTCATGCAAATATTTTTTAAAGGCCTGTGGTTCTGTCTCACTAACTCTTTGAACTATGCTGAGCAATCTTATATTAATAGTATGAAAATCAGTCTTATATTAATAGTATGAAAATCAGACTGAGATGGAAGCGAGACTGTTCTACACATGAAATAGATGTAGTAAAGTGAATTAATGAATTCTTAGCTGCTGCAGAGGGCACTGACTGCAGGATCCTGGGAATAGAAAAACTCTCAGGAGGAAGGACCTTAAGGAAACCAGTCCACAGACATGCCCGCACCCACACAGACCACTTCAAAGCCAACTGGGATGCAGAATTTGTCTCCTATTCAATTCTGGTGGAAACTGTAACTGATTTCCACCTATGTTTCATTTCCATAATCTATTGTCCCACAACACTACATGAGACTATTTTATTTTTTAAATAAAGCAGAGTACTTCTTTGATTTTCTTCCTTGTCATTTGACTCACCTCGATGTCTGTGCTAGTGTGCTGCAGGTCCCCTCAGGCTGAGCTGTTTGCAGCCGCACAGCCTGGAGCAGGAGCTGGGGGTCAACCTCCATCTTCACTGCACACTGTTTCAAGTGACTGATTCTGCTCTTTGAGGTGAGAAATGGCTTGCCACAAATCGGGCATTCAGGGATCTGAGACACACAAGGTCTCAGTGCCTTTTCAGACTCATCCAAGCACCTGAAGGAAGACAGTAAACACAGGAGCACCACCTTCTCTGGTAATGCGGATTGATGCAAACATGGATCACATCCACATGACATGTTATGCGCCAAACCTTGTTCCCCAAAAGCCAGTCCTTCTACATAGCCTGTGATCAGCCTCCAGACATGGAATTTAGCTGTCTGTTAGCAAAGTTACCGAAGAAAGCAAGAACAGGTTGAACATGAACTTAAGAGTCACCATATGATCCAGCAATTCCACTCCTAAGTATATACCCAGAAGAACTGAAAACAGATAGTTAAGCAAACACATGAAATGCATGTTCATAGCAGCTCTATCCACAATACCTAAATAGTAGGAACAACCCAAATGTCAATCAATCGATAAGCAGATAAACAAGATGTAGTCTCACTATACAATAGAACGTCATTCCACCATAAAAAAAAGAAAAAGAATAAAACACTGACACATGCTACAACATGGGTGAACCTTATAAACACTATGCTGAGTGAATCCAGTCACAGAAGGCCACCTAGTATTTGATTCCACTCTGCCCAGAATAGGCAAATTGATAAGACAGAAAGCAGATTAGTGGTTTCCAGAGGCTGGGGCGGCAGGGTTCAACGGAGAGCAAGTGCTAATGGGTACAAGTTTTCTTTTAGGGGTGATGAAAATATTCTAAAATTGATCAGAATGGTTACATAACTGTGAATATTATTAGATGAAAGTCATTGAATTAATTATCCACTCTAAATGGGTGAATTGTATGATACGTTTTAAACAAAGTTGTTAAAAAATAAAAAGCAAGGGCAGGTTGACACCAACACCAGCTACTGTCACAGGAAGGTATTGATTCCCACTAAGCCACAGGGCCCTTGGCTCTGGTCCCGCCCACAGAAAGGTGGCTGCTGAGCTGCTCCTACCGGTTCACATGCTGCTCCCTTCGGGTCACGTTCATAGCAGAGAGGTTCTTTTGACAGATCTGGCAGAAGAACAGCCCCTTCTCCTCCAGACTGTCATCAGGTGCGGTGGCTCCTTCCTGCCCAAACTCCTGCTGCAGGGCCACGGCCACTGCAGCGTCGCTTTCTGTGGCAGGAGGCCAGGGCCCAGACCCTGTGGAGAGGACAACGATCCATGAGGATGAGCTCATCCTCACACCGTGGCACATCTGTCAGATCTCACGGAGCGCTGACAACGGGTGTAACGTGAAGACGACGCTGCCTCATGCCAGGCACCATCCAGTCAAATGGGACACTGAACGGGGCTCCTAGAATAAGACTTCTCAAACTTTAATGTATGTAAAACTCACCTGGGAATTTTGCTAAAATGAAGGTTCACATTATAAAGGTCCTGCATTTCTAACACCTCCCAGGCAAGGCCGATACTGGTGGTTCAGGACTACTCTGAGTATCAGGTCATAAATAACTTTCATTTTTCTCATTTCTGCTAAAGTCCGCTGCTTTGGACATGTCAGGTTTATAGGGCTTCTATTCCAACAAGTCTAAGTTTTCTCTTCAAAGTTCAACTTTTCCTACTACTCAGACTTTTGTTGACCATCCTGGGAGAACCAGGCCAGAGTGAAATGCCTGGAGATTGTTCCCAAGGTAGCTGTGTCCACCTCCGCAGCCCTCTATCACATCTGACATTGCTGAAGCAGACCCTCGTGTTCATGAAGGATGGGCCATGAAAACTTCATAAATCCCCAATTCTGGAATACTACTAATGGCCTAAAATGAAGAGATATGGAAGCAACTTAGTCACATGTAGGGGAGCACTGGGTTCACACGCTGGCTGAGCAATTCCTCTGCACCGCTTTGGGCGTTCAAGGACTGATGCCATGGCAGATGTGACCCTGCTCCCTGTGTGGACCTTTGGGGTAGCCTGAGAATCGTCAGTGCTTCTAAGGTGAAATCTGCAAGTGCAATACCAGAGACTATATGCTCCTTAACTCATAGGTCTGTCAGTACAGTTTCTTTCTATTTACTTTCGTTTTGTATATTTTCATCAGAGATGAGGATTCATATTGTTTAGGGGATAAAGAATGGAATCACCGGATATTATGTGCTTCTGGGTGTGGTATAATATGCAGTGTACAACACCTGCAAAGCACTGTTGCCAAACTGTTTAACCTGGGGCCCATGAGACCTCTTGTTTACTCAGTGTAATGCAACACAGGGATTGCATGAATGGGTTAAATGACATCATGTAGAAACAATCAAGCAAATCCAGAAAGTGGTAAATATAAAAAGACAACTATCCTGGACTCTTCAAAAAGTATCATTAAAAAAAAAAACACACCAGATTTAAATAACTCGGGGAACCAAGATGGCTGCATAGATGAATGGCTGGTCCGCCGCCTCATACAACAATTTAGAGGAATTAAATCTAATATGAAGGACATCTATCACCCAAAACTACAGGAAGGCTGGCTGAAAGAGAAAGGAGCGCAACCACTGAAAAGCTGAGGAGACGAGGCACTGAGATCGCGAATCCAGCTGGTGGCAGAGACTGGGATTTTTCAACCAGAAGGGAAAAAAAGTGTGGATCACTTTCACTTTGAAATCCAGTTTCTTGGGTCACGTGGGGGACCCAGACACCTACAGGGAGAAGCTGGTCTGTCGGCCAGCAGGTCTGAAAGTGAGAGTCTCTCTCGCAGAGGTGCGCACAGCACTGTTTACTGCGCTGGATCCCAGGGACACGTGGGGGAATTGGAAACTGGGAAGGGCTGATGGCAGCCATTGCGGTTAGCCACGTCCCAGCCTAGTGACGTCCTAAGATCCCACCCCACCCTGAGGCCCCACCCTGAGGCTCTGCCAGCACATTCTACAGACCCGCCTAGGCACCACACAGCTGCTTTTGCGGCAGCTTAAAGAAATAAACTGCAGCCAAAACCGGTTTGGCTCAGTGGTAGAGCGTCGGCCTGCGGACTGAAAGGTCCCGGGTTCGATTCCGGTCAAGGGCATGTACATTGGTTGCAGGCACATCCCCAGTGGGGAGTGTGCAAGAGGCGGCTGGTCGATGTTTCTCTCTCATTGACGTTTCTAGCTCTCTATCTCTCTCCCTTCCTCTCTGTGAAATATCAATAAAGTATATTTAAAAAAAAAAAAAAAAAAAAAAGAAATAAACTGCAGCTCCAGCAACTAAACCGCCAAGTCCTAAGCAAATGAACTGTACCCCATTGGTGATCCAGAAGCAGTGTTCCTAGTGGTCAGTTTCAACCCCTCACACCCATAAGTGACACATCCGGGAGACGGTCTCAGAGAGCACCAAGCCCCACTAAAACAAAGCGTGTCTCCAGTGCAGCAGTTCTTCCTCTAAAATGAGGAATCACAGAAACATGTCACAAATGGGAGAGAGGGAGGAAAATAAACTAATGGACAACACAGAGTTCAGAATCACATTTATAAGATTACTCAAGAATCTTCTAAAAACCTTTGAGAAACTTGATGAGACCTCCAAGAAGCTTGGTGAGACCTTAAAGAGAACATCAAAGAAATGGAAAAGGACCAGTCAGAAATTAAGCATACAATATCTAAAATAAAGAATATATAGAAACTCAACTATAGATCAACGTACCTCAAGAATCAAACCAAAGATCTGGAATATAAGGAGGATAAAATAACCCAACCAGCGATGCAGAAAGAAAAAATAATCCCGAAGTGTGAAGATAGCCTAAGAAACCTCCGGGGCGGCTTAAAGTGCACCAACATCCAAATATTTGGGGTGCCAGAAGAGAGAGACCAGGATATTGAAGGCCTACTGAAAGAAATAATGAAAGAAAACTTTCCCTACCTGGTAAAAGAAATAGACTTACAAGTATAGGAAGCGCACAGAACCCCAAACAAGAGGAATCCAAAGAGGAACACACCAAGAAACATATTAAAGATACCAAGGGCAAAGGACAAAGAGAGAATCTTACAAGCAGCAAGAGAAAAACAAGGGAGCACCCATACGACTGTCAGCTCAACAGAAACTATGCAGGCCAGATGGGAGTGGCAAGAAATATTCAAAATGATGAACAACAAGAACCTACAACCAAGACTACTCTATCCAGCAAAGCTATCATTCAGAATTAAAGGTCAGATAAAGAGTTTCACAGACAAGAAGGAATTCATCACCACCAAACCAGGATTACATGAAATGCTGAAAGGTATTCTTTAAGAAGAAGAAGAAGAAAAAGGTAAAGATAAAAATTATGAACAACAAAAAGACATCAAATACATATCTACCAACAAGTGAATCTAAAAATCAAGTGAATAAAAAGTCTGATGAACAAAATGGACTGGTAAATATAAGAGAATCAGGGACATAGAAAGGGATTGGACTAACAATTCTCAGGGGGAAAGGGGTCTGAGGGGTGCAGGAAGAGATTGGACATAAACCTTACACCTATGGATGAAGACAGGATGAGGGCACGGGGTGGAGTTGGGAATCAGATGAAGGGGAGCTATGGGGAGGAGGGGGGAAAGAGGAACACCTGTAATAATCTGAACAATAAAGATTTTTTATAAGAAAAATAAATAAATAACACCAGTTTTAACTGGCTGCTCAATGGTTAGACCTTTGGCCCATGGATTCGATTCTGGTCAACGGCTTGTACCTCAGTTGCAGGCTTGATCCCAGCCTCAGTGGGGCACGTGCAGGAGGCAACCATAGCAGTGTCCCTCTCACATTGATGTTTCTGTCTCTGTCTCTCCCCCTCGCTTCCACCCTCTGAAAATCAATGGAAACCGAAACCGGTTTGGCTCAGTGGTAGAGCGTTGGTCTGCAGACTGAAAGGTCCCGGGTTCGATTCCGGTAAAGGGCATGTACCTTGGTTGCGGGCACATTCCCAGTAGAGGGTATCCAAGAGGCAGCTGGTTGATGTTTCTCTCTCATCGACGTTTCTAGCTCTCTATCTCTCTCCCTTCCTCTCTGTAAAATATCAATAAAATATATATTTTTTTAAAATGAAAATCAATGGAAAAATATCCTTGGGTGAGGATTAAACTACAACAAAACCAAGACAAAGGGACTGTTCTAGAGTTCAGACCTTAACAGACTATTGGTTGTAGCCATATGCAGTATGTGAACTTGTAGTTCTGACAAATCCTTGGAAACTAGCTACAAAAACTATTCTTGGGATAACTGGGGAATTGGATACCAGGAAATATTAGGAAATTAGGTGTGACAATGATATCTAGAAACGTAAAAGACTAATATGCAATGTGTCCCCTTAGAAGTTTGACAGGGAGTTGGATCAATCTCTATAATGTGCACTAACCACCAGAGGGCAGTGCAGAACAAAGGAAGGCCCCAATCAGCTCTGATCGCTGGCCAGGCATAGGAACCCTACCTGTGCATGAATTTCATGCACTGGGCCTCTAATTGTGATTATAAAGGAGAACCCAGGGGTAAAGTGTCATGATATATTTAACTTACTTTCATATAGTACAGAAGAAGCATATACATTTATAAAGACATAAAAAATATATGGTAAAATGTTAACAATTGTTAAATTTAGGCTGAGGATATAGAGTTTGCTGTAATATATTTTCAGTATGGAAAAAATTTAAAATTAAAATTAAAAGTTAAAACAAGAGGAAGAGGTACCTTGTCAAAGAAACTAAGTGAGAAATGACCCAAGAGACCCTTTGTTCTCTGGCTAGACGACACAAAGTGGCAAAGGTAGAAAGCCAGCAGAGGCCAGTTTGGCTCAGTGGTAGAGCGGTGGTCTGCGGACTGAAAGGTCCGGGGTTCGATTCCGGCTAAGGGCATGTACATTGGTTGCGGGCACATCCCCGGTGGGGGGTGTGCAGGAGGCAGCTGGTCGATGTTTTTCTCTCATAGACTTTTCTAGCTCTCTATCTCTTTCCCTTTCTCTCTGTAAAATATCAATAAAATATAGCCGAAACCAGTTTGGCTCAGTGGTAGAGCGTCGGTCTGCGGACTGGAAGGTCCCAGGTTCGATTCCGGTCAAGGGCATGTACCTTGGTTGCGGGCACATCCCCGGTAGGGGGTGTGCAAGAGGCAGCTGACCGATGCTTCTCTCTCATTGATATTTCTAACTCCCTGTCCCTCTCTCTTCCTCTCTGTAAAAAAGCAATAAAATATATATATATATATTTTTTAAATATCAATAAAATATATATATTTTTTTAAAAAAAGGTAGAAAGCCAGGTGGCAGAAACACAATGAAGGTTGGTTTCTTCCTACTCCCTTTTTCCCTAATAGATCTTACGCCTGTTGGGAAGACAAAAAACTCCCGTCATACCGTTCTCCTCCATTATCGCCTCTCGAGGGTCCTTTGGAATATTTTCCTCAAGTGCGGGCAGGAAGGAGCACCCTTCTGAAGCATGCTTCAAACGCTCAGGGTCTGCTCTCTTGAACTGCTGCATTCGCTGTAGGACCATCTCAGCTGCCCGGGGTTTGGAAGGACTTGGCACCATAGCAGTCAGACAGGGAGGAGGCTGGGAGTCGCCGTTAGGAGCAGCCTCTGCAGAGGAAAATATTCACGTGTCTGTTCTAGCTGGAGAAACAAAAGACTCTGCCTCCGAATATAGGTCAGACCCAAGTTTCAGAGGGGTCCTTTAGCAACTAGTTTAGGTTTAACTCTCAAGTGTGAATAGGACTGATTGGTAACCTCACTGTTTATGGTAATATCAATGTACCTGTCATAGGCAGGAAAGGGAACGAAGAGTGACTGTTAATGAGCACAGGGTTTATTTTGGGGTGATGAATATGTTCTAAGATTAGGTAGTGGTAATAGTTGCACAACTCTGTGAATATACTAAAACCATTGAACTGTACACTTTAAAGGAGCAAATTTTATAGAATATGAATATCTATTAAACTGTTATTTAAAAAATATTAATAACAAACGTATCTTTCTAGGTCAGAAGTTCTCCTTTAACTTGGTGTCCACAGAGGCCTATAGTGGGGATCCGTGAAGTCCCTTAAGTTATTCATCAATTTGGCAGGTATGTGTGGGGGTGCAGTTTTCTGGGGGAATCACGCATACCTTCACTAGACTCTCAGACGGAGCATGAGGGACCAACAACATTTCAGCAACATTACTGAAGCCTTACAACAGTCTCTGTGAGCTAAGTCCTTACCACCACTCCACTGAGAGGTCATGCTGACCATACTGTGTAAAAAAACACATTAAAATCAGGAAGTGAAGGTGAGAAAAATGTAGAAACACAACTCAGGTGCCTAAAGACCTAGTGCTGTATTATATATGCAAAGTGGTTTTCAGCTGTGCGTGAAGAATGTATGCTAAGCATACGGTTTAGTACATCAAGGGCAGGAGAGTAAGAAAGCTACAAACAAAGTACTCCTCTTCCCCCACCCTCCCTCCCTCCAAAAATGGAAGAGTTGTTGGGAGGAGAAAGGAAGAATTGAAGATTCTCCTGGAATATATGGTATCCACTGTGAAACAAATTCAAGAAAATGGGAGAAGCACCATTATTTTCATGTTCATATAACTCATGTCTACTAGTATAAAGTAAACATTAATAGGAAATGAAAAAGGGCCCCAAACATAATCGGGTAAAAATTCACACAGGGCTTATATATTTTTTATGACTATCATTTAAAACAGGAGACAGCAAACTATGGTCCTCAGGGCTGCCTATTTTAGTAAATGAAGTTTTGTTGGAACACAGTTCATTTACTGGCTGTTGTCTAGGGAGTTGGGGAGTTGACAGAGACCATACGGCTTACAAAGCCCAAAAAATTTACTACATGGCCCTTTATAGAAAATTTTCCAACTCTTAGTTTAAAATAGTACAAATCACCTCTGGTTTCCTCTGTGGAAGCTCTGGCAATGTTCCCGACTGGGTTACCTGTCTGCGTGCTCCATGCACCCCTCCAGAGCATGGCAGAAGCAAGCACACGTCCCTCCCCATTCTCAGAGGGAGCTGGTTCACTCTCCTGCCTCTTGGGTACCCCTTGCTTTTTTGTCCTTGTGGCCTGGCTACCAGGTCGAGCTTTCCTCTCCCTGGGGCCTTTAAGGGTTTTGCTCTTGGAAGCAGCGGGTTTGCTTGTTAGCTGAGCGATGTTTGAGGACTTTTTTGTCTTCCTTTCCGCTGACACTTCCTTGGTGCCGTTCTTTTTCACCCTTTGGAAAAAACTGGCACAGAGTTCTTTAAAGTCGTCATCTGACTCATCCATCATCCGATCAGTTTTCAGGCTTTCGGAGGAGTGTGGGTCAATCTGGGGGTCCAAGAATGAGCCTGTCTGGGCCTTATTCAGAATTACAGCTTCATTAGGGCTCCTCTTTAATTCTTACTGAGATACCTGAAGAGTTTGCAAAATTGAATAAAAAGTACTGCTTTTCCCTCCATAATAATTTAAAATGTCTTTCTTCAAATTGTGCCTGTGTTAAACAGCATGTTCAAAGCTTCCATCTGTTAAAGTTCACATTTGAGAGGTTTTGTTGTCCAATATTCTGAGATAGAATACAATGAACTTGTTGCTCAGGCGATTCTTTAATATCTCCATGGTGATAAAGAACATTTGGTTCATTTAACTTCACATCTGTGGAAAAAACAAAAGCATATAATGTAATTAGAGAGATATTGTCATTTCCTGCCATTTCTTCCAGGAGTGTGTGGAGTACAGGAGTAACAATATCTTTGTCAATACTCCGGTGCAGTCTGATTAACACAGAGCCATCATCCTATAGGACATCAAAAACAACCAAGGGATATGGGGGCGTGGAGGGGTGCCTGGAAATCTATCAAAGCATGTATTTTCATAGGCAGAAAACCTTGGGCATCTTGAAAGAATATTGCTTTTGCTGAAATCTGGGGAATGAAGGGCAGCACCACAAAAACATGATGATTGCCAAATCCAGAAAAACTATCAGAGGCTCTATCAGCAGGCAATGTAATGAGAGAGAGAGAAATGGGAATGAATATGTGCTTGAACACTCAGGAGACAGGGACAAAGATAGGAACACAGGAGACTCATCCATCCTTCATTGATACAACCAACTTTCCAAGTAAAAAAAGGCCACTTTCCCCATCCTCTCAGCCCAGGAAGAGCTCTCCAACCTCAGGTTGCTAGAATGCTGCCCAGTGCAAAGGTTAGGCCTTATGGGCATGGTTACTTACATCAGCACTGTTTAGTGGGTTTTCAAAAATCAATATTGAATGACTCAATGGCAGAAAGTTTATTTCAAATCCAATAATGCAATCTCCGCTATCCAGTTAATCCAATTAATCGCCTATTTTTCCAGAGCTGGGCAGACACACCTACCTCAAATCTACTTAGCATGGCAGACTCATTCACATCTTCCATGTAACCCTTTAGAGAAGCTTCCCCTCATCCTTTAAGTACAACCTCTCCACCTCTTGTTTTCTTTCATCACAGTTTTCACAACAGCATTTATCACAAGTTATACTCATATGTAATAGGTAACATTTAATGAATGCTTGCTGTATGTCAAGCACCAGTCCAATTGCTTTACAAGTCTAATTCATTGAATCCTTACAACAATCCTATTGCATAGAATCTACAGTCCTCCCTTCTTTACAGCAAGGAATCAAGCCCATGAATGAGGAACTGGCTCATGTTCACACAGCTTCTGAAGTGGCAGAGCTGGGATCAAATCCAGGCAGTGTGGTTCCAGGGCATCAACTCCTGTGTTTTTATTCATTTACTTGTTACCTGCCCCTTACTAAGCTCAAAACTTGAGGAGGGCACAGATTCATCGATTTTACTTCATATTCTCTTTGGCTGACAGGCATCGGACTTGGAAAAAGTGATCGACAATTATTTAATTAACTGCAAAGAGTTTGCTTCTAACCAGAGGGAAGAGACGGTGGGGTTGGAGAGAAGGCTTCAGGGAGAACCGGGGTCAGTGTCCTAGTGCTTGGAACGTCGGGCTAACCAAACCGAATTTCATCCTATTGGATGCGGTGAGCTAAAGCAAACTCCACCCTCCGCACAGCTCCGTCTCCACATCTCTGTTGTTAACAGTCTCTCTCCTATACGTACGCAATCGGTATTTGCTTAAGGAAGTAGCGGCTCCTAGGAGACGGCAAGTTCCCGGAGAGCCGGCGGCGGGTGCCTCCTCAGGGCCGTACCCACCGCGGCGCCGAGCCCACTGCACATGCGGGATGAATAGGCAGGTGAGGGGCGGGGCCCGCCCGCTCCCCTCCATCGGCGACACAAGGGAAACCGGCCGGAGACTCCATCCGGAGAGATGCTGCCGAGGACTCCGCCGGCGAACTAGGATCGCCTAACGGACCCCCGGGCAGTGACTCCGTGGGTATCCGGACGCCCCCACCTCTCCTCCCTTCAGACAGCCCCGGCCTCCTCCATCCAAGCGCGGCTCCTGCGTTTACCCGCAGCTGGAAGCGGGCGAGAAAGGATCCTCCGCCTTCGGAGAGCGAAAAAGGCCCGAGATGTTTGGCCCTTCTCCCAATTACACACTCCTAGCCCCAACGCCCGGCCCCTCCTACCTCCGGCGCCGCCGCGGCACCCTCTCAACGGCGAGCCTCGAGCCTGCGCATGCGCCGCTTGGCTGCCCCGCCGCTGACAGTTGCGCAGGCGCAGAGCGGCCGGGGAGCTCTGCTTCCCATCGTCCTCTGCGGCCTGGGCGCGCAGCGAAGGGTGCTTCCGGAGGGCGTGAGGCGTCCAGGGGCGGGCGCGGCGGTAAAGATAAAGAAATTAGCTGAAACCGGTTTGGCTCAGTGGATAGAGCATTGGCCTGCGGTCTGAAAGGTCTCAGGTTCGATTCCGTACAAGGGCATGTACCTTGGTTGCGGGCCCCTCACCAGTAGAGGGTGTGCAAGAGGCAGCTGATCGATGATTCTCTCATCGATGACATGATTAATGCACAGGGACATGGCTGGGGTAATGTGAAGCACTGTTAGAAAGGTGGCACTAACTTTTCTCCAAATTTAAAATGAGGAGCCTGAGTCTAATTAAGACTTAAATCTCTTAGAGGCCAGGGAAGAAAACCTTCCCTTGTCGCCCAATATGGCCATACAGCATTTTAAGTGAAATGAGTTAGCTGAAGTGTAGAGAAGGGAGTGTTTCTTAAACCTGAGATTCTCAATGGAATCACTTATGGAATATTTTAAAACTGAAATGCTTGGATAACACCCTTATAGCTGTTGAATAAATCTTGGGCAGAGTTTCTGACCTGTGTCTTTTGAAAGCTTTACAGATGATTTTGATGGCCTCTAGATTATAATATATTTTATTGATTTTTTTTACAGAGAGGAAGGGAGAGAGATAGAGAGTTAGAAACATTGATGAGATAGAGTCATAGATCAGCTGCCTCTTGCACACCCCCCACTGGGGATATGCCCACAACCAAGGTACATGCCCTTGACCGGAATCAAACCCCGGGCCCTTCAGTCCGCAGGCTGACGCTCTACCACTGAGCCAAACCGGTTTTGGCTCGCCTCTAGATTATAGACTGATTGGTCACTACATTTAACCAATACTTACTGAACAAATTCTGTAGGCTGAGTATAAAAGAGATCCTAAAAACTGGGTTAGACACGATTCCTCCCTTCAGCTAACAAAGTTCTAGGACAGCTTTCTCTTTGGGTCAAGGTGAACCATGAGAGCCCCTTGCCCTGGGCCTTCTTGTGATTTATCTCCAGCAGAAGCTCTGAGGTTCACATTCTTCCACTAGATTTAAGCTGAAGGACAATGTCCAGAAACAATGTTATTAGGTCCATGTTATTTCAATGGGAATACTACATGTTCCCTGCCAGCATTTGTGGCACAACTGTACTGCCAAAACACATAAGCCAGGAACATGAAGGAACATTCGCTATATTAAAAGGTCATGATTGTCCTTGTTTGATAAACCTTCCAAGGTTTAACAGGAAGAGAAAATGAATGCAGAAGTTTGTGGAAAAATTAAGACACAATGTAGTCTAAACAGAGGCTCTGTTTTCCATGCCCATAGGAGTAGATCATTTTTAGGTATAGGGGAAGTAGGCAAAGGTTGAATATGCTATTACCACTTCCTCACCACCCTGGAATATTTTTGGAAACTTTTTGAATCTTCCACGGAGTTAATGTTTTAAACAGTTATGTGGAAGAAGTGAAAGGCCCTTGTCCCAGTTCTGTGGTTTAGTTATAAATCACAAAACCAAAACCTTCCTAGCTCCCTCTCATTTATTTTGGCAAGTATTGGGTAGTGGGCAGATTGAACAAGGGAAAAATTGTCTTCCCACTGCTTTGGTCATATAACTTTTATTTACTGTTGTATAATACTGTTCTCTACACTGCCAAAATTCTCTCAAACTTTTATTTACTGTTGTATAATACTGTTCTCTACACTGCCAATCACTCATAATGTGCCATCTTCCACTTACTATTAAGATGGCAGTACTCCTAAGTGACCTACAGATTGAGTGTAATCCCTGTCAAAATTCCAGTAGTTGTTTTTTGGTGTCTAGATCTGTTACTTCATTGGAGACTGCATAACAATGATATTCTAATTATAATTTTGTTTTCAAATATTAGCTGGAATAATTTTATAACACCAGTCTTCCCCTTCCCTACTATTTTTAAAAAATATATTTTATTGATTTTTTTTCACAGAGAGGAAAGAAGAGGGATAGAAAGCTAGAAACATCGATGAGAGAGAAACATTGATCAGCTGCCTCCTGCACACCCCCCACCTGGGATGTGCCCGTAACCAAGATACATGCCCCTGACTGGAACCGAACCTGGTACCTCTCAGTCCGTAGGCCAATACTCTATCCACTGAGCCAAACTGGTTTCGGCCCCCTTCTCTACTATTCAGTTACTATATTGTACAGGTCATATAGGAAAGGCAGGATAAATCTTTCCTTTGTCCAGTTTTTCAAAGTAATGAATTGGTTCTCTGTCATCCCCAGAAGGTGACCAGTTAGTTTTCTTTTTATTTATTTATTTATTTTTAAAATATATTTTATTGATATTTTACAGAGAGGAAGGGAGAGAGATAGAGAGCCAGAAACGTCGATGAGAAAGAAACATTGACCAGCCGCCTCTTGCACACCCCCTACTGGGGATGTGCCCGCAACCAATGTACATACCCTTGACCGGAATCGAACCCTGGACCTTTCAGTCCACAGACCACCGCTCTACCCCTGAGCCAAACCGGTTTCGGCATTAGTTTTCTTTTTAAAACAGCATGATTGAGCCCAGCTGGCGTGGCTCAGTGGTTGAGCATCTACCTATGAACCAGGAGGTCATGGTTCAATTCCTGATAAGGGCACTGAAAGGTTGTAAGGTCCCGACGGAGAGGTTTGTAAGATCCCAGCTGAGAGGTAGGCGGCGCAGAAGCAAGACACGGAATCCAGGCCATTAAGAAGGGGGTTTAATCTGCACTCCCGGGCGAAGCTCTCTGGTCCGAGGGTGGGCCAGGGAAGTTCGCGCCCAAAAGCAGCATAGGTATCTCTTTTATACAGCTGTTTAGGGAGGGGAGGGAGGAGGGCATGAGAGGTGTGGAATTCCTGCCTCGGGCCAGGGGTCCAGGAAGGCTCTAGGAAGGCGCCAGCCAGCCAGCTATCTTTGTCACCATCCATCCTGCAGATGCTTGCATCTGCCCTGGGCTATACCCCCTGCCTCAACCTAACAGGCACATGCCCAGGTTGTGGGCTCTATCCCCAGTAGGGGGTGTGCAGGAGGCAGCCGATCAGTGTTTCTCTTTCATCAATGTTTCTATCTCTCTCTGCTTCTACCTTCTTCTCTGAAATCAATAAAAACATATTTAACAAACAAACAAAAACATGATCAGCATGCTCCCCCTCTCAGGAGCACACCTGCACCTTTCCTTTCCCCTTCTTTTTTCCTCAGGTTCGTTGCCTTTGCCTTTTTCTCTCCTAAGCTCCAAGAGCCCTTCTTTTGTGTATATAACCTGTTTCCTGAGCCTACACAGCCCAGTTAGCTCACTTCTACTACTCCTGTATCTTTTAATAAACTTTATCTTATAATTTGAAAAAAAAAGTGCATCATTATCAATTCATGGATTTAAATTCATTGATAGTTTTCAATTCATTGAAGTTACTATTCTTATTGAAGCTCAAATGATCCCATCTTTAGCCAGTGGGAGCCTCTTTAACTTGGCTCCTGATTTCTTTTGACACAGTCCTAGTAGTCATTGGTTGCCTCCCTGATATCTGGTGTAGGGTAGACACACTTTTACCTTTACCCTCTTAGGATTTTTTGTCTGGGTCAGATCAACAAGAGAAAAGCATACACATTTATGCAATGCAAATTGTATGTGACACAGGAACCTTCATAAGGAATGAAGACCCAAAGAAATTACAAAATTTACTTGCTGTTATATTAGGTTAAACAGAGAGAGACAATTGTGGAAAGTGACTAAACTGTAGGGAAATTCTATGAAAGAATAATTATTTTTTTAACAAAGTCTGTTTGTGTAGCATGCTCTCAGTTTCAGCTTCTTGATGATAAGAATGTTACTTTCCTTCTGGTATTGGGAGGACATCTCTCATATGAGAATTTCATCTACTTTTGAAAAAAAAGAAGAGCAGAATGTTTTTCTTTTTTTTAAATATTCTTATTGATTTCAGAGAGAAAGCGGGAGGGAGAGAGAGATGGAGATATCAATGATGAGAGAGAATTATTGATCAACTGCCTCCTGCACGCTCCTTACTGGGGATCTAGCTTGCAACCTCGGCATGTGCCCCTGACTGGAATCGAACCTGAGGACTCTAGTCCGAAGGCCTAGCTCTATCCACTGAGCCAAACCAGTTAGGGCCAGAATATTTTTCCTGTACTTGCTGTTTTCAGTTGCATTTAACACAAATCACCAATATGCCAAAGCTGCTTATTTTGGAGTTGCAACTTTCTGTACTTCTCCACTGGTATGTCATGTTTAGGACTCATCTTATACATTTTCTGACCCCACTGGTATGTCATAATGTTTAAGACTTATACATTTTCTGACCCCAAACTTGGAATCAGGTATTTCTCCAAGAAACCTTTGTTTCTTTTCATGGGAAATGGTCATTCAAAACCATAATCTTTATTAACCACTGTTTACCAGTATTTACAATAAAATAAACAATATACAGTTGGTTGGGTAACATTCTGTTTACTACAAAGCTATTGTTTTTCCTGGTTTTTGTTGAACCAGTACCCCCAATACTGAGACCAAGCCTACATGTAAAGACTGAGTTGGAGTAAAGAGAAAACATGAAGACCAAGAGTTTAGATTATAAAAAGTTTGTTCACCCATTTATTCCAGCAGGCCCTAAACTGCCAAGGTCTCTAACAGTCTGATTAGGTATCCATGAATAAAGTCTCACACTTTCCATGACTCTAATTTTTAGCAATATAACACAGGGATTTCAACTTCTTGTAAAGGAATATTTTACGAGGTAAAACCTTTAAGTGTTGCTTACTTAATTAGAGCACATCAGGGTTTGCCTAGTTTTCTCATTTGGGTGAGGAGGTTATTGGCAGTGATAAAATTTTCTTCTTAAGGGTTTTGCAAATAAACTTGTAGATATGGATCTGATATATCTACTTTAAATTGTCCAATTTAAACTGCTTACATTATCTATATAACTCCCAATTAATCACAAATTATCTAATTTCAAAGGTTAAAAGCTTCAGGAAAAAATTTAATTCAAATTCAAATAATTTTCTTAGGTTGCTGAAAATGATGGCAGCTCAGAAACATGAACTTATCTATGGTTGTGAAATGGTGTTTTGGTAAAAAAAAAAAAAAAAAGAAAGAAGAAGAATAAAGAAAATCATTTACATATGTATACACACCTACCCATCCACCCACACCCCCCAAAAAAACAAAACCCAACAATGATCCTTTGGCACATACAAATTCTGACTGAGTAATGACTATGCAGATTCCCCCCAACATTTAGAGAAACTTCTCTAATGCAGAGGGAAAAAATACAACAACATGGTATCAAATGTTCTTTTCTGATAAAGGAAGCAACTACAGAGAGCTTCTGTTCAAAGTAACCAGTGCTACAGATGCAACCTCCAACTCCCAGCACTACTTCCAAACAAACACATCAAACTTGATTTTCATTATAATGTAGTTCTTTCTTCACACTAGTAAGTCAAAAAAACCAAGACCCAGATTTTATATATATATGTATAAATATGTATAAAAAACAACGCAAACAATTATTGGGCTTCATCTTCCGGACAAGAATGCCAAGTTAGTCTTTCTTCATAGAAAGCAATCACAATTTGAGGACACTTCATATTTGCCTCTTTTGCCAGCACCAAATCTGCCCCGTCGGAATCTTCCCACTTCATAAGAAACATTAACTCCCCACTGCTGTCTGTGGCACCAATTATTCGTTCAGGATCAAGACCTCTGGCAAAGCCTCTTGTTTTATCAGCAGCATCTCTTTTCTTCTTTGATTTGCTATCATCAGATTCACTGTCAGATAAAGACTTTCTTTTTGTACCATCTTTTTCTTTACCAGCTTTTTGAGAATTAAATGCTTCAATTAACTCTGGACAATCTAAATTTTCTTCAGGTTCCCAAGAATTGTCAGCATCTGTGAATCCTTTCCACTTCGGGAAATACTCTATCTTCCCATGCACTACACGTCGGTCCAATACTTTTTCCACTACAAATTCTTCAGACTCTGCCTCTTAACTTTTTTACTCTTTCCATTCTGTTTCTTTCCCATTTTTTGTAATGCAGTTTTATTGGAGGCCATTTTTTTATTGCAGACTGGAAGAGCTGTTACTCCGTGTGATCGCTGGAGAGAGAGAAAGACACCGACTTCACCGCCTCCTGCAGCTCCGCGTCCCCAGTCTCCGGCTTCTCCGGCCCAGCACGCCTTAAAAAAAAATTTTTTTTAATTTAAATTTTTTTATAGTGTAATATGTCTACATTGTTAGATCATGCAGCCATTACATAATATTAGTCTCTTCCTTTTAAACCTAATTTAATCTTAGTTCCACAAGTAACTATATTTAACTCACCATCATTTTCTTATGTTGATCTTTTCTAGACACTAGATCATTCTCTAGTACATTATTTAGCACTCATGAGAACAATATTCCTTGAGTTCTTGCAAGGCAGTGACAGTTGGTGCCATATAGCCAAAACCAATTTGGCTCAATGGATAGAGCGTCAGCCTGTGAACTGAAAGGTCCCAGGTTCGAATCCGGTCAAGGGCATGTACTTTGGTTGCGGGCACATCCCCAGTAGAGGGTGTGCAGGAGGCAGCTGATAGATGTTTCTCTCTCATCGATATTTCTAACTCTCTATCCCTCTCTCTTCCTCTCTGTAAAAAATCAATAAAATATATATATTTTTAAAAACAGTTGGTTGGTGCCATATATACTTGAAGATGGTTGGTTTTGCTGGACAGAAAATCCTTGGATCTCATTTTCTCCCCCCTTGAATATTTTAAATCTATGACTCCCATTTTCTTCTGGCACAATGTCACTGTCAAAAAGTCTGTTGAAAATGTATTATTTGCCGAAACTGGTTTGGCTCAGTGGTAGAGCGTGTCAGTCTGCGGACTGAAAGGTCCCGGGTTCGATTCCGGTCAAGGGCATGTCCATTGGCTGCGGGCACATCCTCAGTGGGGGGGGGGGGTGCAAGAGGCAGCTGGTCGATGTTTCTCTCTCATTGATGTTTCTAGCTCTCTATCCCTCTCCCTTCCTCTCCGTGGAAAATCAATAAAATATATATATTTTTAAAATGTTAAAGTGTCATCTTTAAGAAAAAGAATTCAGCAGTTTCTTCTCAGTGGTGGGTCCTTCTTGGACAGAAGTCTGATCAAGTTTGCTGTTTCATAGAGGCTAGAACCCTCTAGGTCTTTCTCCTGGCCCCTTGTACATACATGCTTTTAGGGCGGGCGGAATCCTTCTCAGTTTCAGTAGCTGTCCTTGAAATGGCTCAAGTGCTTTCAAATGAATACTCATTGGTTACTTTGGATCTTCATTTCAAGTCTGTCAAGGCATCCTGCTCTTTCCTCTACACTTTCTCACATAGGCACTTATAACACAGGTGTTATGGCTACATACTTATCTACATTGTCCTCCTATATTGTAGGTGTGCAAAATAAATCTAACTGTATTCTTGGGTCTTTTGGGGTCTTACAGCTATTTTGTCATCCAGTTTTGTTGTAAATGTTATTTCATGAGCGTTTGTTTTTGAAATCTATTTGCTCTCTTATGTAGGGATTTGGGAAGATCCAAATTTTATGCTTACACTACAGCCATCTTTAAAGCCCATATATTGAGTTTATTTAAAACAACTTTTATTGATTTGAGGAAGAAGGTGAGGAAAAGGGAGAGAAAAACATCCATGTGAGAGATAAACATCAATCACTTGCCTCCCACACTCACCCAACCAGAAATCAAACCCACAATCTGAGCATGTGCCCTGACTGGGAATCCAACTGACGACCTTTTGGTGCATGGAACAGCACTCAGCCGACTGAGCCACACTGGTCCGGGCCCACAGATTGATCTTTAAATACACTGCTGATTCAAGTTGCACATGTTATTTTTAAAATATGTTTTGCCTCTATGTTCACTGAGTTTGGCCAATAGTTTTTTTTTTTATTTTGTTCTATTAACTGTTTATTTCAGTGTTGTAGTAACTTTCTAGAATTATTTGTATAGTTTTTTATCATTTCTGTACTCTATCAGTTTATATAATGTGAGAATAATTTGTTCCTGGAATTTTCATAGAACTTTCTCATTAAAACCACCCCAGTTTTTTATCTCTTTAAAATAGATCTTTAACTACTTTTTTATTTAATACATAGTAATTGGTCTGTTTAGCCTTTCTAAATCTTATTGAGGCATTTAGAATTCACCTCCACCTGCCAATAATTGGGCTGCCTCTCTGCATTCAGATCCTCTAACAGTGTCCCCTCATCTCCAAAGTGAAATTTGGTTCTCTTTACTCTGTGCACCTTGCTCACAGGATTCTCATCATTCCATTGATATTCATCACGTTGAACTGTTTTTGCCTTACCCCAAATACATTTAGCTTTGCCTTTGTGTAATAGAAATGATTGCTCATGTTTAAATGCTTTTATTTTCCTAACTATGTATTGTGGGAGAGTAGAACTTGCTTTGTACAGAGGCTAGCATTATCCAAAGTTTATTGTTTAATGTACACCTCGGGGTGATGATAGGTAGGATGGGGGGAAGGTAGCAGCAGGAGAGGAACAGTTACCCAGCGACTTCCTGCACGCACGCAGTCATCTAGCAGAGCCTCTGTGATGGTGATGAGGGGCCATGTGCCTGGGCTGGCTGGGTATGAGCCCAGGGTAGTTCCAGGCCTCATTACACCTGAAGCCTGTGTAGGTAGTACTTACTGGTGTGTGTGTGTGTGCACGCGCTATTGAAACAACACTGCAGTGAATATCCTTATATCTGCCTCCTTGCTCTCATGGGCCAGTGGAATTGTTACCCCTTCATGGACTGTTACTACTTGCTCAGAGAACAGAGTTGGATGACTCGGGAGGCTTCTCTGCCTCTAGCCTTGCTTCTTGAAAGGGACCTGGTAGTGAGTGATATATGTTTAAAAGTCAAAGAGTTCCTATGAGCACTGTCCTGCTGAGGGATTGGTTATCTCTGACAAATTACTCAGGGCCTGTCAATGCAGTTTACCTGAATTTGAAGAGATTCCAGTGTTCTCAACTCCCCATACCTTCTGATACCAAGATCAAGAATCTCCCCTGTCACCCTTCTCCCCAACACCTGGGGAGTTGGAACTGCTGAGAAGAAATGTAGTGTCTCCCAGTGTCCCAGTATTCTGGGGTACTGAAATGAATGCTTACCACTGACGTCTTCTGCAAGATTCTCCCAGAGATGTCTGGAGCTGTGGTCATAGAATAGAGTCATCTGCCATTGGGAGGTGTAGTTAGGTGCCTTCTATAAGACTGTCCAGCAGGTGGTAGTGTTAGTTTTTACACCAGTTGGGCAAATCAGGGTCCCTATAAGGAACAGAAAATGGGGAAAGAGTAGATGACAAGGGAAACAAAGGAATCCCCAGAAGAGGTGTGATTTAGGAGTAGAGAAGTGCTACCATCAGTGATGACTTTGGCTATCCCTTGCTGGTACCTGGGTTATAGGAAGCAATCCCAATGCAACACTCTTCACCTGAAACTCCTATTCCTACATTTGCTGCATTAAATGACAATCAGGCCCTAGCCAGTTTGGTTCAGTGGATAGAGCATCAGTGGACTGAAGGGTCCTGGGTTCAATTCTGGTCAAGAGCATGTACCTTGGTTGCAGGCTCCTCCACAGCCTGGGCACTGGCCAAGGCTCTTGCAGGCAACCAATTGATGTTTCTCTCACATTGACATTTCTGTGTCCCTCTCCCTCTCTCTAAAAATCAATGGAAAAATATCCTCTGGTGAGGATTAAAAAATAGTATCAACTTTACCCTTTTAAAAAAATGACAATCAGGATAAACATGCCCTTTAACGGAACATACCAGGTGAGAAGTTGTCAGCAGGCTAATTACAGTGCTCATAGATCAAAGAAAGCTCTTTCACCAGAACTGTCACTTTGGTTTGGCTAAGAGTCCTATTCATGCTCATAGTCTCAAGCTGTTTCTTAGGCACACAGAGCAGGGCAGAGGGTAACTGAACAGTCAAAATGTTTAGGGGTGGCTGGCCTGGGAGGCTCAGTGGTTGAGTGTTGACCTATGGATCAGGAGGTCATGGTTCAGTTCCAAGTCAGGGCACATACATGGGTTTCGGGCTCAATCCCTGGTGTGGGGCATGTAGGAGGCAGCCAATCAATTCTCTCTCATCATTAATTCTATCTTTCCCTCTTTCTCTCTGAGATCAATCAAAATATATATATTTTTAAATGTTTAGGGTATTTAACAGTTATGGTTAATTGTTCATTCATTGAGAACATTTTTGTAACATGATTTAAAGAAAGGGTATTTTTCTTTGTTTTCAAGCCCCATTTTTGAATTGGGTTGTTTGTTTGTTGTTGATGTTGAGTTGTAGGAGTTCTTTATATATTTTGAATACCAGACTCAATAAGATAAATAATTTTCAAATATTTTCTCTCACTTTGTGGGCTGCCTTTTCACTTTCTTGATAGTATCCTTTGATGTACAAACGTTTTAAATGTTGAAGTCAAATTTATATTTCATTTGTTGGTTATTTTTTATTTCAGATCCCAGAAATCATTTACAAATCCAATATTGTGCAGCTTTTACCCTATATTTGCTTCTAAGAATTTTGTGGTTTTTAAAAATATATATTTTATTGATTTTCTTACAGAGAGGAAGGGAGAGGGATAGAGACTTTGAAACAATGATGAGAGAGAAACATCAATCAGCTGCCTCCTGCACACTGGCTCTTGGGAATATGCCTGCAACCAAGGTACATGCCCTTAACCAGAATCGAACCTGGGATCCTTGAATCTGCAGGCCGACGCTCTATCCACTGAGCCAAATCAGTTAGGGAACTTCTAAGAGTTTTATAATTTAGCTCTTATGTTAAGGTCTTTGTCGATTTTAAGTTAATTTTTGTTATAGAATGTGGCAAGGGTCTAACTATTCTTTTGCATCTGGATATCTGGCTTCGATTCTGGTCAAGGGCATATACCTTGGTTGCAAGTTCTCCCCTTCTCAGTACCATTTGTACTAGTTCCATTCCATTGTTATCAAAAGAGGCACTTTTGGATTAAAATAAAATTGTTTTTATTGACATTTTAAAAAAGAGACACTTTCTGTTTGTCATGTGCCACTTAACAATGGGGATATTTTATGAGAAATGCATCACTAGGCAATTTCAACATTGTGTGAACCTCATAGACTGTACTTACCCAAACCTAGATGGTGTAGCCTACTGCACACCTAGGATAGCTAGCGAAATAGCCTATTCCTCTTAGGCTATAAACCTGTACAGAATGTTACTGCATAAAACAATATGAGATTAAATCAAGTACAATAGAATGCAATGCAAAAAAGAGATATGGTAAGCCTGTGATATCTGAGGCCATTCTGGCTAACATGGCATGCTGGTTTACAGAATTTTTTTTATGTGTAGAAAGGATACACAAAATAATGATTAAAAGTACAGCGTATTAGATACATAAACCAGTAACTCATCAAGTATTACATACTATACATAATTGGATATGCTATACTTTTATTTTTTTAAAGGTCTGATGTACCTCAAATTTTAATAAGAAGCTCTATACACACATTTGCTACTAAAAATTGAAAGAGCACATAAAAAATGTGTTACAACTCATTTGTAAGGTTTATGCCTAAATTGACTCCATGTCATAATTCTCAAAGATAATATCAGAAGGATCTCCATGTAACCGGCAATAATTACAGCTACATTTAAGTCTTGGGCTTCCTGATTGAATCATTAACTTGGTATGGCATGTCATAACTTCAATCAGCCTTCCAATCCTTTCTCGCAACCTTTCTTTCTAGACACTTGCCACTATCCTCACTCCATGTCTCCTTGTGTGGTGCATGCCTTGATTTAGCCCCAGTCCTGCTGTCTTGCTTTAGGGGTGAATGTTTTGGTGGAAGGAAAGGGAATTTGGTACTAGGATTGAGAGTCAAGTTACTAAGGTTCTTTGCTATACTTTTGAGACAGCTGAGTGCCAGCTGAATCTTCTTCACCGGGCGTCTGAAAAAAGCTTGAGGGTGAGTTAACCTTCTTTGGTGAGTCCCTTGGAAGGCTAGTCATAGCCTGAAGTTCCTCTGGGATTCCACCCACAAAGAGATCAAGCAGAAGGTGATGCTCAGAACTCTCAAGTTGCGACAAAGTAGCCCAGAAAGGACCCTACAGCCCCAAAACAGAAAATCCCAACTTCTTACCTGAGCTATACTTGTATTCGCCTGGAAGTACAGTGTTTTGTTTACACCAGCATTACCACAAACAGGTGAATAATGTTGTGCTACAAGCTTATGATGTCACTAGGAAATAGGAATTTTTCAGTTCCATTCTAATCTTACGGAATCACTATTGTTAACCAGAACATTATTAATATTGTACATGGCTATATTTCAATCTTTTTATATTTATTGAAAACTTCTCTTGCCAAAACCGGTTTGGCTCAATGGATAGAGCTTTGGCCTGCAGACTGAAGAGTTCTGGGTTCAATTCCGGTCAAGGGCATGTACCTTGGTTGCGAGCACATCCCCGGTGCAGGGTGTGCAGGAGGCAGCTGATCGATGTTTCTCTCTCATCGATGTTTCTAGCTCTCTCTATCTCTCCCTTCCTCTCTGTAAAAAATCAATAAAATATATTTTAAAACATACTTTATTGACTTTTAAAATATATATATATATGTGCCCGCAACCAAGGTACATGCCCTTGACCGGAATCGAACCTGGGACCTTTCAGTCCGCAGGCCGATGCTCTCTCCACTGAGCCAAACCGGTTTTGGCAATAAATACCGGTATATATATATTTTTAAAAACTTCTCTGGTCTAATATATAGTATATCCTGGAGAATATTCCATATGCACTTGAGAAAATGTGTATTCTACTGTCATTGGGTGGAGTGTTCTATATATGCCGGTTAGGTCCAATTGGTCTATCATGTTTTTCCATTGCACTGTTTCCTTATTAAGCTTCTTTCTAGTTGTTCTGTCCATTATTAAAAGCAAGGTATTGAAATCTATCATTATTATTGAGCTGTATGTTTTTCCTTTCAATTCTCTCAATGTTGGTTTCATATATTTTGGAGTTCTGATATTTGCTGCATATATATTTATATTACTGTTATATTGCCTTGATAAAGCGACCCTTTTATCATAATTTTTTTCATGTCTTTCTTTGTCTCTTGTAACAGTATTTACTTAAAGCTATTCTGCTGATACTAGTATATAACCACTCCAGCTTTTTTTTAGTATTATTTGTGTGAAATATCTTTTTCTATCATTTCACTTTCATCCTATCTGTGAGTTTAGATCTAAAGTGTGTGCCTTGTCCACAACATATACTTGGAATGTGGTTTTAATCCATTCTGCCAATCTGTGCCTTTTGATTGGGAAAATTAATCTACTTACATTTAACATAATTATCAATAAGAACTTACTTTTGCATTTTGTTATTTGTTTTCTGGATGTCTTATAGCTTTTTTCTTTCTTAATTCATCCATTACTATCTTCTTTTGTGTCTAGTTGATTTTTGATGGTGATATTCTGATCCCTTTCTCACTTCCTTTTGTGTATATCCTCTATATTTTGTTTGTGGTTACCATGGAGATTATAGATAATATCCCAAAGCTTCACCTAAATTGTATTGATATCAACTCAACTTCAATAGCTCACAAAAACTCTTCTATATAGCTCTGTCCTTGCCCCACTTTAGATTATTTATGTCACAAATTACATACTTACACATAGTGTGCCCACTAAAGTGGATTTATAATTATTTTTCAGCATTTGTCTATTAAATTCTGTAGGATGTAAAAAGTGGAGTTACAGAGGAAACTGGTTTGGCTCAGTGGATAGAGCGTCAGCCTGCGGACTGAAGGGTCCCGGGTTCGATTCCGGTCAAGGGCATGTACCATGGTTGCGGGCACATCCCCAATAGGGGGTGTGCAAGAGGCAGCTGATCAATGATTCTCTCTCATCGATGTTTCTAACTCTCTATCCCTCTCTCTTCCTCTCTGTAAAAATTCAATAAAATATATTAAAAAATAAATTTAAAAAAGAGGAATTACAGATCAAAATTACAATAATATTGGTGTTTACATTTGTCAATGGCTTTATAGTGTGTGTTACCTACTATTGAATTGGCTCTGACTCCTGGCTACCCTAGAAATGACCGGGCTTGCTTTCATTCTTTAAAAAAAAAAACATTTTTATTGATTTCAAAGAGGAAGAGAGAGGGAGAGATGGAAACATCAATGGGTTGCTTCCTGCACTCCCACTACTGGGGATTGAGGCCACAAACCAGGCCTGCGCCCTGACCAGTAATGGAACCATGACCTCTTGTTCATTGGTCAGTGCTCACCACGGAACCACACTGGTCGGGCTTGCTTTCATGCTTTATCCGTGCTTTCCTTTAGCTCTTTGACAATATTTAAGACAACTGTTTTAAAGTCTTTGTCTAATAAAGTATTTGTCAATGTTTGTGCTTCCTCAGAAATGGTTTTTGCCATGTCATATTGTTCTTTAGAATGGGACATGTTCTCTAGTTTCTTTGTATGCTTTTTGTTGTTGAAAATTAGGTACTTGAAAAAACAACCAGCTCTCCATATCCTTTCAGACTGATGCCATGTCTGGGAAATCCTTTATGATTTGCTTGATTTGCTCTGAGCCTACAAATTAGCTCCAGGTGAAAGGTTAAGGTCTTCTCTGGTCTTTTCTGAGGATATGTTTGCTTGGGTTTGTGTGTGGCTTTTTCAATTCCTTTATATGGCTGTTTTTGAAAGTCTTAATTACCCAAAGAGTCTCTTATCCAGCTTTTTTTGTGTGGCCTTACATTGTCTATTATATATCTTCACTTATAAACTCTTGTTCCAGATGGCTGAGAGTCTTTGTTCTTCCCGTAGCTTTCACGATTAATGCCTGCTGCTCTTCTCTTCCTGAGATCCAAGTTAGATGAGACAGAAGTCAGACAACCCAAGATGGGTTAGAACTGTGGTCGGCAAACTGCGGCTTGCGAGCCACATGCCACTCTTTGGCCCCTTGAGTGTGGCTCTTCCACAAAATACCACGGCCTGGGCGACTGTATTTTGAAGAAGTGGCATTAGAAGAAGTTTAAGTTTAAAAAATTGGCTCTCAAAAGAAAATTCAATCATTGTACTATTGATATTTGGCTCTGTTGACTAATGAGTCTGCCAACCACTGGGTTAGAACATTGCAAATAAGATCTCCCGTTCCCTCTTTTTTGAGGGAGGTAATTGGGTTGCCGCCTCCTCTAGACCAGCAGCCAACCTTTCGGACCTCAGGGACCACCAATTGGTGACTTCTGCTCTAGACCGAGACAGTGCCACAGTGCCATGCCAGGGAGGGTTGGCATTAATTGGGCATTTACTTGACTTACATAGAGATTTGACTGTTTTTCAGACCTCCAGTAAGGTTAGGTCAGCCAGTATTGGGTGGTTGTTTTTTCTGTTGTCTTCTTGGGAACAAGGGCTTGGAGCTTCCTAGTCACCCATTTTGCTGATGTCATTCCTTAACTGTAGGTTTTCTATAGATGGTCTATTGTCATGTTGAGGAGGTTCCTCCCTATTCCTAGTATAATGATTTTTTGTGTGTATTTTTTTTAATGACATGAGTATTGAATTTTGTGAAGTGTATCTCCTACAGTCTATTAATATGATATGGTTTTTCTTCTTTGGCTTGTTAATGTGATGACTTATTTTTGGATCATCCTGTGATAAATTCCACTTGGTTGTGATATATAATTATTTTTATACATTGTTTGGATTAAAAAATTTTATATTTTGTTGAGGAATTTTTGTATGTATACTCATGAAAGATATTAATGTTTTCCTTTTTTATAATGTATTTTCTCTGCTTTTCTCTTCTGAGAGTGTAGAGAATTAGTATAACATGTTAAATTTTGGTAGAACCCACCTGGGCATGGTGCTTTCTGTTTTGAAAGGTTATTGTTGCAGAAACCGGTTTGGCTCAGTGGTAGAGCGTCGGTCTGCGGACTGAAAGGTCCCCGGTTCGATTCCGGTCAAGGACATGTACCTTGGTTGCGGGCACATCCCCGGTAAGGGGTGTGCAGGAGGCTGCTGGTCAATGTTTCTCTCTCATCGACGTTTCTAGCTCTCTATCTCTCTCCCTTCCTCACCGTGAAATATCAATAAAATATATTTTTTTTAAAAAGAAAGGTTATTGTTGATTCAGTTTCTTTAGTAGATATAGGCCTACTCAGATTATCTGTTTCTGCTTGTATGAGTTTTGGTTGATTGTGCTTTCAAGGAATTGACCCATTTCCTCTAAGTTATCTAATTTGTGGATATAGAGTTTTTCATAGTTTACACTTTTCATAGTTTAAGTTTAAAAAATTGGCTCTCCCCGGGTGAGCCGTGTGTCCCAGGGGGCTGTGTACCCCGGGTGAGCCGTGTGTATTCATAGTATTCCTTTAATGTCCACAGGATCTGCAGTCATGTCCCCTCTCTAATTTTGGTTATTAGTAATACATGTCTTCTCTCTTTTTGTCTTAGCTGGCTAAAGGTTTATATATTTTATTGATCTTTTCAAAGAACCAGATTTTGGTTTCTTAGTTTTTTGTTTTCAATTTCATTTATTTCTGCTCTAATTTTTATTTTTTATTTTCTTCTGCTTGCTTTAGAAATAATTTGCTTGTCTTCTTGTTTCCTAAAGTGGAAGCTTAGATGATTAGATTTTAGATCCTTCTTCTTTTATAATACATGCATTCAATGCTATAAATTTCTCTCCAAGCACTGTTTTCACTGCATCTCACAAAATCTGATAAGCTGTATTTTCATTTTCATTTAGTTAAGTATATTTCTTAATTTATCTTGAGACTTATTCTTTGACCTGTGTGTTGTTTAAGCCCCAAGTATTTTGGGTTCTATCAAAATTTAACATGTTATACTAATTCTCTACACTCTCTTTCAGAAGAGAAAAGCAGAGAAAATACTTCCCAACTCATTCTTCTCTGCATTACCTTAATATCCAAGCCAAACAAAGACGTTATAAAAAAGGAAAACATTAATATCTTTCATGAGTATACATACAAAAATCCTCAATAAAATATAAAAATTTTTCATCCAAACAATGTATAATGTACATTTATTTTTGTTATTAATTTCTGGTTTAATTCTTTTGTTGACTGAGAGCATACATTGTGTGATTTCTGTTCTCTTAAATTTGTACAGGTTTTTAAAAAATATTTTTTATGGCCCAGAATGTGATTTATCTTGTGAGCTGGAGAAGAATGCATATTCTCTTGTTGGATAAAGTACTCTATAGAGGTTTATTTTATGCAATTGATTGATGGTGATGTTTAGTTTAGCCACATCCTTACTGATTTTCTGTCTGTTGGATCTATCCATTTCTTAAAGAGAGGTGTTGAAGTCTGCAACTATAATAATTGATTCATCTGTTTTTCCTTGCAGTTCTATCAATTTTGTGTATTTTGAAACTGAGTTGTTAGGAACCATACACATTAAGGATTATTATTTCTTAGTGAAGAATTGACCCTTTTATCATTATGTAATGCCCCTCTTTATCTCTTGTAATTTTCATTGCTCTGAAATCTGTTGTGTCTGGTATTAATAAAGGTACTCCAGCTTTCATTTGATTAGTGTTAACATGGCATGTATTTATCCATCCCTTTACTTTTAATCTATCTGTATCTCTATATTTAAAGTGGGTTTCTTGAAGACATTTTATAGTTGGGTCTTGCTTTTTGATCCATTTGACAATCTCTCTTTTAAATAGTGTATTTAGACCACTGACATTTAAAATTATTACTGATACTACTACTACTACTACTAGAGGCCTGGTGCATGAAATTTGTGCATGTGGGGGAGGGGGTCCCCTCAGCCCAGCCTGCACCCTCTCCAATACAGGACCACTCGGGGGATGTCCGGCTGCCGGTTTAGGCCTGATCTCTCACAATCCTGGACCACTGGCTCCTAACTGCTCAACACCTGCCTGCCTGATTGCCTCTAACAGCCTCTGCATGCCTGATTGCCCCTAACTTCTCCCTGCCAGCCTGATCACTCTTAACTGCCTCTGCCTGCCTGCCTGATCATCCCTAACACCCCCACCCCTTTGCTGGCCTTATCACCCCTAACTGCCTCTGCCTGCCAGCCTGATCACCCCTAACTGCCACCCTTGCCGGCCTGGTCGCCCTAACTGCTCCTCCTCCCCCCCCCCGCCAGCCAGGTTGCCCCCAACTGACCCCCCCCTCCCGCGCCAGCCGAATCATCCCTTATTGCCCCCCCTGCCAGCCTAATTGCCCCCAACTGTCCCCCTGATGGCCTGGTCACCTCTTGGTGCCCCCCCCCGCCAGACTGGTTCCCCCTAACTTCCCCCCATGCTGGCCTTATTATCCCAACTGTCCTCTCTGCCAGCCTGGTTGCCCCTCACACCCTCACCCCCACTGGCCTGGTCGTCCCACACAGCCTGTTTGTTCAGTCGTTTGGTTGTCCCTCACTAACCCCCCTGCCGGCCTGATCGCCCCATGCAGCCTGCTTGTTCAGTTGTTTAGTTGTCCCTCGGGCTGTCTTTGGGTGGCTAGGCAGCCAACATCTGAGTCTTGCCTGTGCCTCAGGCTGGCCCTGGGTGGCTGAAGAGCCTGGGGGACTCCAGGAAAGCAAACTAATGGATATAGAGTTCAAAACCACAGTTATAAGGTTACTCAAGAATCTTCTAGAAACCTCCAAGAAATTTAATGAGACCCTCAAGGATATGAAAAAGGACCAACTAGAAATTAAGCATACACTGACTGAAATAAAGAATAGTATACAGAGCCGAAACCGGTTTGGCTCAGTGGATAGAGCGTCAGTCTGCTGACTGAAAGGTCCCACGTTCGATTCCGGTCAAGGGCATGTACCTTGGTTGCAGGCACATCCCCAGTAGGGGGTATGCAAGAGGCAGCTGATTGATGATTCTCTCCCATCAATGTTTCTAACTCTCTATCCCTCTTTCTTCCTCTCTGTAAAATAACAATAAAGTATTAAAAAAAAAAAGAGGGTCCATCCTTTAAAAAAAAAAAAAGAAGAATATACAGAGATCCAATTGCAGACAAGAGGATCCCAATAATCAAGTCAAAGATTTGAAATACAAAGAAGCAAAAAACACCCAACTGGAAAGCAAAAAGAAAAAAGAATCCAAAAATATGAAGATAGTGTAAGGAGCCTCTGGGACAACTTCAAGTGTACCAACATCCGAATTATGGGGGTGTCAAAAGAAGAGAGAGAACAAGACACTGAAAACCTACTTGAAGAAATAAGGACAGAAAACTTTCCCCACCTGGTGAAAGAAATAGACTTACAAGTCCAAGAAGCGCACAGAACCCTAAACAAAAGGAATCCAAAGACCACACCATGACACATCATAATTAAAATGCCAAGAGCAAAAGACAAAGAATCTTAAAAGCAGCAAGAAAAAAACAGTTTGTTACCTACAAGGGAGTACCCATATGACTGTCGGCTGATTTCTCAATAGAAACTATGCAGGCCAGAAGGGAGTGGCAAGAAATATTCAAAGTGATGAATAGCAATAACCTACAACCAAGATAACTCTACCCAGCAAAGCTATCATTCAGAATTGAAGGTCAGATAAAGAGCTTCAAATATAAGAAAAAAGCCAAAGGAGTTCATCACCACCAAACTAGTATTATATGAAATGCTGAAGGGTATTCTTTAAGAAGGGGAAGAAGAAGAAAAAGGTAAAGATAAAAATTATGAACAACAAAGTGACAACAAATAGATATCTCTCAACAAGTGAATCTACTAATCAAGTGAATAAAAAATCTGATGAACAGAATAAACTGGTGAATAGAATAGAATCAGTGACGTAGAAAGGGAGTGGACTGACAATTCTCAGGCTGAAGGGGGTGTGGGGGTTGAGAGAAGAGACTGGACAAAAATTCTATACCCATGGATGAGGACAGTGGGAGGGGGGTAAGGGCCTGGGGTGGGGTGGCAACTGGATAGAAGGGAGCTATTGGGGGGAAAAGGAACAACTGTAATAACCTGAGCAATAAAGATTTATTAATAAAAAAATTAAAAACAAGAACAACAAATTAACAGTTTACCTGAGGATAGGCCTTAACTAAAATAAGATACTCTGAGAATATCTCAAAATAGCTACTTTTCCCTTCCCCCAGAAGCATAAGGATGGTTTTGTTTGTTTGTTTTCTTTGACCTCCACTGTGAGAACCTGGTGGGGCCCCTGAAGGCAAAACTCACAGAAATATGAGGGTCCCTTAATGGACCCTCCTGAAACTTTATTAACTCTCAAACTAAACTTGTTCACAGTGAGTCTCCAGCAGTTCATCATTTATACTTTGATTTTTTCTGCACCAGTTTCTGCCATGGATGCCTGCTTCAGTGATTCTTTGTCTCTGCTTATCTTTTTCTTCAGTTGCTTGGGTAGTGTCTTGTCCTGTGACCTCAATTCTCTGATAGATCTAAAAAGAGTCGTTGTCTTCTGTTTGTTCACCCTTTTTCTTAGTGTAAGGATAATAGTGACAATTTTCAATTTATTTACATGCCAGATTAGAAAATGAAAGTCCCTTGCCTTTATTTACTTATTTATTTTTTTCAAATATTAAAGTATAGTTGGTATACAATATTATGTTAGTTTTAGGTGTGCAGCATAGTGATTCTGATGTGATTGCCACAATAAGCCTATTAATCAGTCATGTCTCACTGGACAAATTTATTATGATATTGTTTACATAGTTCTGGTGCTATGCATTACTTCCCCTTGGCTTGTTTATAACTGGAATTTTGTACCTCTTATCCACCTTTACCCTTTTATCCTTCCCCTTCCCTCTTCCCCTCTGGTAACTTCAATTTGTTCTCTGTAACTGTGGGTCTGTTTCTATTTTGTATAGTTTATATTCATTTGTGGTTTTAAAAATATATATTATTATTCTTTTTAGGGAGAGAGGAACATCAGTATAAGAAAGAAGTATCAATTGGTTTCCTCCTGTACCCACCCCAACCAGGGACTGAACCAGCAACCTGGGCAAGTACCCTTAGTGGGAATTGAATCCTGACCTTTTGGTGCATGAGACAACATTCAGTCAATGGAGCCACGCCATCCAAGACAATAAGTATGCCACAACCCTAGTATGAAATTTTTAAAAATAAAGGTGACATTCCATTGTCCTCTTGCTTAAAGCAGAAGTCTCTTATTCTTATTTATCTATACTAATAGAAGAGACACATGCAAATTGACCATCCCTCCGCTACACCCACCAACCAATCAGAGTGAGTATGCAAATCAACCCAACAAAGATGTGGGTTTATTGGCATACACAGGCACGGGGTGAAGACTGAAGACACCTTAGAAGGAAGCCAAACGCTGCAGAAGGGAGTGAAGCTGTGGAGAAGGGAGCGAGGCAGTGGAGACAGGAAGGGAAGCAAAGCAGCTTTGCTCTGGCAGCAGAAAGCCCTATTCATCTTCTTGCAACAGGCCTCTAGTCTGTACATAATATGCTTTTTTAGCCTGGCTGTTTTTAAGATTTCTTTTTTAATACTAGTTTTTAACAACTTGCTTATGATGTGCCTTGGTGTTGATTTCTTTTTTCCCCCCATTCCACAACATTTTCATTTTATTTATTTACTTATTTTTTTAAATATATATATTATATTTTATTTATTTTTTACAGGGAGGAAGGGAGAGGGATAAAGAGAAACATCGATGAGAGAGAAACATTGATCAGCTGCTTCCTGCACGCTTCCTACTGGGGATGTGCCTGAAACCAAGGTACATACCCTTGACCAGAATCAAACCTGGGACCCTTCAGTCCACAGGTTTATGCTCCATCCACTGAACCAAACTGGTTAGGGCTATTTTTAATATTTTTATTAATTTCAGAGAGGAAGGGAGGGGGAGAGATAGAAACATCAATGATGAGAGCGAATCATTGATTGGCTGTCTCCTGCATGACCCCTACTGGGGATCAAGCCTGTAACCTGAGCATTTGTCCTCAATGGGACCCTCTAGTCTGCAGGCCGATGCTCTATCCACTTAGCCATACCAGCCAATGATTGATTGATTGATTTTATTGATTTTTTTTTTTTACAGAGAGGGAGAGAGAGAGATAGTTAGAAACATTGATGAGAGAGCAACATTGATCAGCTGCCTCCTGCATGCCCCCCACTGGGGATGTGCCCACAACCAAGGTACATGCCCTTGACTAGAATTGAACCTGGGACCCGTTAGTCCCCAGGCCAATGCTTTATCCACTGAGCCAAACCGGCTAGGGCTGATTTATTTATTTTTAATATTTAAAAAAGATTTTCACTGTTGAAAGTATTACATAAGTTTCCTTCCCCCCCCCCCCCCCCATTGACCTCTCCCAGTCCACTTCTGCCCTCTAGGTGTTGATTTCTTGAGGGTTTTTTTCTGCTTGAGTTTTATTAATCCTCTTACATCTGTGAATGTGTAATTTCCATCATATTTAGGATATTTTTCTTATTTTTTTCAGACGTTGTTTCTGTCTCTCTATTGCTCTCCTTCTGGGACTCTAGTTTCATGCACATTGGATTACTTGATAATGTCTGGTGCTTTCACACACACACACACACACACACACACACACACACACACACACATACCCTCTTTGTGCTTTATTTGAATAGCTTCATTTTCCATGTCTTTGAACTCTGATCTTTTCTTTTTCAGTGTTTGATGTTAATCTAATAAAAGCTGAGACAGTCATAGCGCTCAGTCTACAGTCCCCCTTCTCTTCGGGAATCACTGTCCTCCACTGGTATTCAGGGACTAAAAACACATATCATTTCTTTCTTTTCTTTTTCTTGAAGTTTATTTATTTTATTTTATTTTAATTTTTATTTAATAAATCTTTATTGTTCAGATTGTTATAATTGTCCCCCCCCATAGCTCCTCTCCACCGAGTCCCCACCCCACCCTCTGCCCTTACCTCTTCCCCCACCCCCCACCCCCGCTGTCCTCATCCATAGGTGTATGATTTTTGTCCAGTCTCTTCACGTACTCCCCACTCAGACACCCCTTTCCCCCTGAGAATAATCAATCCCCTCCCATTCTATGCCCCTGATTCTATTATATTCACCAGTTTATTCTGTTCCTCAGATTTTTAGTTCACTTGACTTTTAGATTCACTTGTTGATAGAAATATATATTTGTTGTTCATAATTTTTATCTTTACTTTTTCTTTTTCCTCTTTTTAAAGAACATCTTTGAGCATTTCACATAATACTGATTTGGTGTTGATGAACTCCTTTAGCTTTTTCTGATCTGTAAAGCTCTTTATCTGACCTTCAATTCTGAATGATAGCTTTGCTGAGTAGAGTAATCTTGGTTGTAGGTTCTTGCTATTCATCGCTTTGAATATTTCTTGCCACTCCCATCTGGCCTGCATAGTTTCTGTTGAGAAATCAGCTGATAATTATATGGGTGCTCCCTTATAAGTAACTAACTGTTTTTCTCTTGCTGCTTATAAGATTCTCTCTTTGTCTTTTGCTCTTGTCATTTTAATTATGATGTGTCTTGGCATGGTCCTCTTTCTTTAAAAAAAAAATATTTTATTGATATTTTACAGAGAGGAAGGGAGAGAGATAGAGAGTTAGAAACGTCGATGAGAGAGAAACATTGACCAGCTGCCCCCTGCACACCCCCCACCGGGATGTGCCCGCAACCAATGTACATGCCCCCGACCGGAATCGAACCCGGGACCCTTCAGTCCACAGACCGACGCTCTACCACTGAGCCAAACCGGTTTCGGCGGCATGGTCCTCTTTCGATTCCTTTTATTTGGGGTTCTGTGCACTTCCTGGACTTGTAAGTCTATTTCTTTCACTAGGTGGGGGAAGTTTTCGGTCACACAGATCATTTCTTGTCCAGTTTTATCATTGTTAAGGGTCCCTTTTACTCTAAAATGAATTCATACCTGGCTGGCGTGGCTCGGTGGTTGAGCATTGACCTATGGGCCAGGAGGTCACAGTTTGATGCCTGGTTGGGGCACATCCCCAGTGTGGGGTGTGGGAAGCAGCCGATCAATGAGTCTCTCTCATCATTGATGTTTCTGTCTCTCTCGTCCTCTCCCTTCCTCTCTGAAATCAATAAAAATGTATTTTAAAAAATAAAATGAGGTCATAAACAAATGATCAAAAAATGGAACCGCCTGCCAGAAGTTTGATGATATTTTAGAACAGGTGGTTCTGGCTAATATGACTGACATTAATATTCCCTTTTTCTTTTATTAACTAGTCACTGTATGAATGGGAACAGCAGGATGGCACAGCAAGCTCATGTTGTACCAGCTTCAATGGCTATCACTTGTGGACTGAGGTACCTGTGAGGATTACTGCTTTCTCACAGGAGCCCAAGTGAGGGAAGGAACAGATCACCCATGAACTGGCACAGACAACCTCCCTCTGCACTGCCTCCGTGGCCACCATGACTCCAGCAGTCTTGGGATGATGGGGAAGCTGGACCAACAAGACGCCTACTTCTAGCCATTCTGCCTTGGTCAGAGGACCAGGTTGGAGAGCACTGAGTTGGATTCATCCCTGGCTTCCCGCGGCCATCTCTGCTTCTCTGTGAGGCTGTGTCCATGGCTATAGCTGGGTTGAAGTGGCTGGTGGTGGCCAGTGCTGCCCTCCCACACCTCCGTGCTTGGGGCAGCTGTGCTTCCATGTGGGCCACCCAGAGTCTGGAAAGTCAGCCTCACAAGGTGAGGGGGTGTAGAAGTGGGGTGAGAACCAGGGCTGCTCCCCAGAGCCTGGAGCTTGCAATTCCCAAGGAGGCCAAAGTCTGTAGCTGCCTTTCCTGGTCTCTTCCTAGGGGCCCCTTCTCGTTTCCACAGCTGGGACTCTGTGCATCTCAGGCCCCTCCCTGGGGCAGTGCCAGACCTCTGGGTGGAGGATGGAGGCAAGGCCCTGTGTTTGCCCACCCTCAGGGGCCCAGCATAAGCAGGTAGGACAAGTGCAGTGTCTTTCACTGACAGCAGGCCTGACAAGGTGGCTGTTTGGAGGACAGTTAGAGAGAAGGCTGAGGCACTGGTGAGAATGGTTCAGTAGAGGCCTTTCTCCTCATATACCTGAGCCCCCGACAAGCTCTCACTGTGCATGTCCCGTCCCCCAAGAGAAGAATTTAGCTGTAGGACTATTACAGCTTATGGTGTCCCATGGTGGTGCAGGGAGAAGCACCAGGGGAGTGTCCTCCCCACTGGTAGGGCCACATCACCTCTGTCCTGCACTCGGAGGTGCAAGGATACTCAGAGCATGGAAGGTGGGCAGCGGGCTGGGGAATGGTGGACATGGTGACTAAGGATGTGGGCAGACAGCAGAAGCAGCCTTTCCTAGCTGGCTCATCCAGAAAGGAGTGGGCAGAGTTGGAAAAAATGTCCACTTTTGGGACTCAGGCGTGAGGTTCTGTGGTGAGAGCTGTGGTGGCCTCTGTGTTGTGGGGCAGCACCATCACACAGGTGTCTGCCCCTGGGGCCATTGCCCACATGACAGACCTACTGTGCTTGGGCACAGGTGGTCCCCTTCTCTCAGGGGAGAGAAGCCCACGCCAGCTGTGCTCTGGGTCCTGCTCCCGGCGGTCCTCAGCCTGTCCTCTGGGGTCTCCATGGCAGAGCAGAGTCGTTCTGAGCTCCGCTTTCTGGCCCGGCCTTACTGAGTATTGCTCTGAAGGCTCCTTAGTCCACGGAGAGCCTCCCTCCCTTCTCATTGGGAGCTGTAACTTTGGTGCTCCCTTATCTCTCAGGCCTCTGTCTTATTAGGATTTGGGACATGGAGGCTAAGGAGAATGGCCCAGGACAGAAGCCTGTCCTTTCAGTCGTTCATCAGAGAGGACCAAGTCAGCTCCCCTGTGTGAGCTGCTCACACTTACATGAGACAACCAGCATAGCTAAAGAGGGTGCAGTTCTCAGAAACCATCATTACCCATCTGAAACCATCATTGATCATTTGGCTGAGGGGGCAGAGTCCCCAGAAAGGTTGCAGCCCTAGTGCTGGCAGCCACAGGTACCCAGGCTTCTCCTCCACGAGCAAGGTAATAGCCCTGAGCCGAGGAGAAATGCTCCTGATGTGAGATGAACTTGTCATGCCTTGGCCCTGTGCCATCTCACTTTTAGGACTGGCTACTGAGGACAAATACCATAGGGTTCATATGAGCATACAGAGGCCTTCAATCCTGGAGCTTCTTGGTTGGGCAGAGGGGAATGGGCTGTGTCCCATCTGGCTTTCTCATTGGCTGCATACCTCCGTATGGGACATTTGTCGCTCAGAGATGTCCACGTGGCCTATGCTAGTTGGACCAGCTTGCCTAGTTATCAACCCACATCTGTTCCAACTCTCCATTTTAGTGATTCCTTCCAGGTAATGAAAACCTGCTTCTGTCCGTGGAGTAGCTTGCAGTAGACCACTGCCTACTGAGGACTCAAAGGCCATAACGCAGAAGGCATCAGCTTGAAGGTCTGCAGAGTCATTCCACCAGCTACGACTCAGAGGGGAGCTCAAGGAGGTGAGCCCTGCTTCCTGCGCTGGCTTTCCCCTCGGGGCTGGGTAAGGTGGCTGCTAAGAGGCAGAGAAGCTAGCGGAGCTCCGCACAATTGTGCAAGGCTGGGAAGACCAAGCCAGGAGTTTGGGCCTGTGAGGAATCAGGACCTGAGGGCCCAGGTCCCTGGAGGAAGGAGGCCAGAGAAGTGCAGTTGGCAGCAGCAGTTTTCTCTCAAGGCATTTGCTGGTGATGTTGTTTAGGCAAGAGAAGCCAAGAGAGCTGGAAAGTAGAACAGGATTTTTGGCATTTTGCAGTGCTGTGAATTGTTCAAGGTGTGTCAGGGAAGAATGACCCTAAGAAATATACCCAACTCTCAGCTGGGACCTTTGGGGGTGACACTCTGGGAGTGGAGGCAATCCACACATAGATGGGACTTCGCAAGGACTGCAGACACGCTCAGTTCCAGCTGAGCCCTCGATTGGACTATGGCAGCCTGTCCCGCTGTTGCCCATCCTGGAGGGAGACATCATCCTGACTCTCCGCCATTCTTTCACACACAGAACAGGACTGGGGGAGGGAGGGGGGAGGCAGTGATAGACCCACTGGAGATGAAGATATTGGAGCTATCAGGCATGAACTTTAAAATAACTGGTTAGCATAATAAAGCAAATAAAGAAAATGAAGAATTTCACAGAAAACTGGAATTCATGAAAAATTAAAATTCTGAAGCAAAGGTGCAATAACAGATGCTGTGTTGTTCTCAAAGCTGAGTGAGCTCCAGAGGCGTAAGGAGAGTTCCCGTGTTTGCCACAGTGACCGCATCCGAGATGGAATGCAAGCAGTCAAGAGGGTGAACATTCAACTTCCACCTGAAGTGAATCCGATTTTGTATATAAGGAGTTTGTCTTACAAAATCGTACCTGAAGAAATGTATGATATATTTGGGAACTATGGACCTCTTTGTCTAATCAGAATGGGGAACATACCTGAAACTAGGGGAACAGTTCATGTGGTCTGTGAAGACATCTTTTTTTTTTTAAGTTTTTACCTGAAGATGTGTTTTTTTGATTTTAGAAAAAGAGGGAGGTAGAGGGAATTAGAGGAAGAGAGAGAGAGAAAGAGAGAGAGAAAGGAGAGAGGAGAGAGAAACATCCATGTGAGAGAAAAATCAATCAGTTGCCTCCGTACGTGCTCCTACTAGGGATCAAACTCGAAACCCTTTGATGCACAGGATCAAGCAACTGAGCCACACTGTCCCGGGCTATGAAGGTACCTTTGAGGCCAAGAACACATGCTATCACCTGTCAGGATTCAGCGTTTGTAAGAACCCTGTGGGTTTGCACTGTAATGCCAACGGGGCATTTTAGAAGATAGACACAAAAGAGGAACAGTTGAAGCTTTTCAAGGAGAAATACGGCATCAACACACATCTACCAAAGTAAACATTTTCTGCATTTTCATTTTTGGCTGAAACCCCATAAATCACCACCACTACCCGTTTCAATTTTTAATTAATATGGTGATTTCTTATTTGAGGTTCAAAATGACCTGCTTGAAACTTTGATACATGTTAGAATATAATTGTTAGTAAACTTGTAAAACATGTCAGTGTTTTCTCTTGAACTTTCCCATCCTGTTTGATATGGGAGTGGCAGGGAGGGGGGGGGGGCAGCAGCTGAAACATATGAATTCTTTGGTGGTAGGTGGTCCTGGAACCTTAGCTTCTTGAGAGCAGGGAGCTATTTGTACTAGTATTCTTTTGTGTTTTTTAAAAAATGTATATTTTATTGATTTTTTTACAGAGAGGAAGAGAGAGGGATAGAGAGTTAGAAACATCGATGAGAGAGAATCATCAATCAGCTGCCTCCTGCACACCCCCTACTGGGGATGTGCCCGCAACCAAGGTGCCCTTGACCGGAATCGAACCCGGGACCTTTCAGTCCGCAGACCAACGCTCTACCACTGAGCCAAACCGGTTTCGGCTGTACTAGTATTCTTTAAAAAATAATTCTTTATTGTTGAAAGTGTTGCATATGTTACCCTTCCCCCCATCGGTCCCCCCCAGCCTGTCCCCGCCCCTGCTGCAGGGCCTCACCGCCCATTGTCTGTGTCCATGGGCTTATATATGCATTCAAGGCCCTTGCTATTTGCATTCTTACTGCCTCCAGTGTGCAATCTAGTGTTCAACCATCAGGAAATTTGTAGGGGGTTGTCATTTATATTAAATGACATAATTAAAGAATGTCTATTCTTTATTAGTAGACATTCAGTGAAGTAACTCAGTGAAGGTAGATATCTTCATTTTGCAGATAAGGAAACCAAAGCTCATCATGTTGGTTGAATGAATAGAGTGCTTACATTAAAAAAAAATAGGAGTGGCCTCTTTGCCTCTTTGCACCACCCAGGCACGGCACAGGCCACTGGCACCATGAAGATCTGGACTTCGGAGCACATCTGTGACCAGCCATGGGAAACTGTTACAACAGCTGCAGCTTAGAAATACCCAAACCCTGAGAACCCAAGAACGGTTGGAGTTGGACAGACATATAGATCCTCCTGGAAAGTTGTGTAGCCATAGACTTCTCAGCACAAAGTGGGGACTGCTTTTTATTGTGAAATTTCTTATTGGTGCAGCAAGAACCAAAACACATACTATGTGGAAGAACATTCTGTAGTTGATCCTGTAAAACAATGGATCTTAAACCCACTAACATATCATTTACAAATATGCTTTCAGTAGATGAGAGACTTACATATAAACTACATCCTCAAGACCCCATAATCACTGTGAAAGGAGTCAGTCTCAGTAGTTATCTCAAAGGATTGATGGCAAGGACTCTTCAAATGCCAATAAAGAACTGCACAGTGTGCCAGGAGAGAATTGTTGAAGTCAGGGACCAGATCTTCCAGGATTTTATTTAACTCTTTGGTTTAGAGCTTCTATAGGATTTTGGTTTAAAATATGGACATAAAAAGAAAAAGAGGGTTTGACCTCACCCTCTTTAGGGGGACTATCTTAATAATGAAATAAATGAAACATCACTGTCATTTAATTTTAGATTCTTTTGAGAATACTTTTGCATATAAAAAAGGTCACCAAAAAATACAATTCAGTAGGTGGATTTAACAGAAGTTAGAGACAGCTGAAGAGGAGCTCTGTGAACTGGAATACAGAAGAATAGTAAATATTCATAAATAATAAATAGCAAATGCCAGTGCAACCAGCTGACACTATCTGGTGAGCTTCCTTGCCCTGTCCCTTCAGCTCCTGCTTTTCCCTTCAGCCTGGGGTGGAAAGGGCGCGCAGTGAGCAGGCTCTTTGTGTGGGAGAGACGGTGCGGAGGGGAGGTGCCTGGGAACTTGGAGAACGTTTTCCAGGGCAGCCTTGTTGGGAACATTGCTTGCCCTGGGAGTCCAGTCAGTTTGGTTCCTTCTTCTGTGGCAAATGAAAATCTTTAAGAGCCTTGAGATTATCATCAGGAATACAAGTATGTTTGTGCTCGTGGACTAAAGCTAAAGGTGTACTGACTTCTCCACCATAACCTGAGAAAATGCCTTTTCTTCTCTCCTGAGTGCAGAGTACAGAAAAGTGGCATTGAGGGGCAGGGCGACTGGGGAACCAATAGAGGCTTGTCTGTGACTTGCAGAGGGGGCGCCTACGTTGTTGTTCAGGCCTCATGTACTGTGGAGCAGTACGGCCTGTTCCACTGACGGTCTGAGCATGGGCATGGCGGGGTGAGGAAGCAGTGGCTGCTGCTGAGCGTGACTGGGAAGCTGTTTTGGACTGTAGCAGTTCAGACGTCTGTTCTGAGAAATTTTCCATCCTGGGTTAATGGTTTCTTTATAATGAGGGCTGGTGACTTGTGGCTGGACCAAGGCCAGTGTGCTGAGTTGAGAGGACTGCTGGCCCGAACAGGTTGATTGACATGGATTAAAGCAATGTCACAGCAAGGATACACGCCCTTTGCCCTCTAAAATGCTGTCCGTGGGGTAGGCAAACATGACTCCTGAGGGGAAGGATGGTCCTGGGTGGAGGCAGACCGAAGTGGGGCGTGCTTGTGGGGCCACAGTAGCCATCAGCTCCTGGGAGCTTATGGTCAGTTCGAGCTGGGTGCCAGAGGCCCCGGATGCCTCGCAGTGCCCCTCAGGAGACAGGACAGGAGGCTGTGCTGTGCCCCTGAGGAGGCCCACATGGAAGGGACGTTCGCTCTCTCTAGCCAGGAGGGTTGCCCGGAAGGTGGGGAGCAGGAGGCAAGTGCATACCCCACTGCATCTAACTCGTCTGTGGAGCGCCTCCTGCATTGTAGGCTGTTCTAGGCCTGGGGCAGGTTCATGGACGGTGTGGGCAAGGTCTCTGCTCCCGCGGGGCTTGTTCTATCCAGTCCAGAGGCCAGTGTGCCGAGCTGAGGCCTTAAATGATGTAAACAAGTCAGAGCAAACACATTAAAACAGAAAAGAAGTGATAGGGGTCATGGAAAGTGACACTGGGAGCGTGTGGCTGGGGAGAGAACAGCCTCTCTGAACAAGTGACATTGGAGCTGAAATGGGAATGACAAAGTGACCCTGGCCCTCCCTCCAGGCAGAGTGGAGGCCCTGAGCTAGAATCTCTCCGGTCTTGGTAAGCACCGTCTGTCATCTGAAGGACAATGAGAAACCGATGATGGTTTGTAAGCAAGGGAACAACATGATCTGATTGCACGTTCACTAGATGTGCCGGTGACCACTGCGTGAATTCGGGAAGGACCAGTGTGGTGGCTGCAGACCCGGAGGGGTGCAGACTCGGGATGCATTTGGGACAGAGCTGAGGGAAGAGGGGACACAGATTTGAGTATCTGAACATCTGGATGGAGGCTGGGCCAGAGTGGGCTCAGTCTGAAGTCTGGTCCTGCTGCAGGAGGTTGGCTAAGCATGCCGGAGTTGAGTGGAGATGTCCCAGCTGCAGGCGAGTCGGAAGTTCTTCCTGAGCAGGTCGGGAAACTCTGACCCTCAGGACTTGGCAGCTGATCATTGTCTATCAGCCCACAATGTCTGATAATTTGAAATCTTTCTTGCCCTCCACATCCATTTTGCCACCAATTCCTGTCCTAAAGCTACAGTTCCCCCGCCTCGCCATCCCTCCTGCTCTGCCCGCCCTTGTTCCTTTCCTCACCACAAGCCAACCTGCTCACTCCCCTGCTCCAAACCCAGCCCTGCGCCTCTCAGTGACCAGAGGCTCTTTCTAACTCGCAAAACTGGATATTTAAAGCATTTTGAGTTACTTCGTTTTTGATATTAACTTTTTGTTATCATTTCTAATGATGCATTGTATTCAGTTGCATGGCTTGTAAAATTTTTGATTCATCAAAATATTCAAAAGTAGAGACTAGTATAATGAACCTTAATGTACTCACTACCCAGCTTTAGGGCCAACATTTTAAAGCAAATACCAGACATTGTATCATTTTATCCTTAAATATTTCAGTGTGACTTTGAAACTAAGTATTATTGAAAACATAACCAGAGTTACATTACCAAACCAAACAATCTAATAATTTCATTACTTACCAATCGGTGTTTTAATTTCCCTGATTATATCTTAAGTGAGTTGTTAAACAACATGTTTTTTAAAAATGGTCAAAGAAATTGTTTTATAGGATCCTGACAAGGATGACATACTGCATTTAGTGATATATTTCAAAATATTTTATTGATTTTTTTTACAGAGAGGAAGGGAGAGGTATAGAGAGTTAAAAACATCAATGAGAGAGAAACATCCATCAGCTGCCTCCTGCACACCTCCCACTGGGGATGTGCCCACAACCAAGGTACATGCCCTTGACCGGAATCGAACCCGGGAGCTTACAGTCCGCAAGCCGACGCTCTATCCACTGAGCCAAACTAGTTTTGGCTCAAGTTTCTTTTACATCTGTTAATTTCTCCTCTCTCCTTCTCACACACCCCCCCCCCCCCCTTAAAATGTATTGGTGAGACTACCCTTGGTCCTGTAGATTCCCACAGGATGGATTGTGCTGTGTACCCAGAATGCCTGGTGACCATGAACTTTTCTGCCTCTAGAGTTTGATCAGATTCAAGATGGTCTTCGCAAGTTTCTTCCTAGGTGCTGTATTCTCTGGTCTGGAGGCTGGTTGTAGCCAATGATAATCAGAGCCTACATGAAGAGTTGCAATTGTGGAGCCTGAAATTCTAGCATCCTTCCTCACTGTTAAGCTGTGGTACTCCGTAAAGAGAAGTTTGTCTCAGTAGTGCCATGTACATTCTCTGACTTTGTTTGCCAGTTTGCAGAATAACAAGTTGGCTTCCTTAGTGACTGGTGAGTTTTTTACATCAGTATGAACTCGCATGCATAAATATAATTGAGATGTTTAATCTATTAAAAATTGTACACTTGAAATTATTAATCTCAGCAGTTTGTAGACTTGAAAAATTCTTTGTGACAAGATATTTAGCATGTTGTAAGTAATGAAGGCCATAAAAGAAAGTATATAAGTATAGTAAGATATATGATTTAGTAATGCAGGCATACCCCTTAGGTGTGTTAAATCCCAAACATTCTACTTAAGGTTCAGTATTTTAAGGGACCCTAAGCCTAAAGAAATACCTAAGTTTTACTTATTAAGTAAAACAACATAGTGCTTATGTCCTAGCTATTTACAGTAGACATTTAGAAAGGTAATACAAATTTAAAGAAAAAAATTTCATTTCATTTTGTAAGTAACCACAACTACTTACAATGGAATGTGTGTGTCTGTTGGATTTTTCTTGAGTCTTAGTATCATATTGGACACTGCTACCTTTTTGCCTGTTCTATACTGATTTCACATGGTATTTGCTTTTTCAATAAGTGCCAGAAACCTAGTTTTGCAGAAACATGAAATCAGGGAAAGGGATGTAGCAAGATATGTTGAAATGACGAGGTGTCCAAAAATGTTGAGAATCACTATCCCTCTCAAAAGTAAAATGTATCCGATGGGGCCAGAGTCCACTGTGGGGCCAAGGGCACCACAGCACACTTTTGGGAACCAGAGCTCCGTGTCCCACTCTATTCCCTCTGGCTCTGTGGACGGCCCTCTCCCCTGGGCCACACAGCTCACTGGTGTGCACCCACCACCCTGGCCCCCACAGCCCAGGGAAGTAGCACTAGATCTTGTCACACCCGACAGCCTGACAACCTGCCCGTGTCAGGTTTCCTTTCCCTTTGTTCCCAGCCTCAGTGCTTAGAGGATGTTTTTCTTTATCCTTTGATTTCAGCCACTTCAGAGCGCAAGACTGGCTCTAACGCCACTGTGACATGCTGTTTGCCCTGCCTGTATGGAGCCTAACCCAAAGGGGGCAGACACTCGGGGCTAATGTAAAAAGTCACCCTGACCGGAGAAAGCGGTCTGTTGTCAATGCCCATTTCCCTGCTGATGTGACTTTGAAAAATGCCGGAAGCACCCTTCCCTTCCCTGGCACCCTCCTGCATTTCCAGGGTGGGACCCGGTGCAGGTGGAATGTACCCCCGATTCCTGCCATTGGTGTTGGGCTTGGCCCTGTTGCTGGTTAAGACCAAGAAAATGTGGGAAGAAATGACAGTGTGCAAATTCCAAGCTGAAGCATCATGCACTTCTTTACCCTGTGGATATTCTGTTAGGTGAGCATGCCCTGGGTAGCTGCAGCCCCTTTAGCCTTGCCCCAGAAGTGGTCCGGAGCCATCCCAGCTGATCGGTGGCCTGTGAGAAAAAGTTACATATTGTCTACACATTGAACTTTGGGGTTGCTTGTTAGACAGCAACAGCCGACTGGTAGAAACAGAAGAGAGATCCATGAGCGGAAGGTAAGAGTGATGGAAGAACTCTGAGAGGGTGTGTTCTTAGGGATGGATGGGTATTTTAAGATGTGAAATGATTCATCTGTGGAGTAATGTTATATCCATTGATACTTAAAATAATCCTAAGAGGAGAGCAGTGTTTTTATCCCCTTTTTATAGATGAAGATTATTGAGGCTCAAAGTAGTTGGAGGTGCGCTGATGAGCCTGTTCCGGGCCCCATATCCCTGACGCCCTGGGCTGGGCTCTTCCCCAGGCTGTGCTGCCTCTCATGCAGGCCCAACTCTATGAGGGCAGCCAATATGGCAACAGAGCTTGGCACTTTGTACCAGTGGGGCCTTTCTTCGGTGTGCTGGGGAGAGGGCAGCACTGTAGCTGGGAGCTCCTCCCAGCAGAAGGGGTAGCATTTGGTTCAGAGAATAGGGGAGCCAACAGACAGGTAGCTGTGTCCCACGTGCTGAGAACTGGAGGGGCCGGGTACCCACAGTGTGAACCACAGCTATACCCCCTGTGGTGCTGGACCAGGGCCCCCATCTAGTCTTGCTCACATGCTCCCCTCAAAGTCTGGCAAGTGTGTCCAGGAAAGAAACTCATGGAAGAAAGTGATCTAGGCCAATGTCTTGCTTGGTTGACATCTGGATTTTGACATGCTTAAAGCTATCCCAGCCCTGACAGGTGTGGCTCAGTTGGTTAGAACATCGTCCCATATACCAGGTTTCGGTTTGATCCCTGGTCAGGGCACATGCGGAAGGTAAACAGTCAGTTCTCTCTCACAATGATGTTTCTCTTTCCCTTCCCCTCTTCTCTGAAGTCAACAAGCATGTCCTTGGGTGAGGATTAAAAAGAGAAAAGCTACCCAGCCTCAGGGATTGAGGACAGGAGATTCAGCGATCAAACCTTTGCAAGACTGCAGTGGGGCTCCTGGCAGCTTGAGGACCAGCCCCCCGATTTCATCTACAGACACCTTGTCAAGGGACACATGAGCTGCCCGGCATTCCTGCTGCAGCCAGAGCGGTCCATCAGCGCGTTTTCATTACTTCGGAGGGCTCTGCTCTTGTGAAGCTGATTTACCGAATGGACTGTTTTCAATCCCCACTGTGTCCCTTGCTTCATGGCCAGCTGGCCGGATCTGTGGCACTTTTGTGACTTAGGCCTTGGTCCCTACCGACTGCTGCTCTCAAGCCCCCTTTGCTCCCAAACACTAGCCCCACGCAGCCCTACACACTCCATGGCAACAGAGCAGCAAGACCCTTCCGTCCCAGGGTGGGACCCTCCCCTGCCCACATGGGGCAGAGCCCCCTTGGATGGGGTGGTGGGCTTCATAATTGCACCCCAAAAGGTATCCATGTCCTGATTCCTGGAACCTGTGAACCTGAAACCTGGAAGCTGAAGCTTACATGGCAAAAAGGGACTTTGCAGATGCGATGAAGGAGCTGAGATGGGGAGACGGTCCTGGATTATCTGGGAGGACCCGTATCCCTATGAGGGGACAGAATGCAGACGGAGGCAGAGACCGGAGTGCTGTGGCCACACGCCAGGACACCAGGAGTCCCAGAAGCTGAAGAGGCAGAAAGGACCCTCCCACAGAGCCTCTGGAGTGCGGCCCTGTAACACCTGGATTTCAGTTCCATTAGATGGACTTTGGACTCTCTGCCTCTAAAACTGCTAGAGATTAAATTTATTTTTTAAGCCACCAAGTTTGTGAATTCAGATGGGAGTCAAGGGATGCCAAAAAGAAATGACTGGCCCAAGGCCTGTTGTGAACCTCAGATACCGCCTTCCACTCCGCCTGGAGCACAGGCCCCCTTCCTCCCTCAGGAAGGCGCTCTACTGCCCTGCTGGCAACCGAGGTGGGTCCCACAGCCCCCACCCCTTCCTGGCACCCAAGCCTTGAAGCTCCCAAGGCTGCATCACGCATGTACCCCATAGAGCAAGCATGTCAAACGTGCGGCCGATGGAGTTCGGCATGCTTGCCATGGAGCCCCAGCTTCTAGCCAAGTTGCCTGCAGCCCTCACAGCTAATGGCTTAAGCGGGGTCGGGATTGGTAAGAGACCTAGTGTGCGCCAGGGCCACCACGGGCTGTGTGTGCATGATGCAATGGGGGATATCTGGCTTTGACCGCCGGCTCCAAGGTCATCTCAAGTCCTGCACACTGGAGGGCAGCCAGGACCCGCCCTCCACACACACACCTGTTCCCCGTCCCTGGGAGAGGAGCATGTGTGAAGGACACACTAGCCTTTGGCCCAATTACTAGATTTTTAAAAACTAAGTGCAAATAGCTTCAGGTGCTCTTTTTACAGCACCAAGAGCCTGTGCCTATTAAAATAAACACATGCCAACCACTCACCAACGTGGGAAAGCCACACAGGCAGCGCCACTGTTCTGCATCAGTCAGGTGATGCCCGGGGAAGGTCGCAGCCACGGAACCTTTAAAACCCAGGCGCCACGAGCATTCCGTGTGGGGATTCAGCGCTGTAGCAGCTCTGCGAGGACCTCTCAGCTATTTCTTAATACTCTTCCCTCTGCAAATTACTTTTATTTTCTTAAAGGAGTGAAAGGAGAAAATTGATACCAAAGGATATCAGTGCCTGGTTCTTGGCAGCATACCCGTCACCTTTGGTGGAAATCCCATTTCAGGTGAGTGTGTCTAGTCTCAGGAGCTGTGTGGCTGGTGGCCAGTTGGCAGGTGGGCACTAAGCCCAGGGGCCTGGTGGGGTCCCTCTGGGTGACTGTGGCCACGCTGGGAGGAGCTCTGGCCAGTTGGTACCTGGAGGAGGGAGGGCAGTGAGCCAGCGTCCCACTAGCCTGAGCGCCTCCTCAGGCTGGGGACCCTTAGAGGGCTTGTCTTCTCGTGGGTGGAGGGGGAGAAGACCCAGGTCCGGCTCTCTGCACGCTGGCCAGAGGGTTGAGGCGCGCCTGGCTGCTCAGTCCTCCCACAGTCAGTCACCCAGCCTTGGGCTCCACCAGCTGCGCGTGGCTGGCCTGAGGGAGGAGGGGGCACTGTCTTCTCTAATCCAGACCCACCTGCAAATGTGCCTCCTCCTCCAGCATGAAGGGAGCCAGGCTGACGGGGGTGCTGCTCACCCTGACTGGTGTGCTGCACGTGGTCCTGTCCCTGAGAATAGCAGCCTTCAACATCCGGACTTTCGGGGAGACCAAGATGTCCAATGACACCCTCTCCAACTACATCGTGCAGGTAGGTCCAGGCCAGTGTGCAGTCCTGAAGGCACCCAGACTGTCAGGCCCCGCTCTCAGCCCGGTCAGCTGTGGGGACAGGGCCCTTATGGCTACCGGGGCCCACATCAGGCCACCTGACGGGAAAGCATCCTGGGAATTGCAGCTTGGCTCCTGCGGGGACTTGGAGCGGGCAGGCCTGGACACCCCAGTCTCCGTCTAGCCCAGGGGTGGGCAAACTTTTTGACTCGAGGGCAGTGGGTTCTTAAACTAGACCGGAGGGCCGGAACAAAAGCAACCTGACCATGCTGGCACTCTCATCTTGGGCTGCTGGTGAAGGAGCGGAGGGGAGAGCAAGAGAACCCTCCGCTCTTTCGGCTCCGCGGGCCGGATAGAACAGCTGAACGGGCCAGATCCGGCCCGCGGGCCGTAGTTTGCCCACGGCTGCTCTAGCCTGTCGCCACTCAGCACCACTGTGGCCCTGTCCTTAGATCCTGAGTCGCTATGACATTGCCTTGGTCCAGGAGGTCAGAGACAGCCACCTGACGGCCGTGGGGAAGCTGCTGGACAGACTCAATCAGTGCGTGAGGTGGCAGGGTCCTGGGGAAGCACATGGGACAGTGATCATCCTTTCAGGGCATGATGACACTTCGGCCCCAGGGCACTGATGTGGGCAGGAGCTGCTGTTGATGGCAGGATGTGCCCTGACTGGCACATTTGTTTCCCATTTGTTTCCTCCATCCAGGGATGACCCCAACGCCTACCACTACATAGTCAGCGAGCCGCTGGGTCGCAGCACCTATAAGGAGCGCTACCTCTTTGTGTTCAGGTAAAACCCAGGTGCCGAGAGGAGGCCGCCTCCTCTAAGGTCGCTGGCAGAAGTGGGGATGGGGGTGGGGGTGTCTGGGAAGCCCACGAGCCTCTCCTCCAGGTGTGGGGCAAGAACTGGCGGCCACAGAGCAGGGGCTGAGTTGGGCCTCACCACCTGGGCAAAAGGAGCTCCGGGCGGGTGGTTCTGTGTGATATCCCAACTTAGACCGGGCACCCTGCCCGCAGCAACAGGTGGGTTTGGCAAGTGCCCCCAGCCCCAAGTTGAGCTCCCTCTGGCCTGGCCTTCCGCAGGCCTGACCAGGTGTCGGTGCTGGACAGCTACCTGTATGACGATGGCTGCGAGCCCTGTGGAAACGACACCTTCAGCCGAGAGCCAGCTGTTGTCAAGTTCTCCTCCCCATTCACCCGTGAGTGCTGCTGCCAGAGGCTCCTCTGCCCTGCCTGGCCACGGGGCCCACCTGACCCTTCCTAGACACCTTGAAGAGCCACAGCGCATCATGCCCCCACCATGCACCTCTTTGGGGAGCTTAGTGCCGTCCCCATTCCTAGTGCTTTGGTCTTACATTTAAGTTACTTAGGGAAACGTCTACCCACTCCTCACAACTTCCCCCCATCCTAGCCCTAAACACATGACAGCCAGGCCAAAGCACCTTGGACCAGGACTGGCTCCCAACTCCGCTCCCACCTCCTTGCTTAGCACGACCGTCTTCTCCACAGAGGTCAAGGAGTTTGCCATCGTCCCCCTGCATGCGGCCCCACTGGACGCAGTGGCTGAAATCGACTCTCTATACGATGTCTACCTGGATGTCCGGCAGAAGTGGGGCATGGAGGTGCGGCCCCACACACTGGGTGGAGCTCGTGGGGCCTGTTCTGGCCCTGGGCCAATCAGCTGGTGTCTCCTGGTAGGACATCATGTTGATGGGTGATTTCAACGCTGGCTGCAGCTACGTGACCCCTTCGCATTGGTCGTCCATCCGTCTGCGCACAACCCCCACCTTCCAGTGGCTGATTCCCGACACCGCTGACACCACGGTCACGTCCACGCACTGCGCCTACGACAGGTGAGCAGGGCCCGCGCCCCGTGGTTCTGCAGGCCCAGGGTAGGGAGGGACCCTTCCACAAGCAGCCTCGGCTTTCATCTCAGCCCAGCTTCAGAAACGGTTTCCAAGACCTTTGAGGAGACCCTCACCCTCCTGAGCTCTGGACCACTTATGAAGTGGAGTAACACGCAGCATTCCTTAACTTTCGGGAAAGCCATGTAGGGTAACAGGAAGCTAGTCTTCTCCTCTGGGCAGTCTCAGGCACACCCAGACCTGAGGCTGACCAGTACAAGGCTGGTCCTGGCCTGGGTGGTGTGGGGGTGCCTTCCCTGAGCAGGGACACCAGGGGCCACAGAGGCCAGATGGAGCTGGCTCCTGCTGGGATCCGAGCTGAAGTGCACAGAGCTGGACAGTGGGCTGAAGGGGACTTTCTTGTGTCTGGCACTGCAGGATTGTGGTCACCGGAACTCTGCTCCAAAATGCCATTGTTCCCGACTCAGCTGGTCCCTTTGACTTCCAAGCTGCATATGGACTGAGCAACCAGACGGTATGTGGCCATTCTCTTTAGCCTGTAGCTCTACTTGGAGCCTAGGCAGAGGGGCGGAGTGAGATCCGGACCCACAGGACATGTGGCAGTTGCTGCTTTTTTCACTGACTTGAAAGAACCACTTGTCCGCAGCCTGGGAGCCTCCTCCCCGGCCGATGTGACATGCAGGATGTGGTGCAGGTCCTGGCCTCAGGGAGGCCTGCACACGGGCATCCCTCTGCTCACTGCATGTTTCTCCACAGGCCCAAGCCATCAGTGACCACTACCCGGTGGAGGTGATGCTGAAGAGAGCCTGACGAGAGCAGGCCAGAGCCCTGCTGGGCCTCAGCTTCTCTCGCTGCTGCTGCTGCTGCTGGGGACCTGCACAAGGAACTGAAGACAGCGGCTGGTTCTGTTGTCACCTTCAGGTTCTGGGGAAGGAGTCTAGGAAACCAGTGCGAGTTCCCTGAGCACAGAGCCAGCGCCCCTCTCTCCCCTCCCTACTGTGCCCCTGACCACTATTCCAGCTTGAGGAAGAGGATGGAAAGTAGGCTTTTTCTCACTGTCCTGCATCCATCGTCAGCATGGGATTGTAACTTACCCTGTCAGTATGCAAACCAAGTCCAGCATTTAGATGAAGAAACATCTTTTAATTTAAGCAAATAAAGCTCAAAAGGGGGCATTCTCATTGGTGGCATCCAGTCATTTCTTCCCGCCTGCTCCTCCCATGACAGAGGTGCACAGTTCCACTGTCACCTTCCCTGGAGCCCTGAGAGTGCAGGGAGGCTGCGGGGCTCTCACCGCTCCCGGCTGCACCCTGGACAGCAGGGCCCAGCCTCAGTGTCGCTCCAGGGCCTTGACGAGCAGGTTGTTCAAGCGGTCCACCATGGGTCGGGGGTCATCGACCAGCCCTGCTGCGATCATGGCGTTCTCATAGATCTGAAAGGCAGGGTGTAACCTTGTTAACGGGATGGGGCCCTGTCCTAGCTCCAACTCAGGGACATTTTAATGTGGAGAGAAGAAAGGAAGAGAGCTGTTCCTTCTTAAAACAGGGTTTTAGAGGAAATGGCCGGCTGTCCAACCTCAAAGCAATGTGCTGGCTCACAGAACTGGCAGCCCTCTGTTCCCACGCTCTCAGCCCGTCTCCAGGAGACTCACCTGATCGGCAAGCAGCTGGGCCAGTTCCGGCTCACCCTCTCTCAGCTGGCTGAGCTTCTTGATCAGCATGTGCCTGCAACAGAAACCTCCAGAAGTTAGCCCAGGGCTGTCCCACCAGCACAAGGGCCTCTAACTTCTGAGATGTTGTATTAGAACATTCAAAACAGTGTAATAGGATAGACAGTCCAGTATAAAAAAATAAGGCACACAAAAATTTAGGAAGATGTAAATAATCACTGACAGATAATGAGATTATTATTCCCAAAGAAACACTTGAGTTTTGATATTAGAAAATGCAGTAAGTACCAAAATTAATATAAACTTAAATACTGAAAGGAAAGAAAGAATTTAACATATAAAAAGGCATATATCAGTGCTTGGAGACCATAATTAAAGATGAAATTTTCGCCAAAACCGGTTTGGCTCAGTGGTAGAGCGTCGATCTGCGGACTGAAAGGTCCTGGGTTCGATTCTGGTCAAGGGAATGTACGTTGGCTGTAGGCACATCCCCAGTAGGGGGTGTGCAAGAGGCAGCTGGTCGAAGTTTCTCTCTCATTGACGTTTCTAGCTCTCTCTCTCCCTTCCTCTCTGTAAAATATCAATAAAATATATATTTTTTTAAAAAGATGAAATTTTCCCTAGATTAATACACACATTTTTATACTGAGTTTAATTTTATACCTAAACAATCTAATATAAAATTCATAAATAAAAGTAATAAGGAAGAAAAGAGCCAGGAGAAGCTGAAGGAGGAAGTCTCAGATGCCAGTAAATACCGTATTTGCCGGCGTATAAGACGACTTTTTGGCCCTGAAAAATATGCCTCCAAGTGGGGGGTAGTCTTATATGGCGAGTATATAACAAACTCTGTATTTTTAGTGGAAATTTTAGGGGGTCGTCTTATACGCCCAGTCGTTTTATACGCCGGCAAATACGTATTTTTCAGGGCCAAAAAAATCGTCTTATACGCCGGCAAATACGGTAGTTTAATTCTGGAAAATGAAAAGGCAACAACTAAATGCAAAAAATGTCAACAATGTATAAAAAGACACACACACACACACACACACACACACACACAGGAATTTCACTTGTACGTGGTTAAAGATAGCATTCACAAAAGGGGAAAAGACAGGATAACTGGCCAGCCAACCAATAAAATTGGATTCCACCTTAACTGGTTTGGCTCAGTGGACAGAGCATCGGCCTTTGGACTGAAGGATCCCAGATTCTATTCTGATCAAGGGCATGTACCTTGGTTGTAGGCACATCCCCAGTAGGGGACGTACAGGAGGCAGCTGATTGATGTTTCTAACTCTCTATCCTTCTCCCTTCCTCTCTACAGAAAACATGTTACCAAAAGACAGTAAGACCCAGTAAATCTATATTATGTACATGGATGGAAAGAATTGACCATAAAGATACTAATTCTTGAAATTAATGTATATACACATGAGGACCTAGTAGCCAAGGCATCTTTGAAGGAAAATAAATAATAAAGGGAGGGAGCAATCACTTATTGGCTGCGAAGGCTTGGGAAAAACCAAGTAGTTAAGACAGTGCGGTACCGCTAACGAAAGACCAACAGACCAGACACGTGTAGATACTTGATACTCTATGATGCAGAAGGCAATTTGGATGGCTGGGGTGGGGGAAAAAATAAATTCATGATTTTGGTGATATATTTCTTAAGAACCAAAAAAACACCTGATAAAAATTTATGAATTTGGTATTAAAATTAAGAAATTATAAAAAGACATCTTAATGCAGGTGAAAAAATAGAGTGGGAAGAGATTTACAACTGATAAAGTATGTAATATAATTACAAATCAAATTTTAAAAAAGAACCCAACAGGAACTATATATATAAAAAGGCTAATATGCTAAGTGCCTGACCATTCCACTGGTATGATGAGCACTGACCATCAGGGGGCAGATGCTCAATGCACAGGCATGGAAACATGGAACAGACTGATGAATCACAAGGTAGGGGGGAGGGGGGAGAGTAAGAGATTAACCAAAAATCTTAGATGCATACTACAGGTCTGGTGCTGCGCACCAGTGGGGCCCCTTGGCTTGGCCTGGCCTGCGGGGATCGGTCAGAATCCCTGCACCGGGCCTCCAACATGCCCTGGGCAGTCCCGGCTTGCAAGAGGGCACAGGCCAGGCTGAGGGACCCTACTAATGAATAAAGTCTCATTCTTTCTCATGTTAGGAGAAGGCCAAGGCCTTAAGTAAAAGTGGAGACCTGTGGCCGAAACCGGTTTGGCTCAGTGGATAGAGCGTCGGCCTGTGGACTGAAGGGTCCCAGGTTCAATTCGGGTCAAGGGCATGTACCTTGGTTGTGGGCACATCCCCAGTAGGGGGTGTGCAGGAGGCGGCTGATCGATGATTCTCTCTCATCGATGTTCTAACTCTCTATTCCTCTCTGTAAAAAATCAATAAAATATATTTTTAAAATAAATAAATAAATAAAAATGGAGACCCGTGGGTTCTCATGCTCTGCTGGGGGGAGCTGGCACCAGCCTGCTGGAAGCAGCTGGGCATGACCCAGCCTAGCTAAGCATATGGCAGTTTCACATCTGGGAGAAAGTGCACAACTTGGAGAAACTCCAATGCACACGTGTGTCAGACAGGGACAATAATGTTCAGAGCAACTGATCCCAACAGCCCCAGAAACTACCCAAATGTTGATCAAAACAGAATACATAATTGTGCTGGGGCAGATTCAACCCATGAATAGTAATCAACTATGAAAACAAACCATAGCCCTAACCGGTTTGGCTCAGTGGATAGAGCGTGGCCAGCGGACTGAAAGGGCCCAGGTTTGATTCCGGTCAAGGGCATGTACCTTGGTTGTGGGCACATCCCCAGTAGGAGGTGTGCAGGAGGCAGCTGATGGATGTTTTTAACTCTCTCTCTCCCTTCCTCTCTGTAAAAAAATTAATTAATTAAAAAATAAAGGGGGGGGGGGAATGACAAACCATAGCTTCCCTCCAGAAGGACAGAGGTCTCTCACACACTGAGTTAAGAAAGTAAGACTTCACATTAACAGGCAAACAGTTTGTTAAAGATGCATAGAGAGACCATAAAGCAAAGAAATTATCACAGAAGTCAGGACTATGGTTGCCTGAGAGGGACAGAATTCTAATGGCATCCGAGGGCCAGCAAGATCGTTGCTTTTTTAACTTTACATGGTACAGTTTAAAGTTAAACTGAATAGGGGACTGCAACAAGATAGTGGCATAGGTAAACGCCTAACTGCAGCCTCATTCAATAATTTCAAAAAATACAACTAAAATATAAAGTAGACATTATCCAGAACTACAGGAAAGTTGACTGACTGTAAATTCTACAACTAGAAGGAAAGAGAAAACCAGAAGGAAAAGCAGAGGAGCTGTAAAAGCCTAAGGTACAGAGACATGGTGCGCGCATGGGGAGAGGACGGAGCCGGAGAGGAAGGAGATAAAAGCTCCAGACTGTACTGGACCCCAACTCCGACTACACTGAACCCAGTTCTGGGCGAGACCCTGGGGTCCCAGGCTCATACAGAGGGAATCTGGGCTAAAGGGAGCGGCGAAAGGCAGAGCCACGGCCTGTTCACTGAGCTGCTGGATTGCCCAAGCGGGAAGGAGACAAAAGCTCAGGACAGTTCTGACAGCACTGAACCCCAGTCCTGGGTGAGACCCTCGGGCCCCAGCCTCATACAGAGGGAATCTGGGCTGTAAGGTGGAGGCTCAGGGGAGCGGCGAAAGGCAGAGCCCCCAAGTGGCACACATTTTGTACAGAGGACAGAGGGTTGATTGGGCCTCGGTATTGCCTTAGCGGGAAGGAGACATAAGCCCCGGACTGCTCTTAACCCCACTTCCAACTGCACTGAACCCCAGTTGCAGGCTCGTTGGGGGAGAGACTAGACTGTCTGGTAGCAGGCGAAACTCTAGGGTGCCTTTCTCTCAGAGGTGCTAACAGCGAATACCAAAGGACACTGAGGAACACTGAGACTCAGGAACCTCCGAGGGCGGGGCTAACTGGAAGCCAAGGCTGTAGGCTCTCCCCTGAAACTCCGCCCCATCCAAGCTGAAACAGGCTTTTGCAGGTTTCCAAGTCTAGTGGAATAAGGCTGTCTCCTGGCATAGACACAACTGATCCTCCCAACCTACCAACTGAGGGAAGCATCGAAAATGCCAAGACGAGGAAACAGATCACAAACGAAAGAAATGGAGGACAAAAAGAGACTGGATATAGAGTTCCAAACCACGCTTATAAGGGTGTTCAAGAATCTCCTAGAAAAGGCCGATAAAATAAATGAGACCTATGAGGATATGAAAAGGGATCAACTAAAAATAAAGAATACATTCTCTGAAATAAAAAATAATATAGAGTCCTAAAAACAAAAAGGAAGATTGTAAGAATATCAAGATTTGGAACACAAAGAGCCAGAGGATACTCCTCCGCAGAAGCAAGAAGACAAGAGAATCCAGAAAGTTGAAGATAGTGTAAGAAACCTCTGGGACAACTTCAAGCGAACCAATATCAGAATTATGGGCATCCAAGAAGATGACAGAGAGCAAGATACCGAAAACATATATAAAGAAATAGTGACAGAAAACTTCCCCCACCTGGTGAAAAAAATAGACTTACAAGTCCAGGAAGCACACAGAACCCCAAACAAAAGGAATCCAAAGAGGACTACACCAAGACACATCATAATTAAAATTCCAAAAGCAAAAGACAAAGAGAGAATATTAAAAGCAGCAAGACAAAAGCAGGTAGTTACCAATAAAGGAGCACCCATATGACTGTCAGCTGATTTCTCAACAAAAACCATGCAGGCCAGAGGGGAATGGCAAGAAATATTCAAGGTGATGAACAACACGAACCTACAGCCAAAAATACTCTACCCAGCAAAGCTATCACTCAGAATCGAAGGCCAGATAAAGAGCTTCACAAAAAAAAAAAAAAATAAATAAATTTTAAAAAAGCTTCACAAATAAATTTAAGCTAAAGGAGTTCATCACCACGAAGCCAGAATTATATGAATTGCTAAAAGGGGTTCTTTAGGAAGAGGAAGAAAATAAAGGTAAAAATTATGAACAACAAATATATAACTATCAACAAGTGAATCTAAAAACCAAGGGAAGTAACAATCATGATGAACAATATTAACTGGTGAAGATAATAGAATCAGAGGTAGGAGACCGAAACAAGAAAACTACAGTGAAAAACCGGACCTGCCGAAGCCGCTGCCGCTGGGAATGAAGGAAGCCAGACCTCGCTCCGTCCAGGGGCCCAGGGGCCCAGGGGCCCAGGGACTGGGCCAGCCCGCCGGCCACCGTGGGAACCAGGGAGCTGATACGGGAACTCTGCTGCGCCTTCAGCACCAGCCTGGACGAGAAGCCTCCCTGCCCGCAACCATCCCGGCACGCAGCTGTCCCAGCCCGCCCGCCGTGCTGGTGAGGAGCTTGCCAGGCCCTCAGCTGGCTCGGCCTGGCCTCCGAGCACGCCGTGCTGGTGGGGAGATGGCGTGGCGCCTTCTGTTGGCAGCCCCGGCGAGTCCTTCCAACGCCGCCGCATGGCCGGGCCGAAGTTTCCGCCACTACCGCCATGTGGATTTTAAAACTACAGGGGAAATTGAGCCACAGGAGCTACCGCCGCTGCCCCACCAGCCGCTGCCCCCGCAAATGGGAATCCACCAAAAACAGAGCTCACTACGCCCTGGGCTGAGAGAGAGTGTGGCTTCAGAACTTAGCCTCTGCGTCCACAGCAGCTCCGCTTCCACACCAAAGGAGACACCATTGAGGGTGGTCTCTCTGTCCGCAGCCATCTCAGCCCGCCCACAACCTTCCCAGCATACCCGCCGTGCTGGTGTGGAGATGGCGCGTGCTGGTGAGGAGCTGGCGCAGCGCCTTCCATTCATAGCCCCTGTGAGTCCTTCCTCCGCCCCCGTATGGTCGGGCCGAAGCTCCCACCACTGCCGCCATGTGAACTTTAAAACTACAGTGGAAATTGAACCACAGGAGCGACTGTCGCTGCCGCACCTGCCACCGCCACCGGCCACCGCCGCCGGCCACCGCCGCCGCGAATAAAGGAAATCCACCGAGAACAGAGCTCACTACGCCCCGTGCTCAGGGAGTGGGCGGCCTCAGAACTTAGCCTCCGCGTCCACAGCTGCTCCGCTTCCGCACTGAACGAGACACCTTTGAGGGTTGTCTCCCTGCCTGCAGCCATCTCAGCCCGCCTGCAACCGTCCAAGCCTGCCCGCCGTGCTAGCGAGGAGCTAGCAAGGCACCTCCAATATGCGACCCCAGTGCCCCAGAGGGGCCGGGTGTCCTGGGTGAGCCGTACCCCCCAAAGGGGAAGGGTGTCCCGGTTGAGCCGTGTGTCCCAGGGGACCGAGTGCCCCGGGTGAGCCGTGTGTCCCAGGGGGCCGTGTGGCCCGGGTGAGCCATGTGTCCCAGGGGGCCGTGTGCCCTGGGCGAGCGTGTGTCTCAGGGGAAGCAGTGGGACCCAGGGGGAGGGGCGGTGAGAACCAGAGGAGGAGTGGACTCTATTCGTGTGGTCCGGAGATAGTCACCATAAAACAAGCAGATTGTCAAATGACAGTGGGGAGGGGAGGGAGACCTAGGGGGAGATAAGAGAACAACCGAAGGACTGGTATGCATGAATATAAGTACAACCAACGAACACAGAACTCTGGGGAGGGAGGGCATGAATGGGAGGTGGGGGAGGGGGGCAATGGTAAGCTATGTACACATATAATACCTTAATAAAAAAATAATAATAATTAAAAAAATAGAATCAGAGGTATGGAAGGGGAGTGGACTGAAGATTCTCGGGGAAATGGGGAGTGGCGGGGGGGGGTGCAGGAAGAGACTGAACATAAACTGCACCTTTGGATGAGGACAATGGGAGATGGGGAAAGGGCAGAGAGTGGAATGGAAACTTGGTGGAGGGGAGCAATGGAGGGGGGAAATATGAGGAACATTTGTAATAATATGAACAATAAAGATTTATTTTAAAAAAATAAAAAATAAAATAAAAATATTAAAAATATATATATAAAGTTAAACTGAATAGTTTAATTATACAGGTACTGTGTTTGTAAGCTTTATGCATTTTTTCCTATGTGTTAGGAGTAACAACCCAATTTTAAAGGAGCAGCAGACAGATCAGAAACAAGCTTGCTGTTCCTGGGCATCGAGGGCCCGAGCAGCCGGCAGCCTTACCTGGGGTTGATCTCCAGGGTGGGCTGCAAGAGCTGAGCGCGCTCCTCCTGGGTCTTGGCCAGCTGCTGCATGCGCAGGAAGTGCCGGGCGGCCCCCATCTCCAGCACGGTGATCATCGCAGGGTGCGTGTCCAGCCGAAAAGTCACCTATCAGCAGGGCCAGAGTGAGGGGGGCCCTGGACTGACGGTTTGGCCAGGTGTGAAGCTTCCCCAGATGACAAGGCAGAGCACAGGTCTCCAGGGATGAACCTCAGACCTCCCTCCCAGCCATCCACTGACGAGACGGGAGCCTGACCTGCAGCCCAAGCTCCTAACAGCATCCCACTTGGGGGCTCCCTCTTCTATCCCCCAAAGTCGTTTCTAATGTGTCAATTACTGCCCAACATCCATCTCACCCAGTGTCCTCTGCACCTCTCTCCTCCACAGGCGATTGCCAAGTCCTATAGCAACTAAGATCACCTACGCCTGGCTGCTCCATCTCCCCCGTCTATCTGCAGTCCCTTCCCTCACTCCCGTCCTTCCAGAACACTGGAGCCTCCTTTCTGCAGCCCTCCCTCTCACCCACCCCTTTCTGTGGCCCCCTCTGGCCTGACTTCATCAAATACATCTTTCCCAACAAGCGGTCACAAGCCCCTCTCCCTAGCCAGGCCTTCCCATTCGCCCACTCTACAGCCCCTGGCTCACAACGGAGCCTCTGAGCCTGCTGGGCCCACAGCGCGCCCTTCCTGGAGCACGGTGCTGAGAGGAGCCTGAGCTCTAACTCAAATCCAGCTCCATGATGTCCTAGCAATCTGACCTGGGGATGTGCTTTGCCTCCTGTCCTTCACAGGATGAGGATAATGCTACCTGCCTCATAGCTATATGAGGTTTAAATGAGTCCTTATAGTAAAGAGTGGACACAGTGAATGTGTTACACAGAGAAATCCTGGCTGCGTGCCTTGCTTCTCGATGCTCCCTACTAAGAGCCCCTCCTCTTTCGATCTGTGCCCATCCCTCCCCCGCAGAGTGCTGCTGCTGCCTCCTCCAGAGCCACTGGAGCCCACCCTCCTGCTCTTGGCCATCCCCACCCTGCACACCTGCCTGTCCCTTGGGGTGACTCCTGGACTATTCCTGAGCCAGTGACCTGGATACCTGTTCTCTGGTGTGACTGGCTTTCTCTTGCAACTCTGAGCTGGACCTCTGTTTCTAGCTCCCTGAAGCCAGAACCCCCCGCTGGACTGTACACTCCCCAAGGGCTGGACTGGAACCCCTTGTGTACTATGCTACCACAGTTCCTTTGGGGTCTGGACCAGGCTAGCATTGGGTGGCCAGCTGGGAAGCCCTCTTCTCGGCTTCTATTTGCCCACCAGGCCATTAGCTGTTCACCTTTCCCTTTCCACTTTTTAGTTCCCACCTGCGCTATAAAGTGGAGGAAACAAGTCAGCTGAGCTTGCCGGTCTTGTCCCAGCAACGCCCTGGTCGTACATGGCTGCACACATGTAAGCTCATACGCAGAAGCGGCAGTGACACGCTTGGTCTCTCCCACATATCACAGCTCAGTCGCCATTGGGAGAACGCCCCCCAGACCAGCCGCTCAGAGCCGGCAGGCTGCCAGGTGTGTGGTCAGTGCAGCCATGGGAGCCGAGCGTGGCCTGACCCAGAAGACCTCACCTTCACGTTGGTGACACGCGACCCCAGCACATTTCTCATCCAGGCCATCAGGTCCTCCACCTCCTTTTCTGACAGGCGGTCATCAGCTTGAGGAGAGATGTGTGAGCTCAGAGGCCGTTCCCCATAATCCCCATCCCACTCCCACGGGGCCTGAAATGTTGACATTCCAATGCCAAGTGTCCGACTGTCCCATCCACCTTGGTTGTCAGCACAAAGAAGCCACCAGAGATGCTGTCATCTAAAATTCAGCAGGTACATGTGAACCTCAGAAGGACATTTTTTTATATATTTTATTGACTTTTTATAGAGAGGAAGAGAGAGGGATAGAGGGTTAGAAACATCAATGAGAGAGAATCATTGATCAGCTGCCTCCTGCACACCCCCAACTGGGGATGTGCCCGCAACCAAGGCACATGCCCTTGACCGGAATCGAACCTGGGACCTTTCAGTCCGCAGGCCAATGCTCTATCCTCTGAGCCAAACCGGTTTTGGCTCAGAAGGACATTTTTGAGTGCCCTGAGGCCCATGTGGTTTCCTTACAGCTTTAAGAAGATATTTTGGGATTCTCTTAGGTAATCAACTGGAAGAGGCACTGGAGGGACCTGGGAGCTAAAGAGGAACATTTTGTGTTAAACAGTAAGATGTTCCCAAGCTGCTGCCTTCGTGCAGGTCAGTGGCCACAGATGGACAGGAGAACAGAAAATCCCTGTTAACTCACAGAAGAGGCCCTGCAGCAGACGGTCAGCCCCGGGGCCATCCCAGCCTCACCTGCACCCAGGCCACCACCCACCTCTGCTGAGAGAGAAAGGATAGAACCAACCTGGAGATTTGTCTTCAAACTTCTCCTCCTTGTAGTGATCAACAACGATGTCCGTTTCCACGGAGATGAGCTTCTTCTTGTCAAACTCACGGAGGTGAAGCAATGTCAGCTCATCAAACTGCTCGTAGCAGAAGAGAACCTGTGAGGGGGGAGAATCTCCATCAGGCTTGGAGGGACTCCGCCCACGACAGAGCGAGGGCCGTGGGAGTAAAGGCTGCAGGCTGGCGCCCAGTGCTGGAACAGCCACGCGGGATGCTGCTGGGGCTGGGGCGTCCTGGGACTTTGCAGATGAGGCGGATTGCCAGAGGCTGGGAAGGGAGGCTCTAGCTATGTCTTAGTAGTAGAAACAGTGATTCTACTTACAGAGAAATCCCTGTGTCACCTCCTACAGGGACACACAAACTAGATGGCAGACTTCAGCCTGGGCCTCTGTGCCCCTGGATGTGTGGCTTTCCCAGGTCCTGGGCACATTCGCCCATTTTCCACTGACCAGAGAGACCCCACCCCACCCCACCTTATCCCCTGACCTGGCCCAGCAGCCTGTAGGGATGCAGCCTGCCCTGTTGCTGACCCACCTCCATGTTTTTCTGCTTCATGGCCTCATAGTAGGGTGAGTGCTCAGCCAGGTGCCGGTTGGGGGTGCACAGGTAGTAGATGTTGCGGGTGCCGGCCTGCATGCGACTGGCATAGTCCACGAGGCTGGTCAGCTGCCCAGCGGGCAGTGCTGAGGACTCATATCGCAACAGCTTTGCAATATCCTCCTGAAAACAGACAAGGACATGTCACTGCTCATTCCAGATCCTCACTCAGGAAGCCTCCAGAGCATCTGGACACCGACATGGGAAACCGCCGGCTAACGGGAGATGCCTGCTGGCTGCACCCCGGCAGGTGGGCCCCTGTGTTCTGCATCTGGGGCAGCGCCCACAGAAGCCTGGTCCAGGAATGGTGTCTAGTCAGGTCTGGTGCTCCCATCAAAAGCTCAGGGAACCCAGAGCACCTCCCACCTCAGGTGGCACAGGGCCTCACAGAGGGGCTTTTGGGGCAAGCTGTGTGCACCCCAGGAATGGCCAGACAGTCCCCATGGCAGAGACTGCTCCTGGTGGTGGGGTTTGATCAGGGCACACACCCAGGCTGCGGGTTTAATCACTGGTTGGGACCAGCTGCCTCTTGCACACCCCCTACCGGGAATGTGCCCGCAACCAAGGTACATGCCCTTGACCGGAATCGAACCCAGGACCTATAAGTCTGCAGACCGACACTCTACCATTGAGCCAAACCGGTTTCAGCTAGAATCATATCATATATTAAGTAGTGCTGCATGGTCAGTAGCACCATGTTAAAGGAGTTCCACCCATCACAGGATGAACATGCCCTGACCAGGCACATTGTCCCTGCCCTCCCCGCCCTGGCGAACCAGTGCCTGGCCCAGGCTCAGGCTGTGCCTTTGTGATCTCCTGAGCCCCTGAACGAAGCCTTGTGGAAGGAGACAGAATACACACCTACTTCCTTCCAGCCTCAGGTGAGAGGACTGGGGAGATGAACCTAGTCCCACAGGACGAAGGTGAGGCTCCTGAGCATGCTGCATGTACTGGTTCCCGGCAGCAGTAGCTGGGAGCCTGGGCATGCCAGTGTCATGTCCCGGGAAGCTCAGGTTTCTGGCCTCCACCAGCTTCCTCCACAGCCCAAGGCAGCAGAGAGAAAGGCCCAGAAACCTGGCCCCTTACCTTTTTTTTTTTTTTTTTTAAATATATTTCTTTATTGACTTCCGAGAAGAAGGGAGAGAGAGAGAAACATCAATGATAAGAGAGAATCATTGATTGGCTGCCTCCCGCACGCTCCCCACTGGGAATCAAGCCCACAACCCGGTCATGTGCCCTTGGCCGGAATCAAACCTGGGACCCTTCAGTTTGCAGGCTGACACTCCATCCACTGAGCCAAACTGGCTAGGGCTGGACTCTTACCTTGACCTCCTGTTCAGCGGTGGTCACAATGCCCTCTCTCATGAACAAGCCATAATCTTCAAAAAACTTAGCATATGTCTCAGGGTCTTTTTTACTCTGGTCAACAAAGAATTTTATCAGCCTCTGTTGTAGGACGTCCCGGAGTTTCCTACAGCACAGAAATGAATTTATCATGAGCAAGCAACTTCTATGAAATACTAACAGCCAGAGGTATGGAAAAATGTTCTGCTCTACTAATAATCAAACTAGTGAAACAACATACCATTCTGGCCAAATTTTACAAAATGGAAAAAGAAAGGGTGACCGTAGGCAAACACCAGGTGGGCAGACACGCGCCCCTAGAGGCAGGAATGTGGACTGACAGCCCTTAGTGAGGGCAGCAAACAGCTGCCCAACCTTGATGGTTCCAACTGCACAGACTGCTCCCTGGAAATGTAACGAGCCACCAAGACTTACGGGGCAGGAGTTTCACTGTAGCACATAAAAGACAAAACAATTATGAACAACTTTAGTGGTCAATAGGAGAATAGACTGAAATGAAAGATAAGTGCACTCATTAAAAATCACCTGGACCGAAACCAGATGGCGGTCTAGGTAATCTCCTAAACTGCCACCTCAGCAACAATTTGGAAAAAAACAACAGCTAAAATCGAAAGGGATCGCACCAGACCCACAGGAAAGCTGGCGGAATGGGAAGGCTACAACTAGACACAAAGCAGGGCGCTGCTGCTGCCATGTGGAGTTTAAAACTACGGCAGAACCGGACCTGCCAGAGCCGCTGCTGCCGGGAATGAGGGAAGCCAGACCTCGCTCCGCCCCGGGCCCAGGCCATCCTGGCCGGCCCGCCGTGGCAGCGAGGAAGCTAATGCCGGGCCTCCGCAGTGCCTTCAGCTCCTGCTGGGACGAGAAGCCTTTGAGCGCAGTCTCCCCACCCGCAACCATCCCAGCCCGCAGCCGTCCCAGCCTGCCCGCCGTGTTGGTGAGGAGCTGGCGCAGTCCCGGCGAGTCCTTCCTCCGCCGCACCGAAGCTTCCGCCACTACAGCCATGTAGATTTTAAAACTACAGTGGAAATTGAACCACAGGAGCGACCATCGCTGCCACACCCGCCGCCACACCCACCGCCGCACCCGCTGCTGCCGCAAATAAGGGAAATCCACAGAGAACAGAGCTCACTCCGCCCCAGGCTCAGGGAGTGTGCAGCTTCAGAACTTAGCCTCCGCGTCCACAGCAGCTCCGCTTCCGCCACGGACGAGACACCTTTGAGGGCTGTCTTCCCGCCCACAGCCATCTCAGTCCGCCCACAGCCGTCCCAGCCCGCCCCTGTGCTGGTGAGGAGATGGCACGGCGCCTTCCGTTCGCAGTCCCGGCGAGCCCTTCGCCCTTCAAGCCCACCGCCGCAGGGCCGAGCTGGAGCCTCTGCCGGGACCCCAAGAAGGGGCGCCGCTGCCGCGAGTGAGGGAAGCCCACCGAGAACAGAGCTCACTCCACCCCAGACCCAGGGAGTGGGCGGCTTCGGAGCTTGGCCTCTGCGTCAGCAGCCATTCCGCTGAGATTCCTTGGAGCTCAGTCTCCCCGCCTGCAGCCGTCCCAGCCTGCCCACTGTGCTAGCGAGGAGCTAGCAAGGCTCCTCCAGTTCGCGAACCCAGCACCCCAGAGGGGCCATGTGCCCTGGGTGAGCCATGTGTCCCAGGGCGCTGTGTTCCTCGGGTGAGCCAGGTATCCCAGGGGGCCGTGTGCCCCGGGTGAGCCATGTCCCCCAAAGGGGCCGGGTGTCCCGGGTGAGCCGTGTGTCGTAGGGGGCTGTGTCCTGGGTGAGCCGTATGTCCCAGGGGAAGCAGTGGGACCCAGGGGGAGGTGTGGTGAGAACCAGAGGAGGAGCGGACTCTATTCATGTGGTCCTGAGATAGTCACCATAAAACGAGCAGACTGCCAAATGAGGAGCGGATTCTATTCATGTGATCCTGAGATGGTCACCATAAAACAAGCAGATTGTCAAATGACAAGGGGGAGGGGAAGGAGACCTGGGGTGAGATAAGAGAACAACCGAAGGACTGGTATGCATGAATACAACCAACGAACACAGAACTCTGGGGAGGGAGGGCATGAATGGGAGGTGGGGGGGGGGGGCAATGGTAAGCTATGTACACATATAATACCTTAATAAAAAAATTAAAAATAAATAAATAAATAAAAATAAAAAATTTAAATTATGAGCCATTTATTAGTGGAATTGGGGTTGTTTTTATTTCCTTCTTAATATTTTGACTTTCCTTTAAAAAAAGTGAAATAACCATGTATTTCTTTAATAATCCTGGAGAGGGGAGCAGTAATGTTTAACATTTATTTAAGCTTTTCCTCTTCTACTTGTGTCCTGAATGAGTGTGTTTAGACACAGGGTGGCATGAGGCCGGGCAGCCCCCGGGCCTGTGGCAGGGGAGCCACAGCAGCTAGGACAGGAGAGCCCCAGGAGGGTGTCCCCACAGGGTGGGGGAGGGGGAGCCTAGCATGGAGTGTCCAGGCCCAAGGACCCCAGAGGAGGGTGTCCAGACTGGCGGTAGAGGCCAGCTCCCTGTGTGAGTCAGAGCCCAAGTGGGTAAAGCCCATGTCAGCGGACAGCAGTGGTGATGGCACACCAAGAGGAGGCCTGGCCATAGGCAACACAGGAGGAAAATGAGAGGCAGATTCTCATCATCACAGAGCAAACAGGGAAGTCCCAGAGGTGCTGGGTGGACTCGGCAGATACAGAAACAAGGATGGAGGCAGGTGACACACACATAAATACACGGCTCTCACTGCTCAGCTCTGTACTGAGAGGGCCTGGGAGAGGTGAATGCCCAACAGCAATGGCACCCCTAGTGCCCAGATCTTGGCTTAATGCCACTCTCCATTCAAACGAATCCAGCTCCTTGGAGGAATGAGCAATTTCAGGGCCAGGAAATGATGTAGGCAAAACACAAGGTGAGCCCGAAACATCCCGTGCCAGAAGCGAGGACGTGCTCCTAGCACGACGGGCAAGTCAAAGGGCCAGCAGTCGGCCTGGGTGGGCTCCTGCTGGCTAAACTCGGGATTGCTTGGGCATCAAAATAAATAATGACACCAATAAGTTATAACCCAGTAAGTAAAATAGGAATCAGCTCATAAATAGATTGAAAATGTGATGAAGCAACATGCTCTTCACATAGCCGCGAACGCCACTCTGCAGGATGATGTATCAGTGACAAACAGGAGGACCTTCACCCAGGGAAGGCTGGCACATGCCCCTTCATCATGCCAACTTGTGAATCGCCAGGAACAGGACAAATCAAAGGCGGCCCCATCTGACAGGATGCAGTCATTTTGTGCTGGTGCTGCATCCACGACCCACACGAGGGCAGTCCACAAAGTCATGGCCTGAAACCTCCAGAAGCACCCTGGTCACAAGGGGCAGGGAAAGACCGACTCGGCCAGCCTGAAGCAGGCTGGAGACAATTAAGGCACGTGTGACTCTCACTGCACCTCTAATGGTGGCATAGTGGTGGGACGGCACAAGAGGATGAGTCCGACGGTGAGACAGCAGTGGGGCCCCATCAGCCAACTCCCTGACTGGAGGCTGTCCTGCAGGCGGGGGAGAATGCCTTGTTCATTGGAAATACACCCTAAGATATTTGGGGAGGAGGGGCATCGGCAGACACCTTACTCTCAAAGGGCATGGGGGAAAATGTCCTCTGTATCATGTTTCCACCTCTTCCGTAAGTGCATGATTCTTTCAAACACATCACTTAAGTCTGACTTGTTTCTTATCAATATGAGCCTCAGACTGGCAAGCTAGCCCTTGAGAACCACAAGCAGCAACCAAGTGGCTGGACACACCCTGCCTCAGCCCAGTCCTGCTGCTGAGAACAGAGCGTATGCCTGCGGCCAGAAAGTGTGGGTTCAAATACAGGCTCCCTCCGTGATTGCTGCGACCTCTCTGCAACTCAGTTTCCGCAGTTCTGGGTGAGAATGAACACTCAGCAACAGGAGCTACTGCTGCAATCAGGATGGGGACACAAGAAGCCGGCCGCCTCAGCCCATGGGATTCCAAGAGCAACATGTCCAGAAGAGGGGCTGGTCCAGGACTGGTTCACATCAGTGACCTTCTGGGACCAAGATTAGGTCCTGGCTCTGTCGCTATCCTTAGCCTCATCCACACCAGACACCGCCTACCTGGACTCTCCCCAGCTGTGGCCACCCCAGGTTGGCTAGTGGAGTCTGGCTAAGGGAGGGGACATGTGCCAGCACAGCTATAATTTTCCTCAATGCATAGTTCTCCCACCCTTTTTATAAAAATGTGAAGCAAAACATCAGGCAAAGCACGCAGGACCTGCACATTCTGCAGGCACACGGCCCCTCAGCCACAGTTCCCCTCTGCTCTCAGCTCAGAGCCAGTGAGGCCCCTCAGCAGGTGCCTGCCCTGGAGGCTTACCTGATTAGAGCACTTTCCTGGAGGAGCTCCCGGCTGAGGTTCAGGGGAATGTCCTCACTGTCCACCACACCTGAGAGAGACACAGGCACATCAGGACCCGGGCGGTGCCTGAGCCTCTGCCCCTCCCTCCTGAAGGACCACTGGCTTCCCTCCAGACCTCCACATTCTCCATCGAAGCCCACAGGATGTCAGGCTACATGAGGGTAAGTGAGGCAGGAAAGACAAAGGCAGGAGACTAGGTGGGGCAACAGCACCCCAGCCCCTGCAAGTCCTGACGTCCTGGAATTTATAAAGACAGCCTCGGTCAGGACGATGTGACCGGAAGAAAAGCAGGCAAGGCTGGGAGCCTTTGCCAGTAAGGTTTCTAACATTTCAGCATCGCTTTGACACTTTGAAAACCACTTCTGGATTTTACTTTTATAGTCATAAATATGTCGTGGTATTTTGCATCTTTTTATGCTATGACAAATACAAAGGTTTATATGCTGAGTTTTTATTTTGTGGGTTTTTTTTTAATTAAACTATAACCTATTTAAATGCAAGGCAGTTTATGTCTAAATCTAAAACTCATGTAATATCTTTGAACACTAAAATAGCTCAAGCCCTAGTCGGTTTGGCTCAGTGGATAGAGCGTTGGCCTGTAGATTAGAGGGTCCTGGGTTCGATTCTCACCAAGGGCATGCACCTCAATTGCAGGCTCCTCCCAGGCCTAGGCCCTGGTTGGGACTCCTGCAGGAGGCAACCAATCGATGTATTTCCCTCTGTCTTTCTCTCTCTCTTCCACTCTCTCTAAAAATCAATGGAAAAATATTCTCGGGTGAGGAGTACAAAATAAATAACTCAATTTAAACATGTCCACCTGCCCCCATTCCCCCAAATCAACCAAGACTGGTGTCTGGAGGCAGTCAGCTTCCTGAGGCTCAGTGAGCACGCCCATCTGGCTCGCCAGCCACAGCTGAGGCTGCTGCCCTGACACCTCGCTCATTAGAGATTAGCTCCTTCTGCCAGCCAGTGCGCTCAGTGGTTGAGCATTGACCTATGAACCAGGAAGTCACGGTTTGATTCCTGGTTGGAGCACATGCCCAGGTTGCAGGCTCAATCCCCAGTAGGGGGTGTACAGGAGGCAACCAATCAATGCTTCTCATCAATGATGTTTCTCTCTCCCTCTCCCTCCTTCTCTGAAATCAATTTAAAAAATGCTTTTTTTTTTTAAACAAAAAAGATGAGCTCCTTCTATTGCAGTCAGCACCCTGGGCCACAGGCTGGGAGCCACACCGGTCCCAGGGCGCCGGCCCCACACCTCGAATGAAACGCAGCCACTTGGGCAGGATGTCAGAGGCCTTGGTCTGGATGAGGACTTTGCGGCTGTACAGAGAGACGCTGGTGCTCAGCTCCCGGCTCACATCAAACATGGATGGTTTCTGTGGGCGAGGAGAAAGAGCAGTGTCAGCTGCACACGGGGGAGAACCTACAAGGTCTGGGGAGCCCTGAGGACGGCTCTGTGAAGCACCCTGCCCAACTGGGACTGGACTGGGAGCGGTGGGTAGACATGCAGTGATCGGGAAGCAGACACAGGCCAGGAGACCTCCCACGTGTGTCTGTTCAGAATTCCGTGCCCAGGGAGGACCCCCCACAACAGCTCTCAGGGCCTTCTCTGGGCAGCCGCTGCCTTCCCCAATCCACTCTCCCTGGAGCCTAGCAGTCTTACTAAAGGAGGACTCACTAGTACGTCCCGGGAACAGAACCAAACCTGCTAGGGGTTAGGGGTCAGCAAACTACAGCCCATAGACCAAGTCTGGCTCATCACCTGGTTTGTGTTGCATGGAATGGCTTTTTCGTTTTTAAATGGTTGGGGGGCCGGGGCACGGGGACACGGAATGTGAAAGATACAGGAAAAATAAATCTCAGGGTCTCGTTTCCTGGGCACGACTCTGCTTGCTCCCTGAGGTGCGGGCATGGTGCTTTCGTGCAGTGGCAGAGCGTATGGCTGTGCGTGACCTGCAAAGCCCAGCCAGGCAGGCTGGCCCTCCACAGGAGTGTCTGCCATGCCTGCTCTACCCCAGTGCTTCGAAACCTGCAGTCTGCACACGCTTCACATCGGATCTTCTAAAAGGGAGACTGATCCTGGAGTCTTGGGAGAACCCGAGATCCTGCATTACCAGCAAGTCCCAGGCAATGCTGGCGCAGCTGGGCTACAAAGGACACTCAGTGATGAGGTCGAGAACAGCTCTTTCCAAAGTGGGTAACTGGGCTCCAGTCAAATGAAGCCAGGAGAGGCTGGGTCCAGCCCGGAGCAGGCTTCTCTGATGCAGGCTGTGTCAGAGACGTCCCCACGCTCCTTTGTGAGCCGGGAAGTCTCAGGGGCGAAACAGAAGGATGGAGAACGCACAACTTACAGGCGTCCCGCAGAATCCAACCCCCGTAGAGCTCGGGATGTGCTTTGTGGAGCCAGAGGAAGCCTGCAGGTCGCTCACTCCAAGGGCCTCCCTGCAGGCACCCCGTTACAAAACCCACCCCAGCCAAAACCGGTTTGGCTCAGTGGTAGAGCGTCGGCCTGCGGACTGAGGGGTCCCAGGTTCGATTCCGGCCAAGGGCATGTACATTGGTTGCGGGCACATCCCCGGTGGGGGGTGTGCAGGAGGCAGCTGGTCGATGTTTCTCACTCATCGACGTTTCTAGCTCTCTATCTCTCTCCCTTCCTCTCTGTAAAAAAGTCAATAAAAATATTTAAAAAAAAAAAAAAAACCCACCCCAAAACGCCGGGTAAAACACTCCCTCACTTCACAACTCCGCTCACCGCCCAGAGGCACAGGTCTTTCTTTTACTCTGATGCTGCCAAGTAGATTTTGGGGATCTGTCACAGTTCGGGAAGTACTGCGGGTGATGCCTGGCTCAGGGAGCTGAAGACTCGCCCCAGCAGCCCCAGCACGCTGAGCTCACCATTTCTGGCACGTAGAAGATGCTGCGGATATTGAGGGGGGCGTCCGTCTTGTAGTGCAGAGTGTAGCGGGGCTTGTCATGGGCCTGCGCGATGTAGCGGTAGAATTCCTCGTGCTGCCACTGGCCCACATCCTTGGGGTCCATCATCCAGATGGCCTGGAAATGGACGTCCACTGGAATGTTAGGTTTAAGACATTTCCTCACAACCACATGGGGCTGAGCTGGGGAGCTCGTGGCGCCTGGTGCTAGTGATGCTCCCTCAGGGTGAGACAGGACTGGCCTCTGGGACAGACCAGGTGGGGGCCTCAGGTGCGAGCCCCGCCCTCTGTCTCTGGCCCCGCCCGCTCTCGCACTGAGCGAAGGGGTGCTCCAGATGGGTGGGCAAGGGGGTCCACAAAGAGAGAGACACACAAAAGGCTCAGAGAACAAGTACCCCCTCCCAAGCAGTGTGTCCAGAAGGGCCAGCCAGGTGGCAGGATCTGGACGTGCCCACACAGCAGGAGTACCTGACATCAACCGGCAAATGGTAAATAGTCTAGCTCAGTGGTCGGCAAATTCATTAGTCAACAGAGCCAAATACCAACAGTACGACTGAAATTTCTTTTGAGAGCCAAATTTTTTAAACTTAAACTTCTTATAACACCACTTCTTCAAAATAGACTCGCCCAGACCGTGGTATTTTGTGGAAGAGCCACACTCAAGGGGCCAAGAGCTGCATATGGCTCTCGAGCCATAGTTTGCTGACCACGGGTCTAGCCAAACAATGGGAGATTACTCAGCCCAAAAAGGACAACATAGGTGAACCTTGAACACAGTATGATGGGAGGCCAAACACAAAGGCCATATCACTAGTTCCATTTATATGAAATGTCCAGAACAGGCAAGACCAGAGACAGAAAGTGGATTGTGGTTGCCAGGGACTGGGGGTAGGTGGGGAGTGACTGCTATGGGTACAGGGTTTGCTCTGAGGGATGAAATGTTCGAGAATTGGCTGCATGGCTCTGAATACACTAGGAGCCACGGCCCTGCGCCCGGGAAGGGTGAAATGTGCGGTGTGCGTGTTACAGAGGTGCACAGGGATTGGGGGGGGGGGGGCTCGTTTGCATCACGGATCTCACCTCTCCACAAAGAACACCTTGTCCTGGGATTCTGACACCATCCCATCCTACTCTGCCCATCTGGCCCCAAAATGTACCAACTGGCCTCTACAGCTGCCTGAGCCCTTCAGGGGCGGCGGGTCTCACCTGCAAGGTATTGATGCGCTTTCCGTTAAGGTACAAGGGGAAACTGACGAAGTTACTGTATTTTGTCACCACGTCTGGAAGAGACGAAAGAAAAACAGTGACTACAGGAAGCTTCTAGAAATAAAAGCTCTGGAAGTTGCTGCAGGGGTCACTCAGCAGGCTGGGAGGCCTCGGTGCTGTGCCCAGGCACAGGTGGGAAGCCAGGACACAGCGGAGACACATCCTGCCCCCACAGCTGAGCAGGACTCACTCCAGAACCAGATGTCTCCAGGACCAGGCCGCCTTCTGGGTCACATGAATGCGGTTTTACAAGCTGGCAGTGGACCTGGGAAGCACGCGGCACCTTCGATAAGCATTTAGTAAGACGTGGACAGAGAAAACCACACACAGCGGATCCCCTCAGGTTCTCAGTGAAGCCTGGGCTCAGGCCAGCGATAGCGACAACACAGGGAATGATGCAGGACTGTGCAAGACCTCTGCGTGACCCGAGTCACACACTGCCCGAAGGGAGGGAGGGAGGGAGAGCCTTGCCTCCTGGTCCCACACCGGTCAGCCCAGGGCCTGCCTTCAGAGTCTGTCCTCGGAGGCCCAGGCCGCCTCACCCAGAAACGCCCCTGCCGCCAGGTCTGCCCGTGTTCCCCGCACACTCCCACCCTGACAGAAGCCCACATGTCCAGAGGCCCAGCTCCCGCTCACCTCGAACCCGGGCCTCGCTGGCAAACTCTCTGCAGTCTGACTTGAGATGGATGATGATTTTGGTTCCAGTTCTAACTCCCGAAGCTTCAGCGATTTCAAAGACCCCGGAGCTAAGAGGGAGAGCGCCAGTTCCCACGTTACTACCGACAAGTCCCACCGCAGGGCAGTGAAGCCCCTGGGTTTTCACGGCAGAGCCCAAGCTGACACAGAAGGAAGCCAGAGGCCGCCTTTTATTACCCAACTGGGCCCAGACCGGCAGCTTTCTGTCGGGGGCGGGGGCTGCTGCAGGGCGGCGTGGGCCCTCCTGCTCCCCAGGGCATGGTCTCAGGAGCACAACCTCTCGAGCTTTATGTCCACCTGAGTGGGCCGGGGGCTGTGCCAGGCTCTGGAGCAATCAGAGGCCTGGAGATTACCCCCAACTCCCTTGTTAACGGCATTTCTGAGCCTCTAGCAGAAGCCAGGGGTCTCCTGAAGAACAGAGAAACTGTTTTAGGTGAAAAAGAGGGGATGAACCCCCAACAAGTTGATACCTTGGCCCAAGTATACTCTGAGCACAGCTTTCATGGAATAAAACAGAAATCTTAATTCTGACAGGGCACTGAGCAGAGCTCTGGCCCGGCCTCCTCTTGCGTGTGCTGCTGAAACCACAGCGGAGGACAGAAGACTCGGTCGGGAAAGCAGGGATGGGAAGGAAGTTTGGGGCCTGCTGAAACAGGTGCTCACATTCGGCTAAGGTACCGGCTTCCTCAAATACTGCCTCTAGACAGTCTTGGAACATGCACTTAACAGACCAGTAAGACCCAATCCCAGTGCATGCTGGGGAGCAAAACTAGCCTCTGAGGGGAAACCCGAGCCCTGTGCTGGCGGGAAAGCAGGGCCAGGCCCATGGGTCAAACTCGGAAGTTCCAGGGTCAGAAGGAATAAAAAATGGGCTCCCACAGGACAATGTCCGGGGACGCTGCCCAGGGCCAGGGGCTCCAGGAGAACGGCCAGACCATGAACCAAGGAGCCTCGCCTGGACGGTCTACACTCAACACAGTCATGGAGCCCAAACAGACACCAAGGGTCACTGCATCAGCAAGAAGCTGGCTCCCGAAGCAGGAGGGTCAGCTCCCTGCCAAAGGCCTGGAAAGGCCCACAGGCATTTCCTCAGCGGGTCTAACTTTCCAAATGAGTGCCACGCTGCCGCTGAATTCAGGTGACACTGAGCTGCGGTGGCTCCAGAGCAGGGGGCACTCCTTGTGTCTGACTGTCTGACTCGGGGACGCTGCTGTCACTTACCCGTCTGAAAGCCACTGGTAACCCGGGCTGTCCGGGCTGGCTGAGCGGGAATAGACCTCAACTCTGTCGGCCACCATGAAAGCTGAGTAGAAACCCACTCCAAACTGGCCAATGATCTTGCTGCTGGCCTCCGCCTGGTTCTGCAGCGCGTCCAGAAAGGCCTGCAGCGGCAAAGGCGGGTCAGAGGGAGGGCCTCCATTCCCAAGAGAGCACAGATGTTTGCGATTCCCTGTGTGCATCCCTCTAACACAGGCCAAGATACCATTTAGTCCTCCAAACACATCCCCTACTTTTCACCCATTTTACACAGAGAGCAATGCCATGGAGGGTAGAGTGAGTTGCCCAAAGACTCCAAGCTGGGCAGCAGAGGGACCGGTTCTGTATCTGCTTCCTAGGGCTTATACCCCTGCCTGTCGGCTGGAGGCCTGTGGGCCACACCCCGGGGTGAGGAAGCGGCAGTGTGAGTGTGCACACAGCCCTTCCTGCAGGAAAGGGGCGAGTGGAAGCTTCTGAGGACAGAAACAGTGTATACCAAGCACATGCTTTGTACATACCACTTATTACAACTCAAGTTAACAAATTTCCTAAGATTAAAAATCAAGCAAAATGAATACACTCATTGCTATGAATACTGTCCAACTGAACATTCTGTGATGATGTAAAAGTTTTATATGGTCCAATATGGTAGCTACCGAACTCATTTGACTAGTGCAACTGAGGAACTAAATTTTAAATGGTATTTAACTTTAATTTCAATCCAAATGGCCACAGGTAGCTAATGAAATAGCGCAGACTTCCCTTAATAGAAATGCAATACATGTAATGGGGGGAAGCAGGTTATAATAAAGAAGTTTTTTAAAAGTGGAAATTTCTTCCCTGCTGGTGTGGCTCAGCGGTTGAGCATCAACCTATGAACCAGGAGGTCAGGGTTTGATTCCCGGTCAGGGCACATGCCCAAGTTGTGGGATCGATTCTCAGTGTGGGGCGTGCAGAAAGCAGCATATGTATGACTCTCTCAACATTGATGCTTTCCTCTCTGAAATCAATAAAAAAGTATATTTTTTTAGTGGAAATTCTGTAAACCACTTTGGACCTTTAAGTACACTATTTTCAAGCACTTGGCACAAAGTGCCATTTTAGGCACCACTTAGGCCCACAAAACAAGCAAAGAGCAGCACAAAGGCAGCCAAGGGCTGGCACAAACGCCGCTGGAGGAGGACTCCTCGACCACCGACACCGCCTCCCCTCACAGGCTTCAAGTTGCACAGCAACCAACCACCGCAATGGGCACCCTGTCTCCACAAAGGGCCATCCTGCCCACAGACGCTGCAGGCAAATTGATTCTTGTGCCCCTTGTCTGGGAGGAGGAGTACTCACTTCTGCCTGCCCTGTTTGCTTCCAGCCTATCAGCTCAAGTAACCTCTGAGAAGTGAGTTAGAGAAAAGCTCCAGGAGGCAGAATGGCACATTCCAGACTCAGATCAACAGGTTCTGAACCTTGGGCCGGTCAATTCTCAACTACGGAAAAGAACTTATTTCAGCCTTTTCATCCATAGAGTAACAGTAACTTCCTCAGATGTCCCCCTGACCACACAGTGAAGTCGTGTCACATAGTGGTTCCACAGCACCAACACGGAGCTCACACCAGGGAATATTCCTACGGAAGCTGGCGTTCAGAGCGAGCTGGCACCCTCCTCCAGGGGGAGCCGCTTTTCAAGGAGAGGAAGGAAGGGGCACTGAGGGGCTTACCTTTGACCCCGACTTGGCGATTGTTCCCAGGTTGGACACCAACTCTTCCTGTGTCATCCCGATGCCAGTGTCCTAAGAGAGAGACACGCTAAGAACCAAAGTGCCGGTATCTGGGGTGTAGGGACAGCCCTGAGTCGAAAGTGGCATCAATTACACTTGCCAGGCATGGCCCAGCAAATGGCACATGGTCACCAGAAAAGACAAATTCTAGTCCTATCAGCCATACCTCAGGAGAAAACCTCACTAGAAAACAGACACACAGACCAAAGGGAAAACCGGTCCAAAAATAGAGCTGTACAGTGTCACCTGGTTTTCAACAAAGGTTCCAAGATAATTTGATGGAGAAATGAAAACCAAATGGAGCTAAAACACTACATGGCACACGCAAAACATTAATCTCAACCCTGACCTTACTTACACCATACACAAAAATGGATCACAGACCCCAGTGTAAGAGCCAAGATTGTAATACTTTTAGAGGAAAATATAGGAGAATATCTTTATAACTTTGGAATAGGTAGACATTTCTTAGGTCACTAAAAGCATGAAGAATGGAAGAAAAAAGTGATACCCTGGACTTCATTAAAATAAAAATGTCTGCTTTTCAAAAGCCACCTAAGAAAATAAAGAGACTAGCCACAGACTGCACCCAAGCCTGAAGTTAGGTGTCAACCTGTTAACTAAAAATGTAAGACCCCTCTGAGAAACCACTGCTTTCCTATCCCCCCAGTGTCTGAAGAGCACCTTTCCCTCAAACGGGCCTTACACTTACAGTGAGGCCAGCACACAGGTGGGGCAGGGGTAGGGGAGGGGAGAAGTGGGCTGATCTAAACCCCAGGGGACAGAAGCTGGACATCAAATAGATACATAAATATAATATTTATGAGCACAAGATCTGGGAATATTTCCTGAAAAGTCCCTTTTTTACTTTGGAAGTTGGTGCTTTACCCTTCTTCAAAAATTCTTCTTTGCAATCTACACTAATAAAGGAGAAACATGCAAATTAACCATACCACTGCAACGCCCACCAGCCAATCAGGAGTAGGCAAATTAACCCAACAAAGATGGCGGGTTAATTTGCATACATAGGTGTGGAGCAGCTGGGCAGGGCAGGACGCCTGCTACGAGGGAGAGTGCAAGGAGCAGAGAGAGCTATAGGAGTGGCCAGAGCGAAGGCCTGGGTCCCAGGTGCCAGAGGAAAACTGGTGCCAGCAGCCAGGGGAAGGCAGGCCTATTCTTGCATGAATCTTTGTACAATGGGCCTTTAATCTAGTAATAATAAACGTGGAAATAATGATGGCTTCTTTGTTCTCTAATTTCTTCATGGCCTGTCATCCCTAGAGAGTTTTAATCTCCTCAAAAAGGTCCTTAGTAGTCTCTTCCTGTTCTACTCCACAGAAAAGAAAATGTACACTGATCAAAAATCAAAGAACTGAACTTATAAATTTTATAATATGTAATCATACCTCAATTAATCTTACTAAAACAACAAAGACAAGCACACACATACAGAGACTAGAGAGAGTAAGTAAACAAGAGCATACAAAAGACGCCCTATAGCAAAGTCCTGAGCAAGTTAGCCAGAGTACGTGGTGGAGGCAGGAAACCCAAATGAAAAATGCCCACTTAGAGCCCAACTGAGGCACATCCTGTCACCGCCCCACCCCCCAGAGACGCACACCCCAAAACTCCACCATGACTCTGGGATGACAGGTTTTGAAGCAGCTTTCTCGGGATCATAATGTCCCCTTCAGGGTCACTGCCTGATAAACCTCCTTTGCCTTTCTAACTTTGGACCTTAAAATTTTCAAAAGGTTACAACAGCAACCAAAAGTATTGCTTCATCAAAAGCAAGACTGTTAATTCAAAGAGCAGGCTAAGATTAAAAACAGTATTACAGCCCAGCCAGGTGTGGCTCAGCCATTGAGTGTCAACTCAAGGAACCAAAAGGTCACGGTTCGATTCCTGGTCAGGACACATGCCCAGGTTGCGGGCTCAATCCCTAGTGGGGGGCGTGCAGGAGGCAGCCAATAAATGATTTTCTCATCATTGATGTTTTTCTCTCTCTCCCTCTCCCTTTCTCTCTGAAATCAATAAAAATATTTTAAAAAATAGTATTACAGAATATAGGTGCATGGGGAAATATGCATTACAAATGAACAAGAACAATTGAGGCCCTGGCCAGTGTGGCTCAGTTAGAGCATCATCCCATGTACCGAAGGGTCTTGGGTTCGATTCCCTGGCAGGGCACATATCCAGGTTGCAGGTTCAATACCTGGTCAGGGCACATACGGGAGGCAAGTAATCAATGTTTTTTTTTTCATGTCAATGTTTCTTTTTTTCTCCCTCCCTCTCTCTTCCTTTCTCTCTCTCAACCTGGAATCAGTGAAAAATATATCCTCACGTGAGGATTAAAAAAACAACAACAATGGTGCAATATACAAATCTTGTAACATAGAAACCCACACCTGGAACCTATATAATCATGTTGACCAATGTCACCCCAATAAATTTAATTTTTAAAAATGAAGAGTACCAAAAACCTAAACAGACAGATGGGCTATTTTAAATTTCCTCCTTTTCTATTTATTTGTGTTTTCCAAATTTTCTACACTGAACAAGTGTTGTTTTGATTGTATATTAAAACAGGAGCTGTAAAGATGGTCAGCACAACCCTTTGGGCCTGGAGGCGTAACAAAAAGGCAGGCCCATCCCCTCTATCCCGGTGAGTGAGAGGACCACTTCCCAGGCACCTCGTGGCATCAGCACAGAGGCAGGGAGGCGTGCCACCCGTCAGGACGCAGGAGCGGGTACCTGGATTGTGATGGTGCCTTTCTCAGTGTCAGTCTGCAAGTGAATCTCCATTTCTGGCAGCGTTTGGCCTTCGGACACCAGCTTGTGACGCAGTTTTTCCAAGGCATCACTAGCATTGGAGATCAGCTCCCGTATAAACACCTACAGGAATGAAAATAAGATGCTAACCCTGCAGGATCTATTTGGATAGCAGCATCTGCAGCAACTGCTAAAAGGCAGGGAAGAATTGCCACAGAATATTCAGTTTTTGCCCATAAAGACTTTCCACAGTTTTATAAAGTGCCCTCTAACTCTGATTTTTCCTCCTGAAAATCAAGCCTGAAGTTAGATGTCAATCTGTTAACTAAAAATTTAAGAATCCTCTGAGAAACCACTTCTTTCCCTTCTCTTGCCCAGGGATGACAAAATATTTTGCAAACATCTTTCTCCTACTCACTGAAGACAGACTCTCTGGCTTTGGCTTCATTTACTGTAGGATGATAAAAAACCGACCTCCCACGTTCAGGATAAAAAGGGCCACAGACCCCCTCAGCCACCAGTGTCTGAAGAGCACCTTTCCCTCAAACTGGCCTTCAACTCACAGTGAGGCCAGCACACAGGTGGGGCAGGGGTAGGGGAGGGGAGAAGTGGGCTAATCTGAACCCTCAGGGGACAGAAGCTGGACATCAAATAGATACATAAATATAATATTTATGAGCACAAGATCTGGGAATATTTCCTGAAAAGTCCCTTTTAACTTTGGAAGTTGGTGCTTTATCCTTCTTCAAAATTCTTCTTTGCAATCTAGTAATAATGAACATGGAAACAAAGATGGCCTCTTTGTTCTCTAATTTCTTCTTGGCCTGTCATCCCTAGATGAGTTTTAAGCTCCTCAAAAAGGTTCTTAGTAGCCCCTCCCTGCTCACTCCGCAGAAATCCAAGAGATCTTCCTCTGGCCTGATACCCTCTAGAATGAAGGAAGTACATCAGTTGATGAGAAGAGGGGCTTTTAAATTATTGGCAAAATTAGTTTCCAGAGTCAACTTGGCCCAAGAATCATCTAGATATATTTACTCAAGCAGATTTTGGCAAAAATACCCTTGCTGGTAACTAAAATTAGGATCTGTCTAAATTTAGTGCATTCTCACAGCTAATATACTATCTGGCATCTCCCCAGAATGGTATAAAATAGTTTTGCCATGCTAGGAGTGACCGAAGGTACCGCACCTCTTTTTCTGAGTATAAGGAACGGGCAACAATGTCCAAAAGCTTCTTTGTCTCAGCCTGGAACTCATGTTTGGAAACAGAACCTAGTAATGAATCACAGACAAAGCAATGAAGTTTAATTTCTATTTTCGTGGAAGAATATGCTATGTAACATTCAAAAGAATGTTTAAGGTAATGAGTTTTAAACATTTTGCCAGAATAAATAAAGAAGAAAGAAACCAATTCTCTGGGGCCTGTGGCAGGATCTCAGGAGCAGAGCAAACCTAGAGGGTCCCCTCCTTCTCCACAGAAAAGGGTGAAGGGAGACAACTCTCACCCGCCTCCCACTGAGGCCTGCACGGGGCGACAGAGGCCGGCACTTCCCAGTGTCCAGGCATGAGAATCGGGCTGGCTCAACAACCAGACCCTGGATTCTAGTCTTTAAAACACTGGTTTTCAAAGTAATCACTTATAAAGCAGAATAACAAGAAAACCTCACTCTCTTAACCTAAACATCAAAAGCTTCTGTTTTCTCATTTGAAAGCCAGAAATGGACCCACTTTGGGACTGGCTCTGGAGACTGCTTCTCTACACTTCTTAGGAATGAAAGGACAACTTCAGCGTGTGGTCCTGCATCGGCCAGGCCAATAATGAGTTTCCTTCTGGCCTCCATGATTATTAACAGATGTGCCATGAATCACTATTTAGAAGGTGCCCCATCGCAAACCCGTGAGTGACCACTAGAGGGGGCAAAACACCAGAATGATAATAGTCAGGAGTTCTCAGGACGCATTCGCATTGTTTTGAGGAAGGCTCACCCCAACCAAGACTTTCCTGTGTCTGAAGCGAGTGGGCGTTTCCATCCATTATTACTTCCCCCTCAAAAATGCCCTCACCAGTCAGCCAGGAGCTAAGCCTTCCCAGATCCCTACTCAGCTGAATGCAGTACCCTGTACGGTCTCTGTGCTGCTAATGATGGAATGTGGGGGCTCCTCCTTCTGGTCCTCAGCAGCTTGGGAGCTGAATGGACGAGCACCGTGGAAGCTCAAAGCCAGGGTTCGCCTGGGACGACTAGCCTGGACTGGGGCTCTCCAAGGATACAGAACTGATGTCCCTGAAAAGACAAACGTGACAAAGAATAAGCCCCGGGCACAGACAACCTAAAGTGCTCACCAACACACGTGGTAACACATCCTCACACAAGTCAACACCAGGAAGTACCAGAGCGCAGGGGCAGAGTTCCGGAGGGAGGCAGGCAGGCGCCACTTCCCACATTCAACCCCAGTGAGATCTTGTATGAAGTCCCCAAACTCAAACATCGCTCATCTCTCAATGCTCACGGCCCCCCAACAGGGGCCCGAATAACAACACGCCAGCTTCCTCACTTCGTTAACTGCAATGAAAAATGAAGAAAGCATGTCCCCTTGAGAGGAATCCAAGAGTTTTAAGATTCTGAAACAGTTTCCTCTTCTAAAGGATCTTTGTTGATTCCTTTACTTTTTTTTTTTGTCTGAAACTGTCAGTTTTGTTTTTTTAAATTAGTGTATTTAAGAAATGAAAAGTAGCAAGAGATCTCTTCTACCTCAGGAAGGGGCCTCACACCCTCACGTTTGCTGTAACCTGCCCAGCACAGTGGAAACCCGTCATTTGATGCTGGTGCCCCAGCCCAGCTGACATGCTACACACACATGTGGACACCTCCACTGTACCTGGCAGGTATCAATTTTCATTACAGCCCCTCAGGACAGTGTCACGCACCAACTCTAGGACCACCAGCCTGGGGACTGGCAACAGTTTGTGCTTCATGGCCAATGCTTTTCAAGGATACAGGTCATGCCGAAACCAGTTTGGCTCAGTGGATAGAGCATCGGCCTGCGGACTGGAGGGCCCCGGGTTCGATTCTGGTCAAGGGCATGTACCTTGGTTGCGGGCACATCCCTGGTGGGGGGCGGGGGGGTGAAGGAGGCAGCCGATCGATGATTCTCTCTCATCGATGTTTCTTTCTTTTTTGTAAAAAATATATTTTATTGATATTTTACAGAGAGGAAGGGAGAGAGATAGCTAGAAACATCGATGAGAGAGAAATACCGACCAGCTACCTCTTGCACACCCCAACCCACGTACATGCCCTTGACCGGAATCGAACCCAGGACCTTTCAGTCCGCAGACTGATGCTTTACCACTGAGCCAAACCGGTTTCGGCTCTCATCGATGTTTCTAACTCTCTATCCCTCTCTCTTCCTGTGAAAAATCAATAACATATTAAAAAAAAAAGTATACAGGTCAGACAGGCAAGACCCTCCGTGTGGAAGTCTAGGTCTTGCTGAACTGTGCCTGACAGAATGTCCAGAAATAATCTTATGGTTTTAAAATCAACATATCAACTTCCACATGCCTACAAGATATACGAAGTCGACTTTTCTTTAGCTTATTCCTGGATTTATAAATAACATGGCCTTAGTCATTACCTCTATGTAGAACACCTTACAAACATCTATCCCAACTCAAAAATTATTCAATTTCATATATAATACCTTAATAAATTAAAAAAATATATTTAATTTCCAAAAGTCTACATTTTTATTTCTCTGTGCCTAATCTCAGTGTTTACTTTACCCATAGAGCTAAGAAAAAAGGAGCAAAACAAACAAACCTGGGTATCTCTTTCTTCCGGGAGTAAGTGGTATTTGGTGAGAGGGCTGCTCCGCACCCGGCCAGGGGAGCTGAAGCCCCTGAGCCCCCAGCCGCCTCACCCAGGCGGGGCGCCCAGGTGAGCTCTTCCCGCCAGGGACAGCACTCCTGGACACACTGGAGGCATAAGCAGGTTTCCCGCCAAAGGTGGGGCCCTCTGCCTTAAAGCAGTTAGACTTCAGGGACAAAACCAGTGAGAGCGGGATAAAGAAGAGGTGTCTGAGGGACATCAGACCCAAGTTCACTTCAGGATGGGATCTGGATTTAAATTCTACATTAAATTCTAACACTGCGATCCAGACAGACTGACAGAAGTGTGAGCATCGGAGCCATGAAAATGAGGAGCATGCCGAGACCGGTTTGGCTCAGTGGATAGAGCGTCAGCCTGCGGACTGAAAGGTCCCGGGTTCGATTCTGGTCAAGGGCATGTACCTTGGTTGCGGGCACATCCCTGGTGGGGAGTGTGCAAGAGGCAGCTGGTCGATGTATCTCTCTTATCGACATTTCTAACTCTCTATCCCTCTCAATTCATCTCTGTGTAAAATCAATAAAATATTAAAAAAAAAAAAAATGAGGAGCATGAAGGAGGTCCTCCAGAAGGGAAGAGCAGATAGCTCAGCAAACACTGGAAGCATTTTAGACCTTCTTTCATCTTATATTCCTCTTACCCCCTTCCACCTGGTAACCACTCCCTTCTACCTGGCCGAAGGGGAGGGCAGAGTGCAGTCTGCTCAAGTCTTCTTCCAGTAGTGGCAAGCAGGTAGCACTTACCATGGCCCCCATCCCCTCCGGCCACGTGGGCCTCCCCTGTCCACTCCCTTGTCCCCGCCTACCATTGAGCTGGTCTGCTACACAACGAACGTTCTCTCCAATCCATCCCTTAAATTTCTACACATTCATCTTCTGACACCAATTCCATCTTACTGCCCCAATTTTGGAGGATTTATTCCTGAAGGCAACCTAGTCAAGTCTAAATGCTTCAGGATGGTATTCCAGGCCCTCCACCAACCCACACACAAACCAATAGAATTCTACCTCCTTCCAGAAGCCCCAACCCAGGGTGTCTGACATCCTTCATACAACTTGTGCCTCTACCTGTATGGTAACCAGCACCGAGGGTGCCTCTCCCCTTCTCTCCATATACCATTCCAGCTCGGTCTTGACACATAGAGAGCACTTTGACACCCCCCCCCCCCCAAACATTAGCTATCACACCCTCAGGAAGAGATGCTGGTTTTCCTCACAGGTGAATTTATTTGGAGTCAAGTATTCTTGATCCACTCCATTTGCATAAAAGCAGAATTTACTGAATTAATCTTTTGTTATTGGTTTATTAATCCTCACCTGAGGATATTTTTCCCATTGATTTTTAGAGAGAGTGTAAGGGAAGGAGGGGGTGGGAGAGGTACAGAGACAGAGACACTGATGTGACGGTGACATCAATTGGCTGCTTTCTGCATGCACCCCGACCAGGGCTGGGGGTGAAACCTGCAACCGAGGTACATGCCTTTGATTGGGAATTGAACCCGAAACCCCTCTGTCCACAGACGGACGATCCAACCACTGAACCATATTGGCCAGGGCAATCTTTTGTTTAATCCTCATTCAAGGACATGCTTAGGGAGAGTAACATAACACTGATCAGTTGCTTTCTGTACGAGCCCAACGGGAACAAACCCAGATATGTGCCCTAATCAGGATCCAACCGGCAACCTTTTAGAGTACAGGCGACACTCAACCACCTGAGCCACTCCGGCTGGGCGTACCATTTCTCCTCACTTCCTGTCCTGCCTCTCTCTGCTAACAGAGTCCTTTCCTGCCATCTATCTTTTGGTCCTCAGAAAAGAACAGGTTGCATTCACCCATTGCCTCTCAGCTAAAACCTTCCCTACCCCAAGAAAATCAGAAATCAGAGAAAAGAGACCTCATAACTACCTGTTCTAAACCTGCCCTCAGATTGGAGGGGGGGGGGGGGATAGAATGAGTAATGCTGTTTGATATATGGCTGGCATACTTTTTTTTTTTACATTTCCATTCTTACATGTATCAATATTTTAATCAATCTAATGAAAGAAAACATCCGACAAACCTTTGACCCTTTATCATATAAAATAAAGGATCAAAGATACCAAGGTCCTGAAGGACAAACACAGACTGAGGAACCATCACAGACTGGAGGGGACTGAGAAATATGACTAAGTGCGATGTAGATTCCTGGACCAAAATAAGGAAATCAATGGCTAACTTAAAAAAGAAACACTGGCTAACTTAAAAAAGAAAATCGGTAGATAACTTAATAGTATTGTCTAATGTTATTTCAGTTGTCAATAGTTGTACCATAGTTATGTAAGATATTAATGTTAGGGGAAACTAGGTAAAGACAGGGAATCATAAGTACTATTTGTATAACATTTCTGTAAAGTAGGAGATTAATTCAAAATAAAATGTTTCACAATAAAAAAAGAGTGATTTAGAAATATTCTTATACAGGTGTCATTTCATTTATGCATGAGTTCACATCTTAGTATACATCTAGTACAAGGTTATATCTAGTTTAAAATATGGTCAGTACTGCCAAGTCACCCTCTAGAGAGGCTGTATCAACTTACATTCCCCCAGCAACATATGAGAATGTGAATCACCCCAAATTCCTGCCAACACAGTGTTACTATGAAATTTTTGGATCTCTGCCTATCAGTCAGGTAAAAATTTTATTGCATTTACATATACCTTATTATGAGCAATATTGAGCATCTATCCATATTTTAAAATATTTTCTTTTTTTGTTGTTGTTAATGGACTGTTGATATCCTCTAATCATTGTTCTGCCATATTTTCTATCTTTTGCTTATTGATATGTAAGAGCTCTTTACACACAAGGTGTCCCAAAAAAATGTATATACACTTTGACAGCTGATAACTCACTTAATTTTCACTCCTTTGCAGGTTTAACTGATTTGAAATAATGGGTGAGGCCAGAGTAAGCTTTGAACAAAGAAAATTTAGCTACTATACTTTTTTATGGGGATACCTAAAATATAGTTTATGGTATAAAATGGGCAATAGTTGAGCAGCAATAATTAAGGGCACACACGTACCAAACAAAATGATTCTTGATGTTTTCAATTCCATTGCTTGGCATGATCAGCAGTGCCTGCTCCATCAGTTTGAAAACAGACACTGACAAAAACATTACTCATTTCTGTAGATTCCTTAACATTCTGAAAATGAAATGTATGTTAATAAGCACTAACTTTATAATCTTTCAAAATGTGTATACATTTTTTGGGACACCCTATATTAAGAAAATTAGTCTTTTGTTTGTAAAGGCATTTGACACTCCAATATTAAACAATTTTCTCTTATTTTATTTTCCCTATATCTTTTGTTTTTCCTCCACTTAGTATGCAGAATACTTTAAAAAGAATATTTTCATTGATTTCAGAGAGGGAGAAGGATAGAGTAGAAACATCAATGATGAGAGAATCATTGATCAGCTGCCTCCTTTCTGCAACCCAAGCATGTGCCCTTGACCAGAATCAAACCTGGGACCCTTCAGTCTGCAGGCCAATGCTCTATCCACTGAGCCAAACCAGCTGCAGAGGTCGGCAAATGGCGGCTTGGAGCCACATGCGGCTCTTTGGCCCCTTGAGTGTGGCTCTTTCACAAAATATCATGTGTGGGTGCGCACGTACAGTGCAATTGAAACTTCATGGCCCATGCGCAGAAGTTGGTTTTCGGCTTTCAAAAGAAATTTCAATCGTTGTACTGTTGATACTTGGCTCTGTTGACTAATGAGTTTGCCGACCACTGAGCTAGGGCAGTACTCAGAATACTTTTAAAAAGATTTAATATGTTGTTTATATAAGGAGTAATATAAGTCCTCATAGTTTGGGAAAGGGGAAAAAATAAGCAATTTATATTTCCAACCAGGATTTGAAGACTTTTCAACATAATTCCAAGATTAGATTAATCAGAGCACTACTAAGAACAGGTTTGATTTCAGGTTAACTGAACTTTCTTACAATGGTTTTAATAAACCAATGAGGCAATAAGCCTGTCTGAGCCAGATACAAACACACTCTGTGCACAATATCTGTCTTCATGTTTCCTCTACACCCTATGAGAAACCACAAACCTCAGTGCCAGGCTACAATGTCACAATGTTAATCTATTCCGTGGTTTGGGGTTACACAAAATGGGAAGCACCAATAATTTGAATTTCACAAAACACACACACACACACACACACACACACACACACACACACACACACATGCTGGTGCTCATGGTCCTTCCCCTACCTACAACCACATTCTATCTTTCCATCAAGTCTCCTGTCCCCAGAGTTCACAATAATCTCTCCCTACTATAAATTCAGAGCACTTATTTTCTGTGCTGCTTATTTAAAATTTCTGTTATAAGCCAGCTTATGGTATTTATTCTACTATTAACTTTTTGTTAATGTATAGCTTATGTTACCAAATTAACAAGCTTATATTTCTTAGTATCAAACTTTTTCAAGGCAAGAACATCCACATTTTGGGGGAAGCCAAAGCATCTAGTAGGAAAGCAGCTCTTTTTACAATCATTAAACATTTTATCAGCATAAACATCACTGTGCTCAAGCAGAAGAATACTAGGTCAGCAACAGTCAATAGACAGTGTTAGTGGTCCTACAAGGCATTTTCTTTCTTTCTTTCTTTCTTTCTTTCTTTCTTTCTTTCTTTCTTTCTTTCTTTCTTTCTTTCTCTCTCTCTCTCTCTCTCTCTCTCTCTCTCTCTCTCTCTCTCTCTCTCTCTCTCTCTCTTTCTTTCTTTCTTTCTTTCTTTCTTCTTTCTTTTACTAGTAAGCAGCAATTTAAAAATGCAACTGGCTGTAGGAACTGCCAAATGAGTCAAAGCACAATGAGGTTCTGGCAGGTGTAGCTCAGTTGGGTGAACATCATCCCATGTACCAAGAGGTTGCCGGTTCAATTCCCAGTCAGGGCACATGCCTGGGTGTAGGCTCACTCCAGGAGGCAGCCAATTGACAGTTCTCTCTCTCTCTCCTCTTCTTTCCCCCTCTCTCTAAAATCAATAAAAACATATTTAAAAACAAGAATGGGTGTTTCTTTTGCTTTTTAAAAAGATCACCATCTTCAGCCATAGTCCTTACTATGATGTTGTTTCATAACTGCATCTTAGTTATGCACTTTAAAAAATGTTTTTATTGAGCCGAAACCGGTTTGGCTCAGTGGTAGAGCGTCGATCTGCGGACTGAAAGGTCTCGGGTTCGATTCCGGTCAAGGGCATGTACATTGGTTGTGAGCACATTCCCAGTAGGGAGTGTGCAAGAGGCAGCTGGTCGATGTTTCTCTCTCATCGACATTTCTAGCTCTCTATTCTATCCCTTCCTCTCTGTAAAATATCAATAAAATATATATTTTATTAAAAAAATGTTTTTATTGATTTCAGAGTAAGAGAGGAGGAATAGAAACATCAACAAGAGCCAGTCATCATATATATATATATATATATATATATATATATATATATATGTCATGTTTTTTAAAATGTACACACACTTTAACAGCTGATAGCTAAATTTTGAAAATGAATTTTTAAAAATATATTTTATTGATTTTTTTACAGAGAGGAAGAGAGAGGGATAGAGAGTTAGAAACATGGATGAGAGAGAATCATTGATCAGTTGCCTCTTGCACACCCCCTACTGGGGATGTGCCCACAACCAAGGTACATGCCCTTGACTGGAATCGAACCTGGGACCTTTCAGTCCACAGGCTGACGCTCTATCCACTGAGCCAAACCAGTTTCGGCTGAAAATTAATTTTAATATACAATGCCTTTATAATTATGCAAAGTGTGTATACAGTTTTTTTTAATTTAAAAGAATAGTTTTTTGATTTCTAGAGAGGAAGAGAGGAGAGAGAAACATCTATGTGAGAATGCAACATCAATAAGCTGCCTTCTGCACACCCCCCACCAGGGACTGAGCCTGTAATCTTGCATGTGCCTCTGATCAAACCAGAAACCTCTCTGAAATCAATAATAAAAACATATTTTAAAAGATAAATAATAAAAATCAATGGAAAAAGTATCTTTGGGTGAGGATTAATAAAAAAAAAATTTTTTTTTAAACCCAACAACAATGAAGACTGTGGCTGAGACGGAGGGGCTGCTGAGTCCCAGGCGCTCCTCTGAAGGGCCTGCGCACACTTACTTGGACTCACTCAATCACTCACTCTGAGCTCCCGCACTGAGGCAGCAGCTTGAAAGGCACCTGGAATTGTCTGGCATCAGGGCCACAGCCAGAGGGGTAGCTCTCTCCCGGACAGAGGTGCTGGCAGGCGCCATCTCTGAGTCTCCATCAACCTGGCTAACACTGTTAACCCAACCTAGTAATTCCGAGACCCTGCCCACCCAACTTGCCAGCCCTGTCCAGTGTCTTTTCCATATACCATATGAGAAAACCACAAACCTCTTCACCACCAAACCAGCTAACATTTAAAAAAATGTTAAAGGGTCTCCTGTTAGAAGAAAAAAGATAAAAAATATGAATAATAGGAGGGCAATAAATACATACCTATCAATAATTACTTTAAATGCAAATGAATTAAATGTTCCTATCAAAAGAAACATAGAAGCTAAATGGATAACAAAACAAGACTCATATATGCTGTCTACAAGAGATGCTCCTTAGATTGAAAGACACACAAGAGACTCACTTCAGATTAAAAGACACACAGAGAAGGTAAAGGGATAAAAAAGATACTTCATGAAAATAAAAACAAACCAAAAGAGCAGGGGTAGCAATACTTATACCAGACAAAATAGACTTTAAAACAAGAGAATCCAAAACTGGTTTGGCTCAGTAGATAGAGTGTCAGCCTGCAGACTGAAAGGTCCCGGGTTCGAATCCGGTCGAGGGCATGTACCTTGGTTGTGGGCACAGCCCCAGTAGGGAGTGTGCAAGAGGCAGCTGATTGATGATTTTCTCATCAATGTTTCTAACTCTATCCCTCTCTCTTCCTCTCTGTAAAAAATCGATAAAATATATTATAAAAAAAAAACACACAAACACAAGAAAAAAAAAAAGAGAGAGAGAGACAAAGAAGGAACCAGCAATTTCACTTCTGGTTATTTATCCAAAGAATCCCAAAACACTAAATTGAAGACATAGACATCCATTGCAGCATTATTTCAACTTGAGGCCCGGTGCTCTCACAGTCCAGGATCTCAGCCACAAAAAAGAATGAAATCTTGCCATCTCCAACATGGATAAACAGAGGGTATTGTGCTGAAAAAAATGTCAGACAAATGCCATATGATTTCACTTATATTTGGAATCTAAAATACAGAAATAAACAAGTAGAACAGAAAGACTCATCAATATAGAAAACATTTTGATGGTTGCCAGAGAAGAAGGGAGTTTTAAGGGGATAGGTGAAAAAGGTCAAGGGGCCGAAACCAGTTTGGCTCAGTGGATAGAGCATTGGTCTGCAGACTGAAAGGTTCCAGGTTCGATTCCGGTCAAGGGCATGTACCTTGGTTGCAGGCACATCCCCAGTGGGGGGTGTGCAAGAAACATTCTCTTTCATCAATGTTTCTAACTCTCTATCCCTCTCTCTTCCTCTCTGTAAAAAAATCAGTAAAATATATTTTTTTAAAAAGGTCAAGGGATTAAGAAGTACAAATATGTCCTAGCTGGTTTGACTCAGTGGATAGTGTCAGCCTGCGGACTGAATGGTCCAAGGTTTGATTCTGGTCAAGGGCACATGGCTGGGTTGCAGGCTTGATCTCCAGGAGGGGGCGTGAACATCTCATCATTGATGTTTCTCTCTCTCCCTTTCCCTTCCTCTCTGAAATCAATAAAAGTATATTCTTAAAAACTGCAAATGTGAAAGTCTTCATGGAGTCACCATGGTTTCCTGTTTCAACAGTGCTTAGACAGAAGCCAGCACCATCCCTGCCAGCCACCCAGCACCAGCCTTCTGCCACCTTCTCACAGCATCCTCACACCACAGCAAGGCCCCAGCGCTGCTCGAGCCGCTTCTCCTTAGGTGCTGCCCCGAGGACTGTTTGTACCTCGCAGGTGCGCCAGAACTACCACCAGGACTGAGGCCATCAACTGCCAGATCAACCTGGAGTTCAATGCTTCCTACGTCTATCTGTCCGTATCTTATTACTCTGACCACGATGATGTGGCTTTGAAGAACTTTGCCAAATATTTTTTTCACCAATCTCATAAAGCGAAGGAACATGCTGAGAAACTGATGAAGCTGCAGAACTAACAAGGTGGCTGAACCTTCCTTCATGATACCGTGTTTCCCCGAAAATAAGACATCCTCCGAAAATAAGATCTACTTACAGCTGAGGCCGGTTTGGCTCAGTGGTAGAGCGTCGGTCTGCGGACTGAAAGGTCCCAGGTTCGATTCCGGTCAAGGGCATGTATTGGTTGCGGGCACATTCCCCAGTAGGGGGTGTACACCGCAAGAGGCAGCTGGTCCATGTTTCTCTCTCATCAATGTTTCTAGCTCTCTATCCCTCTCCCTTCCTATCTGTAAAATATCAATAAAATATATATATTTTTAAAAAGATCTACTTACAGGTTTCCTTCTGAGTGAAATATAAGGCATCCCCCCAAAAATAAGATCCCCAGGATTCACAGTTTGTCTGGTTTGTGTTGACAACTACCGTGCTACCGTACCATATACAGGTAATAAATTTCCTTTATTTTCATTTAACAATAAATGTGTACTGTATTCTTCTTCGTGGAAAAATAATACATCCCCTGAAAATAAGACCTAGCGCATCTTTGGGAGCAAAAATTAATATAAGACACTGTCTTATTTTTGGGGAAACAGGGTATCAAGAAACCAGGCTGTGATGGCAAGAATGGACAGAATGCAGTGGAGTGTGGGTTACCCTTGGAAAAAAGTGTGAATCAGTCACTATTGGACTTGCACAACTGGCCACTGACAAAAATGAACCTCATTTGGCCATAGCTGGTTTAGCACAGTAGAGTGTTGGCCTGTGGACTAAAGGGTCCCAGGTTTGATTCTGGTGAAAGGGCACATGTCTGGTTGTGGGCTCAACTTCCAGTAGGAGGTGTGCACAAGGCAGTCAATCAATGAGTCTCTAATCATTGATGTTTATATTTCTCACTCCCTCTCCCTTCCTCTCTAAAATCAATAATATATATATATATATATATATATATATGTATATATATATATATATATTTTTTAATATATTGTATTAATTTTTTACAGAGAGGAAGGGGGAGGGATAGAGAGCCAGAAACATCGCTGAGAGACATTGATCAGCTGCCTCCTGTATGCCCCCTACCGGGAATATGCCCGCAACCAAGGTACATGCCTTTGACCAAAATTGAACCTGGGACCCTTCAGTCTGCAGGCCAACGCTCTATCCACTGAGCCAAACCAGTCAGGGCGGACCTTTTTTTTTTTTAAATAAATAAATGGGAGAGAGAAACCAAGATGATGGCGTAGGTAAACAACTGGTCTGCTGCCTTGCACAATTAAAAAAAAAATATATATATATATATATATATATATATATATATATATATATATATTTTATTGATTTTTCACAGAGAGGAAGGGAGAGGGATAGAGAGCTAGAAACATTGATGAGAATCATCGACCAGCTGCCTCCTGAACACCCCCACCAGGGATGTGCCCGCAACCAATGTACATGCCCTTGACTGGAATCGAACCTGGGATCCTTCAGTCTGCAGACCGATGCTCTATCTACTGAGCCAAACCGGTTTCGGCTGCCTCACACAATTTAAAAATTACAACTAACATTTACGTTTTTAGCTCTCTATCTCTCTCCCTTCCTTTCTGTAAAATATCAATAAAATATATATTTTTAAAAAAATAAAACTAACATAAAGGACATCTATCACCCAAAACCACAGGAAGGCTGGCTGAAAGAGAAAGGAGCGCAAGAGCTGAAAAGCTGAGGAGCCGAGGTACAGAGGCACGCGAATGGGGCTGGTGGCGGGCGACTGGACGCGAGGCTTTTTTCAACCCAAAGGGAAACAAACTCCCTATCACTTTGAAATCCAGTTTCTGGGGTCACATGGGGGATCCAGACGCCTACAGGGAGAAGCCTGTCTGTCTGCCATCAGGTCCGAAAGTGAGGGTGACTCTCTTGCAGAGGTGTGCACAGCAATCATTGTTTACTGTGCTGGATCGCAGAGAAGCGGGGACTTGGAAACATGGAAGGGCAGGGAAGGCTGAGGCAGCCATCACTGTTAACCATACCCCAACCTAGTGACATCCTGAGACTCCGCCCACACATTCTACAGAACCTGCCCCCAGACACCACACAGCTGCTTTTGCATATAAATGGCCTGTATTGTGGCAGCTTAATGATATAAACTGCAGCTCCAGCAACAAAACTGCCAAGTCCCAAGCAAACAGGAGAAAACTGTAGTTCTAGTAGTGGTAGCTTCTGCAGGGTGGCCTCAGACAGTAGCTGAATCCCATTGGAGATCCAGAAGCCAGTATTCCTAGTGGTCAATTTCAACCACTCACTCCCATAAGTGACATATTCGGGAGACGGACTCAGTGAGCACCAAAGCCCCACTGAAACAAAGCGTGTCTCCAGCGCACAGTTCTTCCTTTATAGAAACAGCGGGTCCTCACAGACAATTGGCCTAAAGATCAATTCCTCCCAGTGTACCAACAGCAATCAAGGCTTAATTACACCAAGACTTTGCACTCAACCCACAAAGGGATATACCAAAAGCAACCACCTCAGGTGATTGGGGAAGCTGAGCTACTGGCCCCTATAGGTCACCTACAACACAAAACCACTCCAACAACACAGGGAGGCAGCCAAAATGAGGAGACACAGAAACATGTCACGAATCGGAGATGGAGGAAAGTAAACTACTGGACGACACAGAGTTCAGAATCACATTTATAAGATTACTCAAGAATCTTCTAAAAACCTTTGAGAAACTTGATGAGACCTCCAAGAAGCTTTGTTAGACCTTCAAAGGACCTTAATGAGAATACCAAAAAAAAAAAAAAGGAAAAGGACCAGTCAGAAATTAAGCATACAATGTCTGAAATAAAGAATATACAGAAACTCAACTATAGATCAATGTACCTCAAGAATCAAACCAAAGATCTGGAATATAAGGAAGAAAAAATCACCCAACCAGAGAGACAGAAAGAAAGAAGAATCCAAAAGTGTGAGGATAGTGTAAGGAGCCTCTGGGACAGCTTAAAACGTATCAACATCCAGATTTTTGGGATGCCAGAAGAGAGTGAGCAGGATATTAAAGGCCTACTGAAAGAAATAATGACAGAAAACTTCCCCTACCTGGTAAAAGAAATAGACTTACAAGTACAGGAAGCGCACAGAACCCCAAACAAGAGGAATCCAAAGAGGAACACACAAGACACATCATAATTAAAATACCAAGAGCAAAAGACAGAGAAAATCTTACAGGCAACAAGAAAAACAACTAGTTACCTATAAGGGAGTACTCATATGCCTGTCAGCTGATTTCTCAACAGAAACTATGCAGGCCAGAAGGGAGTGGCAAGAAATATTTAAAATGATAAACAACAAGAACCTACAACCAAGAGTACTCTACCCAGCAAAGCTGTCATTCAGAATTGAAGGTCAGATAAAGAGCTTCACAGACAAGAAAAAATTAAAGGAGTTCATCAACACCATACCAGGATTACATGCAATACTGAAGGGTATTCTTTAAGAAGAGGAAGAAGAAGAAAAAGGTAAAGGTAAAAATTATGAATAACAAAAAGACATCAAATACATACCTACCTACAAGTGAATCTAAAAATCAAGTGAATAAAAAATCTGAAGAACAAAATGGACTGGTAAATATAATAGAATTAGAGACATAGAAAGGGATTGGACTAATTATTCTCAGGGGTAGGGGGTCTGAGGGGTGTGGGAAGAGATTGGACAAAAACCTTACACCTATAGATGAAGACAGGGGCAGGGTAAGAGCACAGGGTGGAGTTGGGAATCAGGTGAAGGGGAGCTATAGGGGAGAACGGGGAAAAGAGGAACACCTGTAATAATCTGAACAATAAAGATCCCAGTCAGGGGGCATGCAGGAGGCAGTCAATCAATGATTCTCTCTCATCACTGATGTTTCTATCTCTCACTTCCTCTCTGAAATCAATAAAAATATAAGCAAAAAACAAAAGAAAATATTACCCCATTACAAAACACACTTAAAAATTTACTAGACACATAAAACACATTTACAAAGGGCTATAGAAAGCTAGGGAAAATGTCCTGGAATAGAAAAAGTAAATATTTAAGCATGTCAATCTCTTAGTCTATATTTTTAACATAATCCTAATGAAAACACAAACAAGATTTTTCTTTTTTAAAAAAAATATATTTTATTGATATTTTACAGAGAGGAAGGGAGAGAGATAGAGAGCCAGAAATGTCGATGAGAGAGAAACACCGACCAGCTGCCTCCTGCACACCCCCTACCGGGGATGTGCCCGCAACCAATGTACATGCCCCTGACCGGAATCGAACCCGGGACCCTTCAGTCCGCAGACCGACGCTCTACCACTGAGCCAAACCGGTTTCGGCAACAAGATTTTTCTTGAGCTATTCAAGCTAATTCTAAAATTCCTTTGGAAAAATAAGTGTGTATAAATAGCCAAGAAATTTTGAAAATACTATGAATTTTGAAAAAATATTAAATATTAAAGCACATTAATTTAAAGTAACAGTATTAATATTAATTTCCCCTCTCAATTATTAAATCAAAATGAATTCCAGAATGACTTATAATGAAAATAAAAGCTAGAAGTGCTGGAATAAAACAAGATATTTTAAAAATAGCTTTATTGAGATACAATTCGCCTAGAGTGTACAATCAATGGTTTTTAGTTTATTTACAAAGTTGTGTAACCATCACCAATATCTAATTTTTTATCAGAACATTTTTAATTGCCCCAGGAAGTAACCCCATGCCCATTCTCCCTGTATCTGCCCTGCCCACCCCAACCCCACCCTCACTCCCAGCTCCTAGCAACTACTTTTTCTATGGATTTACCTGTTCTAGATGTTTCACATAAATGATATCATACAAGGTCTTTTGTGTCTGGATCTTTTCACTTAACATGTTTTTAAGGCGCACCCACAATGTAACCACTTAGCATAACGAATTCCTTTTAATGGTTGAATAATGGTCCATTATATGAATAGGCCACAATGTTTTTCCATTCATCAGTTGACGGACAACTGGGTTGTTTCCACTTTTTTTTTTTCTTTTTTAGCTACTATGAACAATGCTGCTATAAATATGTACAAGTTTCTGGTAAACATACATTTTAAATTTTCTTGGGTATATACCTAGAAATAGAAGCAGCGGGTCAAATGTATGTTTAATTGTCTGAGGAACTGCCAGACTGTTTTCTAAACGCTATACCATTTTACATTCCTGCCAGCTGTGTATGAGGGTTCCAACTTCTCCACATCTTTAACTGACACTGGTTATTGCCTATGTTTTTTGTTTTGTTTTAGGTTTTTTTTTAGGTTTTGTTGGTTTTATTTATTTATTTATTTATTTATTTATTTATTTTTTACTTTGAGGGAGGAAGGGAGAGGGAGAAACACTGATTGGCCACCTCCTTCACAACCCCCCACTAGGAATTGAGCACCCAACCCAAACATGTGCCCTGAACCAGAATTAAAATGTCAACCTTTCAGTGCACAAGACAACACCCAACCAATTGAGCCACACTGGCCAGGGCTTATGTCTTTTATCATAGCCACCTGAGTGGATGTGAAGTGATGTCTCACTGTTGTTTTGATTTGCATTTCCCTACCTAACATATAATGTTGATCACCTTAAAGGTCTTTTTCTTTAATGATTTAAGGTAAGGAAATTTTTCCTAAACAAGGCACATAATCCGCCCTTCCAGCATAGCTCAGTGATTGAGCATTGACTTCTGAACCAAGAAGTTGCTGGTTCAATTCTTAGTCAGAGCACATGCCTGGGTTGTGAGTTCAATCCCCAGTAGGAGGCATGCAAGATGTAGCTAATCTATATTTCTATCTCTGTCCTTCTCCCTTCGTCTCTCTCTAAAAATCAACAAAAAGATATTTTTAAAAATACATAACCCAAGAACCATAAATTTATGATCCACATAAAAATGCAATATATTTTAAAAGTTCTCATTACAAGAAATCACAGGGAAAAAGTGTAACTATATGACATGATAGATGTTAACAAAACTTATTGTGATCATTTTGTAACATACACAAATAGAGTCATTGTTATATATATTAAACTAATATAATGTTGTATGTCAGTTATAGCTCAATTAAAAATTTTAAAATGTTTTAAAATTAAAAAACTAACAATACCAAAGTACCAAAAGAATTATGTTAATATGCAAACACACTGGGGGGGAAATCTGAAACACATGGCAAGGGCTAATTTCCTTAATACAGCAAGATCCCTTATACATCTATAAGAAAAAGACCAGCCAAAACCAGTTTGGCTCAGGGGATAGAGCGTCGGTCTGCGGACTGTAAGGTCCCAGGTTTAATTCTGGTCAAGGGCATGTTTGATTCCTACCGGGGATGTGCAGGAGGCAGCTGGTTCATGTTTCTCTCTCATCGATGTTTATAGCTCTCTATCCCTCTCCCTTCCTCTCTGTAAAAAAATCAATAAAATATATTTTTAAAGCCAAAACCGGTTTGGCTCAGTGGTAGAGCGTCAGTCTGCAGACTGGAGGGTCCCAGGTTCGATTCCGGTCAAGGGCATGTACATTGGTTGCGGGCACATCCCCGGTAGGGGGTGTGCAAGAGGCAGCTGGTCGATGTTTCTCTCTCATTGACGTTTCTAGCTCTCTATCTCTCTCCCTTCCTCTCTGTAAAATATCAATAAAATATATATTTAAAAAAATATATATTTTTTTTTTAAAGAAGAAAAAGAAAAAGGCAAACAGCACAAGAGTAAAAGGGCAATTCATACCAAAAAAAAAAAAAAAGGAACATAAAAGCTTTGAATCATAGAAAAAAAATGTTTTACCACATTCATAACTAAAGAAATGCATTTTAAAATAAGGTAGACTAACAAAGATTTTTAAATATTGTTATGCTATCCCTGGTGAACATGTGAAAAACTACTGGCAGTGCTGTGATTTTGGCATTTTCTAAGCAAGAGTCAGTATCTGTGAGATGTACGTCTATGTTCTGGGCTGTGGCTGAACTGACTCTACTTGGTCAAGAACACTTTCTGCATTCTGACACAGCATCTCTGGGAATTGGTTGTCCTGTAACCAACAACTGAGAAGGGATAGGAATTGAATTACCTTGTCCCAAAGCGTGGGATTTCGCCCAAGGAGTGATTTTTTATTTAGCTCTCCACTGTACCATCATACACAAAGTAGTCACTGGAAAAATTCCTTTAATGTGTCTTGTTCCCAGCTCATCTTTTTTATTTTTATTTTTAAAATATATTTTATTGATTTTTACAGAGAGGAAGAGAGAGGGATAGAGAGTTAGAAACATCGATGAGAATCATCGATCAGCTGCCTCCTGCACACCCCCCTCCGGGGATGTGCCCGCAACCAATGTACATGCCCTTGACCGGAATCGAACCCGGGACCTTTCAGCCTGCAGGCTATCCACTGAGCCAAACCGGTTTCGGCCCAGCTCATCTTTTTTAGATATCACTTGAAGCACCACTGATAATAGTCTTACAAAGTCCGAAAAAGATCTTCCCTCTGCCAATTCTGATCTTTCCTGGAACTTAACCAACATTTGCCTATTTGAATTACCTGGGATTCCATACTTCCAATACCCCTCAATGAAGCCATTCCATCAGTTACTTCTATTTAAAAGGCCTCATCCTTGAGTCTATGAGAGTACAAATATGGCTGTTCTAGGTTATTCTGTGGCAATCTTTTTGTTTTTTTGTATGTGTGGCAATCTTGATAAGTCTGTTGTTTAGCATCTTAAGTTTAGTTTTTAAAACAATCATTATAGATTTTGGAACTTTTCTATTCCACCTTCTGAGAGGCCATCTAGAATAATTTCTAGATGGCTTGGGATAGTACCTAATGCTTCATATGTTGTTAAAAAGTATTCATATTTAGCAAAGTAGCATATTCTCGTATAATTAAAAAGATATCTGTATATAATTTTTATGTGGAGGTGATATTACAAATAAAACATGCTGTGTCTCCCTCTCCCCCTAGCCCCCCAAAAAAGCCTGGAAACAACCTAAATGTCCATCAGGAGAGGTGCCCACTCAGTGGAATATTAGTGCTCTGTGCATCAATGTGAAACAAACCCCAAGGAAGTATAAGAAGCCCTGCTGGCCTGGCCAGTGTGGTTCAATGGTTGAGTGTCGATCTATAAACCAGGAGGTCACAGTTCAATTCCCAGTCAGGGCACATGCCCAGATTGCAGGCTCAATCCCCAGTGGGGAGCGTGCAGGAGGTAGCTGATCCATGATTCTCACTCATCATTGATGTTTATCTCCTTTCCCTTCTTGTCTGAAATCAATAAAAATATATTTAAGAAAGAAGAAGAACCCCTGCTGGTGTGGCTCAGTTGGCTGAGCACTGTCCCTGCACCAAGAGGTTGCCAATTCAATTCCTGGTCAGGGCACATGCCTGGGTTATGGGGCTCCATCCCCAGTGGAGGCCGTGCAGGAGGCAACTGATCAATGGTTTTCTCTCACTGATGTTTCTCTGACTCTCCCTAAAAGAAAAAACAACAACAAAAACACATAAAAACATAACAAAAACACAGAATTTTTCTTAAAAAACTCCTAAAAGTTAACTTTAACTTAATACCTACTCTTGCCCTGGCCAGTGTGGCTCAGTTGGTTGGAGCATTGTCCCATACATCAAAAGATTGTGGGGAAAAAAAAAAAAAAAGGTTGAGGGTTTGATTCCCAGTCAGAAAACATACTAAGGTTACAGGTCTGGTCCCTGGTCAGGGTGCATGCAGGAGGCAAACAATCAATATTTCACTCTCATATCGATGTCTCTCTCTCTCTCTCTCTCTCTCTCTCTCTCTCTCAAAATCAAATCAATCAATCAAGTCTTACTGGTGCCCAAATCTCAACCTGTGAAGTCAGACACTTAAATGATTGTGGCACACTACTCTACTTGACTCCTTTCAAAAGTGGCCTCGGCACTGGACCTGGCCGCCTCCTTGCTGTCCCTGCACTATGCCAGCTGGGATCCTGACACAGGCTGCTCTCTCTGCGTGAAAGCTCTTCCCCGACACCTTCACCTCCTTCCAGGCTTCGCTTAAATGCCACTTCCATGGAGACCCTCCCTGATCACCCTATTTCTAGTGGGAACCCCTTCTGCTTTGATTTCTTCATACAACCTCACATGACGTTCACACAGCATTTACTTGTCTGCATCCAACCCTATTCCGTCTCAGTGCCGAGAGTCAGGATGTTTCCGTTTTGTCCCAGGACATCCCACAGCACCCACCAGAGCAGTGTCAGACACACAGTAGGCATCACAGATGTTTGTGATAATGAACTGACATTGCTACACTATGTAGAAGTTCCAGTAAACCTTTGACTGTCTCATGTCCTTCCCTCCTCCCCCCAAATAGATGTCTGTTATTTAGCATCAGAACAGGCCCTTAATAAATGTGATTAATAGAAAACAGTGTCTTCTATTTTCATTGTGGTTGTTGCATGGGTTCCATTTCTTTTTTTAAAATCCTCAATTAAGGATATTTTAGAGAGGAAGGGGGAGGGAGGGAGGATGGGAGAGAGAAAGAAAGTTCTATGTGAGAGAGGAACATCAATTGGTTGCCTCTTGCATGCACCCTGACCAGGGATCAAACCCACAACCAGGTATATGCCCTGACCAGGAATGGAACTCCCAACTTTTGGTATAAGGGACAACAGTCCAACTAACTGAGCCACCCGGCCAGGGCTGAACATTCATTTCTTAATATTCCAATCACAATTCGTGGTTAAATGGCTGCTAAATAACAGCCACGCTTTTAAAGTTAGTTACACCCATGAGGACTCAGCTACACCTATTCAATTTAACTCATCTATGGGCATCCACCTGGTTGAAAAGCAGGTGGAGATAAGCCCCTCCCCCAATAGACACTGGCTCTCCAAGCTGCAACTTTCATGGTCTGTAATTCTTAGTGGCTTTAGCAGAAATAACCAGCCATACCAGATATAAACACCCTGAAATGTATCTTTACTAAATGCTATAAAACTTCTTTGTGGACTAAGCCAACAGCAGCATCCTACAAAAAAGGGAGTCTTCCATATCAAGACTGAGCAAGATGGGGTTTAAGAAAAATTCTACCGTGTGCCCCGGGGGATCGGTGGGACCAGGGGGAGCCGTGTGCCCCAGGAGAGTCATGCTGGGGGGGGGGGCGGTGGGATTAGGGGGAGCCATGTGCCCCAGGAGAGCCGTGTGCCCCAGGGGAGTGGTGGGACCCAGGAGAGCTGTGTGCCCCGGGGGAGTGGTGTGACCCAGAGGAGCGGGATGAACCGGATTCTATTCGTGTGGTCCTGAGACATTTGGACAGTCTGCAGCCATTTGCTATAGAACACTCTGTTGTATTTCCCTATAATAGAATCAGGGGCAAAGAAAGGGAGTGGACTGATAATTATCAGGAGGATAAGGGGGTGGGGAAGCAGTGAGAGACTGGATTGAAATAGTATAACCAATGGATGAAGACAATGGGGGGGAGGGGGTAAGAGCAGAGGGTGGGATGGGAACTGGGTGGTAGGGAGCTTTGGGGGAGAAAAGGAAGAAACAATTGTAATAATCTGAGTAATAAAGATTATTTAAAAAAATAAAAATAAAAATAAAAATTCTAGTTGGCCACTGAGGGCACCAAAATGCAATTCAAGAACATCCTCTCAGACTTTGAACCTAAAGCATTTCACTTTGAGTGAGAATTTAATACATTTCATTGATCCTGAATCAGGGCTGTGGCCTGAGACTGCTAACCATAGTGACAGTCTCCTTTATGGAAATCACCTCTGCCATGTTCATGACCTGGTGCTTGATATTTGGGAGAGAGAAATAAGTTTATTTTCCTACACTGTTTTCTCATCAACATACCTCCCCACCCCCCCCTTTCAAGCTGCATTCCCTCTCTTCTTGCCCAGAGGTAGCAAAAACAGTTGGAGATTCTATTTTGTCTTAGTTCTGGCCAACTATTCAACTGGTAACTAAGAAGGTCTTTGCTAATCTTTGGGTTGTATCGATCTTTTGCAGATGGATGAGATAACTCAGCCCTCACCTCTCACCCTCCCACACAACATACTCTCAACCAAGCTCTCATGCACTCATGCTAAAGTCCACCCAGCGCCTCTTAGGCAGCCAAGCCACAAGTGCTTCCCTGGTATCGGCCCTAAGCCCCAACAGATGGCCATGCCATTCCAAATCTAAGCTAAAGACCAAGTTAAAGATCAAACCTACACTGACACATATTAGCAGCATAAATAGCTGTCTCACTGAGAATGTGAAATATGACCAGCTAATGCTACTCTTTCATCCTAAAAATAATAGCCTTGGAACACCAGAAATTTGCCTGAATTCACGTGAAGGCTGCAGTCCAAAAGGTGTAAGGATAGAAATTAAATTAAAAAGCATGTACCCATAGTGAGAGCAGAGGGAATAAACAAAATAAATTAACAAAAGAATAAAAGCCTAGCCAGTTTGGCTCAGTGGCTAGAGTGTCGGCCTGTGGACTGAAGGGTCCCAGGTTCAATTAGGGTCAAGAGCACATGCCCGGGTTGCGAGGTCGATCCCCAGCAGGGGGCGTGCAGGAGGCAGCCAATCAATGATTTTAAAAAAAGAATAAAAGTACTAAGTAGGAGGTTGTGGCCTGATAGTGTCCAGATGGGGTTCATTTCGGGAAATAAACTAATACTTGAGCCCTTGAACAATAGGGAAAACCTCACTCTTCTGACCTTTCTGGTGCTTGGAGTGACTCTTCAACCTTTACAACTCTCAGTTCCAAAGCAAAAACTTCCAGTTTACATAGACCGGAAAAAGCTTTAAGACATTAACTAGAGCACCAACCAGTTCCAGCATGGCTACCTTGTGATCTCATTCTGGCAGTCAAACTTGAGAACGAGAGATTAGGAATAGGGCTCAGGGGCTGTAGTGTCATGGTAATTAACTAGACACATGAAATGACCAACCCACTAGCCTATCCGCTTTACAACACAATTACATTTGCTTTTGAAGACTGAATCTGTTTTTTATTTTTCAGGGTTTAGGGTTGTAGTTCTTTAACAGTTTTCTCATCCTGGCCAGTATTGCTTAAGTGGTTACAGCATTGGCCTGCACACCAAAGGGTTGTGAGTTCAATTCCCGGTCAAAGACACACACCTGGGCTGCAGGTTTATGCTCGGCCCTGGTCAGGGTGTGTGTGGAAGGCAATCAATTGATGTGTTCCTCTCTTATCTTTCCCTCTCTCTCTTTTTTTTTCTCTTTCCCCCACTCCTTCCCTCAGTCCCTTCCACTTTCTCTAAAAAAATCAATGGAGAAAAAAAATATATATCCTTGGGTCAGGATTAACAAAAAAAGAAAAAGAGGGCCGAAACCGGTTTGGCTCAGTGGTAAAGCGTCGGTCTACGGACCTTTGGGTTCGATTCCGGTCAAGGGCATGTACCTTGGTTGCGGGCACATCCCCGGTAGGGGGTGTGCAAGAGGCAGCTGGTCGGTGTGTTTCTCTCTCATCAATGTTTCTAGCTCTCTATCTATCTCCCTTCCTCTCTGTAAAATATCAATAAAATATATTTTTTAAAAAAAAAGAAAAGAAAAAGAGTGAGCTTTCTCATTTGTCCACTGGCAAATCAGTATTTCTGATACCTGATGGACCTCCAGTGAAAGGTTTGACAGTTTATACTTTTAGTATCAACATTTCATTTTCAAGATATAGGAACCCTGTCCAGAGTACACCAGATGTTCAAGGTCACTCTAAGCACAGGAATCCTAATCAGAGTGTTCAAGGCTAATTTACTATCTACCAGTGCAAAAGCAAGGATGCAACAACCTGTACACTGCACAGGCGTACCGGTACCTTCTATATAACCCAAAAGACTGATGTCTCTATTTTGGCAAGAAGTCGCTTCTGTCTAAGTATAAAGAATGTTACTGAACAGCCAGTTCGGGGCTGTGTTCTGGGGAAGATGTGTTACTGACCAGCTGGTATTGGCTGTTTTTGCTAGGATGACTCCTGTGTTTACTACTGTATTAGCAAGGACTGCTTTACTAGATTCCTTTGTTTAATGGCTCCTTAGTAGCAATAGCAATATAGACTTTCCTACACGTCTACAACTCCATCCAATACACAGCATCCTGTCAGAGAGACTCAGACCCTACAGTTGGTGTAGTAGAGCAGGATCAGGAGTAAGTATTCCCATAATTACTGTACTGAGGTCAAGGCGAAATTCACTCCCCAACACCAGGTAACCCAGGTTTTGATATCCCTACTCCTTTATGGACAATTTGGCAATATGGGCCAACATTTCAAATTTGCACAGGCTCTGAGTCATCAATTCTAAAACTCTAATTCTGTAATTCTAAAGAAATACCATACATGTGAACAAAGATTTAAATAGTGCCAGTTCTACACAGAATTGTAATAACAAAAACACAGAAAAAAAATTCCCGGAAATCATCTGAATAACGTCCATTAATAGGATAATATTAAGTAGACGATAATTTATCCTTCGTATTGGAAAGTCGTAGTCGGTGCATACTTACAAAAATATGTGTAAGCCATGCTGGGAGCTTTAAAACAAAAATTCTGTAGCCCTGGCCAGTGTGGCTTGGATGGGCGTCCTCCCATGCACCCACTGGCTCGATTCTGGTCGGGGCACAAGCCAGGGTTGCTGGCTTGATCCCTAGTGGGGGGCGTGCAAGGAGGCAGCCAATGGATGCTTCTCTCTCATTGATATTTCTCTCTCTCCTCCCCTACCCCCTCGTCCCTTCCACTCTCTCTAAAATCAACCAAAACATATATATTTTTTTAAATTCCGTAGCACAATGTATATATGGTTTAGACGTCTTCACGTACAAATGATTAGACACGTCTAGTTATGTGTGTGCAGTGGTGCAGGGCCTGGAAGGAACGCCGACACGGTCGCCGTGGTTAGTTCCGAGTGAGGGGCGGAGATTACGGTCACCCTTTATTTCAGCACCTACAACCCCAGGCCCTCCGAAAGGCGGCCAACAGCTCCGGTCCCCCGGCTGCGCGAGGGCCCCCGGGGGGCGGGGGGAGGGCGGGAGAGAGGGGGCGCGGGGCGGCTCTCAGTTCGGTTCGCCGCCGGGTACCGTGAAGGGACGGAACGAGGGAGCAAGTGGTTAACGCCTTCCTCGGGTGTGAAAGCTGAACGCGGGGAGGAGGGAGAGCGCAACGAAGGGACTTCAGTGACCAGGCCGGGGAGGTCCGTTCCCAGCACACGCTCGTCCTCGGATTTCTCTCCCCGGAACTGCCTTCGGCTCCCGAACGAGGAACCCAAGGGCCCCTCGCCTCAGCCCGGCACGCACGAGGAGAAGTCCCCGCTGTGGTCACCCGGGCCGGGCTCAAAGGCGTTGCCGCCCGGGGACGCCGCTGAGCCAGGTGGAACCCACCGCCGGGCGCTGGGCGAACAAATCCGTCACCCACGCCGCGCGAGGGGTGCCGTCCTCGCGCCTCACGGAGGGCGAAACGGCCTCGGAGCCCCGTGCACCCCGGCCCCGCCCGCCCGCCCGCCGGCCCGGTCGCCCTCACCTCCCGGCGTGGCCGCCAGCGCCGCCGCACGCAGGCGGCGTCCCCACAGCAGCAGAGTCCGCAGCTCGCGCGCCATGTCAGCCCCAACCTGGCGCCCCGGGCAGCCGCACGCGCCGGGACCGAGGCCTTCCCCGGCGCCGCGTGATGACGTCACAGGCCGCGCGTGTGGGGGAGGGGCAGTGCGCGGCCCGCGCGGGCGGGCGGCCGGGGATTCCGAGGGGCCCGCGAGACGGTCCGGGCCTGGGGGCGGGACCTGTGACCTTGCGTCGTGTTGTCAAGGGCGACGGGCCGAGCGCGGAGCTGTCCCGGGCCCTCCCCAGCCGGCGGGGCCTCAGTTGGTGCTTCCCTAAAATGAGGCAGGAGTTGCCCCACCCCGGAGGGTTTGAAAAGACGGCGCCGGGGCCGAAACAGTTAACGTCTCCGGAGTCAACAAGTGCCCGGCGACTTACAAAGTCCGTGTCCTCAAACCTAGGCGGGCCACATTCATAAAAGAAGTTTAAGGGAGAATTTTAGGCTTGATTTGTCTACATCAAGACATGAGCTCAGGAGCCAAGCCCCACCAGCAAAACTGGACTATTCTTTCGTTCCATTTCTCTCACCCTGTGGAGGTAAGAGTCCTTTGGGGATTCAGGCCAACTCCCTTTCTCACAGAGTTCCAAGCCAGGGAAAAGACGGATTCCCCGGCACCGCCTGAAGCGGGGCCCGGGGGGCTCCCCAAATTATTTCAGGCACACCGAAGACTCACTGCCAAAAATAGATGTATATATATTTTTTCGTGAAATAGTAAAAGCCTTTCTCCTTAAAACAAGCAAACAGAAAGTACTCACTGCCACAATCAAATAATTGTACAAAGAAGGGGGTTACTAGAGATTGTGGCAGAAGCAGCAAAGTACAGCGTGCTCCCCTGGGGTTGGACCTAGTTGGGTCATCAGAAGGGATGTGTCAGGGAACACTTCCAGGTGGAAGGCGTCAAGGATAACCCCCGGTTCCAGGCTTAAGCAACTAAGAAGGTATAAGAGGTGGAGAGATTTGAATGGGAGACCAGGAAGTTCTCTCACCTGAAGAGTCCTACCTAGCTCCTCCCCACCCCTATACCTCATTCTCTACATTCAACTGGATCATACACTCCTCAATCAGGGTCCTCAAGTGGTTTCCCTTCACACTTATCAGCAATTCCAAACCCCTCCAGAACCTGCATACCCTGCCTCCGGCCCTCCCTCCCTCCCTCCCTCACCACACTGCAAACTACCAAGCCAGTCCCAGGCTCAGCCATTCTGCAAGGGAATTAAGGGGTCTCAGCCTCACATTTCATTCGTTGTTCACTCCACTCAGGAAATCAACTCTTTTTTATAAATAAAAAATATTTCTATTGATTTCAGAGAGAAAGGGTGAGGGATAGAAACATCAATGATGAGAGAGAATCATTGATTGGTTGCCTCCTGCATGCCCCCTACTGGAGATCAAGCCCGCATGTGTCCTGACCAGAAATCTAACTGTGATCTAGTTCATAGGTGGACTGGACACTTCACCACTGAACTACACTGGCCGGGTGGAAATCATCTTTTGTAAGCCCTGATACATTGGTCTATAGCAATGATCCGCAAACCTCAGCTAGCAAGCCTCATGTGGCTTGCGAGCCACGGTTTGCTGCTCAGTTGACTAATGAGTTTGCGCACTGTCATATATACTACCCTTTACCTCTTTGCAACAATATGCCACAATTGCCTAATCCTCACAGCTTCCAACTACACGGTAACATGTGGTCTAGTTCAGTGGTAGTCAACAGAGCGGCAAACCACGGCTTGGGAGCCACGGTTTGCCAACCACTGTTCTATAGGGACAGTAGATCTAGCTTGGGGAGCCCTTTTGTTTCAGGAAAGGGAAGTGGTATTTGGCAAAGGGAAGAAGGAAGCCGAGCCTTCAGATCAGGATGAGGGGATTTTGTCCAGACAGGCAGGACCCAGGTTCTGTGGAGGCAAACCTACCAGATTCCAGACACACCAGGGCCTCTTGTCCTCTCCCGCCTGGTGGCCTTAAGAAACACACCCTCAGCTACAGATATTTGTCATATGGTGTCCTCTAGTAGCCCAGGGAAGTGTTTTTTTAAGGTGACCAGGGATCCAAGTCAAGTCCTTTTTTTTTCTTATTATTTTATTGATATTTTACAGAGAGGAAGAGAGAGGAATAGAGAGTTAGAAACATCGATCAGCTGCCTCCTGCACACGCCCTAACTGGGGATGTGCCCGAAACCAAGGTACAATCCCTTGACTGGAATCAAACTCGGGACCTATCAGTCCCCAGGCTCTATCCACTGAGCCAAACCGGTTTCGGCCCAAGACAAGTCTTGACGGAGTTATCAGCGGGGAGTCTTCAGGTGGGCAGATTTCAGCCCCTGTGCACACAAGGAAAATGGAAGAAGGGAAAAATAACTAGATGCAGATATACTTGAATAGATGGAGACTGGAGTCTGGCTTAGGGAGAGCAGGAGAGAAGCAGAAGAGGAGAGGGGAGTAAGGGGGAGAGTATCCCTGCCGGGTCTCCTCACCACTGTGGCCACTATAAGGCTGCTCATCCCTTCTCTAAAAGTCACTGCCTTCGCCCTAGCCGGTTTGATCAGTAGAGTGTTGGCCCACAGAATGAAGGCTTTTGAAGATTCGATTTCAGTCAAGGGCTCCATCCCTGGCCCCCAGTCATGGCGCATGTAGGAGGTAACCAATTTGATGTGTCTTTCTCACATTGATGTTTCTCTCTGCTTTCCCCTTCCTTCCACTCTCTAAAACAATCAATGGAAAAAAATATCCTCAGGTGAGAATTAACAAACAAAAATTAAAAAATAAGAAATAAAAGTCACTATCTTACCCCCCTTGGGTGAGCTGAGGATCATGAAAAAATGCCAGCTGCATTATTCACAAGAGCCAGAAGGTAGAAGCAAACCAAGTGTCCATCGTTGGTTGAATGGATAAACAAAACATGGTCTATATATACAATGTATTATTATTCAGACTTGGGAAAACTGATACATGCTTCAACATGAATGAACCATGAGAACGTTATGATCAGTGAAATTATCCAGTCACAAAAACACAATACCATAGGGATCTATTAACATGAAGTAGGTATTCATCAAATTCATAAAGACAGAAAGTAGAAATGTGGGGGCTGGGGAAGGGGGAAAGGATGAAAGGGTATATAGAGTTTAATGTGGACAAAGTTTCAGTTTTGCAAGATGAAGAGAGTTCTGGAGAGAATGGTGGTGATGGTTGCATAACAATATGAATGTACTTAATACCACTGAACAACCAGTGGTTGGAAATACTTAAGAAATGATTAAGATGGTACATTTTATGTTATGTATATTTTACCACAATTTAAAGACAATGCCCAATGCAAAGAAAAAAACAAATTCAACTGCCTCCCTTTTTCTTTTTTTCTAAAAATATATTTTATTGATTTTTCACAGAGATGAAGGGAGAGGGATAGAGAGCTAGAAATATTGATGAGAGAGAAAAACTGACCAGCTGCCTCCTGTACACCCTCTACTAGAGATGTGCCTGCAACCAGTGTACATGCCTTTGATCGGAATCGAACCCGGGACCTTTCAGTCCGCAGACCGACGTTCCATCCACTGAGCCAAACTGGTTTCGGCCTGCCTCCCTTTTTCATTTATATGTTCAAGGCACCACCTCCTGGACAAACTTCTCCCCTCAGGAGGCAATGTACTGTGCTTTCCTAGAGGAGGAAAGGCTCCAAGCTGAAGAGTATTTCTTGGCCTGGAAAGGTCCCAGGATTGATGTGATTCCCCATCCTCCACCCCCCAATTTCATGGATGCTCTAAGGCAGTTTACTTTTTAAAAAAAAATTTATTTCAGAGAGAGGAAGGGGGAGTCAGATAGAACCATCAATGATGAGAGTGAATCACTGTTTGCCTCCTGCATGCCCCACACTGGGGATCAATGCTCCAACCTGGAATCGAACCATGGCCTCTTGGTTCAGGGGTTGACACTCAACCACTGAGCCCCACAGGTCCGGCAGGCAGGTTACTTTATGAAGCTCCCCAAACGTCCTGCAGGTGCTGGTTGTTGTCTGAAAGCTATTCTACAATTGTCTTAGTGCTTGGGCCTCAGGAGCAGGGCGTTCCCAAGCAGATGCAGACCTGGTCTGGGAGAAGGGCAGCTGCAGCTTGGAGGCCTCTGGCCACAGCTTCAGAGGTAGTAACTGTCTCTAGATTTCTGAGGCATCAAAACCTTCAAATCCAGAAAAGCAACTAATGGCCAGGTGGCACCTGCAAGGTTTTGCACGTTCCTTAAAGTCCTTTTTATCCTCTGTAGGACCTTGATATCATCTCAGCATGAGATGGAACTCAGAAACCTAGTATTTTGCTGGTTCACTTACCAATTGCAGTGAAACCTCAGTTCTTAAACTGAATTCATCCCAGAAAGCTGTTTGAGAAGCGATTTGTTAAAAAATGGAATCATTTTTCCCCCATGAAATCATGTAAATTGAATTAATTTGTTCCAGACCCACAAATAATTCCCTGTTTTAACCTTTCTTATATACAGTACATGTCTAGTGTGCTGTTTAATCTATAAACAAACACTTTCTTTGCCACCCCCTGCCAGCCTTAAAGGAATCCCTTCCAGCACCCATTCCAGGATGTGGTTTAGCCAGTCAGTATGCAGCGTCTTCACTTTTCCACATGCTGTCCCTGGCTAACTGCTTTTCTCCAAGTTTTTCTACCTCTTCAATTGCCTGTGATCATTCTTTTACACCCTTAGCGACATTAGCACGCATTTAAAAAAATGTTTTTATTGATTTTTTTTTTTTTGAGAAAGGAAGAGAAAGAGAAAGAGAAAGATTGATCTGTTGCCTCCCATATATGCCCCAACCCATAGGTGCCCCAACCGGGAACAAACCACAACCTGGGCATGTGCCCTGACTAGGAATCAAACCAGCAACCTTTTGGTGCATGGGATGATGCTCAACCAACTGAGCCGCACTGACCAGGACCCACATTAATGCTCTTGATGGTCTCTTTATGTTTTAAACTTGTGCTAATCGTCCATTTTACTAGCAACAAAAGCTGGCAAATTTCTGATTTAACAACTCAAGGTTTATCAGTAAACTGAGTGCATTCTCTCCTCAGTGACCTGAGAAACTATTTTTGTCATGCTGATGTATCATCATGAAAAGGTTTTGTTCAAAGACCAAGACATTTTTTTCCATGAAGAACTTGGTTGAGAACTGAATTGTTGGAGATGGGAGACTTCTACAACTGAGGTTTTACTGCATCTCGTTATGTTAGAGATCAATGCCAGTCCACTGCCAACGTCAGAGAACTTCCACAGCAGCATGGCTACATCTGGTGGGAACCCAAGCCCTGACCCCCACTTTCACACTTGCCAAACCGTGAGATTGGCTCAGAAGCAAGACCTCTGGCCCTTCATAGAGGCAGGTGCAGCCACTTAGCAGGACCTGGCCTGGAACTTACCAGAGCATTTTTAATTTCACTGGATGACTCCAAACTTTATCCCCAAACTGCTCATTCTGCATTACTAGTGGCCACTTTTAATTCCACCATCAAGGACATTGGGGATGTCACACATTGATTGCTCAGACCCCACACATTCAGGGGTGAGTGAACCTGAGGCCTTTATCCCTGTTCATTTTCTACAGCATTGGCAGTCAGTCCAGGCCCCTCTGGGGGACTCCCTTGGCCACCCAATAGCCAGGTGACCTGGGCAACGCCTCCTCCAGGGGCCCTTCCACGGGGAACAATGTCTGTGCTCCCTGCAGGCAGGCAGGAGAGGCCATTCTTGGTGGGCTCCCAGTCTCCTGTCCAGCATGATAAATGGAAGACAGACCTGAGTCTAGACAACTATGAAAGATCACTGGCGGGGCCTTTTCTGAGAAACTTTGGTTCTGGGGAAGGCAGCAACCTTTTCCTTGCATTTATTCCTGGAAGCTTCGGCTGGGGCAGTGGTCGGCAAACTCATTAGTCAACAGAGCCAGATATCAACAGTGCAACGACTGAAATTTGAGAGCCAAATTTTTTAAACTTAAACTTCTTCTAACGCCACTTCTTCAAAATAGACTCGCCCAGGCCGTGGTATTTTGTGGAAGAGTCACACTCAAGGGGCCAAAGAGCCGCAGTTTGCCGACCACGCCCCTAAACCTACGTTTATTGTGAACACTGAGATGAAGTAAGGCAGTTTCAAAGTCAAGAATTTTTCCCCACGGTACCCTGTAGCCTTACTCCTCAAAGTATAGACTGTGGGCCAGCAGCTTCAGCTGGGACCGTTGGACTTGGAAACTCAGCCCCCGCCACTTCCTCCACTCCCCTTATCTACTGAATCAGGATTTCAGCAAGATCCCAGATAATTCATATGCACATTAGAGCTGAAAAAGCACTGTCCTAAGGAATGCTAAGGAGAATGTGTATCCTAAACTATGGAATTCTTGGCTGAGTGAACAATTGTGCAATTCTTGGCCCTAAGAAACATTTTCCTTGTTTCAACACAAACTGGGTTCTGTGCCCTGCTTTGAGCTCTGATGCCATCTAGCACCTTCCTCCAGTTGTTGTCTGTCTCTACTGAGTTCACCAAGGGCTGTATCTCAGAGCCTAGGATCTGCTCAATGGATGCTTGCTGAGTGGACAAACTCAGTGCTTTGAGAAAGCTTGCTTACTTGAACTCAAATGTCTAGAGAGAACAAGCAAGGGTGGGTGTCCCTTAAAACTCGGAGAGTTCTCCGTGCTTCTGCCTGTAGAGTTCTTACTCCCATTGGTGACTCCAGTTCTGGCTGCCGAACCTGTTGACTCTGAAGGACTCCCTGGCCCACTGCGCTTCCCCGCCCCTTTCTCTACATCTCGCTATGGGAACACAGCCATGGTGCCAGCATCTGCTCCCTAAGACTTTCCCTTTGTCAGCAGACCTCCTGTCACTCCCTGTGCAGCAGCACATAAAATAACTCCTCCTCCTCTGTGGGCCCGCAGCCTGTGCCCAGACGTGAAGGGTCCTTGGGCAGGGTCGGAGAGGACAAGGGGCCTGGCGCAGGGAGCCCAGCAGCCTTGCTCGCGCTGGCAGGAGAGGGGAACATGCCCAAGTGTCGGAGCCGGGGGCACAACCCTCAGTCCTTCCCAAAAATGTCCTCTCTGGACATCTTCCTAAAGGACCATCACTTGGAATATTCTGTAAACCACACTACCTCCCTTGAGGATCTTTTAGTTTGAACTTCACTGGTATGGCTCTATGTAGTAGCTATTGTTGATTTAAAAAATCAGTTTTTAAGTGGCTTCCTTGTTGCTCCAGGGCCCTGGAGATTCAGGATAAAGCCCATTTCAGTCCCTGAGCCCTCTCTAGGTGCTGGGAGGTGGGTTAGAGTCATCTACAGTGGGAGTGTATAGCTTGGACACTAGAGCTGACCAACACTGTCGACATTTTCCTGTGATGCCAGTGAACCAGTGGGCACTAGATACAAGCAGACCGAGTCCCACATAGTTCTTTGTAAGGACTGTTAGTTACTTTTGAGGGGTTACAATGTACTGTCCTCACTTCCCCAAAGTGGGTTCAAGGTGAATCTGTGGAATATGGAGGGGAGGCAGGCATGTAGGGCCATTTTCGAGGCCAGGAGGAAAACTCCTTTTGGGCACAGGAACATGGCTTGGGTCCATGTCTGCCCTTGTTGCTCATGAACTCAGGCAAGTTACTGCCTGCCTCCGTTCTCATGGCCAGAGCAAAGGAGTTGATAATACATTTAAACAGCATTGTTACCCAGTATAGAAAGCAGACAAGAAAGCAGAGTTTAGGGAGCTCACTTAAGGCTGAAGCCCTGGTGCCCAAGCACCACCACCTGTCAATACCGATTCTCAGCCGCACAGAAGCCTCAGGCCCATGCTTCCTATGACTAGATCTCGTCTCCTCCGAATCCCCTCCAACCATTTGTACCATTTCCTTAACCAAGGTGTTCTAAGCTGTCAGCACCCTTTGAATTTTTCAGCGTAGTGAAGTAATTCCAGTGGTTTCATGGTCAATAGATCCTAGTAAATTCTCTCTAGAAAGGTGTGAGCACAATGAAAACACCATCTACTCACCCAAAGTTCCTCAGTCTAGCCCATTAACCTGGGTGCTACATTCACTCCAATTTGATGTAACTGACCCTTCCATACTCTCCACAATGAATGTACCAGTCATGCAGTGGAATGAACATGGGGCATTCTGGGAAGGTACACTGTGGCTTTATGATCCCAAATGGGTTTTGTCATCTGTCCTAGATGCTCCTGCACATCCATTAGCTAAGGTGACATCACTGCAGTGGTGTCTACTTCCCAGCACTGATCTTGAGTAAAGACTATGAACAATGACTGCTTCCTAGAACTCAGCGCCTTCACCAAAGGACTTGCCTACTTCAGAAGAGTCCATTCTCCTATGCAGTGATAAAAACTCTGTCTGGCTTAAATCGTCTTTGGTTTCATCTTATAGCAATCAAAAGGAGAAAGTTGTGTCTTCAGGCGAAGATCTTAAAACTTGAAGCCTTTCCAGAGGTTGTATTCAATTCCTGCTTTTAACATGCCAAATTCTCAAAAACAGTAAAAAACACACTAAGACAAACTCAACCAAGCCCTTTCAGTTTTTTCCTGATTAGCTGCTAAGCTAATTCTAAGGGTCATTAGCCAACTGGAACCATCTTTGAATCCAAGCAGTTTTACCAGCTTTTATTATAAACACCAGCACATTTCAAGTTTCCTCTTTTTGATCACAAATATAGGACTGTTTTCTTCTCCTCCTAAGTATACAGCATTGAGACACAGCATCCGGGCTTTCCAGCTCTTACAGACATTTCCATACGCCAAGTGCAGGATGGGCACCCACAGACCACACCCTCAGCTGCATCCTTTGGCATCTGGATTGCAGGGACGTGGACTCCAAGATGAGATCGGTCCAGTTTTGGATTCCAGGATCACCTGAAAAAGATGCCTCCCGCTGTTAAAAGGCTGCAAATCCGGAGTTTGGGCGTGGAGCTGCCTTTCTAGGGCCCCAGATGGCTCAACCCTTCCTGTCTGAACACGGGGGCAGGGCTTTCCAATTGGGGGGAAAAAGAGCGTCAAAGTGGGCAAGCTGAGCAAGGATGGCCAGATGGTCACTAGAGGCCATGTCCTTACTTTCTCCCTTGGAAAGGGTGAAGATGTGGGTTAGTTGGTGGTGCTATATGATCTTATTCTTACTTGGTTTAATCTATAATATTCTAAGTAAAACCCAAGATTCTAAGCTCTGTGCTAAAACAAATTTCTTAAGTTTCCTCAAATTTAGATTCCCGAATCAAGTGTTTTGAAAATATTTCTGTAAATAAAGGGCCCAAATAAAAGCTATTTGAGCAACAATTTCAAAATTTAACACAACTCCTGATCTAGACCATTCTCTGGTTGGGGGGATGAGGGATAAGAGACAGAACTCAGCTCACCAGTGCCCTGGAAAGGGGCATAATCTAGAGGACTAACTTCAACTCGCTGGGTGGTGGTGGGATTTTTACAGCATTCAGAAACTCTAGTGTGACCCTCTCAATAAGGTAATCTGAAACTGGACAGAGGAGAGGGACCGACCTGGTGCTTGAGTGCAAGTATCCCCGAAAGCTGGAGGCCTCTTCTCCCCATTGCAAGGCTGGTGGCCAGGGCTCCAGTCGTTGCCCCTCAGAGGCTGCACCTCACAATTTCTAGAGGGTGGGGAATGAAGGGCCAAAGGAATGCCTGTTCAGCCCAGTGTTGGAGGCTGTGCAGGACATACTGCATGGCCGCATCCTCCCTCATTGAACAAAGAATGCCAGGGGGAGGGGGCCCAGAAACCACCCTCTACTCCCTGAAGCACCCTTTGCATCAATTCTGGGATTGGGATCAGTACATAGGAAGGGGCGTGGGTGGGACAAAAATAAATGCAGGAACCTCCCTAGGGTTGCTGGGGTGGGGTGACTAAGAGAGGGATGGTAGACAGGAGGCAAAGTACTTTTTCTGACCCATTTGTGTCCCTAACTCTTTGGGTAAAGTTCCTTCGTGAGTATTGAATGTGTATAGCCATCACTGAGCTGACTGACTCGGTCATTGGAAAGAACCTTCCAGGTCTCGGTTGAGCCCTGTTGCCATCTGCTGACTACTAGGACTTCGCCCACCCGCCTCCTCTACGGGTAAACAACCAGAACCATGTCTTACAAAGAACAGACTCCAAAAATATATATAAATAAATAAAAACCTTAAACATTCTTACAGGGATCTTAAAGAACAGAATACATGTTAAAAACTTCAGTAATTTATATCAATTTTAAGCGGTACGTTATATACAATGGGGGGAAAAACACATGCATAGTCCAAATACAATGTTGAAAACAGCATTTTCATTAACAAAAACCCCGAACACTAAGTGTTAATACCATATACATGAATTCAAGAAGGACCACCCTTTTTGTCTGTTGCACACAGTTTATTTAACAATATGATATAAGAAATGAGTTGGTACTTTACCATCCTATACAGTGATTGAATCTTCTTGAATTTTCTTATTTATAGTAATTATAGCGCTTGCATGATTTACACTAGAATTGCTTTTCCTCATTTCAAGTTTCACATAGAAGAAAGAATGCTCTTCTCTATTAACATTAGCATGGTCTAAGAGAGTGATCATCCCTATTTTTTGTCTAAAACCAGTTTTATCAGAGAAACAAAGCAACAATTTCTACATCTGCAAGACAAGAGTTTGGCTTAAGCCAATGTGTATAGATAGATGTGTGTGGGTGTGTATGTGTGTGCACGTAGGAGCCAATTCCTATCGTCCAGGGGTAATACTTGGAGAACGCCCACAGAGTTCACAATAGAAAAAATCTTCCCGCAACGCCAGAAAGTTGTCGGGATACATTATAAGCTTGCATTATTTCAAGAATCAGTTTCTGAATATTATTTTTCTTCTCACTTTTAAACATAAATGTTTAAAGTCTTGAAAATACAAATAAAAAATATGGATATAATGAACTTGTTTTTCCCATTAAAAAAAGGCATGAGTTACCAGCAATGACGACAAAAAATCCAAACAATCCCCCCTCCCCCCAAAACAAAAAAAAAACAAAAAACAAAACAAAAAAAAAACAGAGAGAGAGAGAGAGACCAGATATTTAAATCAACTGGTTTTTAACAAAAAAATATATTCTTTGTATTGTTTCTTTAAACAGCAATCTACCCTTCCGTGGCCTGGAAGTAGCAGTTCCATCTAGGAATAAAAAGAACCTAGATGCTTGGATTTCAGTACAAAAGGTCCAAGAACATGAAAGGAAAAAAAAGTGATGCTCTCATAATGCTACAAACCCTCCACAAACTTTTCTAGGGTGTCTCCTGTGGTGTCGCCAACCAGGGACAGCTCATTGGACAATGCACTCCTGTTGGGGGTATTTAGCTGTGGTAGCATTGCACTCTGTTCGGGGTTCCCCAAGTGTCCCTGATCTATGGAGCTGGCCATGGTGACTGCGAGTCCTGGGTGGGGAGAACCAGTCTGGGGTGAGACGTGGTGTGGTGAAGGCTGGGGCTGTATCCGTGGTGATGGGCTGGAATGTGGAGGCTGGGACTGGGGCCGTGGAGACTGGACAGGGGCCGGAGATCGCACCTGGCTACTAAGGGATGTGGCCATCTGCTGGCCAGGGAGATGCGAGGCCTGTGGCTGTCCTGAGAGCATGTGCTGCTGGGGGCTCATGGGGTTTGGCTGGCCTGGAGACCCAATCTGCTGCTTCATCTGTTGCTGCTGCAGAATCCGTTGCTGCAGAGCTTGCTGGATGTTGGGGGTGTTGTCTGCGCCCAGCCCAGGCTGCCCCATCTGGCTGAGCTGTCCCATCTGAGCTGCCATCTGGCCCATGGAGTTGCCCTGCATGGGCAGGTGCTGCTGCATCCGCTGCTGCTGCATGGCCGGGGGATAGCCTCCAGGTCCTTGAGGCTGCTGGAACTGGCCGTGTCCTGCCATGCCTGCAGCCATGCCAGCATTGCTCTGCTGTTGTTGCTGCTGCTGCTGCTGTTGCTGCAACAGCTGCCTCCGCAGCATCTCTCTATACTGTGGGTTCATACTCGCCATGCTGGGGTTGTGTCCCGGGTTCATGATGTTCAGGGCCTGACCCTGGGGGTTCAGGCCTCCCATTGCTTGCTGCTGCGGAGGCACACCGGGCCGTGGCCCGCTGGCTTGCATGGCATTCAGGTTCTGCAGGCTGGGCTGCTGGTGCAGGCCAGGCTGGGGCTGCAGGCCAGGCTGGGCCTGGAGGCCGGGCTGGGGCTGCAGACCAGGCTGACTGGCCACGTACTTGGCTGTGCGCTGTTTGATGAAAGCTGCCATCAGCTGAGGGTTTGACTTGAGGATGTTGAGCACCTGCTGCTGCTGCTGCGGGGAGCTAGGAGACTTCAGGGTCCGCAGCAGGTCCTGCAGGGCGCCGGGCGAGATGCTCCGAGGCGGTTGAACATTAGGCATCCGTGGTCCGGCTACAGCTGGTTGGGCCTGCATAGACATCACGGGTCTGGGCATGCCCGGCATTGATTGTTGCTGGGGGATGGGTGCTGGCTGCCACTGCCCAGGGGGCAGGTTGGGCATGACAGGCCCACTGACCTGGTTGGGTCGGGGCACATTCAGGCCCACAGGGGCCATCTGGTTCACAGGAGTCACCATGCCTGTGCGCCCCGGGGGCATGCCGTTGTTGATGTTCACCCGATACAGATGCTGCTGCTGCTGCGCCTCACGTTCAATCTGCCGGGCTGCTTCCACTGCTGCAGGTGGGGGCTGGGCGGGGGGTGGTGGGGCTGGCACCTGGTTGGTGGGCTTCCCAGTGGACACCGTGGTGGGGGGCTGAGTTCGGACCACGCTGGAGAAACCGGCTGGTGACATGCTCACAGGCGAGGGCTGGGGCTGGGTCGGGGGCTGTGGTGTCTGGGGTGTGCTGGGTTGCTGTGTAGGGGTCCCGGGTGGTGCTGAGGTAGGGGAAGGCAGGCTTTGCTGAGGCACATTGCGGGTGTTCATGGTGGCCATTCGCCGGCGCATGAGCTGCGCTTGCTGCAGGCGATGCTGGATCTGCTGCTGGCGGAGCTTGTGTTTGATGTTGAGGCAGAAGGGCACGGGGCATTTGTTTTCTTGGCAGTGTTTGGCATGGTAGCAGCAAAGGGCAATGAGCTGCTTGCATACTGGGCAGCCTCCATTGGTCTTGCGTTTGCAGCCCTTGGTGTGCTGCACAACCCGCTTCATCTTCTGGCAGGACGGCAGCGAGCAGTTGGCGTTGCGACACTGGCAGGCGTGCACCAGGGACTGGATGCAGCGCTGGATGCTCAGGCGCCGTGACTCCTGGGGGCTCTTGGACTGTGGCTCGCCCTGGCTGCCGCCCTCGTCGTCCAGGCCCAGTCCCCACTTCACCATCTTGTGGGTGTGGCTCTTTGTGTTGTAGCAGTTGATGCAGAGGTCATAGTCCTACAGACAAAGAAAGGGGTCAGGCTAGCATCAGCATGTGGCCCAGCGTTACCAGACATCCCAGCCACCCCTGGACCCTTCACTTCTGGGAACTCCTCCACAGCCCAAAAGGCTCCAAAGACCATGAGATCCATCTATTCGCCCTCACCCCCCTCTCTTCCAGGGCCCCCTCGCACTTCCCAGCCTTGTGAGCAGGTACATAGGCTCACCCATGCGTATGGTGTGTGGCTTCATGTCCACCCAAGGCTTGAGTACACTGGTTCCCCTTTCCTTCCCTTCTCTGCACCCTGGGAATTACACCCAGCCATCCCGCTCCCACGCCTGGCTTGGGAAGCCTGACAGTGAAGGAATGGCTGTTGATATACCCATTTGCTCCCAAGCGCCTGCCACATGATCATCTGAAATGCCACTGACATGAGTTCCTAGAGACTAGGTGCCCTCAATACATCCCCCGAGCTCTGCAAGGCGGTCCAGGAGGACACTGGAGCTAAGAGGCCTTTGCCGGGAGAAAGGCCCTCTCCCCAGTTTCTAAAAGCCACCTATGTCTGGAGACAGACAACAGGTGCTAGAGCAGAGAATGGAACCCTATGGCCAGGACTAATAACCTTTTCATAGCAAAGACGTGAAAATCCCAGCAGTAGGAAATGAGAGGGAGAACTAAAAGAGGTTGGAAAAAGGAGGAAATAAAGATGAGGACCGCATTACAAAGACTCTGCTCTTCCCCTCGGAGATCACAGAGACACTTCTGTAAGACTGTGGAGATCATCCTGGAGGCCGACATTGGACTGGGAGAAGTCTATGATTGTTTGCAGTTGAGAGATGAAGGGCTCAAAATAGCCTGGCTCACCCCATGTGAGGGATCCATCTATGCAAGAGAAAGACCCCGCCCCTTCGCACAGGGGACAAGACTTCTACAATGGCCAGTATGGTATGGCCATTGGATCCAACCAGGACAAGGGAAAAGGGTTACCCAAGTTCTGGAAGGATCAAAGCACTGCCAACGCCTCTCCTGCTCTCTCCATGCTCCTGCTTTGGCACCACGAGGACTGTGGGTGTGCCCGATACAGAGCCGGGATTAATGAAGCACAGGAAATAACAAGGGCCTGTGGTCTCATCTGGACAAGTCAGTGCTCGCTGACTCCCAGGAAGACCAGCTTGTCCTGCCAAGGGGGTCCTGTCACTGTCATGCTCAGTTTGGTCACGACCAGACCATGCTCCACGAAGGGAGACAGGATTCTTCTTATCCCGAATGTCTGATGTTGAACCTAGTGCGATCACGTAGCAGGAACCCAATCAATAAGAGTTAGATCTTCTTCTTTGTAAACTCAAAACAATCTATATCATAATCAACAGCGCCCCTAAAGGAGCAGTGGTCATTTTTCTCCCCTGAGAAGTGCCAACTGTCTTAATAGTTCAATCTAAAATGCAAATGCATAGACCACAGAGGGCTGGGAGCAGCCAAGAGGACCTCAAACTCGTGGACCGCACCAGCTTTGCCAGTTCTGTCAGAGCGAGGCACAGGGAGAGAGATATGGGCCTACCTCGCACACGGTACAATGCCAGCGTGTCTCCACATGGTGCTTGCACTCATTGCAGGTGTAGACAAAGCGGTCCTGGCCCTGTGTGTGTAACTCCACCAGCATGCACAGCGTGGACCACTTGGACCGCCTCAGAGAGGAGAATTCCCAATGCTTGTCCCTGGCGAGGGTGAGGAAGGCATCGCGCCCATCCATGAGGTCACAGCTGAGCAGGGGGTCGGGGTCAACAATAGGGGGCAGCGTATTGATGACAGGCCCAGCATGGAGGTGGATCACAAAGAAAACCTGCAGGAAGAACACCAGGAGTATGTCAGCCCACAGAGAGCGGTGCTGAGGAGGGCTGGCCCTGCAGGGCCCTGGGCTACCCCAGCCTGCACAACTGAGACTGTGCTGAGCCTGACACCTGCTGTCCCAGGAGTGTGTCAAAGGCCAAACTCCCTGGGGAAGAACTGACTTGTGGTGTTATCCAGCCAGCCAGGTCTGCCTTCTAGGGGCCGGTCCTCCCACTGTATGCACCAGACACAGTGTCACCATGCCTTTTCCCTTCTCTTGGCCAGGAACAGGGCTATGGCTTCTTCAGCAACCCCCCTCTTTTATCTTGGTCCAGAGGATCACAAATGCTGGGTTCTGTGGCCTGCCCTGGGTCTCACCTCTTTGTGTTTCTCCATGGTAGCATAGAGCTTCTGAGACAAGTCGTTGGACACGTTGGGCATACTGGGTTTCTTCTTATTGGCCCGGCTGATACTGCTTTTATTTTTGTTGGTTTTCTTGTTGTTCTTTTTCTTGGCATTCTTGCTGTCACCTTGGCTGCCCTGCAACAACACAAACTTGTCAGACAAGCCCAGCCTCCTCCTCCAGGTCCAGTAGCTCACTGGGACTCCCAGCTCCAGGCCCTGGACTGTGGATGTGCTCAACAGAGAACCAGGTTTAATGGAGCACAGAAAATAAAATAACAAGTGCCTGTGATCGTCTCCTCATCTGGATAAGCCAGCACACACACACATTCTGGGTGCTGAAAGGAGTGTCACTCTGGGAAGCACCCTTTTCAGACCTCTACTTATATGGGCTGTATAAACACACTACTTCCCTCAGAGGAAACCGTAGCGGGAAAAGTGATGAGGATGGAAGCAGGGCCTGTATAGTCAGCTAAGACCCCACTGGGCACAGTGGTATACATAAACATAGAGCAAGTGTGGCCTGTGTCATGAATGCCACAGAACACATTACCTCTTGAGGGAAGAACACACCTGGGATACTAATTTGGAATCTAGCAACGGAGGAAGCAATTTTACTTTGTTTCACGTCATCCCACTGGACACCTGCAGTTCCATGGCATATCCTGCATGCTCAGTGGCTAATTGAAAGACTCCAAATATCCCCAAGTGAGAGAAATCGCAAAGGTGCTAATGAAGTAGCCGCTGCATGGATAGGAGCAGGGATTTGAAAGTGGCCCCTCCAGGTCCCAAGCAAGGCTACAGGACATCTTTCTGACCCTACTCCCATTCCCCAGGCCCACTCAGGCCTGAAACACACGCATTAGTGCGGCAACTGGCTTAAGTCTAAGGGGTTTTGCTGCTCAGTTAAAATGTTCCTACCCTGGGAAGAACTCAGGCTTAGTCCTTCAGGTTTCAAGGTGAGAACGCTCATTTGGTCTGGTCCAAAGAACTTAGTTTATAACCAGGGGAGCGAGAGGAAGAGGTAGGGAAAGGTGGGGGAGAGATAAACACATACACACACTATGGGTGCTGAAAGGAGTGACAGTTTAGGGGAAGTGCAATTGCATGCCACCTCTACCACCACCAGCACCTCTGAGAAAGACCCAGGAAGAGGCTGAGGAGTCCTGACAACTGGATGTAACGTGGACCCAGATCAGAAAAGGTCACTGATAAAAACTAAAGACACTGAATGAACTTTGGACTCTGGTTAACTTTGATGTATCAATATTGTTCAGCAATTGTAACAAATGCAGCATACAGACTTAAGATGCCAGGTACTAGAATACATCTAACTCTGTATCATCTGCTCAAGTTTTCTGTAAGCCTTTATTCTAAAGTATAAAGCTTTTATTTTATTATTTTTAAAAAATATTTTTATTCATTTCAGAGAGAGGAAGGGAGAGGGGGAAAGAGGGAAACATCAATGATGAGAGAGAATCATTGATTGGCTACCTTCTGCAAGCCCCCCATTGGGGTCGGAGCCCACAACCCAGTCATGTGCCCTGACCAGGAACAATCACAACCTCCTGGTTCATAGATCGATGCCCAGCCACTGAGTTACACCAACTGGACTAAAGCCTATATTTTAAAAGTTATAAAATATATAGATTTACTTTACAGTTTAGAAAACATAGCCAAATAATATTCAGCTGCCTCCTGCACACCCCCTACTGGGGATGTGCCTGCAACCAAGGTACATGCCCTTGACCAGAATCGAACATGGGACCCCCTTCAGTCCATAGGCTGATGCTCTATCCACTGAGCCAAAGTGGTCCTGGCATTAAGACCACTTTTAATGGCAAAGCATCATTCCATCACAAGTGCTGTCCGTAACTAAGCCAACCCTTAGTTAAGTGACTGAACATCCAGAATGGTGCCTCCATCCCTCACCACACACAAATTCATGGATAGCAATGCCTGGCTCAGGCATCAGCCTTTGTCTTATTTCTATCTCCCAGAAAGCCCCACTAACACTAGGCCAGAGGCAGGCAATCGAGGTACATGTCCTTGTCTGGGAATCAAACACGTGATCCTTTAGTCCTAGAGCCGAGCTCTAACCACTGAGCAACTGGCCAGGGCTCCTCTTGGATATTTATAGGCATTGCAACATTAACATGTCTGCAAGCAATTCTTGACTTCTTCCCCCAAATATGCTCTCCCTCTCCCTCTTCCCTCAGGTAGAGGCGGCAACAGACACAATGGGCAACCCTGACCCAGGATTTTCCTTACATACCACAAAGATCCACCCAAAACTCTAGGGCTGCTACTGTAAAAATAAACAGCGTATTTCCCACAGCCTCTACAGCTACGAGCCAAAACACCAAGTCTTCCTGGACACCTCAAAGCATGGCACACTTGCTTACAACTTGAATGCCTAACTTTCTCCTCCTCCTGCTGGAAGCTTCTTCTCTCCAGGCCTCTCTGGGTTCCTTCTCACTAGGTCAGTTTCTGCTCAGATGCCTCTGCCCAACAAACCCCCCACCACCCCCCCATTCCCTTGCTTCCTTTTCTCCACAGCTTGCACCACTATCTCTGAATGTGCTGGGCATGTTTTTTTTTTCCCTACCAGAGAGTACACCCTTGAGGGCAGGGATGGTGTTTTCCTTAGTTCTCAGTGCACTGCTTAGGTCCATGCCTGCACACAGTGAGAGTATGCGAGTGTGGACACCACAGAAAGAGCTTCAGGTGTGTGTGTTTAGTTCATAAAATACTCTTTTAAATCAACTGATAGCTCCCTGGCTGTGACACATTCATGACACATCTGTTTCTGTCTCCACCTGTTCTGGGCTCCCTGGCAGGGCGCCCACCTCTCTCATCTTTCTGTGTCTTGGCCCTGTTATGCCCAGAGATGCTGAAGCAAGCACCTCCTGTCCCCTTCTAGGAGGTGATGTGTCTCTAGTGCCCACATCTCAGCTTGCCCAGCAACCAGTGTGATTTGTGTTTTCAAGTCCCAGACCTATTGTGCGTAGTGACATGGTGAGGTTATGTATGAAAATACTATCACACACAAAAAGGCCATACCCTGTGAACTCGACAGCATAAGTTCACTCTCCAACCTGCCAGAATCCGTCCTTCAGCACACACATCTGGGGCACCAGCTTTCCAGGAGGTGGGGTATTGGGTCTTAGGGGCTTTACCTCTGTAGTCTCACTGGCTGCAGTGCTCTCTTCCTTCTTCCTCTCTTCTTCTTCTTGTTCCAGCTCCTTAATGCTCTCCTCCAACACATTGGGCCAGAAGTCACCCTCAAAATAGGGTAATTCCTTGGCACTGGTGAGCCTGTCTTCAGTTGCTTGTTTGAAAATGTCCTGGAGAGTAAATAAAGCACAGCAGTGAGATAGGGGCCCACGCAAAGCTCCCGAGGAGGAGGCGGCGGAGTAGAGCCATGACACAGAAGAGGATCCTGGTGCAGTATATTCCCATGGTGCACAATGGCCAAGATCAGCCAATGTAAACAGATGACATGACAGCACTGCTTTCAGACTGCCAACTAGAAATCTTGATAGACTGCAGAGAAGATGCTTTTACATTTTTTACATTTTTCACTTTTTTCCCTTTGGCTTTCTGATCCTCATAAATGAATACAATCTTATATAATAAAGAGGCAATATGCAAATTAACTATCAACAGTCACAAGGAGGCTGCGCCCACAGCAGAGGCAGGGCTCACATATCAAGCGATCAGCAGCGACCTGAGGCTGCGTGGAGCCAGGCTAGGGAAGCTGAGGCTGTGTCCCTGCCCAGCGGCTCTTAACTGGGGACCTCAGGCTGTGCACCCCACCCGGCAAGGCTTGACAGGAGACCTCAAGGCACGCCTTCTGCCCTGGCACCGGGCCGAGGGACCCCAGGCTGTGCCCTCCCTCCTGGTGGGGCTTGATGGGGGACCTTAAGGCAGGCCATCTGCCCTGGCGCCAGGCCCGGGACCTGAGGCCGTGCCCCCTGACCTGGCACAGGGCAGGGGGACCCGAGGGTGTGCCAGGGGCCTGAGGCTGGGCCCCCCCACTCGGCAGGGCTTGATGGGGTTGGGCCTGCTGGGTCTGAGTCTCACGTGATTTCGAGGTGTGCGTGGGTAGGTGGGGACTTGATGCTGGGTCCCACGGCCCGCCTCAGACTCTGACAGGAGGAAGATTTTCATATACATTTTACTAATTTTCTTTCATTTCTGACACTTCTATTATAGAGAAAGGGCAAGTAGCAATTTAAAAATATTTTCTTTAATTAATTCCCTTTTAATGTGCACGAATTTCATGCACTGGACCCATAGTTCTATCATATGTGTGAGAGAAAGACACCTGGAAGTATGTAAATTAGTGGTGACAAAGCCACTGCATGCCTCCTTCAGCAAGCACCAGGTACCTTGTAGTCATGGATGATCCGCTCTGCAAAAGCCTTGTCCAGCATCTTCTTGTACCACTCCTGCAGGCGCTTTGGTTTGGGGATTTTTTGATCAGGGGGGTGGCAATGGAAGATGTAGTCATCTCCTTCACTTGGAGGACAGGCCCAGATGTGTCCTGTCACATACCTGCAGGATACACACAAATAATTCAGATGAAAGTGTTGAGCAAAACTATCCTGCTTTTAAAGAGTAACAGTTGAGGAACAGGGACCAAAGCAAGGACAGAAATAACTATATAAAGAAAAAGAAATGACCACAATGCTTGCGGCAGAATGGATAAGACATTTAGAGAGTTGGGGATGCGTGGGTAAGGCCAAAAATCTCCAGTATGCAAATGCACGCCTGGAAGTCAGCACTAAGATGCTTCCTTCTCAGGTTGTGCAAGTCGGGCAGGGGCCGAGGCTGTAAGGGAACCTGTGAGCACAGGAGAAAGCCTGGGAAGGCAGAGACCCCTTAGTTTTTCAAATGGCTTTTACCCAGGGACATACTGAATTTCACCTACTTTCTTCTGCACATAGGAAAGGCAGCTGGATATTTCTAAGGGTTAAAGTTAAAATAAATCTTATTCATTCTGTTTAAGACACTTCAATCAAATATCTCCAAATTTTTCAAATTTGGGAAAAGAATATGAAAGATCCAGAACATGACAACATATATAAAGAATTCAGAGGCAAGAGACCACATCTTGTAGGTTTCCATTCCTACAAAACATTGAGAAAAAGCAAATTTATGGGGACAGAAAGTAGATTGGTGGTCATTGGGGTAGGGGTGGGACAAGGATTAAGAGCAAATGGGCAGAGGGATCTTATTGGGAGATGACAATGTTCTGAGACTGATTAAGGGTGATGGCTACACCACTTCATTAAGTTACTAAAAGTCAGTGAAGTGTACACCTGAAATAGGCAAATTTTATAAATATATAACATATGCTTCAATAAAAACTTAAAAAAAAACCCCACCAGAATGGAAAAATAATGAAAAGAATGCAGAAGGCAGAAAAAGTGCATGCATTGGGCTGAGAAGCCCTGAGAACATGAGAGAAGCTCTTGGAGGCTTCAGAATCCAGCTAAGGATGCTAAAATAAAAACACATTAAACTTAAAGAAACATTCTCATTATTTCACAAACTAAATATACAGTGAAAATTAAAAATTGAGCTTTAATTGGTTCTGGATAATCTGAATGAAACTCACCCCAATTTCTTCACATACTCTAAATATCCAATAAGGATCTCATGGTAAACAGCTGTCCGCAGACATCGGGGCCGGAAGAAATGAATACTGTCCAGATAAGATATGTACACACGCCTGGGGGTGGGAGAGAAAAATTAATCAACAGTTCAGGGTATCCCAAAATAAATTTTGTTCAATAGCATTTACACTGACCACAAAAAGAATATAAAAACATAAGAAAACTCCCATTGCCAAACAATAAAATGGAATCCAATTTCATCACCAAAGTGAAAAGCAATGGCATCTCATCATTCACCACAGAGAACCAAGGATAGATCAGGGCAAGAAAAAAAGACATTTTAAAAAAATTCCCTCTCACCCAGATTCTAGAATGAACATGAAAGAACTCTTTATAGAGGTACTTCATTGTTTTCTTAGATGCATCAGAGAATATCCAGGCTCATGGAATGGTTCCCACCCCATTCTCTGTGGCTCTACCTGTCCCAGGTAAGACAGGGACAACAGCAAGACCAGAACCAGGATCCATGAGTACTCAAAACACAAAACGGGCTTCAAATAGTCATATAAGCCCCCACAACCCACTGGCTTAGAAACATAAACTAATTTAGTTAATAATGGATTATATTTTTTAAAAATTTAAAATATATTTTATTCATTTTTTACAGAGAGGAAGGGAGAGGGATAGAGAGCTAGAAACATCGATGAGAGAGAAATATCAATCAGCCACCTCCTGCACACACCCCCCTACAGGGGATGTGCCCGCAACCAAGGTACATGCCCTTGACCAAATCAAACCTGGGACCCTTCAGTTCGTAGGCCGATGCTCTATCCACTGAGCCAAACCAGTTTTGGCAATAGTGCATTATTTTAAACCCAGCTCTAAAGCACACAGGTTCTCTAAGACACATAGAAACTTAGTGCATTAAAGGACAGCATGACACCCCTTGAAAGGAGATAAAGAACTACCTTGTGTTAGGAGGGGGGCAATCAGAGCCATATTCTTGGACATGCATTCCAAAGAAGCATACATCCACTCCATCAATTTCCTCAAAAGCAAAGAGAGCTTTGGTTCGATAAGGGAAAGATTCAGACATTTCTCCAGAATCCACAAACCTGAAACAAAAGTCAGAATCTGATGTTTGCATGTGTCATTGTTCATAAGGTGCTTTATAACCTAGATCTGCTGCTCTAAACTTGCTCAGGTTAGAGGACATAAAGAAAGGCTTGTCACTTCTGATTACCAGCCCAGAGCTCTTACCCCTAGTGTGAGCAGCTTGGAGATTTGATTCCATTCTTTGTGACACAGTTTCACTCGATTGGGAATTTTACCTTCTCTAATGAATGTGGGATAGAAAGAAGGGCTTGCAACACACTAACCACTGAAAATCTTAAATTATGCAAAAAACCTTGTCAGAAAGTGGGGCTTCTGTTAACCAGATGGGGTAAGTACTGGGACAGTGCTGTTTTAGAAAATAGTACAATGTCTGCACACAAACCGTGACTTCATCCCAGGCTTGACCTCCACAGTCTTATCTGAGCTGGCCACCACTCGAACAAAGACCTCCCCAGCTTCAGGATGATTCTGTCGCCGCAAAAACTTGTTGACTCGGTCTTCCAAGTGGTTTCCCAATCGTGTGGTCTGCAGTCCTGGAAAGTTTAGAAGGAGCAGGTGAGAGAGTTTTGGAAGAAGTATGGAGAAGGCAACTGAGACCACAGATTCCTCCTTTTCCTTTCAGGGTAATCTGACATATTTTGGGATGTGTGTGTGTGTGCGCACACGCGTGCGTTTGGTTAATCCTCACACCCAAGGATATTTTCCCATTGATTTTTTTTTTTTAAAAGAGCGAATGGAAGAGAGAAGCATTGATGTGAGAGAGACACGGTTGGTTGCCTCCTGCACACACCCCAACCAGGGCCCGGAGAGGAGCCTGAAACCAAGGTACATGCCCTTGGCCAGAATTGAACCCAGGACCCTTGGGTTCGCAGGCCGACAATCTATCCACTGAGTCAAACTGGCTAGGGCAATTTGACATATTTTAAAAGAATTAACATTGTGCCCTGGTCAACTGGCTCAGTTGGTTAGGGTGTCATCTCATACACCAAAAGTTTGTGGGTTCGATGCCTGGCTGGGGCGTGTAGGAGAGGCAACCGATCAATTTCTCTCTCTCTCACATGGATGTTTGTCTGTCTCTCTCAAAATTAATAACAACATATCCTTGTATAAGGATAAAAAAAAAGAATTAACATTCTCTAAAACCAGAAAAGACCTAGTTTATCCTATGAAGTAAGAGTTTTATGAGGGAAAGGGGTACTCTTGAATCTCAGGCACTCTACATCTTCAAATTGCCATCAAGTGCCCTGACATGTCCATCTTTTTTGAACCGTAAGGGGCAGAGGAGCCATGAAGGTGGACCTGAATCTGAAAGAAGGTGGGCTGTGGAGTAAAGTGGGGGAGCAGGCACACAGAGGGCCATGCTGTGCCCACCAGCCTTCTGCCTGGGCCTGGTGAGGCGGCGATCTGGCCCTGGGTGCTCCCACATAGCTGCTCAGTCACAACTGTGCCCAAGCCTAGAACTCTAACGGAAGCAGGGAGCCTGCCACTGCTTTCCCTGGAGGAGGTCAGGGCTGCTGCGCAGGTGTTCCTTGGCTCACTCTCCCCTTCCTGCCCAGCTTTGAGGAGAGTCCCCGCTGCAGAGTTAAGATAGAGTGCACAGTACATTCCATGGCCAACTAAGCTCTGTCAGTGTTACTATTATGGCAAGTGCACAGACACTGTCTCATTTCCAGACCTGCCCCAGCTCAGTTCCTGGGTAGGTTCCTTCTCCTATCCACAATCTCTCTTCGAGGGACCACCCAGGCATGGTCACTGTGATAGGGCATATACAGCAAGCTACCCAAAGACAAAACATTAGGTAAAGCATAAAAACTGAAAAAAAGAAAAAAGAAGAAGAAGAAAAAAAGATTAGCAGCAAGAGCTGTTCACAATGATTATTTATATACTAGTAGCCCTGTGCCCGAATCCGTGCACCAGTAGGTTGCTGCCACCCTCTTTTAGCTCTCCGCCTGCTGCCCTGCCCTCCTGTAGCTAGCTCTCCATACTCTCTTTCCACCCCCCTCATAGCTTGCTGTTCTGCCCCCTCCTGGAGCTCTCGGCTGCCCATCCCTACTGCAGATCCGTTATGCCTTTGGTTGTTACACCTCAAGGCATAACAGATAATTAGCATATTCCTCTCTTATTTTATAGGACTAGAGGCACAGTGCATGAAAATTCAAGCACTGGAGGGGGGGGGGGTTCCCCTCAGCCTTGTCTGCCCCCTCACAGTCCCGGAGCCCTCATGGGTGGGAAGCAACCCGAAGATGAGGGGAAGGCGACACCCCATTACACCAGCAGCACAAGCCTTGGCTGACCCTGGTTACCTGAGCCTTAGGGGCCCTGGGTGGCTGGGGGGCTGAAGAGACTGGGGGACTCCGGAGGCAGGCGCGCTGCCATCTTGTGGCTGTGGGCGCCACCATCTTTGAGGGAGAGTTAGTCAATTAGCATATTTCTTCTTTATTAGATAGGATAATGGGATTTTAAAGTTTTCTTCTTCATACTTATTGATTTAAAAAATATTTATAACAATAAGAAATGTTTTTAAAAAGGTACTTAGGCCGAAACCGGTTTGGCTCAGTGGTAGAGTGTCGGTCTGTGGACTGAAAGGTCCCAGGTTCGATTCCAGTCAAGGGCATGTACCTTGGTTGCGGGCACATCCCCAGTAGGGGGTGTGCAAGAGGCAGCTGGTCGATGTTTCTCTCTCATTAACATTTCTAGCTCTCTGTAAATATCTGTAAATTGATCTGTAAAATATCAATAAAATATATATTTTAAAAAAGGTACTTAGGATTTTATAAGATTCCTTACTGAGATCAAGAAATACATGGAAAGTTTAGACTAATTTTCTTTTTTTAAATATATTTTATTGATATTTCAGAGAGGAAGGGAGAGAGATAGGGAGCTAGAAACGTCAATGAGAGAGAAACTTCGACCAGCCGCCTCTTGCACACCCCCTACTGGGGATGTGCCCGCAACCAATGTACATGCCCTTGACCGGAATCGAACCCGGGACCTTTCAGTCCGCAGACCGACGCTCTACCACTGAGCCAAACCGGTTTTGGCTAGACTAATTTTCTTAATTCCTTTTTTCTGTGATAAAATACCAATGGTGGAATTCTTTTGATATATAAGTTATGCCCCAAGAAAAATGATTTTAAAAGAAAAAGTCCACAGTGGCAATAAAATAAAAAACACACAGGAAAGTAAAAACTTGAAAAGCTATAAAAATGCAGGAGAGTGAATTTGTGATCTATTTCACATGTTGATGAAGATGTACCCTGTTCACTATTGTGTGGTCACACTCTGGACCCCTTACAATTCTGCACACCCCACACCTGAGACAGCTATCCTGAGAAATGCAGCAGTAGCTGTGAGGCACAGGCCATCTCATCTGTTCTTTGTGAAGCCCCTAAAGAAAAGTCTCACGTTCTTGCCCACAATCTCCCATTGCCCCTCCATGCTGCTGCTGAGTATATTTTGTTCCCTCATGCGGAGTTTCCAATCCAGAAGAGAGGACACAACTAAGAAGGACCACCATAGTGAGGGAATCCCTTTACCTTCTGAAAATATGACCCATACACTTTGATTTTCAAATAGCAAACCAAAGGACCTTTAACATTAGGTCTTTACTTTTTTCTTCAAATCACCAAAGTAAAAGCAGGGTGATTCTCATTCATGTGATGCAGTAGGCCTTTCTCCCAGATTGGGGGTGGGGTGGGGGTGGAGCACTTTTCTCTTTATGTGATCAAATAATCCAGCTTATTGCTTTCTCACTCTGGGTTTATTTTTTAGGAAGTTTTTTTTTTATAACCCAACACAGGAAAAATACTCTTACTGTGACCTTGAGTTCACTTGCAGTTGTTTCCTTCTCCTTTAACCATCTGAAATTGAGTCGTGTGTGTGTGGTGTAAGGTAGGAAAGTGGCTCTGGATGGATGGTCAGTTGAGACTATCATTCACTGACTACCAGTTGAAAGACATTTCTAATACTCAGTGCAAATATGAATGAGGCAAACTTTCCTTTGTGATCTACAAAAACTTGGAACACAAGGGGTGACACTAGACTCTGTAAGCAAATGTTCTATATCTTAAACACTCAAGCTCATCTACCAAAGGTCCATGTGTTTTTCTCTACCATTCTCTGGACGTGGGGTAAGATGAGAACCGGGTCAGCTCTTGGCTCTTCTGTGACCCCCTACACTTCACCCTTGTGCCTTCCAGCTGAAATTGCTCTTCCAGTGAGGTTTAGCTCTCTTGGCAGTTTAGTTTGGTCACTGAAGCTCTGGCCTAAGCAAGTGTTTCTAAGTTGCTGACTGCTTTAGTGATCTCACTCAGAATGGACCCCTTACGGTAGAGGCAACTACTTTCCCCTAAGGCACATCTGGCAAGGTCTGGAGACATTTCTGATGTTCACCACTCATAAAGATGGAAGTTATTGATATTTAGTGGGCTGCAGCCAGGGATGCTGCTAAAATCCTACAAAGCCCAGGACAGCCATCATAACAATTATCTGGTCCTGAATGTCAATACTGGCTCAGTGGAGAAACCCTAATCTAAAGATAAATATTATAATAGCTTGTCAATGGGAGAAAAAAGGGGACACATGTAATATTTTCAACAATAAAAATTACAGTAGTCAGTGAGTTTCTAAGTATCTCAAAACATTTTATAAAAGTAAGTTTAAGTTATAGGATAACTATGGATTTTATTAACTACAGAGTTTGAACTTGAAGTGACAATGACTTGGAAGCCTATGGAATGACTTCCTTTTTGCCTGCTTCATGTCCCCTACTTCCCTCAGCATCTCTCTTCTACTCCCAGCACCTCAGATGACCTGGCTCTTGTTAGAGACACCCTGAGCTCTGTGCTAGTCACCTATCCTGCTGCAGGGAGTACTGGGAAAGGTGCATTTTAAGGTTCCACTGTAGGTGGATTTCCTACTCAGGTTCCCTATAAACTCAGCAAAAGGACAGCTTGGGAATGCCATGCTGTGGAAGGTGCCCCCAGTACTTGAGAATCAAGTGGACAAAGGTTACATATTGTATACATATCTATCTATCTATCTATCTATCTATCTATCTATCTATCTATCTCTCTATATATATATAAGATCTATGAAAAGTCACTTTTAGTAGCACAGCCACTCTAAATGCAGCAACATTCCCAAGTTTTTGTGCAGACCAGGTTCCTACCAGTCTTGGATGGATGGCAGCCAATTCCCAGGACACTCCTCACAAGAGCAGGGTTCACACCTAGTGATGGGCAAGTGGCTGCCCACACTTGGACCCAAGACTGAGTATGTGGCTCAGACAGAACAACTGTGTGTGTGTGTGTGTGTGTGTGTGTGTTGGGGGAGGTCTTATTTTTAAGCTACTTAAGAAGGATCTGCTGACAAATTTTCTCTTTAGAATTCACAAAGTTTACAATGTATCTAAGCTTTCTACACTTGCATCTAAAACAAGGATTGAACAAAAAGCTGACTTTGATATCATGATTAGGTCAAATGGTTCTTAAGGGGAAGACAAGAAAAATACCAAGTATTAGAAAACAAACTCACAGATAAAAAAATGTTGAGAGGAACTAAAGGAAAATTGGGTAATTACACAAGTTTCTACAATGTACAGATCAGGAAAAAGAAATCCTTCCATAACTTACTCTTAGCACTGAATTTGTTTTCTTTTCGAGTTCTGCCAGTTTTCTTCAAGCAGTTGTCACATACAAAGCTGCAAAAACATAATGGGTGTGATTAGATTATACAAAACAGTATATGTTGCCAAACTTGTGAAATGCAGCATTAGAATACTTTGTTGGCTGTTTAAATTGCATCATTATACAAAAGTGAAGAGGCAGACTGCTTTGATTCTATAATTCCTAAAGCAGGCAAACACTTAAAGACTTAAAACTTAGGACCAACTGCCATCCATTGTAATTGTTGAATTCTTGCTGACAACAATGAATGAAATGCAGCAGCCACCCTCCCCTCCACTCTGTGAAAAACTGCTTTCCTTTCCCCAAGATCACGGGAAATTACTCACCCTGACGGCCAAATGATATCATAGTGTAAAACACAAATCTGATGCATTTTCCGGCCACACTCCTTGCAATCAACAAAACTAGAAGACAAAGAAAGCACACTGAATGCAAAGGAAACCACAAAACAGAGTGGTCTGTAGGAGCTTGTGTACTATGTTCTCCTGTCCTCTTGATTACTTTGAACATCTGGTATTAATACACCTGTTGATTGATTCAGCCATATTTTAAAAATGAATCAGTTTATTTTCTGTGGGAAAAGTTCAAACCCTTCTTTTACAAATGCCTCATTCCTCTCTTCTCCTAATCTCCTTTGCAATTAGGAATGAATCTTTACTTTTAAAAAGTGCTATGATAAAGGCACATTTTATGGGCCAGTATTTCTGACAGTACTATACATGTTGAAGACAAACACTTGCTCCAGGTAAGTGCACACTAAACTGACTTAAGTAACAAAGAACAATACTTTCAATATTATAAACATTTATTCTTAGGCCTAGGCACAGGAAGTGTCTGTTTTGAGTTAGTAGCAAAGGTGGGAAGTTCCAAACTGACTAGTAAATGACACACTTATTCAAGTAAACATTGGGAAGCAAGGGGACGCACTAAGCCACTTGCCCTCTATTGCAGACCCCACCCAAGCTCACCTGGAAATCTTAATTGCCAACATACTTGAAGATAAAAACCTGTATTTTAGCCACTCCCTTAGGATCATCACAACTTACAGTTGGTGGAAGTCTTAAGTGGCAAGAAAGTGGGTTCAGGCTCTTCCAATCAGTCTGGATGCTGAGCCCTATTACCTGATACATGATCAAATCCCTGATCTTCCACTGTCCTTGCTGAGCAAGGCTTAAATCACAAATCAAGCCTTACCTAGCTTCTCTGTTCCTGTTCTACTGGAGGAAAAAGACACATGCAAAACCGCAGCACCATTAAATGGCCCTCCCATGCTGTGCTGCTCCCCCATTCTGTCTGGTCTTGTTCTGAACCTTCACTCCCTCAAGTGTCCCATCACTGTCAACAAGTTCCTTTGCTGAAATTTCAGCAGTTGAGCTCATCCCTGGTTAAGAATGTAAAAGGTCAGCAAGTAAGAACTCTCTTAGCTTCTGTGCCTGCTCCAAAGATACCCCATTCTCAACCCTTTCCTCCTATGTCAGGGAAGAGGAATGTAAAAAAAAATACGGTATTTGTTCTAGACCCCATTTTATCAATTTTGAATATCAATCTCTCTCCCCTTCTATTATTAACCAACTGGATGACTCCTCTTCCTACATTTTTATTCATGCAGTTACCCAAGCCACCACTTAGACTGAACCTTTCCTTACCCTGCAGTGTGGTCTCTTCCACCAGAAGGCTTTTCAGGTTGGCCTTCCACTTCCTGCCTAAGCTGCTCCTCTGAGTCTTCTTACTAGTTTTCCTACTAGGGAGCAAAGTCTTCCTCTCTACTGAATCTATCTCACAAATCCAGCATAATCTTTCCATAACAGAAACCAATTATGTCCCTCCAAACCGCGTTAGCACACTCAGGAGAAAACCTACAGGTCAAAGAACTGTGTAAGGGGCCCTGCATCTCGTGCCCCTCCTCCACATCACACGGGGCTCCATCCACATGCTCTACCTGCCAACCATTTGAGCTTACCGATGTTGTTGCTGAACATCCTATGTTTTTTTTTTACTCCTTTGTGTATAGAATATTCTTCCCATTTCTCAACACCTGATTTCAGATGAGTGTCACCTTCTCTGGAATGCCATCATGCCATGAACAGGGCCCCTCACTTTTGGACCACCTTACTACCTCCTGATATCTGTGCTATGACCCATCTGTCTCTTGTACTAATGGACAGAGCTCCTGCCTAGTAATGAGTATTTCAATGTCATATATTTTGAAGTTAAAAATGAATATAGATCATAGTGAATCTGAAAAACTAAAGGGGGGGGGGACATAATGTGAACAGGGAGCTGGACAATTAAGACACATAATTCACTGGTCATTAATGATCCGGGGAGGCACCGTCTCATGCACCAGGCTCTATGTTCAGGCTGGAGTTCTTGTATTCAATGTGTACCCACTCTGGGCACTACTAGTAGGAGAGATTATATAAGCTCTCAATGTAAAGTTAGGTTTCAATATGAGGTCTGGGTGGAAAGTCTGTCTCTTCACTAAAGCTAGGGGTTGGGAGCCAATAGAGGTGAGGACCTGTTTCTCAGTTCTGGATGCACTACAGTCACATTTACCAAACATCAAATGGTGCTGGAGCCTGTGCTCTCTAAGCAGTTCTAAAAGTGCATTCGGCACAGCGGTAGAACACAATGGGCCTCTCCACACACTGGGGTGGTCTCAGGACTCGTCTTTGGGGACCTGAAGGGGTTGTCACACTGAAGGGAGTTCTGAAGCCTCTTTAGAGGCCATCACAGAGCAAACTTTGCAAATATAGCACTCTCTCTCTCTCTTTTTAATTGATTATTCACAGAGAGGAAGAGAGAGGGATAGTTAGAAACATCGATGAGAGAGAATCATCGATCAGCTGCCTCTTGCACACCCCCCACTGGGGATGTGCCCGAAACTAAGGTACATGCCCTTGACCAGAATTGAACCCAGGACCTTTCAATCCGCAGGCCAACGCTCTATCCACTGAGCCAAACTGGTCCCGGCAATATAGCATTCTCACTGAGCACTGGAGGAAAGTCAAATATTTGACAATGGCCTTTGAAAATATACCATACCAAAGACAGTGGCAAGAACATACACCAGGCTTCCCATTTATTATTTTTAGAAAGTGGTTTCTAAGAGGTTTTCTTTCTAAAATTTTCCTTTAAAAGATACTAGCACTACTCTACCAAATATTTGTACCTTTGTTTTCTAAAGATTCACACTAAATGGCTTCTTAAAAATACCAATGACCAACTTATTAGAGAGGATCTATTAGAACAAACATTCACCTAAATCTTGTTAAAATTCAGTACCTGAAGAGCATGTTACAGAGACATATATATATTTAGTGTGAGTTAAAGAAGAATTCATATATAAAATAATTTCACACAATAATTCCACCCAGGGCAATGCATTTACAATGTCTTCTCCCACAACTCAATCATAAAGAGGAACTGTTCTTGATTTGAAACTAAAATCTAAAAGAAAGAAATAGCTATATACTCACGGTTCAGGATCTAAGGTATCATTTTTCTTCTTTTCAAACTGATCCTTTGAAATTGTCCTTGTTTAAAAAGAAAATTTTAAAAAGTTAATTAACTTAATAATTGATCTGTTGAGTATAAACTATAGTTTCTGGAATATTATGTTGCAACTAGTTCTTCAAACGGAAAATAATAGCTAAAATCTCAAGTAGATGCAATGATGGCATGAACATATAAAACTCAATTCTACAGAAAGCACCACCATTTAATTTTCTCTGTCTTTCTTGGAATATTTCCTCCTAATGATCACCAGCACTTATTACAAGATTTAACTAGGACTAGTAAAAACATAATGGCAAAATTGTGTTTCAAATTTGTTAATTTTCAATCCAATCTATATGGTGACTGGCTACTAAATTTAACTGATATTGGTGCAACTAATTCTTTTATTAAACTGATTTTTAGAGAAAGAGGGAGGGGGAGAGGGAGAGAAAAAAAGAAACACTGATATGAGAAACATTGATCTGCTGCCTCTCCAACGTGCCCTGACCGGGAATAAATCCTGTAACTTTTTTGGTATAGAAGACAATGCTCCAATAAACAGCCACCTGGCCAGAACCAATTCTTTTAATTATAATATTACCTCAATGACAGAAGGTCAGCATCTATGTGGGGATATTTTACTCTTAAAGGGCTGAGTATTTTGTTATCATCCTTTTGTTATGATCAGTGTATATATGTGAATGATTTCTGATTCACATAATTATACAATTCAATTATTAATCATGTAATAGGACCAAAAAGATTAAGATGACAAGGGATAGAAAAATAAATCGAATGGGTTGGGATATCTGTCATTTTGATTTGTAAGTGGCCATGGTATATTTTGCATTAGAATAAAGCAGCCTTGAGTTGCAGACTACGTGTCCTACCCTGCTGGAAAGTGTGTTAGTGTGAAGCCCTGTTGCCTATTGGGGAGACATAACACTAGCAAAGTAGCCAGTGTGGTTGGAATCAGGCAGAGTTCAGAGAAAAGAGAGAACTATAGAACACTGGTAGTCCTGGGCAGACATTGTGGCTGGCAGATTTTTAGATTTCTCAAGCACACAAATGAGCTGACCACAGAGGACAGGTATTGGAACCAAAAGGTGGACTCAGTGAAGAAATGAAAGGGCCAATTCAGGCCTGTGTAAATTGGACCTAGTGAGCAAGAGTCAAGTTTCCAGTAAAGAAGGAGACATTTACACTCTGGAAGCTCATTATCTGTATTCCATTAGCTTCACAACTTAAAGGATGAAAGTAGGTACATGAAACTCATTTTATTGCTACTGCCAGTCTATTGATAGGGTTATCTGGTTTCTTAGGTGTACTGAAAATTTATAACTTCCAAAAATGCAGGGTGGCAGCTACTAGGAAGAGCCAAGTGTTTTAAAAGAAGAATTGGAGCAAGATTGAGAGAGACCTGTGAAACGCACAGTGGGGCTCTGAACACCACTGTACTGAATGGAGGGAAGAACATGGAAGTATCACTGGTGTTTAGCACAAACAGCTAAATGGTAACGTATGAATGTGAGCATAATTAATGTGAGAAAATATACTACACACAAGTCAAAACAGCAGTAGTGCTTCCCTTTTACTCATGGACAAAAGACAAAAACAATTAAGAGTCACTCCCGAGAAAAATGACATAGTACTTACGTCTGGGGTTGTGAAGGGTCGTCACCAAGGGTAACATTCTCCCCCTGGATCTCTGTGAAACACTTCTCACAAAAATGATACCTGTCAGCAAGAAGGCCATACTTGGGTGAACTGGTCCATCATAACACACAGCCACCCAAGCAACGAAGCCACCAATCAGAGCAGGGCAGATCACCACGACGAAGGGGGGACGTTGTTGGTTGATTGATGGGTCAGTGAGAACAATGAGAGGAACAGGGGCAGGTTGGGAAGGGCAGGATTAGAGAACAGGGAAGGGAACAAATAGCACAGACACAGAGGTAAGACGCAAACACCAAGACAACACAGAGCAGAAAGCCAAGGCAAAGCATTGATTAGCATTCGGTCTCATTGCACACATCACAGGCCATCATCACTAACAACGACGGGGCTTGGTTCAGCTCCAAGATGCAAATGTTTGCAAGGAATTGTTAATACTAAAATTATAAGGAGCTTAAAATTTAGAAGTTTGAATTTTGTATTAGAGAAAAATCAAATACAATTTCAGGGTTTGAGATGGAAAAAATCTACTTTGAACAAAACAGTCTGACAAAAGGCCTTAAAAAAGCAATTTAAACTGAAAATGCTTTTTTTCCAAAATGCAATATTTACGCTTGACAGCAACTCAGAGATTTTATTTCTGGTTTTTAAGCCAGATCTTTAAAGGTTTAAAAATGTTCAGCACTCAAAACTGGTTTTAATTTTTTTCCTGTCTTTTTTTCTCGTGTTAATCACTTAATTGTGTTATAATACAAATGAAACCAAATCCATTTTCTAGACAAACATTTAACAGAAATGCAATAGGGGTCAAAGACTTTCCAGCCATTTATCATTAAGAATATACAGAGAAAAAAGTTGTGATATATTGTATAAACAATACAATATATATAAATCCACAAAAAGTTAAAAGACTTTTAAAATTCAATTCTAAGCTTTGACTTAAACTTTTTGGTACTGGGACCAATCATTCATCAATCTGAGATACTCAGTGATTGACTGCTCTGACTTGGTGACAGTCCAAGTTAAGCAAATTTAGAGAGTTAAATCTTTAAAGCACAATCTGCATTTGAGAAATTATCCATAACCCCAATTTCTTGTAAGATAATACAGAGCCTCAGCTCAAGCTATCAAATAAGAATTAAAATAAAAACTATTAAATGTTTGGAAAGGACATGAATGAGAAATCAACAAAAATGCAGGCTGATGCTGCATAAAACAAGATGGGCACACAATACCATTAAAAAAACAACAACAAGCTGAATGAATGTGACTTATACAAGCAAAAAGGATGAGTATAAGGTAGCAACAGCAGCACAATAAAATGCGGTTTTAGTGCTCATAACTACGTCTACAAGATGCCAAGAGGATTAGTGTTAAAGACACTATGACGAGACTTGGAGTGCCACACTGAACCAAGAGTACAGAAGGAGATGCGGCAGCTTGCAGTTTCACACACGCGCGTGCACACACGCACCATGCACAGCTACAAACGACTGAGAGTCAGACACCACCTGGCCATTTTGTCTTCATTACTAAAATAGGTCCTCTACAAGTTCTAATTCTAACCTAAATTAAATGCATTGACATTTTGTCTGCTATGTTTTACTGGCTAAATACATAGTACATTAAAGGCATAAAACTTGAGAGCATGCACACACCCCAAGATTACACCATTTTTCAGTATGTTGATGACGAACATGATGAGATTCCCTGTGGGTAACAACTGGATTAATGAAAGTTTCTTGCTGGGACCTGTTTATTTAGGACTAAGTCAATTAATGAATTCTGCCAAGATTAAAACTCTGACCAGAAACAAATTAACATTGCTGTTTTAAATATATACAGGGGTAGGCAAAAGTAGGTTTAGAGTTGTAAGTACACAAAACACAATTTTTATTATTGTATATGTGTTTATTAATTATTGTATTATTTGTCTTATTATTATCTCGTATCCTCACCTATGATTTATTTTTTTTAGTTAACGATGGCTGGTAATTTAACCTACTTTTGCCCATACCTGTATATATATATTTGTTTGTTTGTTTGTTCTTTCCTGAATGAACTTCAACAATATTCTGGCTACTCACTATTTTGTTAATATTCCTATGGAGACTTGAAATCATGTAGTGAAAGAATTTTCATGTGTAGGAGGACATAATCATCAGTTGGCAGGAAAGAATGAAAGTACAGAAACTATAAACCAACTCAGTGGCAACCAGAACAATAGGCAAAGATACCCCTCCATGCAAAATATTTCCCTTTTGAAAATAAAACTAGAAATTGAAGTGTTCCAGTTCATTTTGAGATTAACACACAGCCACTATGGACCAGCAAGAAGATTAACTTTGAACACATTTTCAAATGAAATTGCTGCAATAATTACATGTGAGCATAAATTATTTTAAATCTTGGACAAATTCTTAGCTTTTGTTCAAGCAGGACACCAAGTCCAGCAACATTCAGGAAACAAGAATCATAAACCCATTATTTTCCAGCGAAGGAAACTGGCCTGAGACAAATCATTGATGGCTAACTGGCTGCAGAAACCTATGCTCTATGAGTAACTAACTCCCAGCCCTGAAAAACTTCAAGGATCAGCAACTGGGAGAGACAGAGAATTAACCCATGCTAGTGCCTGTCCCAAAGCAATGCCAGGGACATTGAAGAATCAAATCTGTTGAGGTTTTAGAGGAGAGTTGGAGAGGGCCCAGGGACTCACTCTAATACCCTCTGAGAAATTACCACAGCCCACAGAAGGGAGCATGGGCACCCATATAGTCAAATTGTATGCAACCACCTGGCAATCAGTGGGTGAAAATATCTTATTATCTAGTCTAAACTTTATTCATCCTGGAAATATAAAATGATTCAGAAATTTACTTTTCATTGTAATAGTCTAGTTGACATTCTGCCTTGTGTGAAGGAAGCAGATTGATGAACATGAATTATAAAGGAGAAATACTTCACATAATCTGATGATGATGTACATCTGGGTCCCTAACGTTAGCACAATGTAACTGCACAGTTTATCTGTATGGATAATTTAATGTATGGAGTAAATTTTCAAATGCAGATTGTTTTAAGTACCATATCAGTATATACAAATAACAGGGATATCTATAGATAGTATCTATCTTACCTATGGATTAATAATTGAAAAATCTACAAAAATTTTCCCAACATGAGTTTCTTTCAAAATTTTTAAAGTATGGAAACAGGTGAAATCTAACCACACTATAGTTTATATATTAGTTTCACTTGTTTAAATGGTCTCTAGGATTTTCTATGGTAATGCCTGAACAGTTTGTGTCAAAACAATAATTCATAAAAACAGCATAGTGCTCATAGTCAAAGTTGAGAATAAAAATGCAAGCAGCTAAAATGTCCAACACAGAATTAGGCTACTGCTTTAATAGAATTACATGTTAACCTCTTCAAGGTCAGTATTCTAGAAAGAACATCTTATGAGATTAAGCTAAGAAGTATATTCCTACACTTACATAGAAATACAATTGGACATTTCAAAACTTTCAAAACAATCCTATTTGCACTCTATCAATAACCTCCTCCAATGGGTAAGTAGTGTACCCTGTTGCTATCAAATTATGAACTTATTGCTCTTAACTTAAATATGGCCAAAAATCTGTGTAAATTAGCAAAGATAGGGTCTCAAAGGACTCAGGCACAACAAAATCAATAATAAAAAGGTCCTAAAACTTAGATATGGTGGCAAGCAATCTGTTGTCTTTTCTTCCTTCTATATCCAAACTGGCACCTAGAAGCAGGGGTGTTTTTCAGGGTATAGTTAATTTTAACTATTGTCTTAAAATTTCATAAATTTATTTTGCTTGGCATACAAGTTTCCAAAGTGAATTCCTATTCATTATTTTATTAAAGCCTGATAACTGAGACTGTCAGGGAAGGTGTTACTGTGCCCATATCACAAACCAGAAGAAGGTTAAACTTGATACATATACATTATAGGATGTACTGAAGATACTAGGCTAAGATTGTAAATAGATGAACTAGAACTTCACAACACTTGTCAGTATGGGAGAGATTCCATTAAAAAAGGGCTATGCATCATTTCAAACTCTGTCTTAAAATGCTTCTATTGATAGAAGGGCAAGCTAAGACAGAAATTCCAAAGTGAGCTAGGCAAGGCTTAGAAACCTTTATTGGAGACATTTTTAGGTCAAAAGTTTTTTAAAGTTGAATTTTGATGAAAGTCATTAATAATATTGAATATGGTTATATGTAATATTTAAATAAAATAATTTAAAAACAAATTGGAAGAAAAATAATCTCAAAATTCCAAATTATTCAAAGTCTGTGCATGTACCCCTAAACAAGTAACAAAAACCTCTCTACTTATCTTCTTCAAAATATTAGAACGTAAGCTATTACTAAGCAAACAAAAATAATTAAAATATCAAAAGTCTTAATGTTGACAGTTAATATTTGAAATTAAAGATGAAGATTAGGCATGAAGCTTCCTTGTGGTCACAAAGAATCTAATTGCCAAGTCATAAAATGGAGTCAATGTAACTAAATCTGATGAAGATTTACAACATGTGCTTCAAGATATAATGCCCTCATGCTATAGCAACATGAGGCCACTTAAAACAATGGATGCAAATAGCTTAATTTTCAAAACAATGCCCAATAAAAAATATTTTCATTTCCCCTTTTACTTAAGATAGGGGGTATAGTCTTTGTAAGCCATCAACATTTGAAGGGAATGGCAAATATTTTTCAAGCATACCTACCACTTGAAAAATCTGAAATAGCCATCTTATAATAGGGAAGTTTTTTTAAAAAAACTCAATAAAAAACTAAATGTCATTCTGTATTATGCAACTAATTAAAAACAAAAACTCTATGGTTTTATTTTTTCCAATCAATTAGCACTAATGCAAATCTTTCCATCAGACTGTCCAGGCCAAATTATCTAGACAAATATTTACATAGGAATAGTAAAAACAATGTTTCAACTTTATTAGTATCTTGAAAAAGGCAGGTCAATCTTTATTAGAGTTATTCTCAACTCCAAACTCTTTCTTATATGGTTACTTTTTAGAATCTAGACCATGACTCAAGAATGAATGTACCTGATCCAGGTCAGATTGTACAGCAAGCAACTGTGAGCTTAAATTTTTATAATGTAAAAACATTCCTTAAAATTAAGGCTGTGAACCTATAGGAGTGACCAAGAAACACTGAAATTGTGGCTCCTTTCATTGGAACTTTATGAAAGATATGTACCTGGGCTATAAGCAGACAAACATGCCTTGCCCTAAGACCTTTGTTCTGTAGGTCAGGAAGCTGCTCAATGCTTACCTATTCTGATAGCTGTAGTAGGCTGCATCTCGAGGAATTGTACACAGTTGTTTTCCGTAGCAGCACAAAGTCTGTGGGGAAAACTCATACTGCAAAAACAAAGGAGAAAATACTAAAAATATAACCCATTTATTGTCATGTAAAGTTCTACTCAACTATGGAGGGTCAGAATCAACTAGTAAATTACTTCTGTTAGTACACTGGATAGTTTCCTAACAATTTTCAGCTATTTAAAGATATTTTTTGATACAATGCAAAATAATTAGGGTTTAAGAGACATATATTATAGTCCTAGTGGTTTGGCTTAGTAGATAGAGCACTGGCCAGCAGACTGAAAGGTCCCAGGTTCGATTCTAGTCAAGGGCACATGTCCGGGTTGCTGGCTCGATCCCCAGTAGGGGGTGCACAGTAGGCAGCCAATCAATGATTCTCATCATTGACTAAAGGCCTAGTGCATGAAATTCATGCACTTGGAGGGGAGAGATGTCCTTCAGCTGGGCCTGTGCCCTCTCTTGTCTGGGAGCCCTCTGAGGATGCCTGACTGAAAGCTTAGGCCCGTTCCCCACAGGGAGAGGCTCCGGCCACTGCTGCTGCACTTGCCAGCCATGAACCTGGCTGCTGGTTGAGCAGCGCTCCACCTGTGGGTGTGCATTGACCACTAGGTGTCAGCTTCTGCGTTGAGCATCTGTTCCCTGGTGGTCAGTAAATGTCAATGTGACCAGTCGTTCCACTGTTTGGTTGATTTGCACATTAACTTTTTATTATATAGGACATTTCTATTTCTCCTCTCCTTTCCTTTCCATACATACATAAATATACACACATATATACATATAAAATATATATCCTATCTAATAAAGAGGGAATATGCTAATTGCATATTCCTCATGCCATCGCATATAGTGGCACCCACAGCCAATAAGGAGGGAATATGCTAATTGACCGCCATGTCCTCAAAGATGGCAGTACCCAGTCCCCTCATTCCCACCAGGGTGGCAGGTGCACCAATGCCAGGCCTGTTCCGCACACCTGCCTCTGGAGTCTCCTATTCCCCTCAGCCCCCCAGCTACCCAGGGCTGTCCCAAGGTGCAGGCAAGCCTTGGATGGCTGCTACCTAGCTGCCCAGGGCTGTCCGAGGCTCAGGTAACCAAGGCTGGCTGAGGCTTGCGCTGCCAGCAGCGACAGCAATAGAGGTGTGATGGGACATTGCCTTCCCCCAATTGCCATTTCACCTCCTGCTCCCGAGGGCTCCTGGACAGTGAGAGGGGGTAGGCCGGGCTGAGGGACCACCCCGCCCCCAGTGCATGAATTTGTGTGTGTGTGTGTGTGTATGTCAATGAGTGCATTGGAACAACAAATCGATGCCTCTCTCTAAAATTAATAAATTTTTTAAAAAAGGAGACATAAGTGATTGAAAGTGAATACACACAGGGGCAGCCAGAAATGCTTAACTCAAGGCCTTCCCCCAAAAGCACCTCTAGCTTTGACCATCCATTATATCGCTCCAAGTAATCAATTGTTTTACTCCATCTGGGTACTTCCCAGCACACATGTGTGGCCAAAATGTTGAGTCTACTATACTGTTGAACTAACTGGGAGAAGTTCATTGTCCAGAAACAGTTTAAACTGTACCTTGCGTCCACAACAATATCCAAGGGACTGCATAACAGGGTCAATTTCTTGTTCAAAGACCTCTGCCAGTTTACTGCAAAACTTATAGACCCGAGACGTCTTGCGATTATAGAGCCAGGCATTGTTGAACATCAGCCAGACATCATCCACGTATTGCCAGGGTTCTTGGTACTGCCCTGTGTCTAACTTTCGCTTGATGGTAGAAAGGTCCATGGGGTTCTTCACAATATCAAAGTAATCCTTAAAGACAAAATGGGGGAGAGATCAACCAAAGGACTTGTATGCATGAATATAAGCCTAACCAATGGACACAGACAACAGGGGTGGTGGTGGTGGTAAGGGCATGAGAGGGGAGGATGGATGGGTAATGGGGGAATAAGGAAGCTGCTCAATTAACACCTTAATCAATAAAGAAATTAAACAAAATGACACCAATGAAGATCACCAATGATTTTATAAAATCACTCAAATCGTAAGACAAAATTTCTTTCCCATAAAATAAACATGCCTCAAAATTATGAATGTTTTATAATGCAATTTCATTGTTGAAATCATTTTGTGCACACAATTATTCTATTGGAAAACACATGCTTATGGTTTCATTTATAATTTAGTAATTGTAGTTTGTATATCAATTTAAGAAGTGTTTAATTCTTTCTGTAAAGGCATTATCACATTTAAAAAAAATTTCTAGTAGATAGCTGAAGTTTATAGTTAGCTCTTAAATTCATTTAGAACAATCTCAACATGGTTTTAAAAAGTCTCCTGGGATCCAACATCATTTGGATAATTTGGAAAAAGCTCAAAATGTTAAAATAATGTAAAAATAAATCTTGTGAAATGGGAAAATAAAGACAAAATAGTCTCAATCTAGTGGATACCCCAAATTCCAAATGCCAGCCTTATCTTAAAATAAAATAGAAAGTACCAGAACAACTTCTGTTTCCAACATTAAGAAGTAAGAACTGAAAATAAAATAACCTCTGATCTTCCTCTGATTTTATTATCTAAAATTAACATTTTCAAATGTGATCAAATTCCTTCAAAGACAAAGTTAAAGAAAAAAACTTAAAAGAACTGTTTACTAAAAGATGCTGTTTAGCCCTGGCTGGTGGCTCAGTTGACTGGAGCATTATCCCATATACTAGAAGATTAAGGGCTTGATCCTCAGTCAAGGTGCATACAGGAGGCAACTGATCGATGTTTCTCTCACATCAATGTTTCCCTCTCCCTAAGAACCAATAAAAAAAACTGTCCTAAGTTGAGAATTAAAAAAAAGTGCTATTTAAGATTTTAAAAATAAGAATTTTCATGCACTGAATTACAATGGTAAGCAAATTTATCAGACAATATGTTTTTCTAGAGATTCACTCTTGGTCCTACCAAGCAAAATGAAATTCCACGATAAACATGAAAACTGAAAACAAAAATAGTAACACTGTTTAAAAGAATCTGTTGGATCACAAAATGAGAGACCATGTTTTTTATAATTGACTAGAGGCCTGGTGCATAGAATTCATGCACTTATGTGTGTGTGGGGGAAGGGGTATGGTTTCCCTCAGCCTAGCCTGCACCCTTTCACAGTCCGGGAGCCCTCGGGGGTGTCCGACTGACAGCTTAAGCCCAGAGAGCAGACATCCTTAACACGGCCGCAGAGGTGGGACAGGCTCCCGCCACCGCTGCTGCACTTGCCAGCTGTTAACTGGGCTCAGAGCTTCTGGCTGAGCAGTACTTCCCCTGTGGGAGTGTACTGACCACCAGGGCTCAGCTCCTGCATTGAATGTCTGCTCCCTGGTGGTCAGTTGTTCCACCGTTCAGTGGATTTGCACATTAGCCTTTTATTATATAGGATATTCACCAATTCTTTAAGTTCATTTTTTAGACAAAGTTCTTACATAAAACCCCAAATATAAAGTGAGTCGCCAGAAGCTGTGAATCAGAGCAAGTGGGTGGTGAGCCCAGTGCACAGTTCCCTCACACACACCCTAACCTTTCCATGGACCCCAAGGCTTCACAAAACAAGTGGGAAACACATTTTAGTAAGAAGGTACATTACTGTTTTGGCAGCAAACTTTTAAAAACAGTTTGAGAAAAATTTACAAAACAATGTTGTTATTTTAAGAAATAGAGCATGTATAATCATGAGTTACACTGGTAAAATTATATTTTTATTAAAAAATTATAATTTATTTTTACTATATGAACTTACAGGAATTCCTAGGAGCTGGGGATCTACAGGCTGGCGAAAAGGTAAGGACTCTGGATCCTGTCGATATAGTGCTTCTAGGGTTGGCATAAGAGCCTGGCGCAATTCTTCCGGTTTAAAGACTGTAGTTGGAAAGCATAAGAAAAACACACACTATTTACAAAGCACCCAGACCCTTCCTTTATGACACTTCAAATGAAAGTCTGGCCGTTTCTAAGAAGGTCTGAAGTCATCTCCCTCCCTGCACTGAAACTTACTAGGGTTCTCATTCAGCAGAGTCCACAGACATTCTAAAGCTATAAATCCAGGGTTTCTGAAATAATAGTAATATTGGGTGTTTCCAAAAACTGTTTACATGTCATGAGGCATAATACCACAGTAAGTTTGCTCTTCAGTGAGAAATTTCAACATTAAAACTGTTGGAACAGTCGAAACCTGTTTGGCTCAGTGGTGGGGCTTCAGTCTGCGGACTGAAAGGTCCCAGGTTCGATTCTGGTCAAGGGCATGTGCCTTGGCTGCGGGCACATCCCCGGTGGTGGGGGGGGGGGGGAGTGCAGGAGGCGGCTGGTCGATGTTTCTCTCTCATCGACCTTTCTAGCTCTTTAGCTCTCTCCCTTCCTCTCTGTAAAATATCAATAAAAAATATTAAAAAAAAAACACACAAAAAAACCCCAAAAAACAAAAAAACTGTTGGAACAGCCAAAACTGGTATGGCTTAGTGGATAGAGCATCGGCCTGTGGACTGGAAGGTCCCGGGTCTGATTCCGGTCAAGGGCATATACCTTGGTTGCGGGCACATCCCCAGTAGGGGGTGTGCAAGAAGCAGCTGATCGATGATTCTCTTTCATTGATGTTTCTAACTCTCTATCCCCCCCTCCTCCCCCCGTGAAAAATCAATAAAAATATATTTAAAAAAACACACGATCCGCCCCCCCCCCCCCCCCCCAACTGTTGGAACAGAAAATGAAGCTCACTCCTAAATCTGCTTCATTGATCAAACAGTGGAAGGGACCTTTCTTGCCTAAAGTAAACTCAGACCACTTGAGACAAATGGTTTTGTACTACAACCTCACAAATGTACACAGTAACATAGCTATAAAAATAAGTACTTTCCCCAAAAGTTCTATACTTCTCTCCCACATTTACTAATGCCCATTTTTCCAACCTCTCAGCTAATGCATTTCCTACTATATTTTCTATTGTCACCAATCCAAGGATAAACAGTGGCTTCCAGATACATTAATGATGATACATTCACATGAAACCCAAATGAGTTCAAAAGACATGGGGAAATGTGCAAAATAGCCTCTGAAGGCAAGCAGCAGGTCAGGCAGCAGTGAGTGTGGTACAACCCCACCTTGCTCACACACATCCTATGCATAGGAAACTGACCAATAAGAGGCAAATATGTCAGAGGAGTTCTGATGACTTGGGTTATAAGGGATAATATGTTTTCTCTCTCTCTTTAAAAAAAATATTTTGAAAAGACTTTCTTGAACTGACATGGTAAACTATAATTTAAAAAGCAGATTAATATACCATAAACATTTAAAGTTCTAGTTGGGAAGTGGCATACATTGAGTATATTGAGAGATGAAAATCATGACCCTGAGAAGTTTCCTGAAGTTATTGCCATTGGAGTCAGGGACCAGCATAAAAAATTAAATTTTGAGAAATTTGTATCTATCACAGGAGCTTGATATTTTGTTGAAATTCACAAAACGTTTTTTAAGAGATTCATAGTGATGTTAATGAATGTGATTTAAAAAATTATTGTATAGCCAAAACCGGTTTGGCTCAGTAGTAGAGCGTCGGTCTGTGGACTGAAAGGTCCCGGGTTCTATTCCGGTCAAGGGCATGTACATTGGTTGCGGGCACCCCCCTCGGTAGGGGGCGTGCAAGAGGCACCTGGTCGATGTTTCTCTCATCGACGTTTCTAGCTCTCTATCTCTCTCCCTTCCTCTCTATAAAAAATATCAATAAAATATATTTAAAAAATTATTGTATAGTGAAATATGCTAACATTAGGAAGCTCTGCATAATTCAGTGAACCAAATTTCTAGATGACCAAAAAATCATGTTATAAAGAAAATCATGAAAGGGCAAAGGATCAATTCAAAGTACAAAACAGAAAAATGGACTCTAGGGTCAGAATTTGAAAAATTCAGTGCTAACGATTCATATTTCACACTACAAGTAATCTTTTTTTTACTACAAGTAATCTTTAAGAAACTTTTACTTGTTAAGTGTTGTAGTAGTATCAAAAAAGAAAATCACAGTTATTTAAAAAGGCTGTTATTCTTCCCTTTATCAACCATCTATCTGGAATGGGACTTCATGTACTGCAAACAAACAACGTAATATAACAAAGTACAAGCAGGGGCAGATATGAGAATGCATCTGTGTTCACTTTTATCTTTGAGTCAAAAAATTATAAAAAACAATGGCACTATACTAGTTATTAATTGTTTTGGAAAGTTATTTTTTCATAAAATGTGTTATTTATGGGTGTTAGTTAATAGATTTATTTTTAAATGAACTAAATATTTTCAAAATTCCAAACTGAGCCAAGTGTTAATTTCTAATAGAGTAGATAGCAATACATAATCCATACAGACAAAAACTGTTTAAAAAAAATATTTTTATATATTTTTTTACAGAGAGGAAGGGAGAGGGATAGAGAGTTAGAAACATCGATGAGAGAGGAACATCGACCAGCTGCCTCCTGCACACCCTTACCGGGGATGTGCCCGCAACCAAGGTACATGCCCTTGACCGGAATCGAATCTGGGACCCTTCAGTCCGTAGGCCGACGCTCTATCCACTGAGCCAAACTGGTTTCGGCCAGACAAAAACTCTTTGAGGTCCTCAATATTTAGAGTACAGAGAGGTCTAAGTTGGAGAACTGCTGTTCTCCATAATCTCCAGGGCCCCTTCCAGCAGTAAAACTGTACAGCAATAGGCTCTAACATTTCTCTGCCATCTTTCCCAAATGTAGCACCTGCAAGGACTGAACTTCCTGAGCTCTGTCCTCACATTTCTAAGGGTCACCTGACCATTTTCTGACATCCTGCTACCTTCTTTACTTTTTAGACACCTCTCAAGTGATTTTTTAAAAATCACATAAAAAGAAAAAAGAGCCGAAACCAGTTTGGCTCAGTGGATAGAGCATCGGCCTGCGGACTGAAAGGTCCCGGGTTCGATTCTGGTCAAGGGCATGTACCTTGGTTGCGGGCACATCCCTGGTAGGGAGTGTGCAAGAGGCTGCTGATCGATGATTCTCTCTCATCGATGTTTCTAACTCTCTATCCCTCCCTCTTCCTCTCTGTAAAAAACCAATAAAATATACTAAAAAAAAGAAAAAAGAAAAAAGAAACAAATAAAAATCACATCCATTGTGAGGCTGGCTCACCCCACCCAGCTCGGAACCCAAAGCACCTTCACTTTCTTGCCCCCATCCACTCATATTGCACTTGGTCATAGGGTCCCACTCCACCCACTTGTTACTTTGGGCACTTCTCTGTAGCGGCAAACACCTATAAGTTCCTACATGTATGCCATGGTGATATTTCCCCCCATACCATGGCCTTCGGTCATTTTCCTGCTTGAATTTGACAGTGGTTGTTCATGCCTTGCCGAGTGAAGGCCGAGATCCTTGGCCTGCTCAAGGACTCAAATGCAATTTGAACTCCAGTCCCACAGCCAGCACATCTCAGAAGACAGCTGTGCCCCTGAACTGCCCCCCAGAGCCAAAGCTTGTTTCTTATTAAGCCATGAACCTGTGGGATCTTAGGGAGGAGTCCAGTTTGGTGTCACTACTTCTACTTGGAGAATAGCAGGCAAAACAGAAAAGGGGGGGAGATGCTAGTCTATTTCTGCGTTAGCTTTTAACCCAAAATGTGGAATCACCACACAATGGCAAAGCAGCACAATTCAGTAAGTTCAAGAAAACACAACTTACTTTTTTTCCGTGGCTGTGAAGGAGATGCTGACTGGGAAGCAGCACCATTAGCGGTGCTCTCTTCTTCCTCTTTAGCTTCTACTTTTACTTCTGGCTTCTTTTCATCCACTTCCATTGGTTCTGATTTCTGCTCTGTTGTGTCTGATTCTTCTTTAACTTGAGAAGATCCTTGTAGATCTTCCTCCATCATCTTGAAAAAAAACCCAAAATTGTAAGTAATGATACATAGATGTCAAAAAGCTTTATTCTAACTCAGAGTTATTGGAAAGCTCTTAAAAATCTATGGGTTTGTTAAAACCTTCTAGTCACAGCTGCATTTATCATTCCTTTCCTTCCCACAAGAAGGAATAGAACATTTGGTGTCAGTTGAGTTGCTTTAAGATAGTACCAGTACAATTATGTACTAATTTTTAAAAGTTTATATGCTGGAGTACTTAAAATATTGCATATATACATATCTACCATCACCCACTCAGTAGTTTTACATACAGACTTTTCTAGTTTGGAACAAAAATTTCCTGGAAAATTGGGCCAGAGTTCAAAAACCAAATTGTTCAGCCCATCCAGTGTGGCTCAGTGGTTGAGCATCAACCTGTGAACCAGGAGGTCAGTTTGGTTACTGGTTAGGCCACATGCCTGGGGTGTAGGCTTGATCCCCAGTGGGGATGTGCAGGAGGCAGCTGATCAGTGATTCTCTTTCATCACTGATGTTTCTATCTCTCTCTCCTCTCTTCCTCTCTAAAATCAATAAAAATATATTTAAAAAACAAAACAAAACACCAAATTGCTCAGAAGGCCAGGCCAATAAAGTAAGTGAATGCAATAAGAAGATGAGGTGTGAGATAGCAGAAGTTGTGGAGACTCTGGCAAACTGGAGAGCCCATATCCCCTCAAAGACCATGCTGACGTTCCCATCCAGACTGCTGCCAGAGAGGACTTGAAGAACAATGCTGACAGAGATTATCATTTTCAAGAAAATCCAAAAATCTGGAGTTTAATTTATATTTTCCCACTTTAAAATATATTGTGTGAGCCAAACAAAACACTTAATATAGATTGGATTCAGCTCACAATCTTCTAGTTTTCAACTTTTGCCAGTTTAATCAGTAAATGAATAAACCCCTTGTGTAATCTAACTCTGCGGACTATAAATAAATAAAATGGCAATGAAAAAGTTGCTGAATGATTCAAAGATTTAAAATACAAACCTTTTTACCACTGAGTTTATTATTTGTGGGTTTGTCATAGTCTTTATAAAGTTGAGATATTCCTTCTAAATTTAATTTATTTAAGAGTTTATATCATAAAAGGAAGTTAAATTTTGTCAAATGTCTTTTCTGAATCTACTGAGATGATAATATGGTTTTTATCTTTTATTTTGTTATGTGATGTATCACATTAATGAATGTTGAAGCATCCTTCCATCCCTGGGATAAATCCCACTTGATCATGGTGTATAGTCCTTTTAATGTATTGTTGAATCTGGCTTGCTAAATAAAATTTTGTTGAGAATTTTTGCATCTATGTTCAAGAATATTGGTCTGTAATTTCTTTTCTTTTCTTTCTTTTTTTTTTTTTTTTTGTAATGTCTTTTTTATCTGCTTTTGGTATCAGGGTAATGCTGGCTTCATACAATGAGTTCGGGAATACTCCTTCCTATTCAATTAAAAAAAAGTTTAAGAAGGACAGGTTTAATTCTTCTTTGAATGTTTGGCAGATGTCATCTGGTCCTGGACTTTTTAATCTAAGATCAGGAACAAGACAAGGATGTCCATTACCACTACTTCTATTTAAAATTATATGGGAAGTCCTAGCTACAGCAATCAGGCAAGACAAATGAAAGGCATCCAAATGGGAAAATAAGTAAAGCTCAACTATCCCATATAATAAAAAGCTAATATGCAAATAGACAGAATGGTGGAACTGAATAAGCTATGATGTGTGCTGACCACCAGAGGGTGCACGCGGGACATGGTAGTGGCGGCCGTATGGAATGGTGAAGCAGGTGAGTGAGGGTGTCAAATGAAGCTGGGGTGCCAGTTGCTGTCTCTGGGACAGCCTTGGTGGTTACTGAAAATTCTTTGCTCTTGCGCACAGTGGTCCTGCCTGGCGCTCACACCTGCTGCCGGCACCTGTTCTTCCTTCAAGGCTTCTCCACCTCCCCCTGCTCCTGAGGGGCAATTGGGGCCGCCTGCTTGCACCCACTGCTGGCTCCGGCCCCAATTGCTCTGCGCTGTCAGAGGGCATGAGTGGGGCTGGCGCCGTCAGTGTGTAGGAGCAGCAGTGGCGTGAGCAGGGCTGCCACAGACAGGGGACCAGGGGCCACTGCAGCTTTGTGGCCCATAGTTCCTTTCAAGGAGCACACATTTGTGCACTGGGCCCCTAGTTAGAACTAATAAATGACTTCAGCAAAGTTGCAGGACACAGAATAAATATGCAGAAATCTGTTCAGAATTCTATATACTAAAATAATGATCAGAAGAAGATATTAAGAAAACTATCCCATTTACAACAGCATCAAAAAGTATAAAACACCACACTGGCCAGATAGCTTTGTTGGTTAGAGCATTGTCCTAATATACCAAGGTTGAGGATTCAATCCCTGGTCAGGGCACATATAAGCGAGCAATGAATGCACAGATAAGCAGAACAACGAATCCATGTCTCTGTTTCTGTCTCTTTCTCACTCTCTAAAAAAATCAATAAATTAAAAAAAGTATTAAATATCTAGGAATAAATTTTTAAAAATATATTATTTATTTATTTATTTTATTAAAATAAACCTTTATTGCTCAGATTATTACAATTGTTTCTCCTTTTAAAAATATTTATTGTTGCCGAAACCGGTTTGGCTCAGTGGATAGAGCGTTGGCCTGCGGACTGAAAGGTCCCAGGTTCGATTCCGGTCAGGGGCATGTACATTGGTTGAGAGCACATCCCCAGGGTGTGTGTGTGTGTGTGTGTGTGTGTGTGTGCAAGAGGCAGCTGGTCGATGATTCTCATTCATCAATGTTTCTAACTCTCTATCCCTCGCTTTTCCTCTCTGAAAAAAAAATCAATAAAATATTAATGAAAGACCTAGACATTAAATATATATATTTATTGTTAAAAATATTACAGGCCCCTGACTGGTGCTCTGCTCTGCCTAGAAAAAGCCTTCCTGGCTCCTCCCTCCCAAACCTTGTCCCACCTCCCTAACCCCCCCCAAGCCACCCTCTCGCACCCTCCTCTGGCCCCGCCAGGTCCAAGGCTAACTCCCCACTAGCCTTGTTCAGAATCTCTAGATGTTCCTTCACCTTACAGGGGATTTTCTTCTGTTTCCCACTCCCTTTGCTCCCCACGCACATGCACACAGAAACCCTGGGGCCTGACCCTGGTAGAAGCTGGAAAGAAGCCTGGGCCTAAGTCCCATGAACTCTCCCACCCACCTCAGAAGGCCCTAGGGATCCCCTTCTGGAAGTCAACATGGGATCCCCGGAGGATCTCAGTGATCCAACTCCAGAAACCAAGATGGCAGCATAGCTAAACATCTAAACTGCTGCATCACACAACAATTTCAAAACTACAACTAAAAGACAAAACACCTATTACCCAGAGCTACAGGAAAGCTGGCTGAATGGAAGTTCTACAACTAGAAGGAAAGAGAAAAGAGCATTGAGACATGCACAAGCACTGAAAAGCTGAGGTATGGAGGTGCGTAAATAAGGCTAGAGGCTTGTAACTGGGTATGCTGCTTCTTTCAACCCAAAGGGAGACAACCTCCTGATTACTCTGAACTCCAGAAAAAATCCCTTGCTTATAGGTCAATTAATCAATGACAAAGAAGGCAAGAATATACAATTGGGAAAAGACAGTCTCTTCAATAAGTGGTGCTGACAAAACTATGAAAGTGGACCACTTTCTTACATATATAAAAATAAACTCAAAATGGATTAAAGACTTAAATGTTATACCTGAAACCATAAAACCCCTAGAAGAAAACATAAGCAGTACACTCATTGCTATAGACCTTAGCAATATCTTTTTGGATATATCTTCTTGAACAAGGGATATAAAAGAAAAAACAAGTAGTCCAATTTAAAAATGGGAAGAGGGCTGAAACTGGTTTGGCTCAGTGGATAGAGCGCTGGTCTGCAGACTGAAAGGTCCCAGGTTTGATTCCAGTCAAGGGCATGTACATTGGTTGTGGGCACATTCCCCGGTAGGGGATGTGCAGGAGGCAGCTGGTCGATGATTCTCTCTCATTGATATTCCTAGCTCTCTCTATACCTCTTCCTTCCTCTCTGTGAAAAATCAATAAAATATGTTTAAAGAAAAATAAATGCACAATTAAAATAAATAAATAAAATAAAATAAAAATGGGAAGAGAACCTAAAGAGGACATACAGATGGCCAATAGACATGAAAAGATGCTCAACACCATTAATTGCCAGGAAAATGCAAACTAAAACCACAACGAGATATCACTTCATATCTATCAGATGGTTACCATCAATAAATCAATAAATAACAAGTATTGGTGAGGATGTGGAGAAGAGGGAACCATTGTACACTGTTGGTTGGATAATAAATTAGTTCAGTCACTATGAGAAAGTGTGGAGATTCCTCAAAAAAAAAAAAATTTTTAAAACAAGAGCTACCGAAGAAAAACCAAGATGGTGGCATAGGTAAACACGTGAACTTGCTGCCATGCACAACCACTTCAAAACTACAACTAAAAGACAAAATGGACATCATCCAGAACCACAGGAAGGCTGGCTAAGTGGAAATTCTACAACTAGAAGGAAAGAGAAAAGCACACTGAGACTTTAAGGAGCTGTGGAAGTAAAGTGCAGAGGTATGGAGGTGCACGCGCTCAGAGGGCTGGCAACTGAGTGCTCGGCTAGCTTTTTCAATCCGGAGGGAGACACAAGTTCCTGACTGCTCTGAACTCCAGTTCCAGGAGAGACTCTGGGGACCCAGACTTATACAGAGAGTAACTGGACTGTCTGGCAGTGGGTGGAACTTGAGGGTGGCTTTCTCTCAGAGGTGCTTGCAGTGATTACCAAGGGACACTGAGATCCAGAGGCCTCTTAGGGCAGGGCTGACTTGGAAGCCATTGCTGTTTACTAGGCCCTGAGACTCCACCCCATCCAAGCTGGGCGCAGATGATTTTGCATATGAATGGCCTAGTCCTTTGAAATCTAAACTTACCTAACAAGCTGCAGCTGAGTCAGAAAAACCCAGAACATTAAAAAGGAGGCCCAAGGCCCCATAGCAGCTTGCACTGCTTCACAAATCCTCCTCTGGGCACATCCAAAGAAGAGAAATTTGCAGATCTCTCTGTAGCTCCTGCTGGGTGGCCTCAGGCAGAGACTAAATTAGCACCTCCTTGGAAACCCAAGAGCCAGTGTACCCAGGGGTCAGGGTAGGACCATCCAGATTACAACTCCTCAGATCCATAAGGGACACATTCGGGGCAGAATCAGTGAGCACCAAAGCCCCACTGAAGCAAGTCTTGCCTCATAAGGGTGTCTCTAACACAGAAGTTTTCCCATTGCAGACACAGCTGATCCTCATAGCCAATTGGCCTGGAGGTCAATTCCTCCCAGTGATACCAACAACAATCAAGGCTTGCCGAAACCGGTTTGGCTCAGTGGATAGAGCATCGGCCTGCGGACTGAAGGGTCCCAGGTTCGATTCCGGTCAAGGGCATGTACCTTGGTTGCAAGCACATCCCCAGTGGAGGGTGTGCAAGAAGCAGCTGATCAATGTTTCTCTCTCATCAATGTTTCTAACTCTCTATCCCTCTCTCGTCGTCTCTGTAAAAATCAATAAAAATATATTTTAAAAAACACCACAATAATCAAGGCTTAACTACAAGACTGTGCACACAACCCACAAAGGGGTGCACCAAGAGTGTCCACCTTAGGTAACTGGGGAAGCTAAGCTACTGGGCCCTATAGGACACATAGCACACAAAGTAATTCTATTAGTTCAGGGAAGCAGCCAAAATGCAGAGACAAAGAAGCAGGTCATAAATGACAGAAACGGAGGAAAGAAAACTACAGGATATAGAGTTCAAAACCATGGTTATAAAGTTTTTCAAGAATTTTCTAGAAAAGGCCGATAAATTTAGTGAGACCCTCAAGAATATGAAAAAGGACCAACTAGACATTAAACACACACTGACTGAAATAAAAAATAATATAGAGATCCACCAGCAGACTAGAGGACCCCAAAAATCAAGTCAAAGATTTAAAATACAAAGAAGTGAAAAACACCCAACCAGAAAAGCAAAAAGCAAAAAGATTCCAAAAATTTGAAGATAGTGTAAGGTGCCTCTGGGACAACTTCAAGCATAATTATGCGGGTGCCAGAAGAGAGAGAGAGCAAGACACTGAAAATTATTTGAAGAAATAATGACTGAAAACTTCCCCCACCTGGTAAAAGAAACAGACTTATAAGACCAGGAAGCGCACAGAACCCCAAACAAAAGGAATCCAAAGAGGACCGCATCAAGACACATCATAATTAAAATGCCACAAGCAAAAGACTGAAGAGAGAATCTTACAAGCAGCAAGAGAAAAACAGTTAGTTAACTATAAGGGAGCATCCATATGATTATCAGCTGATTTATCAACAGAAACTATGCAGGCCAGACAGGAGTGGCAAAGTGATGAATAGTAAGAACCTACAACCAAGATTACTCTACCAAGCAAAGCTATCATTCAGAATTGAAGGGCAGATAAAGAGCTTCAGAGATAAGAAAACGCTAAAGGAGTTCATCAACACTAAACCAGTATTATATAAAATGAGTATTCTTTAAGAAGGGGAAGAAGAAGAAAAAGGTAAAGATAAAAATTATGAACACCAAATTACATGCCTACCAACAGGTGAATTTACAAATCAAGTGAATAAAAAATCTGATGAACAGAATAAACTGGTGAACATAATAGAATCAGGGGTATAGAAAGAGAGTGGACTGACAATTCTTGAGGGGAAAGAGGTATGGGGGGTGTGGGAAGAGTCTGGACAAAAATCATATACCTATGGATGAGGACAGTGGGGAGGGGGATAAGGGAATGGGCATAGGTGGGAACCGGGTGGAAGGGAGCTATGGGGGGAAAAAAAAGGAACAACTGTAATAATCTGAACAACAAGGATTTTTTAAAAAATGCTATGGAAAAGAATAATAGGAAGATACAATTTAGATACATAGATATATATTTAAAAGTATATGACCTCATATTGTACCTTCAAATTCACAAAGCAGGACATGCTAGTTACATAAAAAAAGAATAATAAATAAATAAATAAATAAATAAATAATAATAATTAAAAAAAACCCAGAGCTACCATACGATCCAGCAATTCTACTGCTGGGTATTTATTTGAAGAAATTATAAACACTAATTTCAAGAACTATATGCCCCTGTATGTTCCCTGCAGAATTATTTACAAGAACTAAGATATGGAAGTAACCCAGATGTCTATCAACAGATAAATGGATAAAGATGTGACACATATGTGTACTACATACACACACACACACACACACACACACACACACACACTCATACAGTAAAAAAAAAGAACGATATCTTGCCATTTCTGACAACATGAATGAACCTATAGGTGATTATGCTAAGTGAAATAAGTTAGACAAGGACAAATGCAGTATGATCTCACTTATACATGAATCTAAAAAAATAAATGAAAAAATAAAACACAGAGACCCATAGATACAGAGAACAAGCTGACAGTTGCCAAAAGGGAGGGGATAGGAGAATGTAGAGGGGAAGAATACACAGATATCTTTAGTTATTTATTTAAAATATTTTTATGGATTTCAGAGAGGAAGTGAGGGAGAGATAGATAGAAACATCAATGATGAGAGAGAATCATTGATTGGCTTCCTCCTGCATACCCCCAACTGGGGATTGAGTCCGCAACCCAGGCATATGACCTTGACCGGAATCAACCTGAAGAGACCCTTCTGTCCACAGATCAACGTTTTATCTGCTGAGCCAAACCAGTTAGGGCTCTTTAAAGGGAAATCTTTATAATAATATTTTTACAATTTCTGTTTGGAAAACACTGTTTTTCAAAATCCGTGTTTTCCTAAGCTTTGCATTTTTTTGTTAGTTCATATAATTTAATCTTTTTCTTTATTAAGATAGTACATATATGTCCTTATACCCTGATGCCTTCTCCCAAACCCAAGCTTTGCATAAAGTAAAATATAAGCTATTGCTCTTCATTTCTGGCATAAAAACAAAAAAACAACCCCACACAAATACACAAAAAAACACAAAACAAAAAAGGAACAAGCAAAAAACAAGACAAAAAAACTCCCATACCTATATCTAAAAACAAATAACCAATCTGTTTTTGATTATGGGTTTGAATAGCAAGTAGATTAAAGAGGATTTAAAATAAAAGGCAAGTCCTTGGCCAGTTGCTCAGTAGTTAGAGCATCGGCCCATGGACTGAAGGATCAAGGTGCGATTCTGATCAAGGGCACATAAGGCTTGATCACAGCCTTGGTTGTGGCATGCTGGAAGCAACTAATCAACATGTCTCTCATGTAGGTGTTTCTCTTTGTCTCTCCCCCTCCTTTTTACTCTCTCTCTAAAAAAAAGAACCACCTCCTCAATGGGAAAAATATCCTCAAATGAGGATTAACAAAACAAACAAACAAAAAGACACACCAAAAAAAAAACCAAAAAAAAAACAACCAAAAGCTGCCAAAACCGGTTGGGCTCTGTGGATAGAGCATCGGCCTGCGGACTGAAAGGTCCCAGGTTCAATTCCGGTCAAGGGCATGTACCTTGGTTGCAGGTACATCCCCAGTTGGGGGTGTGCAACAGGCAGCTGATCGATGATTCTCTCTCATCAATGTTTCTAACTCTCTATCCCTCGCTTTTCCTCTCTGTAAGAAGTCAATAAAATATATTAAAACGAAACAAAAACACACACACAAAAGCAGGTACATCCATTATGGATCCCTGGCACCTACCGCAGATGCAGGCTCCCCCTTGGATTCACTGGCATCTGGCTCAGTGTCCTCAGTCTTGACCTCAGTCTTCATTTCCAGCATTGGTATTTCTGGTCCTGGCTGCTGGGAGTTGGTTTCAGCACTGGCCACTGATGATGGAGTGGGTACCCTATTCTCAATGCTGGCTGCAGCCTGGGAAAGCTGTAGAAAAACAAAATCATTTATCTCTGTTAATAAAACAATATACCGTATTTGCCGGCGTATAAGACGATTTTTTGGCCCTGAAAAATATGCCTCCAAGTGGGGGGTAGTCTTATACAGCGAGTATATAACAAACTCTGTATTTTGAGTGGAAATGTTAGGGGGTCGTCTTATACGCCCAGTCTCTTATACGCCGGCAAATACGGTATTTTTCAGGGCCAAAAAAATCATCTTATACGCCGGCAAATACGGTATATGATCTTAAACTCTGCTGCTGGTCACCCAATATACATTTCTCAATACTAACCTAATAAGCATCCCTATTTGAGAGAATTGAAGAACAAAAGTTCAAATAGGAATTCTAGAGGAAGACAACATCAGGCAGAAACACAATTGATTTCTTGCTAAATATACAGAGATGAAAGAGTAGAGCTTTCTACATGTGGATATGAAATTATTTTCTGCAATTTTTCTACTAGGCCATAGAAAGAACCCCCTGTTTTAAAATTAATTCCTCACTAGATCATTAATGTTTATGATTAAAAGTGGAATTATAAATATACTAGTGACCCGGTGCACAGATTTATGCACAATGAAAGGAAATTAATTAGAAGGTAGCTGGCAGGATGGGACTGGGCTAGACAGACCACACCCTGGAGCCAACCTCCTGCAGTCCCTCCATGGCGTCTGTGGAGTGAGCGGGGTCCCTCTGGCAGGTGGGGTCCCTCAGCCTGGCCTGCAGGGATCGGGCCAAAACCAGCTCTGACATCCCCCAAGGGGTCCTAGAGTGTGAGAGGGTACTCTGCAAAGTTGCTGTTGTACATACAAGGTGTGGAATGCAAATACTAGTGTGCAATAAACCAGATTTAGGGCTGACAGTGCCCCATGGTCAAAGGTGGAATCAAGCGGCCCTGTGAGGAATTGGGCTCCCTCCTTTCTAGTTTCAGGGTGTTACCCGAAAACCAACACTACCAAGTCACTGTGTTGAGCATCTGCACCCTGGCGGTCAGTGTGCATCATAGCGACTGGTCTCACAGTAGGAGGGACACTTAGCATATTAGCCTTTTATATAAGTATATATGTAGAAGTAAGAATAAAGTACCTATATGAAATAAGAATATATAATTAGCTTGTAATTGCAGGAACAGTGTTGGGATTAGTGGCAGAGAAATAAGCAAACATGAAGAGAAGGAACCACTAAAGGATTTATAAATTTTCAAAGCCTTATCCAAGGTAGTTTAAAGTAAACAAACAAGATAATGTAAAATTAAAAAGGCTTTGGAGAAATACAAATAGTAATGTTATCTTGGGATTGTTGTTGAGATTAATTTTGACATTTAAAAAATACCTTCAGTCTTCAAGAAGAAAGTTAATGTATCTCAGGAGAAGAGGGGTTTCTAAGTTAGACTGATAAGAAAATGGCTATTAAGATTGATTTTAGTGATAACTGGGAAGGGAGGTGAAGGTAACAAGAGGGCAGCCTTAGGTCCCTGTGTCAGTGGGGCAACCCAGCCTAGGAGAGGTACCCAGACTGGGTACCTCCAGCAGGTCCATGAAGGACTGGGCAGGTTTGAGCCACAGGAAGTACTAACCTGGATCTGCAAAGGTGTCATAAAAAAGAAAAGGCTTGCAGTCTGAAAACAAGGCTGATAGGCAAGGTCAAAGCATATATAATCAAGAACATGATCACATCCTTAAATGTTAGGAAAAAACTACCAAGACTCAGAAGACATAAATCTAGGACAGATAATGGGAAACAGACTTCTCTTATAAACAGAGGTAGTTTAAAAATTCTATAGAGGACTCGTGTATTATTTCTTTAGAATTGCTGATTTTTGCAAACTCATTTAAGTAGGAATGATAATAAATCATGTCCTGCCAAACATGGCCTTTCAGTTACTTTTTGGGGGTGGCACCAAGATTCTATAGCAACTTCATAGCAGAATTTAAAAAAATATTACTTACTGATTTGAGAGAGAGAGAGAGAGAGAGAGAGAGAGAGAGAGAGAGAGAGAGAGAGAGGTGGAGTAAAAGAGAGAGAGAAAGAAACATTGATTTTTTGTTCCACTTATTCATGGATTCAAATTGGTTGTTTTTTAATATATGCTCTTACTGGAGATTGAACCCACAAACTTGGTGTACAGGGATGACACTTTAACCAACTGAGCCAGGGTAATCATGACAGACTTATGGAAAAGTTCTCATTAAGAGTCTCAGAACAAAGATGACAGAGAGGCTCACCGGCGTGCCAGGAGGCTGGGTGTGCACAGGCGTTGGCTGCTGCTGTGATGACTGAGGGGTGGCCACAGATGGGGGCTGAACTGGGGTCTGAGGCTGTGGGGTCACCTGGGCTGCTGTCTGGACTGTAGGAGTGCTCTGGGCTTGACTAGCACTGGGCACTGAGCCAGGAGTTGGGGTAGGAGTCTGCCCAGAAGACGACACAGGAGTCGATGGCTGGGTGGGAGCTGCTGGCTGGGGAGGAGTCATCACAGGTGCTGTTGGATGCTGTAGAGATGGCATGCCAGCGGATGTGGAAGCAGGAGGTGGCGTCTGGTGTAATGGTGATTGTGTCACTGGTGGACAAGGCAGCTGGGACCCAAGCATGTTCAGAGGGTTAGGAAGAGCAGCACCAGGCACCTGTCCCTTGCAGAGGAAACAGAGTATGTTAAAATTATGTCACCTATTTGGAAATGTGGCAACAAAAATTTATCTAGCGGTATACTTATGTGTACTTTCCAATAAAGTTAATGCTATGTTTCTTCTATTTTGATTTATATAACTATCAAAATTTCCGGTTTAAACAAATATGTCCACTCAGCTTACTAGCTTCATGCTCCATAATATACACATACAGCTAAGATCAACAGAAAAGATATTTATCTTAAAAAAAGTTTCAGTGCAGTGATCTCAGCTGAGGACATGCTTCAGAGTATCTGTAGACCTTTGAAAAAGTGATTCCAAACCACTGGTCTAGAACAAGGGCTATAAACTACTGCCTGTGGCCAAACCCAGTTAGTTGCCTATGTCTATAGTAAAGTTTTATTAAAACATAGCACGCCCATTCGTTTGTATAGGAATGAACATGGCTGTGATTTCCCCCACAATGGTGGAAGTTAATAGTTAAGACAAAGAGTCTATCTATGTATGGCCCACAAAGTAAAAAATATTTACAGGACGTATTTGCTGACCCCTGTTCTAGAGCAATGACATGTTATGGAAATTAAGAATTAATGAATAAGCATTTAGAGAGTAAATTTAGAATAGTCAAATTACTTTTATTCAGTATTACTTCATGTTAAAAAAATTAAAACAAGAACTTCATATTTTAGAGGAAGTTTGGCCTATTTTAAATGCATGTACATATTCATACAGCAACACTACAATACTATAACAAGAGGGTTTTAAAAAGGCAGTAAAATGGAGAGAAACACTTTGATTGGTTGCCTCCTGTACATGCCCTGGTGAGGGATCAGGCCAGGGATGGAGGAGCCAGCAACCCAGCCATGCTTCTGAATAAAACAAAAAATACAGAATAAATACATGGGCACAGTGGGCTAGTGGCCAAGCAAAGACCTATAAACCGGGAGATCACTATTTGATTCCTGGTCAGGACACATACCTGGGTTGCAGGCTCAATCCCCAGGTGGGTTGTGCAGGAGGCAGCTGATCAATGATTCTCTCTCATCACTGATGTTTCTAGTTCTCTCTCCCTCTCCCTTTCCTCCCTGAAATCAATTAAAAACATATGTGTGTGTGTGTGTATATATATATATATATATATATATATATATATATATATATATATATTTTTTTTTTAAAAAAGGCAGTAAAATGAATGGAAAATAGTTCTCTTCAACTTTAGACTGAATAAGTAAAAACACATTGAATAAAAGGATAACTATGCAACTGATCCAGTTAGCCTGACTTCAGCTGGACAGTTCAGGGACAGGTAACAAGATACACAAAACAAAAATCATTAGCAGTGAACTCAGGGGACCCCCTTCCTTCCTTACTTTTTAAAATTCAGTGTCTCTCAGGATTTGTATATGAAACTTAGAATTTAAAAGACACAAGTAAAAACCAAGAAAAAACAACAAAAAATCAAAATGCAAATGCACACAAATAAAAAAACCACAAACCATTCTAGTTTTACATGAAGTTCACCCCAAGATGTTGTCATTTCAAACAAGGTAAAAATGACAGGAAAAAATAAGGACAATATCAAGGGATGCTAAAGATAAAAATCAAATGTGTAGTCTAGAATTCTAATTTCCATGAAAAAAAAACATGCGCAGGCTAACAGGAAACTAGGGCTGTCTCAATGTAGGTGGCCCAAAGGCAAACGGTACCTGTGACACGCCTGTCTGGGCCGCTGGCTGCCCCATGCCAACATTGTTCACACTCATTGCCCCACTGGATGAAGGGAACTGGTTCTGAGGCAGGAACTGGTTCTGTGTGGGTGCCTGGGCCATCATGTTGTTGGCATGCGCACCCATCATGTTTGGAGGTTGAGGCATTCGGGAAGGAGAAATGGCCATCTAAAAGACAACAAGCATCATTGAGAATTCAGAGGACAAAAACCAAAGTATTCAAGATAAAGAAGAGACAGGAATCTTCAAATCCTCCCTCCCTCTTGGGAAAAGAAAGACCACTCACTAAGACATTACAGCTCTGAGGCACTTTGCCAGCTTTCTCATGAAAGTATCTAATGAGTGGGCTTCAGATTGTCCTCTGGATAGAAATCAATAGCATGCTACAATTTAAAGTTCAAGGTATGTTTTTCTGAGTTCTATGAAGCATTTAGAAAGCAGCCGCAGGACAGTAAGCTCTAGGAGTTAACAGACACTGACAAGTCTCTCTTGGCCACAAATCTGAGGCTACAGAACTCCATCTTCTCAAAGAGTCAAAAATCCCTATGAAATTTGCATTCAAATAAAATAAATAATGGTCAAGTAATTTTTGAGAGGGTGAGAGGGAGGTAGGGAGGGAAGGGAGAGATGAAAGAAATAAAGCATAACAAAAATCTAAAGGAACAGGTACCATAGGATTCTAGACAACCTACAATTTCACTGCTTAGAGAATTTTCCTTATTTGGGCAAGGCCTTCTCAGCATAGTTAAGGCAAGCAGGACTTACCCCTGGAACGGAGCCCATGCTGTTCATTGGGACAGAGTGGTTCATGGGGGATGCTGCGCGCGGTCCCATGGGAGCTTGTGGCAACTGTACATTCCCCAAAGACATCGGATTAAATGAATTCATCCCTGTAAAATACCCACAATAGTTCATTAAGAAAAGCATCCACAGGGAAACAGAATTACAATTTGCTCAATACACTCTAAGCAAAATAAGATGGAACACATACACAACACATACAACTGAAAGGAAATCACCCGGTAAATCAGATTAAGTAACAGAATTTTCATATCCAGGAAAAATGGCATGAATGCTGTGAGGGTGGTATGGTGGGGATGAGAGTGGGGGGCAGGGCAAAATGAGGAGACAAGGACAGAAAGCCAGTTAAATCACAAAAAAAATAAGGCTGAGGAAGCACTAATCAGTATGGCAGGACCCTGATCAACAAGCACCAAAGTGATAAGAGACGAGGCTACATGGGGAAGATGTTCCCACCAACTATGGAAGAGGTGTTAACTAAGGCCAGGGCACCAATCTGAGCCAACATCTCCCTAACACGTGCTGGAGCATCTAGCTTCCGTCTTCTCTCCTGCAGGAAGCCCATTCTCATCCCTTCCACCTCACCCCACCCCGGCCTAATTCTTCAGCTGGGTTTATATTTATTGTTAGAATCTGGGACAAGACTCAAAATATGGTTTTAATTTTGCAAGCAAGTTGATGTTTAGAAAGCATCCAAGAGTGGCAAGTTCTTAGCCTTTTCTCTAGAGACAAGAAAAATCTCATGTTCGCAGTACCTTTGCTGTCCCAGGGTTCTGCATTGTTCGCAGAAATGTCACACCATGGAAGACACCTCACTAGCTGCTAAGTGTCTCCAGACCACGGCCTCTCCTTTGTAATTTCCTATAATCCTCTGTACACTCTTTCCTTTATATTGTCAGTTTATCTACCATGTCTACTAGTTTATCTACCAGTATGCAGTAAGATTACAATAAACTTTCCTCCCAAACCACTAACAGCAGAACCAAGCCTTGCTTTAGAATCTTTGGGTAATGTCACTACTTTATTTCACAACATGTAAAAACACTTTACTGTTCAAGTCTAAATTAGACAAAACTATAAAAGGTTTGAAATGCCCTTGGTCTCCAAACTCCCAAACTAAAATGGCTTCAACCAAGCAAAAGCCACAGAATTTCAACCTGAGAAAGAACCTTTAAAAATTGTCACGAGACCAGCTGCCAGCACCCCAGCCTGATGTAGACTCTCTGAGTATCAACCATGCTGGTGAGGCTTGAACACCTGCATTCACAGGGCCCAGAGCAGCCATTGCACTTTCTCCACCTCACCCTTGTGCTGCTTGCTGCCTCAGGACTGGCCTGATGTTCTCCTTTCACGCATTCAGAAATGTTTCCTTTTCCCACGTACAATGTTTTGTTAAGACTCTTCCTAAAAGTAATGACCTTTCTTGAGTCTAAATACAACTGATTTTCATACTGTCTTTGGAAATGCTCATCAACAATAAGGAATGTAAGGAAAAAGAAGCACTATCCTAGATAATAAAGAGGCAATATGCAAATTAACCCGCACAACCTCACAAGAGGGCTGCCTACAACCAGGCCAGCAAGAGCATTAATGAGGAATGACCAAACGACTGGGCAGCAGGCTGCACTGGGCAAACAGGCTGGTGGGGGTGTTTAGTGACAGCCAACCAAACGACTGAACAACAGGCTGTGTGAAGGATGACCATGTGACTGAACAACAGGCTGTGTGGGGCGACCAGGCTGGCAGGGGGGTGAGGGACGACCAAATGACTGAGCAGTAGGCTGCAACCAGGCTGGCAGGGGGGCCATGAGGGTCAACCAGGCTGGCAGAGGGGGGCAGTTGGGAGCAACCAGGCCGGGGGGGGGGGGGAGGTAGTAAGAGGCGACCAGGCCAGGGGCAATTAAGGGCAACCAGGCTAGCGGGAGGGGGGGTGTAGTTGGGGATGACCAGGTTGGCAGGGGGACAGTTAGGAATAACCAGGCCGGCAGAGAGGGCTGGGGTGGTGGAGGAGAGGGAGCAGTTAGAGGCGACAAGGAAGGTAGGTGAGCGATTAGGAGCTAGCCGTCCAGGATTGTGAGAGGGATGTCTGATTGCCAATTTAGGCCCGACGGCAATTGGACATCCTCTGAGGGGTCCTGGATTGGAAAGGTTGCAGGCTGGGCTGAGGGGACATCTTCCCCCCACCCTTGCACGAATTTCATGCACCAGGCTTCTAGTAAAGAAATAAAAGAGGAAAAGAGGAAAAAAAGAAACAATATACTTTATGGCTGCTGAATGGTAAACAGAAATACAATTCACAGCAATAGTTAAATACCTTGAGAAACCTGCATGCGATTCACTGGCAGAGGCATGGGCCCATCTATAATGACAGGGGGAAAAAGGTTAGTTAAAATAATCCTTGATTGAGGAATAAGGAATTTATCTTCAAACTTAAAGAAAAAAACCAGTCAACAGGTCCCAAAGCACTGCACATTTGATACTCGCAAACCCTTTAAAGGACCTCCTCATGAGAGACTCAACATCTAAACATAGGCCAATGTACAGGTCATAACAACTATCAGTCTCCAAAATGTGGGCTTCCTGAGGACATAATTCTATATACATAGAAACACACCCCAATACAGAAGGGAAAAAACAAGCAAACAGAATAAGGGCTGATAGAAGGAAATGAAGTCCTTACTTGGAGGTCTCACAGGTTGTGACTGTGGTATCCCAGGGGGCTGTGCCCCAGGGGCTGGTAAGGCTGGCTGGTTACCCAAGATGCCTTGTTTGTGTAAACGCGACCTCCGTTTTTCTTCTAGTTCTTTTTGTATCTTGTAGATTTTCTCTGCTAATAAGTGATAGTATTCATCCTAAAGAGCAATAACATTAAGCAGTCAAAACTATAAAAAATCTGGTTTGTATGTTTTAAAAAACTAATGAACTTTTTTATTAAGTACACTGGCAAAGGTAACTGTTCAACACTTCTAGCTAATAAACCAAAGGCCCAAATTCTTGTTGAACTAGTTACATTACAGGATTTAATAGACAGTAGGTATTAAATGGATGTTACATTTCATTCCACAGTTGAACCTCTTCTTGGATATTCACTGGTGCTGGCAATAACATAGTATAAGCATAACAAACAACGCCCACATGGATGTGGATCTGAGATCCATGGATAAAATGCTATTTTGTATACTCAATTACCTGTAATGGTGATACTCTAGTAAACAAAGAGAGTTAGTTGTGAAGGGACCTAATTTTTTTTCAGAGGAAGGGAGAGGGATATTAAGAGAGAATCACTTAAGAGAGAATCACCTGCCTCCTACAGGCCCCACATTGGGGATCAAGCCTGCAACCCAGGTATGTACCCTGACAGGGACCTCCTGCTTCATAGGTCAACGCTCAATCACTGAGCCAGGCGGATGGGACCTAATTTCTTATCTGCTAAGTCTCTCTGGTCAGGCTCCTCAAGGTGATGGGCCTACCCAACTAACATATCCCTATTTCCAGACAAATCAGCCAGACAGATGCAGTTATATCTACCACAGGTATGTGCAGGCTGGAACAAGTCGGGCAACCTACCCGGCTGTTGGCAGACTCATACATGTCCCCTTCCACTTTCTTAGCGTAGGCTACGAGGTTCTCCATGCGGCGATCCTTCAGGGCTGCAGGGTCAGGTGTTGGGAAGATGGCTTGGACGCTAGGACGACAACATACTCTATCAACCCACTTTCAATACATCAGTATCTTGCCATTTTATATATGACATGGAAAGAGAAGCTTATCTACCTACAGGGGTGATACACTGTTGAAAGAAACCCCAAATCTCTCTTGCCTAGAATATGAATACACAAATGAAGTCATTCTCTAGAGACAATACTAACCTGTTGATTTATCTATAAGTCCAAAACAATATTTTGCTATTAGCAATAAATGCTAGGTTATCTCAAGAATAATACAATTTTTTAAAAAGTATTTTTATTGATTTGAGAGGAAGGGAGAGGAAAAGAGAGATAGAAAAATCAATGATGACAGAGGATCATTGATTGGCTGCCCCCTAACACACCCCACACTGGAGACCAAGCCCATAGCCCAGGCATATGCTCTGACCAAGAATTGAACTATAACCTCCTGGTTCATGGGTTGACACTCCACCACTGAGCCATATCGGCTGGGCAAGAATAATATGATTTTGAATTCCTACTTTTAAATTATTTATTACAGCTCTGATCAGTTTGGCTCAGTGGCTAGAGCATTAGCTTGTGGATTCAAGGGTCCCAGGTTCGATTCCAGTCAAGGGCATGTACCTTGGTTGCGGGCATATCCCCAGTGGGGGGTGTGCAAGAGGCAGCTGATCGATGATTCTCTCTCATTGATGTTTCTAACTCTCTATCCCTCTCCCTTCCTCTCTGTAAAAAAAAAAATCAATAAAATATATTTAAAAAATTATTTGTTACAAAATTTTTTTTATTAAAATGAAGAAAACTTTGAGAGAACCATTGGTTAACTTCACTTTCAATTTAACTAGCTTGTGAAAGTTAACTATTAACTTCCTGCATATTCACTAACTTTCATGGTAGTACTATATGGTAGTACTATCATGCCATCTGTATTCACTATGCCCAAATTCCCCCAATTCTCAAGGGTCTCCAGAAACATAATCTTCAGCCATAAAATAAGACAAAGCTGTTGAGCTAATCCCAGCTCCCTCATGTATCCCAGAGCTCAGAGGATATATCTGGCTGCACTGGGAGTGTTGGCCTCTGTGGCATGGCTCACAGTTCATGCTCCTCTATAGAGCAGAGCTATGAATGCTCTGATGCCCCTCACTGGGGATGCAAGGTCTGGGATTCTCTGGCCTGCCAGCAGTGTCCGTGGTTCCATAAAAAAGGATGTTGAATCCCTTCAGCTACTAAGGTACTATCACCTGGTACCACTTAGGAATTAAATCAGATACTGATGAAAGTGCAAAACTGTCACAATGCTATGAAGCACAAAATGTTTCTGTAACATGTGAATAATGGGAGAGGTGGAAACATACAGTTTATGCACTAGATGGCTCCGCAGGTCCTGGGTGACATGTTCATGCCAGCTTTTCCGAACACCAGTGCTGGAAGTAGGTGCTGCTGTTGGTATAGTGCTGAGGGTGCCAATATTCCCAGAGTTTGAACCATCATTCATCAGTGAGCTACGGGAAAAATAAGAACTTCATCCATCTGTTAAAGTGACTCAAATGTGCTTCATTTAAGTAAGGCCTTCAGCCATATGAGACTTAAAAAAGTTTAAGTTAGGAGAGCCAAGTGATGAATGTACAACAAAATTGAAACCATGTTTTATCTCTTATCTGGTCTGCATTTATAATTAAAAGAAAAATAGCATGCTTCCACCCAAGCTATTTTCTCTGCCTCACATTTAGAAAGAATCACAGTGTTTTGTGTGATTCCCAGCCCATTTTCATGTGTGACTATCACATAGGAGCCGATTGAAACGTGGATCTTACTTTGTGGCCCCAAGGGAAGTTGGAAGAGCTGATTCTGAAATCAAGTTTGGTGGCTGCTGATCTGTTGTTATTCCTCCTGCTGGAATGTTCATTGGGTTATTTCCTTTAAAAACAGAAAAGAAATCAACTTCTAAATTACAATATACACTTAAGAGTTCAAGTCACTATATTAATAAGCAATTCTTAATGAGTTATAATAAATACTATGGCAGAAACTCTGGAAGTTGTATTTTCAATAATGGTGATTGAGTTCTAATACAAGTTCAGTTGCAGACTCCTTCCCACTGTATTATGTAATTAAAATAAGACAGTTTTATGGAAGCTGGATGGTAAAATAAGTATGCTATAAGGCTATGGAAAAATTAGAAATGATCTACTTCAGCTTTAGATTTTGATCCTGGCTTTATTAATATCATGCCCTAAACATATAAAGTGACTTGTCACTTACATGTATCATCTATTTTTTTTTTTTGTACATCAGAAAACAAAACCATAGATACTAAGTGTAGGTGAAAAGCATAAAAGGTCAATTTGTCTACAATATTTATTTTATAGGATAAAAGTAGTTAACAGTCTTATCCTAAATTAAACCATCAATAGGAATGGAGTTAGAATAGAATTCAGGTCTTAGGACTCCAAACCAATCTCCTGGTCAGAAGTTAGATATACATTGACTTCCAAAAAGCAACAAAAGAGATATTTTCAAAGAGCCATGTTTAAGGTAAAATACAAAAGAGAAAGAGAGAGAGAGAGAGAGAGAGAGAGAGAGCGAGCAAAATGAACATAATAACCTTGATTTAACTTGACTGACATTAACTGCTTGGCTTAAACCTAAGTTTAAAACGACTATGTTGATTTAGCCCTAGCTGGTATAGCTCAGTGGATAGAGTGTTGGCCTGTGGACTGAAGGGTCCCAGGTTCAATTCTGGTCAAGGGTTCATGCCCAGGTTGCAGGCTCGATTCCCAGAAGGGGTTTGCAGGAGGCAGCGGGTCAATGATTCTCTCTCATCTTTGATATTTCTCTCTCTCTCCCTCCCTCCCTCACCCTGCCTCTCTGAAATCAATAAAAGTATTTAAAATATATATTTTAAAAAGGACCATGTTGATTTAAAGAAAAATATTGTTAAAAAATATGTAGAGGTGGCAAAAATTCTGGAGATATGTAGACAAAAGACCAAACACTGGCAAATAATGGGATAAGATTATACTAGGCAATACTAATGCACTGGACTGGTACATAGGGAAGGCTGAGACAGGAGAGATTTTCTGAGACTCCTGTTAACCGGTCCATGTTCCGGTTGGTCACTTCCAGGTGTGGGATAACCCATAACCAAGACGTGCTAGAAAAGGCAGACCATCTATAAGTTATCCTATATAATAAAAACCTAATATGCAAATCTACTGAACTGCGGAATGACCAGTTGCTATGATGCGCACTGACCACGAGGGGGCAGACATTTAACACATGAGCTGCCCCCAGCCCACAGGCCAGCCACAGTGGTTGCCAAGGGGGTGGGGGAGGGGGGCAGGAAAACTCCCAACTGGTCACCCCACAGATTGGCCCTGATTGCTCACCAGGCCTAATACACTGGGCCTCTAGTCCATTAAATAAATGATGAACTGAGTCAATACAAGTGGTACAACAATAATTCTAACTTGTGAGACTTTGCATTCTCAGCCATATGAAGTGCCCTTTATGAAAACTGTCCAGACAGAAGTGACACAAGCAATAAAAATGTCAGGCAAATGCTACTCTTTTACATGCCTGTAACATATTCCATGAATTGGAAATGTTTGCCTTTTCCTGGAAGTTTTTTCCCCTTCAATTTACAAGATACCATCACCATAATATATACATTTATTAATTTGAAGTTAAACTGAAAACAGCCTCTGGTTCCAGGAAGACTTGTCATTTCCATGCTGTATTAGGACAAAGAAGTTTTCAAGAGTTCCTTCACTTACCCAAGGGGTTGAGAGTCCTCATCTGCTGGTGAGTTTGAGGCTGTGCTGGTTGCTGGCCAGAAACCTGAGGCTGCAGCTGCGTCTGGGGCTGGTTTAGGTAGGGAAGTCCAAGAGCAGCATATGCTCGTTGCATGGAGCTGGGGTCTATAGGATTTGGGTTACTTAAAGAAGTAGCATTCTGCTGGCCTGTACCAACAGAACCAATTGTGTTCTGAATTCCACTAGCTGGAGACCCCAGGATGGCTAGAACAACAAATAAACAAACAAACAAGGTAAGCAATACAGAGAAGCCCATAAATTATTTTAAAACTACTGAGAAACAAGTAAAAATTTATCAGAAGACTATATGTCATGAAGTATTAGAACAAATCTACCAAGAAAGGAGGTGTCAGAGAGAAGGATCCTATTCTATTCTTCTATTCTGCATGCCAGTAGCTGAGGAGCACAAAGCTGAAGAAAATCCAAGCTTCTCTCTTAGAAAATAACAAACCGTAATATCAGAGATCACTTAATAAAAATTAATATGTATCAAAGTCTCAGAATAAGTCAGTTCTAGGGGAGTGGCAAACATGATAACAGAAAATGTTTTGATTTTTTTTGGGGGGGAGGTCTAACAGGCACCCCCCTCCTGCTGCCACTGCCCACCTGTACAAGTTAGAAGGATTAATAGAAGGAGCAGAGGTGATGCTCAATCACTTATTAATAAATCTATGATGTGATCTTCTAAATAACAATATCGTAATTCCTTGAAACTTATGTGCACAATGACTGCATTAACACCACACCTTTCTTTCCTATGAGTTTCTATGCAGGAGGGCACCATGCCTCGGTCTCTATTGAAATTAATAGATAGAAAGAGTCTTGGATTTTCCTTGGATACCTAGCCAGGTATAATCTCAGCTTCACTGATATTCAAGACATGGGCTCTACCTCCTGCAACCATTAGCTTCTCTAAAGGAAAATCTATGACAACATAAAGAACCTCATTCCCAATAGCTTCCAAGTTAACTGACAGATGACCCCAACTTGCAAATCCTTGGTCATTTCAAATACAATTCATCAGTCTGTCCATCCATCCATCCATCCATCCATCCAAATGTTCTTATTTGGTAAGTAGTTACCATATAATAAGTTTTATGATATACTATTTATTCTTAAGAGTTCCCTTCTGTCCAACTTCCCCAAACTTTATTTTTTAATGTTTATTTTTATTATTATTATTTTTTATATTTAAATATTTATTGTTGACAATATTACAGATGTTCCCTCCCTCCCTCCCTCCCAATGTCCCCTGGCCTACCCCAGGCCTTCACCATCCTATTGTTTATGACCTACAAACAATATATTAAAAAATATATATATTTTATTGATTTTTTTACAGAGAGGAAGAGAGAGGTAGAAACATTGATGGGAATGAATCATTGATCAGCTGCCTCTTGCAGCCCCCCCTCCCCCCCGGGAATGTGCCTGTAACCAAGGTACATGCCCTTGACTGGAATCGAACCTGGGACCTTTCAGTCCACAGGCCGACGCTCTATCCATTGAGCCAAACAGGTTTCGGTCAACTTCCCCAAATTTTAGAGTTATATTATAACTAGCTGATAAATTGATACTATAACATGTGATTTTTAATACATAAGATACTACCCTCTTTCCCTGAAAACAAGACAGTGTCTTATATTATTTTTTGCTCCCAAAGATGCGCTAGGTCTTATTTTCAGGGGATGTATATATGTTTCAATGAAGTAGGTCTTATTTTCGGAGGATGTTTTATTTTCGGGGAAACACGGTATATACTAAGGCCTTTTTTCAAAATCAGACCATTATATGTTTATCTTCTCACATTTAAGCATCAGTGCAACCTATAACATAAACAATTCAAATACTTACCAGAGTAACTTAAACTGACATGTGTGAAAAAAAAACTTGGTAATTACACATTTTATACTGCTAACTTTTCTAACAAGGATATTCAGATCTCAAACTCATTAATGTTCATTAGTTACAATTACACACACCAAGCATCTCATTACAATAAATGAAAAGATTCCAACAGTGCACTTTATGACAAGCGTGTAGCTAAAATAAATCATAGAATATCTTTTTTTCTAGTAATATTTCCCAAAACTTTAATCATGTGCTCATTGTACTCCTGAAATCAACATGCTAGATTTTCTAAAAGCACTATAATGTAAAAAGGAAAATAATAATGGTAGGATGATTTATTTTTCTATCACCTTGTGATATAAGCAAGAATAGACCCAGACTACATTTGTTACACATAATGATCAATTGTGGAAAGGAATTAAAATAACAAAACAAAGTATGTATACAGCTTTTCATTTCTATGTGAAGATGCAATAGAAATGCTTTAGTGACTAGTTCTATTATATTCCACTTTCATCCATACTTCCTCAAATACCATCCTTTTATTTTTATTTTTTTGCTTAATCCTCACCTGAGGATATTTTTTCCCATTGATTTTAGAGAGAGTGAAAAGGAGGCAGAGAAAGGGGGGGAAAGGGGAGAAGGAACACTGATATGAGAGACAAACATAGATTGGTTGCCTCCCACATACATCCTGACTGGGCTGAGGATCAAAACTGCAACCCTTGACAGGGAATTTAACCTGAGACCCTTCTGTGCTCACTTAACACACAAACCAGGGTCCAAAATGCCGTCCTTTAAAAAAAATAAATTCTTTATTGTTGAAAGTATTACATATGTCCCCATTTTCCCCACTGATCCCCCCTAGCCTGCCCTGCCCTGCCCTGCCCTGCCCCAGGCCCTCACTGCCTGCCCCCATTGTCTGTCCATGGGCCATGCATATACACATACAAGGTCCTTGGTTGATTACCCCACACCCAACCATCCTCCTCTGCCTTCCCTCAGATTCCCCAGTCTGTTCCATGCTTCCATGTTTTTGGATCCACTCTGTTCATCAGTTAATTTTGTTACTTAGATTCTACATGTGAGATCAGGTGATATCTGTCTTTCTCTGACTGACTTATTTCACTTAGCATGATACTCTCCAGGTCCGTCCATGCGGTTTCAAAGGATAAGAAATTCTTCTTTTTTACCGCTGCATACTATTCCATGGTATAAATGTACCACAGCTTTTTTATTCCCTCATCTACTGATGGGCACTTGGGCTGCTTCCAGATCTTAGCTATGATAAATTGTGCTGCTATGAACACAGGAGTACACACATTCTTTCTAATTGGTATTTCAGGTTTCTTAGAATATATTCCTGGAAGTGTGATCACTGGGTCAAATGGCAGTTTTCTATTTAATGTTTTGAGGAAACTTCATAGTGTTTTCCATAATGGTTGCACCAGTCTGCCAAATGCCATCCTTTTAGCCAAAATGTCCCCATCTTAGGCCGGATTCCATTCCCAAGTCCAAGTTCTTTTTCAGGGCAGCCAGACAATCCCATGGAAGCTGCTGACAAGGTCACTGTAGTTGTGTTTATGTGAAAAAAGCATTTATTTACTAAATATAAAACATTACTATATTTTTAAAAAAACATACCTATCAAGAAGACAAGCAAGTATTTGGAACTTGGCTGATTGTCACAACCAGAGGCAAGGAAAACGTAGTGCAAGCAAAAGATATCTGACATTTAAGCATGGTCCAATTTGAGTCCAAATGCTATTAGTAGATGACATACTGCTTCAGAGTAAGAAAACACAGACATTTATTATTGGGGTGATGATTGACTGAAAGGGGAGTTATCAGGCAAAAGCAACAATAAACTCCATTTTGGGAGCTCAAGATGCCACTATCCCTCCATGAACATTTTCCTGGTCTCTCTCGTGAGCAGCAGTCATTCTTCCCTGAATTCTCACATTATCCACGAGGGCTCTGCCTCTCTATGGGCATTTACACTTCACATATTCACTTGCTCACTCTACCAATTAAGTTAGTACAGACTGTTTGCCAGGCACTGCTAGGCTTCAGGATACAGTGTGAGCACAAAGCCTACACTCAAGGAGCACAGAATGTTGGGAGAGACAACAGACTAATCATTTAACAAATGTAAAACTGCAGCTCTCTATCATGCTCATCTCACCTTCCTTGTACATACCTAAGGTGGGACCAATGTGTGACTCATCTTGACTTTGTATGTCCAGGTGCCTTGTAAAGTCCCCTGCAGAGTTCAAGTGAGCTGCGGCAGTCTAGCAGAATGACTGGCCTTCTTCAGACACCTCCCACCCCCAGCCCTGCAGCACTGAGCTCTTCAGGCTGAACAAATTTTAAGGAGTGCTAAGAACAGCAATGCTTCACCTGGCATCATTGATAATGAGGCTGTACACATTAATCAATTTTATACATTACTGACGTTTATCTCCTTAAATGTCAAAACCTCTTATTCTTTTTACCATTTTTACATCTTTTTTCTCCTTTCTTTGAGCTAATGCTACACAATCTTCATACACAACCAACTGCCATGTCACACACTGCTGTATTAGTTGGCATTCCTGCTACCAGCACATCTTCAAACCACTCTCTGGCGCTGCCACTGCCCCTTCTGTCACAGCTTCATCAGGATTCCATGACCTAGGAAACAAAAGGCTATGCTTCGTAGTGGTCTGTTTCCAGGACTCACTGTCACTTATCATGTAGATCCAAGGCAGTCCTTCCCTATTGAGCACAATGACAGTTCTTCTGTAGGTTCCATGCATAGTATATTAACTTGCAAATTGAGTTCACCAGGAACTTCAGTCCCCAATCATTCTCAATAAAACCGAACTCAATTGAAAATTCAACAAAAATCAACACATTCCAAAGCTTTGTCAGAGTGGTGGGAAACATACCATTAAGCAGGCGAAGCAACTACTTACTATCTGGTATGTCACCACTAAGATTTCTACCGGAAAAGTTGTGCTGGAAGTTACTCAGGCCTGTATACACATCTCTGCAAAGTTGCTCCCACACAATGCCTTGCAGGTGCCATGCATGCCTTTCCTTTCAGCATCTTCTTATACACAGAACAGGACATAATAAAAGAGAATATCCTAGCACAGTTGTCAGACCTCCCATCAATCCACCATTGAGCAAGAATGCACAAACAAAACAAAACAAAACAAAACAAACAAACAAACAAAAAGGCATGCACAAACCTTCTAACAGTTTTTCTTTAGAAGCCAAATGACTCAGGAGCGAGGAACACTATGCTACACAGAAGAGCAAGGACAACACTGTTCTGATCAAACACATCACCAATGATTGGTACTTAAATCAGGGACAAACAAGTCCACCAATCTGTCCCTATAGCCATTTACGTCCTACTGTTCTACTGCCTTCTCTGCTCCCCATGCCAACAACAGTGTGTCAAAAGAAGTGTCTGAGAATCTCTGAGACCTCTCAGATGGAACAAGAGCCAGTTCAACAAACACTTACTGAGCACCTAAGAGGCTATTCTTTGTGAGTAGAAGTTTTAAGGAGGTAGAGTTGGACTCAATATCATGAAGAAAGGTGTTTAAAACAATCAGAGGGGCCTAAAATTAAAAGTCAGGCTAGGGAGTGAGCCAGTGGAGGTATTCAAGCATCAGACTGGAGGACTGCTAATTGACACTGTCAACAGGTTCATGCTGCATGAGTAAATGGGTTCAGTTAGACTCTGGGGCTGATCCTACAGCATCTATTTGACAGTCCTTGTGGATTTCTGAGTTGGTGTCCCCCAGAAAATGACTCAAATATTTTCAACAGTTCCAAGGCAGATACACGGTCCCCTTCAAGGCATTCTAAGAAAAGCATCTCAGCTGTTCATGTGCATACCAATAACTTGGCAATTTGTTAAAATGCTGATTCTTATATAGAGAGCTGATATGAGGCTCCAATGTCTGCATTTCTTTTTAAAATATTTTTAAAAAATTGATTTTATTGAGAGAGGAAGAGGAAAAGGGAGAAAGAGAGAAAAACATCAACATGAGAGCCAGTTGCCCCCCATACGCACCAGGGGTAGAACCTACAACCTGGGAGTTGAACCAGCAACCTTTCAGTGTGCTGGATGACGCTCAACCAACTAAGCCACACTGGTCAGAGTCCAATGTCTACATTTCTAACAAGCCACCTGGGAGTGTCCGTGTTCCTAGTCTGAGGACTATACCTGAAGTAGGAAGTAAACTTCACTGATGAGGCAACTTGAATTCTTTAAAAAAAAATAAAATAAAATAAAATAAAAAAAATATATATATGTATATGTATATATAATTATTGATTGTTTTATAGAGAGGAAAGGAGAAAGATGCAGAGTTAGAAACATCGATGAGAGAGAATCATCGATCAGCTGCCTCCTGCACACCTCCTACTGGGGATGTGCCCGCAACCTAGGTACATGCCCTTGACCGGAATTGAACCTGGGACCTTTCGCAAGCTGACGCTCTATCCACTGAGCCAAACTGGTTTTGGCGCAACTTGAATTCTAATAGGGAATTTGGTCACGTGTCCACACAGCTCCAGTCCTCCATGCCACCCTATGAACTAGAATTTATTGAGGGTCAGATGCCAGGGCTGACATTAGATATACTCCTTGGAAAGTCCTAATCTCTGTAAAGGATAGAAAGCATGAGATTGGTGATTACAGAATCTCTAGAAAACTGAAAAATGAAAATCTCAACAACATAATCCAAAAAGGTAACAAATGGCCTGAGATTCATTTCAAACAATCTTAGGTTAGTTCCACAAGTATTTCTGGTAGATTTATAGAGACATCATTAAGAGAAGTCTGATAGTAAAAATGTGTGCACCAGGTAAGGTAAGCATCTGTGGGAAATCCTGCCTAGAAAGCACACAGCCTTGGTAGCACAGGGCACATGCACTACGAACGGGCACAGTTGGGTCTGAGATAGCCCCCAGGGGTCCTCACCACCTCAGTACGAATAGTCCCTCTGAATTACCTTGTTTGCACAGGAAACTCTGAGTCCAGTCAGATCCTGCCCTTACAGACATGTCAACTCTGCTGATACTGCCCATGCTGTTTAGAATATTCTATTGTTACTTTTGCAATTGGCCTCACCATTAAGCCTCACCCTCCAGCAAATCCCGGTCTTCTCTCCTCAAGGATTGCCAATACTAGTGACTTGTCTCTACCTTGTTCCTTTGAGTGATACCACTGTCACATCATTTTTAATGTAGATATTCTGACTCTGGAACCGACCTTAAGGTATTAGAATGATATGACTCTGCATTTCTTCTCTATTGCCTAAACCAAGTGTTCTTCCAGTTAAGCACAATTTGCTTTAGAAGAGTTGAAAAATACCAACATTTACAGAAAAGATATTGTTGAAACTTGCTCACTCATCATATCAAACTTTTCTACAGTCACAATACTACTGTTAGAGCCCAAAGAATACACACTCAAAGTTGAAACCTAATTTGAGAAGCATTTAATAATTTTTAAATAGGAGCTTTCATGAAAAATTACTAAAAAAGATAATCTAAATATTACCATGACTATAATAAAATTGCCCTGGTAACTCCTTACATTATGACTAGTAGAAACACTGTGGTTTACCACTTCAGAGAGCACGCACCAGATAAATTGTCACAATAGTCAGAGTTATAAGGATGTTAAAAAAAAGAAAACCCACAAAAAAACCACATACATTTAAAAAAAACAAAACCACATTAATGTTTCTTAAAAAGAGAAATCACAAAAAAGTTTACAATTGTCATGGTGATACATACTAAAAACAGAAGGTCCCAGAAAAGCCACACCTCAAATTAAAAGTTGAGAATGAAATCTTATCTCATTATTCATAGAATACTGTACAACTACAAACTCAAATGAATTATTTTAGCACTTAAAAAAGCTTATTTCTGAAATGCAACCTAAAACACAGGAAATTGTAATTATTAAAAATACTAGTTTAAAAAATGGTTTTATACTAACTTAGAGAAAAAACAGACTGTATTCTACTAGAATATCTTATTCTAGAACACCCAGATTCCAAGACTTTCAATTTATATGAAAGATGTCCTGGAATTTTTATTAATTCAAATTTTGGTCAATCAAAAATTAATTTAACTCATTTTGGGAAGTGACTTTGAATCTTATTGTGACTCCTTCTCTAGAGAGGGAAGGAGAATAATGGGCCCATGACCCCTGGATGTCTCACCTATGTGACATGGACACTGCTGACCAGAGTCAGCTCACTATACATCCTCTCAGGAGGGGGTGAGCTGGACTTAAAGGAAAAGCACCTGAGTTATCACTGGTGCTCCACTCCTGGCCACTTAGGAACGAGCTTTTCCATCTTTCCTTGTACCACTCACAACCAACCAGAAAGAAAACCGGCACACATTCTCCAGGTAGCAGTGGGGTCTTGAGGAAGATGATCAAGAATGAGAGGAATGAACATGTAACCACAAATAGGGAAGGGTGGCAAGATGGCATAGACAAGTTGGAGGAAGACTAGAAAGACTGTGCTGTGCTCAAAGTCACAGGGAACAGCTCCAGCCAAAGGGGTAACATGATATTGAAAAGCATCTCTTATCTGTCCAAACTGAGGGACACCCAAAGACCACTGTTTTACATCTAAAATGACAGGAAATAACTTGAAATTGGGAAGAGATGCTCATCTTTTCACGGCTCTGATGACTACAGGGAACCCCTGGGAGTCCCACACAAGCCTCCTGAGCTGGGATCACTGCTTAAATGGTCAATCAGCTAAAGGCTACACAGATTGGAGCTATCTGTGTCTACAAAGTCTACAAAGCAATGGGAATGATTAGAATGCAGCCAGTCTGGGGCAGAGACTCTCAATCTGTGCTGAATAAATTGTAAGTTATGTTACTAAGACTGGGAATTGCAGCTCCATGGGGGATGGAAACCTCTCAAATGTCTACATGTGGGATTCTATACTGACCAGGCTTGACTGACTTATCTATGACTTTGGGGTAAGAGGTTTCCAATTCCAAAAGAAGTGTCCTTTTATTTCCCCTGTTCCACCCCAAGGTCAGTGCAATTAGTGATGCAACATTAAAATCCTCAGATACTGAGTATCTGTCAAGAAATAGGAAGAGTAGGTCACTTTGGTGATAATCCTTTCCCACTGCTGCCAATTCTGGTACAGGGGGGTGGAGGTGGCAGAGAATTAAATTCCAAAACAACCACGCCCACTGAGCACAATGAGACTGTCTACTCACTAAGCTTTGCTTCCTCCTTTGTCACTGTATGTCTCCACTCACTACTATCCTTTGTGGCTAATAATTTCTGCCCTGCTTTCTACCTATGCTTATGTATTCTCTTCAGAAATAGCTTATTTTCTCATCTCCAAGCTTCTCTACCCCCAATGCTCACTTACTTTGTTGGTTTCGCTTGTCACTGGCATTTTTCAAAGGGAGGCAAACAGGACAGTCATGTCGTGTGCAGTTCTTCCAATGAGAGATGATTTGTCGTGAAGATGCACAATGGGCAACTATGACCAGAAAAACAACGAGATGTTATTTTTCTATCCAAATCGTCACACTTTCAAATACACCTAAATTATAATGCCAGGTTCCATAAGAAAATGGTAACAAGGGTAACCATAACACAGTGCAGGCAGTCCTCAACTTACAAACAGGCAGTTTTCCAAAAAGTTTGTAAGGCGACTGTTGAGAATTCCAAACAAAAACTTCCCATAGAAGCAATGTTATGAATGATGGTGATTAAGGTTCAGCCCACAAAACAAAAGTTATTTGACCTGAAGTACTAAACAACTGGAATGAAAGGTAGAATAAATATTTCTGTAAGGTCATTATTTAAAATAAAAATGTTTTATTATGTTTAAGGATAAGCCATCTAAATATTCTTGTTGAAGAAATACAAATAGAGAAATGAGAAATCTGTGGATATTCTGAAGGCCCTCCCCCTCCGGTGGGGGGGGGGCACTTTTCAAAGTACTTGAAAGGGTAATTAAACGTGGTTATTCTCAGTCTTTACCTTCAAACTTCCATATTAAGGCACTGATTTTTTTCTCTCTAAAGGTTTGGCATAACCCTCCTTCGGCTTCTCCATCAATTAAGGGTTATTCTGGGGACTCACAAATGTCATAAAGGGAGAGAGGAAGATCAGGTAGACAATCTCCCCAATGTTTAGGAGCACAAGAAAGAAAAGGAAAGAGGATAAAGATTAGAGGAAAGTTTAATAGTTAGTAAGAAACACTTTCTTTGGTAGAATCAAAGGGTCTGCCACAGAAGAGGGGGAAGGGAGGCACACAGTGTGTAAGTCACCACCGGGAAGGAAGTGGTGGCAGAGAAGATACGGTGCACAGTTTCCCAGGTCATGGACAGTCACTCAGGACAGCTTCCCTGGTATCCTGATTAGCCTCAAGACAAAAGTATGGAGGAGCAAGGCAGTGGCTTGACACACGACACAGTTGCAAGAGACATTATTGAGAAAAGGGTTTGTACATGCATATGTGTGCTACACTGCTCAAAAGAAAACAGTGCCCCCAGACATTTATAATGAAGACTATGTTTAAGAAGTGACAAATATTTTCTGTGACAGAGGAAAGAGGAAAGGAACAAATGCAGGGCACAGCCTTATGTAGTAGAAGGTCACAGAATATTATTAAAAAACCAAATCACCTTTCTCCTCAGTAATTAAGTGTTCCAGTGGTATCTGACAGGATATCTGACAGGATGTGTGTAAAGATGTAGTTTGCAAGAACCTTATAAGAGAGCTGGCTAATAACAAGGACAAATTTCGTCCTAAGTTTGGCCATTAGGATTTCAGAAAATGGCACTTACCTTGACAGGCTTTCCCAGCCTGACAGTGTGTCATGTGATTTAAAACATTTTTCATGGTTCGACAATGTGGGAGAGAACAGGCCCGAACCTCTCCGTTTGCTTGTTCTCGCCTCTGACATTTATGAGCGTGAAGCAGTAGAACCAGCTGCTGCTGTATCAGTTTGCGTTTTTCAGGATCTGCAGTGGGGCCCGTTGCAATTGCTTGTGTGGGTACAATTCCCACTGATGTTTGCATCTGAGACTAAAAAAAAAACCACACACACAAATTAATAAACATTAATAAGCTTTTAGAGTTCCAATTCATGTTCATTAATTATTTTTCAAACTAATGTTAAAGTTGATGGATACTGGCCAAAGAGAGAAGGCAGCTGCTGGGGTTCTCTTTAATTCAGCAGAGACTTTAAGGAAGATAAAGAAGCAAAGAAATAAACCAACCGAAAAACAAGGCTGATTAAAGTTCACTGTGTATGACTGTCTTAGAGCAAGAAAATGATACTTATTCTTAACTGTAGCAACCAAAACACAACTCACTCTACAATATATACAAGAGCAGAAAAGGCTGTGTATTATCTTAGGTTAAACCATATGAAACTGTTGTTTTTGTAGGTCAAAATAGCCAAACATTGGCAATTTCAGATGGTTCAACTTAACACAAAAAATATCTGATGCAGCAGAAAAATCAGAGCCACCCTCTGTATTTCATTATCTTGTGACCAGAGGAAAATACTTTCAGTATTCATTACCTGTCCTAAAAGAAGAATACACACTTATCTTTAATATGACCATCTAGTACAATTGCTAATGCTTATGAAATGCTTTGCCTTCCATTAAAATTTCCACTCAGATATATGGACAGTATTTTCAAAAAATATCTGATGACCTGCTAAAGATACATAAATGAGTTTAGTTGCTTTCATCCTTAAAAAATAATAAGCCAGACTGACTGTACCTCTTAACTGCAAAGAAAATGGAAAAGGTGAGCTATGGCATCTTCTTATTCTTAGAAACTACCAACATTCTTCAGACAACTCTAGTATTCTGACACTAACACTCCCAACTTGATTTTATAACATTCTCTGTCTCCACTTAAAGTACAATTGTTAGTCTGACTTTTCATATTAAAAATCTGAAATTGTTGCTCAATGAGATGAAAGGGACAATTGTATGAACTCTAAGTGGCCTGAAATTCATGTTAGAAGTATCCTTAGACTTTAAACATATCTCTGCTTAGTCCTCATTGCCCAGTTGGGCACCGAGAATGGACAAAAAGTGCTTAGACAAGAACCTACATTTAAAAATACAGAACCAAAACTGTGATGTTATAAATACCCCTAAAAGCATAAATTTTATGCAATTTTGTTTGAAAAATAATAAGAATAAAGGAACTTTATTCTCTTACCAGCTACCAAAATTACAAAACTACAGATTTCTTTACATACATATAGAAAAAGAAACGTGTTCATTGATTCCAGTGTCACCTGAAAATACAAAATTCCAGACGAATTAAGGTGTATAAAAATAGGTTAAAATGGGAAAAACTATCTGAAAAAATAATGTTTTTAGAATGAGGGTTAAAAAAAACTTACAAAAACAAAATTAAGATTTAAAAAGGGAAAAATTGTGTGAAAAATTATTACTTTTGAAAAGTGGTAACTGAGTCTAAAGTTAGGACAATTCTTAAAGCTCCTTATATACTGGGTGGAGCAAAAGTAGACTTACAGCCAAAACCGGTTTGGCCTTCGGACTGAAAGGTCTCAGGTTCGATTCCGGTCAAGGGCATGTACTTTGGTTGCGGGCACATTCCCAGTAGGGGGTGTGCAGGATGCAGCTGATCAATGTTTCTAACTATCTTTCTCCCTTCCTCTCTGTAAAAAATCAATAAAAAATATATTTTTTAAAAAGTAGACTTACAGTTTTAAGTACAGAAAATAGAGTTTCTCCTTTTAAAAAAAATCCTCACTTGAGGATATGCTTTTATTGATTTGAGAGAGGAAGGGAGAGAGAGAAACAATGATGGGAGCGAGTGCAACATCAATTGGTTGCCTCCTGTACACACCTGATAGGGGAGCAAAACTGCAACCTAGGTATGTGCCCTCACCAGGAACTGAATCCGAAATCTTTTTTGGTGTATGAGACAATGCTCCAACCAACTGAACTACCTGGCCAGGGCAGTTTATTCTTCTACTAGAAGTCTGACACACAAAGATTCGTACTAGAGTGGGCTTTTCTTTCCCAGGCTGCTGGCACCACCTTTCCACTCTGGCCCCGGAGCCACCCCTTTTACTCCAGTCCTGCCTTCCCACATTGCCCAGAGGCCCTGAGAGACTAGGGGTGGGGCAGAACGCCTACATTGTTACCATGGTGTCCTGCCCACCTGTCTTTTGCTGCCTGTGTATGCAAATTAACCACCATCTTTGTTGGGTTAGTTTGCATATCACTCCTGATTGGCTAGTGGTGTAGAGGAAGTATAATCAATTTACATGTTTGTCTATTATTAGGTAAGATTATTTTCCATATAAAGAACTATAAACCTACTTTTGCCCCACCCTATATGTTGCCAAATTGTTTTCCAGAAAGGTTGCAGCATTTATTAAATAAACTGTCCTAGACCTCAGTGCAAAGAAAACTCAATGGAGAGAACAGTTTTTTCCCCCAGTTATTGGTGATGGAAAAAAAAGGACAACTGGATATCCACATGTAAAAAAAGTGAAGATAAAACCCTTCTTCACATCAAACTCAAAAATTAATTCAAAATTAATAAAAGACCTAAATGTGAGAGCTAAAACTATAAAACATTTAGAAAAAGATAGGAGTAAATCATATGACCCTGGAGTAGGTAATGGATTCTCAGATTTGTCACAAAAAGCCCAAACAACAAAAATAAATTGAACTTTATTAAAATTAAAAATTGTGCCCTGGCCAGTGTGGCTCATCCCATGCACTGAAAGGTTGATGGTTCTATTCCTAATCAGGGCACAAGACCAGGTTTCGAGCTTGATCCCAAGTTGGGGGCTCTTCTCTTCTCTTCTCTTCTCTTCTCTTCTCTTCTCTTCTCTTCTCTTCTCTTCTCTCTTTTCCTCCCTTCCTCTCTCTCCTTCTCCCTCCCTCTCTGTTTAAAAAAATCAATTTAAAAACATTTAAAAATAATTAAAAATTGCTATGCTTCAAAGGACACTATGGAGAAGTGAAAGACAACCCAAAGAATGAGAGAAAATATTTGCAAATCATAGAGGTAATAAGGAACATATATCTAAAACATACAAAGAACTCTTACAGCTCAATGATAAGACAGATAACCTAATTTAAAAATGAACAAAAGATGTGACTAGATACTCAATACCTTTAGCCATTAAGAAAATACAAATCAGAACCACAATGAGATACCACTTTGCACCTACCAGGATGGCCAGAATTTAAAAAAAAGACAGTAACAAGTTTTGGTGAACACGTGGAAAAACTGAAACCCTCATACACTACTGGATTGTCAAACTGAGCAGCCACTTTAGAAAACAGTCTGGCAATTCATCAAAGGTTTACACCTTGAGTTATCATATGACCCAGCAATTACCCTCTGAAGTATACATCTGAAGTAATTGAAAACATGTTTACACAAAAACATGTACACAGGGTCAGAAAGAGAAGTGACAACAAATGAAGGATTAGAGAGATATGATGCCTCTGTCTTTGAAAATAGATGAAGGGAAAGAACTATAAGCCAAGGAAAAGAAAGAAGCCTCTGGAATCTGGGAAAGGATTCTCCCCTAGAGCCTGTGATGCCTTGATTTTAAGAGTACAGGACTGTGCCTAGCCAATGAAGCTTACTGGTTGAACATCTATCTATGAACCAGGAGGTTACAGTTTGATTACCGGTCAGGGTACATGTAGGGGCATGCAGGAGGCAGCCAATCGATGATTCTCTCTCACCATTGATGTTTCTTCTCTCTCTCTCTCTCCCTTCCTCTTGAAATTAATAAAAAAATATATTTTTAAAAAGAGTATATGACTTTTAATCTATAGAACTGTAATATAATCATATGTTATTTTAAAGCAGCAGAAAACTTACACATTCTTAAAAAGACCATGACTCCCAATTCTCTATACTCTTTCTGTGCTGTATTTTTCTTCATAGCCCCAAACATATTTGCCATTTTGCTATATATTTGCTATTATTGTAAGTTACAAAAGGCAGAGTTTGTCTTCTGTGTCCACAGTACCTAGAGATGTATCTGAACTAAAAGGACACACAAAACAAACAAAAATGTGTACAGAAATGTTTATAGCAGCATTATTCATAATAGCCAAAAAAGCAGAATCTTTCTCAAATGCCTGTTGACACACAATACAACACAAACCATGAAAACATTATGGTAATTCAGTGATTTTTTCAATTGTTGTGCCACAGCAGGCACACTGATATGCCTCAAGAAATTTTTAAAAAAGCAACACCTGACTATTTAGTTAGGGGCACAAACCTCTTTTCCCTTAAATTGCCAAACAAAACAAAACAAAACACAACAGCCAACACAACAATGGCCATCCAGTGTGAATGAATCAAAACTATACCTTTTTTCTTTGTCAGATGGGCAAAAAATGTATTTTTTGGTATGCCACAGAATTTTAGTAATTAGTTTGTGTGTGTCATGAGATGAAAAGGGTTGAAAATCGTTGTGCTAAGTGAAAATAGCCAGCCACAAAAGAGCACAAATTGTGTAATTCCATTTCTATAAAATGCCCAGAAAAGATAAATGCACAGGGGCAGGAAACAGATTAGTGGCTGCCTCCAGCTGAGAGATCAGGGGAAATAGGGAGTAACTGTTAATACTACAAGGGTTTCTTTTTGGGGATGAAAATTTTCTAAAATTGACTTTGAAGATGATTGCCAAATACCATTAAATTGTATACTGTAAAGGGGGAAATGTAAATCTATAATAATAAAGATATAATATGCTAATTAGACCGAACAGCCGGACAACCTCCCAGATGAAGTCAGGGCTTCGAGGGCCGAGTCCCTTGCATGAATTTTGTGCAGTGGACTCTAGTTGTATATAAATGTATCTCAAAAAAGCTGCTTAAAAAGTTCTATCCAGCCGAAACGGGTTTGGCTCAGTGGATAGAGCGTTGGCCTGCGGACTGAAAGGTCCCAGGTTCGATTCTGATCAAGGGCATGTACATTGTTTGCAGGCACATACCCAGTGTGGGTGGTGGTGGTGGTGGTGGTGGTGGTGGTGGTGGTGGTGGTGCAGGAGGCAGCTGGTTGATGATTCTCTCTTTATCTATGTTTCTAGCTCTCTATCCCTCTTCCTTCCTCTCTGTAAAAAATCAATAATATAAAGTTCTATCCAATTTTTAATCATTAAAGAATTGAAACTAAAAAAGGCATTTTTTACCTATCAGTATGATCAAGAGAAAAATATAATAATTGGTATTGACGATAATATAGAGAAACAGTAATTATCAGGCACTTTGGTGATAGTGCAATTTAGTGGAGAGCAACATATATCAAAAAGAAAAATGTGCATTTCTTTTGGTTTAGTAGTTCCACTTCTTATGATTTATTATTAGGGAAGCAACTATAAACTAGTGCACTAAAATGTATGTGCAAAGACAGGCATCATGCCTTGATTAAATAACCAAGAATTGGAAAACTGCTAAATGTTTTTCAAAGGTGGACTAATTAAACAAATTATGGCAATAGATCTAATGAAATAACACACAATCATGAAAAATAAGCGGGACCTCAAGAGATCCCAGGCACAGCCACGTGGAGCAAAAGAATGGCCCAGCCAAGGCGGGTTTGGCTCAGTGGATAGAGCGTCGGCCTGGAGACTGAAAGGTCCTGGGTTCGATTCTGGTCAAGGGCATGTACCTTGGTTGCGGGCACATCCCCAGTGGGAGGTGTGCAAGAGGCACCTGATCAATGATTCTCTCTCATCAATGTTTTTAACTATCCCTCTATCTTCCTATCTGTAGGGAATCAATAAAATATATTAAAAAAAAAAAAAAAAAAAAAGAATGGCCCAGCTGAGGCCTGCCCAAATTCCTGACCTACAAAAAATTGTGAGATATAAAAAAGGTTACAGAATAGTACCATAAAGTCAGTTTTTTCTTTATTAACTTTATATGTTTGTATCTGTTCTTAGAAAACTCTATTATCTAAGGATTATCTTTGGACAGGATCATGTACTATTTGAATGTTTTACAATACACAACTACTATTTTTAAAAAATTCTGCATTTGGGGAAAAAGAATTCTGAAAAATCAGTAGAAAATGTTAAAGAATTAAAGATAAAAAATAAAATTGTAAAGATATTAGAAGGTAATTAAGAGTAATATTTTGTAATGTAAAGGTATTAAAGACTTTCACCAAAAAAAAAATAATAATAATAAAACAGTGGTTCCTAACCAATTGTCAATAAAAACCTCTTCAAATACAAATTTCCCATTCTTCCTTCCCAGAAACTGTAATTGAAAAATCTACACTGGAGCCAGAAGCAGTTCTACTTGTTCAAGTTCCATAGAGGATGCATTACTAATTTTAGCTTTATACTTTTCTCAGATTTTCCAAAATGAACATGCATTTACTTTTACAGTGAGGATAAGACAAAACATTTAAAGAAAAGGGCCCACAGGTGGTTCTGATGCAGTGTTGGGCCACACCATAAAGGGAAGTGCAAGGACAGACTACAGGAGAACTTACACTTTCTTCCAGGACCAAAGCATAAAGGCTATCAACAATAAAACAAAACACAAAAAAACAAAAAACAAAATACTAGGAAAAAAGAATGAACACACAAGACAAAGCAAGTTAATAACATAGGTATTATTTCTCTTTGTTCTCTTGGCCAGTCTTTATTTCTCAAGTACTTCATGCCAAACTCTGTGCTCAGTGCTCATTTAATCCAATCTCCAAGGGAGAAACTAACCCAAGGCTAGCACCACCATAGGAGAAGTAACTGAGGCCCAGAGGTGTGCACCTTGTCCAGGTGGTATGCTCAGTGCAGCGGGCAGTCTGGTAGTAGAGACTTATCCTCTCTGCTACCCACCTTGACAGAGGCCTGGATCACCTTGCTTTATTAAAGTGTTCTAAGAGACTCTAACAGAAAAACGGGCAAAGGACAGGAACTAAACAACTTAAAAAAAAAAAAAAAGTATGACTCTAAATATAAGTACTTTCAATTTTAACAGTAATTTAAAAATTATAAATCAAAGTAATGAGACATCACCACCTTTTGCTATCAAAGCCCAACAACCTAAGGAGCATCTTGTAATGCTAGTGATCTGGTTCGTGGCTTTTGTTGGAAGGCAATATCCATCCAAAGCCTTAAAATATATGCAATATGTATTTCTGGCACTCCAATAAGCTCACGTGTAATTCCTAATCAGGGAAAGAGAAAGCTAACATGGCAAGAAAGTTACATTGATTCAACTGCGTCTCCCCGCCCCCCCTCCCACACACACACATGCTAGCATTTTGAACCATGAGTAACATCAGGTGAACACAGTGGCTGTGGGGGTACAGCCCACTCACCCAATCCCATCTTCACTAGATTTGGTCACTACTCTTTGCATGTATCATTTGTAAACACAGCTCAACCATCATTTGCCCCATGTCCATCAAATGATCTTGAAAGACAAATATTTTGTTTCTGTGGTCTTCCATAATTTTTAAAAGATTTCTAACATGTGCTTTTAAAAAATATGTTTTTATTAATTTTAGAGAGAAAGGGAGAGGGAGAGAGATAAAAACATCAGTGATGAGAATCATTGGATTTGCTGGGGATCAAGACCACAATCCTGGGCATGTGCCCTGACAGGGACTTGAACAGTGACCTCCTAGTTCATGGGTTGATGCTCAACCACTGAATCATACCAGCTAGGCTCTAACGTGTACTTTTATTAGAATTGCTATTGTTACACAGCTTTGTATAATCAAGACCATCCCGATTTTTCTATATGGCCTGTATTCCATCCTAAGAACATAATCACAGATGTGCATAGGAATACATACTATATAATAATTTATCCTGGCATTCTTCTTAGAAAAATAAGTTATTTTCCATTTAGTATATAAGACTAGGTTATAGAGAGAGAAACCAAGATGGCGGCATAGGTAAACGCCTAACTGCAGCCTCACTCAACAATTTCAAAAAATACAACTAAAATATAAAGTGGACATTATCCAGAACTACAGGAAAGTTGACTGACTGGAAATTCTACAACTAAAAGGAAAGAGAAAACCAGAAGGAAAATCAGAGGAGCTGTAAAAGCCCAAGGTACAGAGAGACGGTGCACGCGTAGGGAGAGGAAGGGCCGCTGAGTGCCTGGCTGGTGTTCCCTAGCAGGAAGGAGATAAAAGCCCCAGACTGTGCTGAACTCCAATTCCCACTGCACTGAACCCCAGTTCAGGGTGAGACCCTGGGGTCCCAGCTCATACAGAGGGAATCTGGGCTGAAAGGCGGAAGCTCAGGGGAGCGGCAAAAGGCAGAGCCCCCGTCGAACACATTTCGCGCAGAGGACAAACCGTTGATTGAGCCTCTGGATTGCCCTAGCGGGAAGGAGATATAAGCTCCGACTACTCTTAACCCCACTTCCGACTGCACTGAACCCCAGCTGTGGGCTCATTGGGGGAGAGACTAGACTGTCTGATAGTGGGCAAAACTCTAGGGCACTTTCTCTCAGAGGTGCTTGCAGCAAGTATCAAAGGACACTGAGGAACACTGAGACTCAGGAACCCCATAGGGCGGGGCTAACGGGAAGCCAAGGCTATAGGCTCCACCCTGAAACTCCGCCCCATCCAAGCTGAGCACAGAGGCTTCTGCAGTTTTCCAAGTCTAATCGAATAAGGCTATCTCCTGGCAAAGACACAGCTGATCCTCCCACCCTACCAACTCAGGAAAGCAGCAAAAATGCCGAGACAAGGAAACAGATCACAAATGAAAGAAATGGAGGACAAAAAGCGACTGGATATAGAGTTCAAAACCATGCTTATAAGGTTTTTTTCAAGAATCTGCTAGAAAAGGCTGATAAAATAAACAAGACCTATGAAGATATGAAAAGGGATTAACTAGAAATAATAAAGGATCAACTAGAAATAAATAATACATTCTCTGAAATAAAAATTATTATACAGAGTCCTAAAAACAGAATGGAAGATTGCAAGAATCAAGTCAAAGATTTGGAACACAAGGAGCCAGAGGACACTCCTCTGCAGAAGCAAGAAGATAAGAGAATCCAGAAAGTTGAAGATAGTGTAAGAAACCTCTGGGACAATTTCAAGGGAACCAACATCAGAATTATGGGTGTCCCAGAAGATGACAGAGAGCAAGATACTGAAAACATATTGAAAAAAATAGTGACAGAAAACTTCCCCCACCTGGTGAAAGAAATAGACTTACACGTACAGGAAGCACACAGAACCCCAAACAAAAGGAATCCAAAGAGGACCACACCAAGACACATCATAATTAAAATTCCAAGAGCAAAAGACAAAGAGAGAATTTTAAAAGCAGCAAGAGAAAAGCAAGTAGTTACCTACAAAGGAGCACCCATATGACTGTCAGCAAATTTCTCAACAGAAACTATGCAGGCCAGATGGGATTGGCAAGAAATATTCAAGGTAATGAATAACAAGAACCTACAGCCAAAAATACTCTACCCAGCAAAGCTATCACTCAGAATGGAAGGCCAGATAAAGAGCTTCACAAATAAATTTAAGCTAAAGGAGTTCATCACGGCCAACCCAGAATTATACGAATTGATGAAAGGGGTTTTTTAGGAAGAGGAAGAAAATAAAGAAAAAAATTATGAACAACAAATACGTAACTATCAACAAGTGAATCTAAAAACCAAGTGAAGTAAAAACATGATGAACAATATTAACTGGTGAATATAATAGAATCAGAGGTATGGAAGGGGAGTGGACTAATGATTCTCAGGGAAAGGGGGAGTAGGGGGTGTGGGAAGAGACTGAACATAAACTGTGCACCTATGGATGAGGACAATGGGGGATGGGGAAAGGACAGAGGGTGGGATGGGAACCTGGTGAAGGGGAGCAATGGAGGGAGAAAAAAAATGAGGAACATTTGTAATAATATGAACAATAAAGACTTATTAAAAAAAAAAAAAAGACTAGGTTATAATGTCTGTAAAGGACTCCAGTGCAAACAGCAAGAAGCAGAACTTGACCAAGACAAAATGGGGGATGAAAGTGTTTCCTCTAGCCACTAAAAAGGAACCACTGCCCCAGAACCACATTGGGCTGGGATCCCTATGGATGGCCCCAAATTCCACGTCACTAATGGGATGCAGACCAACACTCTTCTGACATCCTTTCTCTGGCCCACCTGGAAACCTTACCTCTCCCCAAACTTCAGTTAAAGTAGAAAATGATACCCAAGTGAACACCAGTTGGGACAGGGATTGCTCTGCATTATTTGCTTGTTCTGATTCGACCAGAAGGACCCCTTGATCAGCTAGGTATGGAAAACTTTGCAGTCTTAAAATAAAGAAAATACTCATTAAATATACACAGCTATCTAACTGGGAAGAAGTGATAATCACCTTTGAGATGATAAAGATCAACTAGTAGGAAAAATCTATTTTAGATGGATGGAATGTTTCTTGTGCTTTCTTCTTTTTGCTTGGTATTTATTGATTTAAGATTACCTTACAATTTAAGATTTAAACTCAACAGGAAAATAACTTAAAATTATCTTAAGTTGGAACAAAATGACTTCTAAACAATCTTCCAAATCAGAACACTGTGATCTTCCAGTGGAAAACAAATGGCTAAGAAGGAAAACTCAATGGGTGTGATAAAGGTCAAAGGTAGGGGGACTGATAAATGGACAGACCCCCCCCCCCTCCACAAACTCTCTACACAATGCCCCCAAATCCTTCTTATTGAATGGAAGAGGTGATCTGCCAAGGTGGGGTGAGTGGTTACCTACTATGCACAAAGAAACCCTACAAGGTAGAAGGTACTGCATCAATCCCAATGGCCAATCAGACCAGCAGGTCTCAACTGAATTAAGGGGTCTTAAAAGGCACCAGGCCCATTGACCAAATTATCAGTTCAGAAGAATTCCCAATTTACTAAAAACTTTTAAGGAATATTCTTCCTGTATACCATCCTATACAATAAAAGGCTAATATGCAAATTGTCCCCTTGACTGGGAGTTGCATGGGGGGGGGAGGGGAGAAGAAGGCCAGCCTGCCAACTGCCCTCGGCCCCTCCCCTGGGCTGACACCCATGCACAAATTCATGCATGGGGCTCCACACACACATACACTGAATGGCCAGATTATTATGCATTCAGAGATCATAATAATCTGGCCACTCTGTGTAAGGCTTAACCTGTTCAGTCAGTTCATGCCTTGATTCCTCAGTGAAGAGAGAAAGGAGGTAGAAAATTATGAGAGACTAGGACAAATAAGGGGAGGGGAGAGGGAGACAGGATAGGAAAACCTTCTGAAGTACTTTAGTGGACACAAAGACCAACAAAGTAAGCCCACTCCACAGAGGGACAACTAGGCATGAGGTCACTCATACGGCATTGAACAGTGGCTCTGAAAACATTCTACATTAGCAATTTTCGTTTAAAAAATTTTATTGATTATTTACAGAGAGGAAGAGGGGTAGAGTTAGAAATATGGATGAGAGAGAAACATCAATCAGCTACCTCCTGCACACACACCCCTCCCCCACTGGAGATGTGTCCACAACCAAGGTAATGCCCTTGACCGAAATCAAACCTGGGACCCTTGAGTCCACAGGCTAACGTTCTATCCACTGAGCCAAACGGGTTAGGGTGACATTAGCAATTTTTAACCTTTTTTATCTCATGGCACACATAAGCTAATTACTGAAATTCTGGGGCACACACACACAAAAAAATATTTGTCCATCTGACAAAAAATATAGGTGTAATTTTGAATTATTCACACCATATGTGTATTGTTTGTGTTGGATACTGCATGTTTTAAAAATTCTTAGGGCATTCTAGTTGAAAATTATTGTTCCACATCAAAGTTACTGGAGGAGCTTGTTTAAAACTACAGATTCCAGCCCTAGCCAGTATAGCTCAGTGGATAGTGTTGGCCTGCGGAACAAAGGGTTCCAAAAAGGGTCTCAGGTTCTATTCCAATCAAGAGCATGTACCTTGTTGTAGGCTCCTTCGTGGCCCGGGCTCTAGTCAGGGCTCGTGCAGGAGGCAACTAATCAATGTTTCTCTCATATCAATGTTTCTATCTGTCATTCCTTCTCTCTTTCACTCTGCCTAAAAATCAATGGAAAAATAAACTAAATAAATAAATAAATATACAAATCTGCATATTCCAGTGTCAGAGAGAGAACAAGCCCATCTATTTGGCAATTATCCTGAATTGCTTTATAGGGAGTTAGGCGACATACATTGGGAAACTGAAAAATAAACAAGTTTTGCAAATAGTGACCACAAAAACAGATTCATCACTCTTCTTTTAAGACAGAGATTTTCAATGGGTGTGCCGCAAGAATTTTCTAAACATGTAATTAACTGACTATTTAGTCAGGGGCACCGACTTCTCAAAATTACTGTATATCTGTATTTTTTTTAGATCAATAAAAAACAGAATATATTCTTTGGTGTGCTGTAGAATTGTAGTAATTAGTTTATGTGTGCTATGTGATGAAAAAGGTTGAAAATCCCTGCTCTAAGAGGGTCTGAACCAGCAGGACTGGGTGGGGTCCAGAAACCAGTCATTCTGATGCAGCATGGGTCCACAGACACACTTTGAGAAACACAAAATTAACTCTGAGATGCACAGTTACCCCTGCAAGGGTCATGGCTAATGGCTTGCCACCCATCTGCTGCCAGTGGCACTGTTTGAGATATGTTATTCTGGCAGAATACAGATGACAATTCTATGTAAACCTCCCCTGCATAAATAGATGTCCACCAGTCCCATCCATTTAGAAACATGAACCAGTAGCTGCCTGAGAGCCTCATCCAAATTTTTCATGTCAATCCTCTAACACACAACTGAAACAAATCTTAACACCATTCTCATGAGCAATCCTATAAAAATAAAGAGCTAATATGTTAATTAGACTGGACAGCATAACGACATTCTGGGATGACTTTCCAGAATGAGCAATGCATGGGGGGCAGGGCCCCTCACACGAATTTCAGGCACCGGACCTCTAGTTTTAAATAAGCAGCACTCCTGATAAAGCTCCTGTGTTACAACTTTAAGAATGGTGAAGTCTCTGCAGAAACCGGTTTGGCTCAGGGGATGGAGCATCGGCCTGCGGACTGAAAGGTCCCAGGTTCAATTCCGGTCAAAGGCATGTACCTTGGTTGCAGGCACATCCCCAGTAGGGGGGTATGCAGGAGGCAGCTGATCAATGATTCTCTCTCATTGATGTTTCTAACTCGCTATTCCTCTCTCTTCCTCTCTGTAAAAAATCAATAAAATATATTAAAAAAAAAAAAAAAAAAGAATGGTGAAGTCTCCATAATGTGATCCTTGAAAAAAGTCACATATAAGAACTTCCCTATGAGAAATCACCCTTGTTGGAGACCAGATCCTGGGCCCAACAGGAGACTCCTTGGGAGAAGCTGATGATGAGGCCCTTTTGGGCACCGAACACCAAACTTCCTCAGATTAAACCCAAGATGTGTCCCACTTCCAAACAATGCTCCTTTAAAAACAACCGGGACTTGACTGTCATGAAGGTCAGCAATAACCTAACTGACAATTCAGTCCCACCTGCAGCTCCAGTTTTCCTTGTTCCTACAAACACATTCCCTCATTCTGTGTAAAGATGTTTTCTGATGAAAATGGAAGGACAGTGTCACCAGGAATCAGGTGGCCTCATCTTTCAGAGGACTGCCTAGGAACTACTTCTCCTCCCACACTTTGCTGCATGCCTCTCCTTTGAGATAGTCCATTAGACCTCAATCCCAATCCACAGAAACATGACATAATCCTCCCCTGCCCCTCAAACTTGCTTCTATTTATTTTAAAATATATTTATCTTTATTGATTTCAGAGAGGAAGAGAGAGGAAAAGAGAGACAAAAACATCAATGATGAGAGAGAATCATTGATTGGCTGCCTCCTGCACGTCCCCTACTGAGGATCAAGCCCGAAACCCATGTGCCCTTGACCAGAAGTGAACCTGGGGTCCTTTACTCTGCAGGCTGACAATTTATCCATTGCACCAAACCACTGAGCCAAACCAGATAGGGCAGTAAAATTTAAACACCTTTAAAATTCTTTTATCCATGTAAGCTGTCCTGGAAAGCTGTACAGTGAATATATGTTTAATAGTGTTGTCACTCAATTCAACTTATGAGCAATTAAAAGAGTATACATAATGTATTTTATATGATCTAAAACTTGACTGTATATAAAATCCTGTTTTCATATATACAACAATGTAAAAAAAAAGTGCATCTTATAATTCCACTGCTATGAAATACTAGAGGCTTAGTGCATGAAATTCGTGCAGTGTGTGTGTGTGTTAGTAGGGCCTGCGCCAGTCCAGGACCACCCCCCCCCCCCCGCCCGCTCGCTCCTTACCGCCTGGCTTGCTGTTCCTTATTGCTACCACAGAAATGGGAGAGGCTCCCCCCACTGCCGCTGCACTCACCAGCCCTGAGCCCTGCTTCTGACTGAGTGGCCCTCCCCCTGCCGGAGTGAACTGACCACTAGAGGCAGCTCCTGCATTGAGGGTCTTCCCCCTGGTGGTCAGCATGCATCATAGCACCTAGTCGTACTGTTCATTCCGCCATAACAGTAGCTTAGGTTTTTATTACATAGATAGATAATACAGTGAAATTTCTAACAAACTTCCAAAATCTGTAGAAAGGTAAGAAATTACAAATAAAATGGTCAAAGACAGTGGTGCAATGAGATACATCAGAAAATTTGGGAATATGTGCTACTTGCTTTTGAACATTGTACCGCTCTCAACAATGGCCCCATATGCAACAGGAGACCAGAACTTTTCAGGGCTCTTGCAGCCAGCCTATCCCAGAAGATGACAACAGAGCACCCTGATGTGCAGGTCTCCATTTAACTCTCAGTAGACAATGATTTACCCACAGATTCACCTGCACAATCCAGTGATGCTCTTCTGCCCTCATCTTAATCACCTCCACTGTACCAATTTCTTCTGTTCAAACAACCTCTTTTGGCTGCAGGACATCATTCCCTTGCTGTCCCCTTTGTGGTTCCTTCTTGACCTCTCTCTCTCTGGTTCTCTCCCCCTGCATGTCTCATTCACTTCACAGCCCTTGCGGCAATATGGTTCCCACAGTTCCCACATGGATAGAGGAGTACCCTACTTGTATGTCCACCAGTGTGCCCAACATCCCCACCTGGATATCTCACAAGTATCTCAAAAGGAACACATCTGAAATGGAATTACTGATGCCCACTTCTTTGTCACTCCTCTCCAAGTCTGTTTCTCCCCAGCTCTGTAAATGGTTCCACCACTCAACAAGTCACCTCACTGATGACTCCACATAATCTAGTGGAAACTGTCATCTAGTCTCCTGTCCCTACTCTGATCAACCACCTCCAAACTACTATTTCTTCTCACCCAGAACACTGCAGTAGTCACTGTCACCTACTGCCCTCCCTGAACTGGCTTCAATTTGATCTCCAACATATACTCCCACTGCTCTCCCCTCACTTGAGAGCCACCTTTCCCACTGGATACCTGCAAGTTCCTACACAAGTCAATGCTCTCTAACCAAGTGCCCTGGATCTTCATGGCTTCTGCTCTCCTGATCTTGCCCTCAAATCTCCCTCTGTGGTGCAGCCACTCCAATGGCTCCATCTAAGGAGGTTCCTGTGTCAACTTCAACCACTACATACTACTCAGACCTGTTGGGGCAGTTTGTGTTTTGTAATTATTTTTTCTCCATCACCACCTCCCTCTAATTTCATGAAAGAAGGTAAACTCTGTGTCACACACATCTGCATTCCAGTTACCTAGCCCCAGAGATGGCATTCAATAAATGTGGCAAATTGAAGGAATGGCCACATCCCCACTTTCTTAACTCGGCTCAAAAATATTGAAATCCTCTAGAAATGAGGAGAAGAGAAAGGCAATGACCAAGTGGTTTTAATTCATTCTGTGAAGAGCTCTAACAGGGCATCTGAATCCTGGCACTGTTTGGTACACTGAATCCAGTTGGGCTTCAAAAGATTACTCTTAATAGCATGACAAAACACGCAAATAAATTCAAGTCTTCGTATTTTTTATTAAAGAGATTTAGATTTTTGTTAATTGCTTTCCCTCACTGTGCCAAAATCTATGATTCCAAAGGATCAGGCACAATTTAGAAAATTCAAGGAAGAACATGTTTGAGGAACTGCAAATAAATGATGGAAACACAGGCTAGTAAAGCACTCCCTGGACTCAGAGCTGTTAAAACACGACACCAGACATAATTAAAAAGAGCTCCAAGCTTTGCAGACAGGAAGCTACCAAGCATTGAACAAACTAAAACTTCAGACCCACAACTTCCTCATCTGTAAAATGGGATATATAAGGATGTCTTTCAAAGAGACTATTCCAAGAATAAGATAAAACACAGGACAAGGTGGCACTGAGATACCAGGTGAACTATGAGCACTGACTGTCCCACTTCTCTGCCCAGACCCCTCTCGTTCCTGCTTCTACCGCATGAAAGCTGTGCCTGAGTTCCTCTGCCTCACAGGCACACACACACAGGTAAAGCACCACTCCCTTGGTAAAGGTTTGAGGAGCTCACTCAAAGTCTGCCCTCCTGGTGGGAAGGTGGCAGCTGGAAAAGCAGTGCAGATGGCAGGTGGAATAGGTAGAGAAAGGGAGAGGTAGAAATAAATAAAGAGATAAGAGAAAAAAACGGATTTTATTTCTATTAGATGTCACAAAAACAGACAAAAGGATGAGGTGCTGTTGCTACTGCTTCCCCTAACCATACCCCAGAGCAGGGATTGTCACTAGGGGCTACTAGGGGAGGAAGAGTGCTATGAGAAATCTAGTGGGTGGAGGCCAGGGATGTTGCTGAACATCCCACAATACACAGGACAACCCCCACTACAGAGAATGATCCAGCCCCAATTGTCAACAGTGCAGAGGGAGAGGGAAGCCCTGCTCAAGACCAAAGGGCCGTCCCCACTAGCCCTGGCACAGGTGAAGGGAACCAGATGCCTCTTTCTAGTCAAGTCTAAAAGTGACCCTGATAAATGTACCACCTTCAGAAATTTAGTCCCCTGGATCAGGGGGATGTGGAATGAAAGGATTCCACCACCAAGTTGTGGATAAAGAAGAGAGGATGAGGAAGTGAGGCTGGAGAAGATTCAAAAAGAGAAAAGTAGGAAAGTATTAAGTCAGAGTTTAAGGGACTATAAAATACAGGATGGCTGTGAAAAAGCAAATGCTCTTACTCTGAAACCAAAATGTGCTCCAAGTCATTGAGCAAACTCTGGTGATGACTGCTAGAACTGGAGTCCATGCTACCACCCTACTAATGAGGAATGGAAAAGAAAAGGCAGGTGAGATTAGGGAGAACGTGGGTGCCAAATGCAGACTGATGCCTCCAGAGCTCTGAAGGGCAAGCTAGGGGAGCAGGAGGCTTTGTGTTAGGGTCTGGATGTGTATGGCTGAAACTAGACAATCCTGGAAGGGCAGGTTCCCAGCCACAAGCCCAGGGAATGAAAGACTTGGCTGTTTCTAGCCTAGGTGCCCATCAGCAGATGATTGGATCAGAAAGCTATGGTACATCTACACAATGGAATACTATGCTGCCATAAAAAAGGAATTCTTAGCATTTGCAGCAACCTGGATGGAATTGGAGAACATTATGCTAAGTGAAATAAGCCAGTCAATGAAAGAGAAACACCACATGACCTCACTAATTTATGGATAATAAAAAAATTATAAACTGCCAAAACCTGTTTGGCTCAGTGGATAGAGCATCGGCCTGCGGACTGAAAGGTCCCAGGTTTGATTCTGGTCAAGGGCATGTATCTTGGTTACGGGCACATCCCAGTAGGGAGTGTGCAAGAGGCAGATGATTGATGTCTCTCTCATCGATGTTTCTAACTCTCTCTCTCTCTTCCTCTCTGTAAAAAAAAAAATCAATAAAATATAAAAATTATAAACTGATGAACAAAAAGGTAAGATACAGAAGCAGTAAAGCATCAAACGGACTGTCAAATTACAGTGGGAAGGTTAGGGAGAGGTGGGAGAGATAAGAGATCAACTGAAGGACTTATATGCATTCATGTAAGAATAACCAACGGATGCAACACATTGGGGTGAGGTCGGGTAATGGGAGTAGGGTTGGGGAGGGGCAATGGTAAGATATGCACACATATAATACATTAATAAAGAAAGAAAGAATTAAAAAAAGAGAAAGACTTGGCTGTTTCCAGCCTCAGTCATTTAGCAGCTGCAAGTGCACAGTGAAGTCTGACAAAAACATACACACCTTCCCTTATTGTTTGGAATAAAAAGAGAGTCTATTTTGCAGTGCAAAAGGAGCTATTTTCCCAAAATATCTTGGATAGTTAGGCCGAGAGGTTACAAGGATAATCCCTATTTTATAGGTGAAATCTCAGAGACTGAAGACATTCGAACCCATCTAACAATCCAGTCACAACACCCATGTCTCATAGACACGATACAGTTCTTGGAAGATGAATGTTCTTTGACTGTAACAAAAATCAATGAGCTTCTACTGACAGCCTCAACCACTAACAGAAACTGTGAGAAAAGCCTGCTTCTTGATTCTCTTGGCTATACTACTGAATGAATAGGGTAACTGAAGCGAAAGGGACGGTGATTCATAGTCAAGAACCCTCTGTCTCCACAAAGGGAACCTGGGAGGACTAACTGAATAACCTGTACCTAGCCCTCTGATTGCCAGCTCATCACAGAAAATGTAAACTCCCTGAGAGCTACTCATAAGAAATATGGGTTATTTTCTGCTGGAGATCCAAGATGGCCGCATAGATAAACACCTAAACTGCTGCCTTGCACAACAATTTCAAAACTACAACTAAAAGACAAAACGTCTATTACCCAGAACCATGGGAAAGCTGGCTGAGGGGAAATTCTACAACTAGAAGGAAAGAAAAAAGAGCATTCAGGGCACAAGCGCTGAAAAGCTAAGGTAATGGAGGCGTGCGCGATACAGGCTGGCGGTGTATCCCGGCTGGTGGCAGGCGTTGCTTTCCTCAACCCTAAGGGAGACAAGCTCCCGATTTCTCTGAAATCCAATTTCTGGGGATACGTACGTACAGGACCCAAACTCCTACAGGGAGAAGCTGGACTGTCTGCCATCTGGTCGGAAAGTGAGGGTGGCTTGCAAGCAGAGCTGAACGCAGGAATAATTGGTTGATGCACTGGGGCACGAGACACGGAAACTTAGTCAGAAGCGGAAGCACGGGGACAGTGGGCTGGCAGCCATTGCTGTTTGCCACGCCCTAACCTGGTGACGCCATGAACCTCACCCCGCACAACCAACATGCCCACCTAAGCTCCAAGTAGCAGCTTTTGCATATGAATGGCCTTCCCTAGTGAAGCTGAATCTAGCAAACTTGCAACCCAGTTCGTTCAGAGAGCTCCAAAGCCTCCAAGCCCCAAGCAGGGAGGAGGTTCTCACTGTAGCTCCTGCAGGGTGGCCTCAGACAGTAGCTGAACTGCACCCCATTGGAGATCCAAAAGCCAGTGTACCTAGTGGTTAGTGTGAGACACCAGATTTCAGCTCCTCACATCCATAAGTGACACATTTGGGAGGTGGACTCAGTGAGCACCAAAGCCCCACTGAAACAAGGCCTGCACCATAAGTGTGTTTCCAGAGCAGCAATTCTTCCATTATAGACACAGCAGGTCCTCACAGCCAATTGGCCTGAGGTTGATTCCTCCCAGTATAGCCACTTCATCAACACAGGGAGGCAACCAAAATGCACAGACACAGAAACATGTCACGAATGAAAGAAATGGAGAAAAGCAAACTACTGGATGACACAGAGTTCAAAACCACATTTATAAGGCTACTCAAGAATCTTCTAAAAACTGCTGAGAAACTTGAAGAGACCCTCAAGGACCTTAATGAGAATGCTAAAAAAAATTTTAAAAAATGGAAAAGGATCAGTCAGAAATTAAGCATACACTGTCTGAAAAAAAGAATATACAGAAACTCAACTGTAGATCAACGTACCTCAAGAGTCAAACCAAAGATCTGAAATATGAGGAAACAAAAAACACCCAACCAGAAAAACAAAAAGAAAAAAGAACCTGCCGAAACCGGTTTGGCTCAGTGGCTAGAGCATCGGTCTGCGGACTGAAAGGTCCCGGGTTTGATTCCGGTCAAGGGCATGTACCGTGGTTGCGGGCACGTCCCTGGTGGGGGGTGTGCAGGAGGCAGCTGGTTGATGTTTCTCTCTCGTCGACGTTTCTAGCTCTCTATCTCTCTCCCTTCCTCTCTGTAAAATATCAATAAAAATATATTTAAAAAAAAAAAAAAAAAAAAGAAAAAAAAAAAAAAAAAAGAAAAAAGAACCTGAAAATATAAAGATTGTGTAAGGAGCCTGTGCGACAACTTTAAGCATACCAACATTCGAATTTTTAGGGTGCCAGAAGAAGAGAAAGAGCAAAATATTGAAAACCTATTAGAAGAAACAATGACAGAGAACTTTCCCTACCTGGTGAAAGAAATAGACTTATAAGTTCAGGAAGCACACAGAACCCCAAACAAAAGGAATCCAAAGAGGACCACACCAAGACACATCATAATTAAAATGCCAAGAGCAAAAGACAAAGAGAATCTTGAAAGTAGCAAGAGAAAAACAGCTATCTACAAGGAAGTACCCATATGACTGTCAGCTGATTTCTCAACAGAAACTATGCAGGCCAGAAGGGAGTGGCAAGAAATATTCAAAGTGAAGAACAGCAAGAACCCACAACCAAGATTACTCTACCAAGCAAAGCTATCATTCAGAATTGAAGGTCAGATAAAAGAGCTTCACAGACAAGAAAAAGCTAAAGGAGTTCATCACCACCAAACCAGGATTACATGAAATGCTGAGGGTATTCTTTAAGAAGAGGAAGAAGAAAAATGTAAAGGTAAAAACTATGAACAACAAAGTGACAACAAATACATATCTACCAACAAGTGAATCTAAAAATCAAGTGAATAAAAAATCTGAAGAACAGAATGGACTGGTGAAATAATAGAATCAGGGACATAGAAAGGGAGTGGACTGACAATTCTCAGGGAGAGGGGGTCTGAGGGGGTGCAGGAAGAGATTGGACAAAAATCTCACACCTATGGATGAAGACAGTGGCAGGGAGTAAGGGCATAGGGTGGGGAATTAGGTAGAAGGGAGCTATAGGGGAGGAGGGGGAAAGAGGAACACCTGTAATAATCTGAACAATAAAGATTTAAAATAAAGAAATATGGGTTATTTTCTTATTACCTACAACATACTTTTAGTTACAGATCTTTACTATCAGCACAATAAAATCTACCCAGCAAAGCCCTGAGAGACAAGGGCAACTTACCATGTTTGGCACGTTGGTGACTGAAGCATTCTTGATGTCTGCAGGGAAGGGAGGCAAACTAGTGACCACATTCTGCTTGTTGGATAATTGGGGGTTCACTCCAGGGGCTCCCATTGGCTGTCCTCCAGTTTGATTAAAGGGTTGTCCAAATGGACTTGTATTACCAGTCATTCCCATCTGAAACAAAAAGAGGCAACATCAGGTATTGCAAAAATCACATATAAAAGAAGGGCCTCAGGTATGCTCACTTTGACCCAGGGAAGCAAAAACTGTTATTTCCTATGAAATTACCATTAATTTATTTTTTATTTACTTTAAAATATATTTTTATTGATTTCAGAGAGGAAGGGAGAGGGAGAGAGAGAAACATCAAAGATGAGAATCACTGATTGGTTGCCTCCTGCACGCCCCCTACTGGGGATCGAGCCCAAAACCCAGGCACGTGCCCTTGACCGAACTGAACCCGGGACCCTTCAGTCCACAGGCCAACACTCTATCCACTGAGCCAAACCAGCTAGGACACCATTAATTTATATAGAAAAAAATTTTAGTGTTCCCAGACCCAAAAAATAACATACCAAATAATACATACCACCTAAAATAACCCTAACATTGCCCTGGATGGTGTTGCTCAGTGGTTAAAGCGTTGGCCTGCACACTGAAGAGTTGCAGATTCCATCTCTGGCCCCAGTGGTTGGGTGCATGCAGTAGGCTATCTCTCACATCTCTCTCTCTCCCTCTCCTCCCCAACCCCCGGCGCCCCCCCCCCCCCCCCACTCTTTCCTCTCCCTTCCTCACTCTCTCTAAAAATCAATGGCAAAATATCCTGAGGTGAGGATTAACAACAAATTTTAAACCTAATGTATAGTAAAAGTAGGAATGATATGATAAAGTACACAACACACTTTACATCACCTACCAATCCAATTCAAGCAACGGGCTTTCCAATTTATCCATTACTGAATATCAACTGAGAGAGGCCAATTTGTTACTAGAAGAACCAATAATAATTTAGGCAGCTTTCAAGATTCTTGCTCTCTGCACATGTGTAAATAATAAGAATGGTAGACACAGGCAAGTTCAATGCACACACAATGGGATTATTTCACCACAATCAAAATACTTAATTAGCCCTGGTTGGTGTGGCTCAGTTGGGTTGGACGTTGTCCCTTGCTGGTTCGATTCCTGGTCAATACGCATGCTTGGATTTCAGACTTGATTCCCAGTAGGGGGCACACTGGAGGCATGCATACAGGAGGCAGCTGACCCATGCTTCACTCTCACATTGATATTTCTATTGCTCCCTTCCTCTCTCTCAAAACAAACAAACAAAAAAACCCAATAAAAATATTTTAAAATGCTTAATTAGACCCAGTTTACCCTAAACTTAACATCCTTGTGAGCTCTCTTAGGTTTTTCTGATACCTTAGGACAAATCTTGTTAATAGATGAACATAATAAATAGAAAGCCCAGATGCTCACAAACACAGTTCAAAGCTACAGTGGTTTGATGCTGAGATGCTGAGTGTGACTCCTGGGGAAGGAGCTAAGTTGGGCTACCTTTGGTGGAAGCACCTGGCTTATTGCAGAACTGTTGAACGCTACTTTCTCTTTTCACCTTTTTTTGTAAAAGCAAAAATCATCTTCAAATTTCTTTCAGTTAGTGAAAACAGGTACTAATACAGGTCTTGGACAAAAGCAAAATAGCATTAATGTGAACCAAAAGTGGGGGATACCTGGCCCTGGAGGGTGGCTTAGTTTAGTTGGAGCATCAACCTGTTCACCAAAAGGTGGAGAGTTCGATTCTCTCTCTCTCTTCCCCCCCCCCCAACTCTCTCTTTCTCTCTCTCTCAAATCAATACATATCTTTGGGTGATGATTTTTTAAAAAGTAGGAGTTACCTGTATTCTCTAAGTTCCTGCTGTGAGTCAAGCCTAGTTTTGTGTAGAGGCAATTTTCCTACTTGTCATGGAGCTCACTTCTTATAACCACCAATCTGACAAAGAAAATCCATGTCACACTGGAAGTCTCTAGCTCAACGAACCAAAGTAGACGGTGGCTGAGGGAGGGGAAGGATAGACAATTTGTCCTTCTAGTCACCCCTTCAATGTAGAGAGGGAAAATAAATACCAAGAGACCAAAGAGCTTTCAAAGGGGTCTTGTGGATCTCAAAGTTCACCCAACATGTTGCAAAAAAACGGTTTCTAAAACATTGTAAACATTTTATAACATTCATATGATCACCTTGCCAGGTTGAAAATGGGGTGGATGTGTGGTCTGTCTGGTCCCTTGAATATAATTTGCCTGGTCAGCTTCTGGGCAAAGCACTTTCTGTCTGCACTGAAGTGTTCCAGGGGGTTTGGGAACACTCTGATACATTTCATCTGGAATATTTTTCACTTTTTCTTTCTGGCCATCCAATAGTGAAGAAAACTATTTCAATGTGGTCTTGATCCTCATGGTGCAAGAATCAAGGTAAAATAAAAGTCAAAGTTTATTACCTGCCATCGTTACCTGATGGCAGGTAATGAACATCCAGCTAATAGGGACTGACTATACATTTAAAAAAATTAAAAATTTTCCCTCCCCAGCCTACAACAAATACATTCTACAGATGAATCAAAGCAAGTCAAGGCTACCTGCAGGATGTCAGACTCTAAGGTCAGGGCTCAGGTCTCTCAGTCCAGGGTCAATCCCAGCCTCTCTGTAACCAGTTAGAGCTAACAGGGAGGAGGACCAAATGTCAGTCCTCCAACAGACGACTGCTGCCCCAGCTCCTAAGTAAGGCCCCCACCTGGACCCCGGGCCCCAAACAATTTCCTGGTGGAGCCTGGTAGAACCAGAGGGTATTCTTTAGTCCTAACCTGCAGAGTAGGTAAAAGCCACTGGCTTTTAGAGACTTCTAGATTTCTGAATTCCTGTTCTACATCTATTGTCCTTTGATCAGATTGAACATTTCCAAGTCTAGGCTAATACACATATTTTTTAACATTAATACTCATAACAAAATAGTCAAATCAGGACATAAAAATATTTATTCTAATTTTCTGACCGTTATTTGATAACAATTTAATATATTTGGCTTTATTTTCAACTGAAGTTTATCAGGATTTGGGTAAAGCTGCTTGAGAACCACCATGTAATTTTTCAATAAAATTCATAAAGCAGAACAGCAGAAATAAGCAACTATTAAGCTGATGGTAAAATTTATATAAAATATGAACAAATTAAAACATATGAAATATTTACATTATCTTATTCAGCAGCAACCCATACATGTTAAAATTTCCTTTTATTCTATTTTGTTCCAGAGCCCCTTTAAGCATTAATTCAAGTTAAATCTGAGAAAACAGGAAAAAGTAACTATATTAAGTACCTAAAAAGGCAAGCTCTCCTATAATGAAATCTAAATTTTAAAATGTCTTATAGGTCTACCATGTTTGACCATGAGAAAGCATTCTTGTAACCAAGTATATTAATCAATCATTTCAAAAAGAGAATAAAGACTTTGTTTTTAAAGAGAGAGGAAAGGAAAGCATGAGAAACACTGACCTCATGCCTCCTGCATGAGCCCCAACAGGGGTCCAACCTGCAACTCGAATATGAGCCCTAACTGGGAATCAAACCCATCACACCTTGGTGTACAAGATGATGCTCCAACCAACTGAGCTATACAAAGAAAGAAAAAAACTAAGTAAGAAGAAGAGAAAAATACTAGTGCCAGATCTAGAGGCCTACCTGCCTTTTCCCCAAAGGATGGGGACTCTCAAGTATGAAATTTGATGAGAAAACCTCTTTATTAGTGGGGGGGGCGCGCGACACACTAAACAAGGTCCACCTTTATTACCGAAGCAAAGATAGTACCGGGAGCAAATTCTAGCGATACTTGGTCCATCAATCAAAAACTGCTTAAGTCTGAGTTGTCTGGCAAATAGGTGAATGACAGCTATCCACAGAAAAGGGATAGACAATGCTTCTCTTTCTACTCTAGTGAAGGCATGCACTACAGATATGCTATGGAAAGTATAAAAAAAACTATATGACTCTATGGCATTATCTGCCACAATAACACTTATAACAACCCATCCTGAACACAAAACCAGGATAAAATTTGCCTTCCTGAAACATACATCTCTGTGTCCTTGGGCTCCAGCACATAATGAGTGCTTAATTAGTATTTGGAGAAGAAACCAAACAAATGAATACTCTAAGACAGTGGTTGGTAAACTCATTAGTCAACAGAGCCAAGTATCAACAGTACGACAATTAAAATTTCTTTGGAGAGCCAATTTTTTAAACTTAAACTTCTAACACCACTTCTTCAAAATAGACTCTCCCAGGCCGTGGTATTTTGTGGAAGAGCCACACTCAAGGGGCCAAAGAGCCGCATGTGGCTCACTAGCCACAGTGTGCCGACTACGGCTCTCTAAGAGACCATGTATCAGGCAGTACCTGGGAACAAAAACCCCTACACTGGCCCCAAGAACAGAGACAATAAAAGAACTTGGGGCCAGTTCTAAGGCAGGCACAAATGAGAGTCACTATTAGTTGGAGGGAAAATAGAAAAGTCAGGAGTAATAGTCTCCTTTCTATCTTCTCAGCATCCGCCATAAAGATTTTAGCTACTAGTTGGAATGAACAGTCATGGAGTGAACAAGCATGCAAGTGAACCACCAATGCTAAAAGGCTGAACATAATAATATGTCCGTGGAATTGGTTTTACAGGATGATGATAGCTTTGTGTCTCATTGACAGCATATACGAGAGGTCCTCTGTGCTATCTATATCCATTGGGCCAGCAAATCCTTGGCTTTGATATAAGGTCTTAGCCAAACCCCAACTGGTACACTAAAATACTGATTCATCAGCCTAAGTGGTCACCTCTGACTTGCAAACAGTCTCCTCTGCTGACCTCAGTGTGTGGGACAAATATTTTCATTTTCTACATGTGTCCATGATATGACAGCTATAAAATAAGAAAACAAGCTCTGAGCATCCAAAGAATAGGAAGATTCTCCCCACTAACCCAGAGACTATCTCTACTACTCACCTAACTCACTTAATCAAGTAAGGTAGTAAGCTTAGAAAAATCTATCTGTCAACTTGCAAACAAGAATGGAAAATTGCTTGAATCATTTACAATGTACCTGTGCTACTAACTATAACACAGATATTGAAGAATTTAGACCAGTGGTTCTCAACCTTTCTAATGCCTCAACCCTTTAATACAGTTCCTCATGCGGTGACCCCCCAACCATAGAATTATTTTTGTTGCTACCGTGTTTCCCCCAAAATAAAACATCCGCCGAAAATAAGACCTATTTTCAGGTTTCCTTCTAAGTGAAATATAAGGCATCCCCCAGAAAATAAGGCCCCCAGGCTCTGTCTCAGAATGAAAACTAATTTACCATAAACTGGTCGCCAGGGCCACCCCGACTGGCATCTAGCAACCAGTGACATTACACGGAGTCCTGACGTCACTGCTGCGTGCAGGTGGAATGGAGGTCGGAGTGAGTGGTGAGTGCGGGGCAGGAAAGAGGAGACTTTCACAGATGCGTGTAGAAGAACAGGAGGATTAGAGTGGACGGGACGCAGCGAAGGTGGTGAGTGCTGGTCTGTCTCTGGTGATACTACCTGATGCTCGCAGCGGCCTTTATGATGACTGAAGGTTCTCAGTCAGTGGCAGACCCTGCTCTAGCCCAGATCCAGGCCCCAGCAAGCCCAGTGACAGTCCCCAGGGGGTAAATGTCTGATAAAGGGGTAGGGGGGATGTCTGGTGAAGGTGTTCAGTGGCACAGGGGTGGGGGGAGGGGGATCACTTAAAATGACACAGGAGGATCAGAGGGGGCAATCAAAATGACACAGGAGGATCAGAGGGGACAATCAAAATGACACAGGAGGATCAAAAGGGGTTACTAAAATGGTAACCCCCCCTCTGATTCTCCTGTGCCATTTTGATTCCCCCCCTCTGATCCCCCGTGTCATTTTAAGTGATCCCCCCTCCCCCCACCTTGATACCCCAATTCCTTTTTTTCACCCTCAGAAATGAGCACAAAAAGAAAAAGCTACTCCGTGGAGTACAAGAAAGGAATCATGGAAGACTCTTGGGGCCAAAATCTTACTGCTTTCTGCAAAGAGAAGATGTTGAGTATTCAATTGGTCCAAAAATGGCGAGCAGAGTGTGGTAACCTCATTGAACAAGTGAACAAGGGAAATGCTAAAAAGCGCAAGGTGTGGCAACCATTATTTTCCGAGCTAGAAGACCTGATCTGTGAATGGGTTGTTGACAGGAGAGCAAAGGCTTTGGTTGTGAATAGTGCTCAAAATCAAGAATTTGCCCTTCAATGGCACCACAGTTTGACATAGCCCCCAAAGACTTCAAAGCATCACAACACTGGCTGGATAATTTCCTTCAGCTAAGTGAACTGTCTTTAAGAAGATCTACAACATTGTTTAGGTTGGAAGATACTCAAGTTATTAAGCGAGTGCTTGCATTCAAGTCCTTTTTGATGATGCTGACTTCTCTAAATACAATGTTTCCAACATGATTGCTACTGATGAAACTGCAGTGTTTATGGGCCAATAATCTCAAACAACAATTGAACAGCAGGGTGCCTCCTTAGTGTACACTCCCTCCACTGCTTACGAAAGTGCACGTGTTTCCTGTATTTTGGCAATTCATCTGGATGGCACTAAAATCCCACCTTTAATCATTTCTAAGGGCAAGAATGAAAAGATTGAACATGTTTTGGGCGTTTTTCTTCTTGAAACTGAAAAAGCCTGGGCCACACAAGCAGTTATAAGGAAGTGGGTCGATTTAATGCTGCCACTTGTTATGTGAGGGAGCCAAAGAGGTCTGCTAGTCTGGGATGCAGCCAGCATTCACCGGGCTAAAGACATGAAGACATTTCTTCACGAAAGAAAAATAGATCAGATAATGATTCCCACAGGAATGACGGCCTATCTCCAGACTCTTGATATTGCCATTCAAAGACAATTTGCGCATGGAAATTAATGACTTCATTGAAAATAGAATGGAGAGAAATCAGCATGGAAACTCTGTGAAACCTAAACTGCAAGAAGCTGTGACTTGGGTGAAGAATTCATGGGATAAAAAAAAAAAAGAATTCATGGGAGAAAATCACTGACAGTTGCATTGCAAATGCACTGCAAGCAGGCTACCTTGACAAGAAGTACTCATTTAAAGACAGTGCTATTGCTTAACATGAGAGATTTGGTCCACTGATTCTGAAAGAAATGGAGTCACAAGAAATTCACCAGGAAATTCAGGAATTGGATTGTTATGATGATGTTCCAGAAGATGATGACATGATTGTCATTGAATAAATGAGTAAATTCTTGCTTGATACTGTAGGATTCACAGTTTGTCTGGTTTGTGTTGACAACTACCGTACTACTGTACCGTATACAGGTAATAAATTTCCCTTATTTTCATTTAACAATAAATGTGTTTCATATTCTTCTTTATGGAAAAATAAGACATCCCCTGAAAATAAGACCTATCGCATCTCTGGGAGCAAAAATTAATATAAGATACTGTCTTATTTTCGAGGAAACAGGGTACTTCATAACTGCAATTTTACTACTGTTATGAATCGTAATGTAAATATCTGTTTTCCGATGGTCTTAGGTGACCATTCTACTGGTTCTCAGTTATGAAGTAACAACGAAAATAATTTTATGGTTGGGGGCCACCACAACATGAGGAACTGTATTAAAGGGTTGCAACATTAGAAAGGTTGAGAACCACTGGTTTAGACCAGAACATATCATCAAAATGGAAATTTCTGCTGACTAGGAAAGTCAGAAGTAACCGTCTCCTTTCTATTTTCTCAACGTCTGCCAGAGTAGGTTTCTACAATAGACATATGCCAGTAGGTGCATTTTGTTGCTCCTTTGTAGCAGAAGGGGACAGAGAAATGCTTTCTTCACAATTATGGCCACCATAGGGAGTAGCTCCTTTCTCATTATCAGCAACCCAAACATCCCTAGGATGAGGTGTGGGCCAGGCACTGTCTGGGAGGTCCACAATATATGTGTATTTGTGTGTGCAGGAGGGCAGGCTAGGTGGTATCACCTATACAAATTTTGTGTGATGTGCACTTTTGAGAAATAAGGTCCATTATTACATTTTTAAAGGGGTCCTAAGATCTCCTAAAGATTAAGAACACTTACCCCTGGAGAAAGACACCCCCCCTGCCCAACTCTTACATGTTCTCTCAAGATTTCACACATCCCTGTCACAAACAGGCCTTTTCCAGTAGATAGTTTCACATCCAAAGCCATCAACCACTCAATTAAACAACTACCCTCATAAATGCACTTTTCCCAATATTATCTCCAAACGTCTCTTGAGATGCACACTCACGAGAAGGATCAGATTATAACCATTTATGAACTAAAAGCCTGATAAGGACACACTGTGTAACCAGAGGAGAATATCTGGAACAGAATGATAGAGGATGAATAGGACCAGAGGAGGCCAGTCAGAAACATGCTTCCACTTTACAGTTTTACTTAAGAGTCGGCCGACCCTTCAGAAATGTTTTAAGAGGCAAGAAATGTTCAGCTTGATATGGTTTCAATGAGACCACTAAACACATTGTTTTGGTGTGTGTGGTTTTTTTAAAGCTGAATTCTTCAGTTTCCCTCACACCTTGATAGACACTTAAAACCACACCATCCAGCAGAGTGATCAAAGGAAGTACTGTGTGTTGGGTGTGTGTTGGGTGGGATGCTGGTCAAAAAAATACAAGAAACCAAACAAAATATGACCTTCAGCAATAAGCTTAGTAGAGACAATTGGAGAGGACAGAATTTTCAGCTGGAAGAGCTTCAAAGAGTATCTGGTTAAAACGTATCACTTCTCAGGCCCTGACCGGGTAGCTCAGTTGGTTACTAGAGTGTTGTCCTAATACAACAAGGCTGCGGGTTCCTGATACACCAGGGTTGTGGGTTTGATTTCTGGTCAGAGCACATACAAGAATCAACCAATGAATGCATGAATGGGAGGAACAGGTCTGTCTGTCTCCCCGACCACTCTTTCTAAAATCACTAAAAGTATGAAAACAACAAAAAATCCACATCTCTTCATGGATAAGGAAAGGGTGGTCCAGAAAGCTTAGGAACCTAGCAAAATCAGTTGTAAAACTTGCTATGAAGCTCTCCCTTCCCCAGTCCAGAGTCCTTGACCCTTGCCATGAGGCTTGAAGCAATCTGTGACTCCTCCAGACACATCCATACTTGCACACCCATGGCACCTGATACCACTGGACAGAGATAGGCTCTGTCCACAAAGATCAGGTATTAATGCCTGTTTTGAAAAAAAGAAAAAAAAGTTTTACTGGAACACGGACACAATAAGATTTCATCCAGACAGACAATAAGTGCTGTGTTTAAATGTGTATACTCTAGGGATATTCACCTGGTCCAAGGGTAGCTATGCCACTTGCTAAATGTGTGACTTGGGGGCAATTTACTTTAATCCCTCAATGCCTTCATTTTATCAGCTGTAAATTGGAGATAATAGCACTCTTTCTGAGGGTTGTGTGAAGATTAAACTTCACCTATGTAAAGCACCAAGAAGAGTTCACTGACATACAGTAAGTGCTATGGGAGTTAGGTAGTATGTTGGCTTTGGGAAGAATCACTTTATACTAAATATAATTTCTTTCAAAAGCATGATTAGGGTAGTCCTGGCCAGTGTGACTCATTTTTAGAGCATCGATCTGTGGGTCAAAGGGTTGCAAATTCAATTCCTGATCAAGGGAACATATCTGGGTTGCAGGTTCAATCCCCGGTCCTGGTCAGGTTGGGTGCAAGAGGTAAACCAATTGATGTGTCACTCTAACATCAATGTCTGTCTCTGTCTCTCTTTCACTCACTCTCACTCTCCCCCCCTTCTCTCCCTCTGTCTCCAAACCCCAACCCCTCACTTCCACTCTAAAAATCAATGGAAAAAATTAACAACAACAAAAAATACATTGGGTAATGAAATTAAATGAGCATTTCCAGAGGCCATGTGATGGTGGGGAGTGGCTCAAACAGGTAGGGTCAGGGGGAGAGGCCATCTGGAATTACTGGCATTTGATAATAGGACATATTCAGAACATGAAATGAATTTATAACAAAACAATCTTGTGCACTTACTAGTTGTAGAAATACTTTTAACAGACAATTATTTTCTAGATCATAAACATTTTCAACTATTTCACTCTACATTGTTTTTAAGCTTTAAAAACACTCACAATGGGGGAGAAACCAAGATGACAACATAGGTAAACACCTAAACTGCTGCCTCACACAACAATTTCAATCTACCACTAAAAGACAAAACGGACATCATCCAGAACCACAGGAAAGCTGGCTGAGTGGAAATTCTACAACTAGAAGGAAAGAAAAAAGCACACGGAGACTCAGAAGAGCTGCAAAAGGCTGAGATATGGAGACGTGCTCATGTGCGCACAGAGAGGACTGGAGGCTGGCTGAGTGTGCGGCTGGCTTTCTCAAGTGCACTGAACCCCATTTCCTGGCAAGACCCCGGGGACCCAGAATCATATGAGGGGAATCTGGACTGTCAAGAAAAAAGCACATGGAGACTCAGGGGAGCTGTGAAAGGCAGAGGTCCAGAGGTGCAAAACAAGTGTGAGCAGAGAGGACTGATTGCTAAGTGCACTGCTGGCTTTCTTAAGTGGGAGGAAGATGAAATGCCTACTGCGCTAACTCCAGTTCTGGGTAAGAACCTAGGAACCCAGACTCATACAGGGAGAAACTGGTACTGTCTGGCAGTGGGTGAAACTCGAGGGCAGCTTTCTCTCAGAGGTGCTTGCAGCCATTACTGTGGGACCACTTGAGACCCAGGGGCCTCAAAGGGCAGGACAGATGGGAAGCCAAGGCTGTCTGCTTTGCCCCGAGACTCTGCTCCATCCAAGCTGAGCACAGAGGCTTTTGCAAATTTGCAAGTCTTGTCTCATAAGGGTGTCTCCAGCACAGACGTTCTCCCAGCATAGACACAGCTAATTCTCACAGCCAATTGGCTTGTAGGTCAATTCCTCCCAGTGATACCAACAACAATCAAGGCTTAACTATAACAAGGCTGTACACACAGTCCAGAAAGGAATGTACCAAGCGTTTCCACCTTAGGTAACTGGGGAGGCTGAGCCACTGGGCCATATAGGAAACTTAGCATACAAAGCTACTCTACCAACTCAGGAAAGCATAAAAAATACAGAGACAAAGAAACAGATCACAAACAAAATAAATGGAGGAAAGCAAACAACTGGATATAGATTTCAAAACCACTGTTATAAGGTTTTTCAAGAATTTCCTAAAAAGGCCAATAAATTTAGCGAGACCCTCGAGGATATGAAAAAGGACCAACTCGAAATTAAACATATGCTAACTGAAATAAAAAATACTATACAGAGACCTAACAGCAGACTAGAGGACTGCAAGAATCAAGTCAAAGATGTGAAATACAAAGAAGCAAAAACCACACAATTGAAAAAGCAAAAAGCAAAAAGAATCCAAAAATTTGAAGATAGTGTAAGGAGCTTCTGGGACAACTTCAAGCGTTCCAACATCAGAATTATGGGGTGCCAGAAGAAGAGAGAGAGCAAGATATTGAAAACCTATTTGAAGAAATAATGACTGAAAACTTCCCCGACCTTGTGAAAGTAATAGACTTATAAGACCAGGAAGTGCACAGAACCCCAAATAAAAGGAATCAAAAGAGAACCACACCAAGACACATCATAATTAAAATGCCAAGGGCAAAAGACAAAGAGAGAATCTTACAAGCAGCAAGAGAAAAACAGTTAAAGTTACCTACAAGGGAGCACCCATACGACTGTCAGCTGATTTCTCAACAGAAACTATGGAGGCCAGGCGGGAGTGGCAAGAAATATTCAAAGTGATAAGTATCAAGAATCTACAACCAAGATTACCCTATCCAGGAAAGCTATCATTTAGAATTGAAGGTCAGATAAAGAGCTTCACAGATAAGAAAAAGCTAAAGGAGTTCATCAACACTAAACCAGTATTATATTAAATGCTGAAAGGTATTCTTTAAGAAGAAGAAGAAAAAGGTAAAGATAAAAATTATGAACAACAAATACATATCTATCAACAAGTGAATGCAGAAATCAAGTGAATTAAAAATCTGATGAAACAGAATAAACTGATGAATATAAAAGAATCAGGGTCATAGAAAGGGAATGGACTGATAATTCTCAGGGGGAAAGGGGTGTGGAGGGTGTGGGAAGAGACTGGACAAAAATCGTACACCTATGGATGAGGACACAGTGGGGGGAAGCAAGGGCAGAGGGTGGGATGGGAACTGGGTGGAGGGGAGCTATGGGGGGGAGTGGAAGAGGAACAATTGTAATAATCTGAACAATAAAGATTTGTTAAATTTTAAAAAATAAATTAATTAAAATAAGAAAAAAAACTCACAATGTTCATTTTAACAAAATATACTATAAGCAATAACAATATTATCAAAATACCCTAGCCTAATCTTTCTGGGTTGAAATTTAAATAAAAACCATAGAGGAATCAAACAAGAAAGGACGGTCCCACAAAAAGAAATTGATGTAACTCCCACATGACATGGCAACTAATGTTCCATTTGAGATGTGGGTTTGACTTAACTCAACAAGCTTATTAACTTGAAGTTTTTAGCATCTTTCTTCACACATTGGTATACATACAAAACCACAAATTCATATAAGTTGTATAAAAACAACACAATTTAGTACACCAAGAGCAAAATTTGCCAAATAAAAAGCAAGAAGTGTTCATTCTTTTCAATGACATAAAGAATCAGAGCTAACCCAGTGTACGGCCATATCATTCATAAAGCCAAAAGCATTTTCTCTTGGCAACCTACCATTGTTGGGGAAAAGCCAAGAAAAGCAGTTTTCATGGAAAGACACATGGCTGTATTCAGTTGTCTGCTATCACCCGCTTGCTCTTGGAATCTTTCCAATACCTCAACTTGGCAAATAAAGAATAAGTAGAAATACGAACAGACTGCAATGCCAAAGACATTGCCTGGCCACCAGAGTCACCTGGAATAAGAGAACTAGGCTGAAGATCCCAGGCACATGAGCATACCATCTCTCACTGAACTCAACTCTTACAATGATGCCAACTCTGAAAGAGTTCAGGAAAATACACAGCCCCGAAGTGTGAACATTTACCTTAGCATGATAAATCACAACTGGGAGATGGGTAAAATACTTAAGAAACTCTCATGGAATTTCACTTAAATGATATGTGACCAGAATATGACTTAGAAAATAGGATGGAAACTCCTAAAGGGAAGGTGACAGGACAGGGGAGCACTGTCAGGCTTCATTTGTATTCACCCAATTGCTCTAGAAACTTTCTGCAACAAAATTGGTTCCCTAACACTGTTGGCAAACTTCAGCAGTCACAACAGTTGGATACACCAGGTCCCCAGGGTACTGTCTGCATTAATCCACAAGCAAAAGCACAGGACCAAAGTCAGTATGGAAAATGTTTATAATCCTGGTTCTGCTACTAATCAGATGTGGCTGGGACAAATCTTTTGCCTTTTCTAAGTCTTAGTTCTACTCAGCTGTAAAACATGAAGTACTTAGATGATTACTAGGTATCTTTAAATTTCCTTCTAATCCTAAAATTCAATATAAAAAAAATCAATGCTTGAATCGCATGAGGTCTATACTTCTGGAAGGTCCAGCTATTTGCAGTGAGTAACAACTGAGGACTCAGATCTGCTCAAGTCAAGAGAGCCAGCCTCTGGAACTGGAGGACTTCACCGTGGCAATGCTCCCTCTGGGGAAGCTGTGGGGTGGCTAGGGGCCTGTCCAGAAGACTGAGGATTTTGGAGGGTACACAAAAATGCACAGTACCCAGGCCTCTACAGCTTTGCATCCTCCACACCATTTCCCAGAATATTTACATATATTACCACTAAGCCAAGGCAAAATAATTCAAGTTGATGGTGATACAACTTAAATTGATTACTTCTAATTCTTCCAACTCTTAATATCTTTTTAGGTAGAAAAAAGCAGCCTGTTGAGGATTGAGTACTCCTTTCATTTTTTATTTTTAACAGGTTTTTTCCCATAAATATATTTTTATTGATTTCAGAGAGGAAGAGGGGGAGAGAGAGATAGAAATATCAATGTTGAAAGAGAATCATTGATCAGCTGCCTCCTGAGGATTGAGCCTACAACCCAGGCATGTGCCCCTGACCAGAATCAAAGCTGGGACCCTTTAGTCCATAGGTTGACGCTCTATTCACTGAGCAAAACCAGCTAGGGCAATTGAGTACTCTTCAACTGATGCAAAGCCAAGGCAAGCCACAGTGGCCATGGAAAAAAGAAGAAAGACAAAAAGATGATAATAGGATGAGGGAAGAAAAAGAAAGAAACATGTTTGTAAAGATGAATTTTAACTTACACTGCAGCTCAGCTATAGTACAATGGAATAGAGATCTGAACTTTAAAAAGTAGTCACTCAATGAACTAAACCTTTACTCCAAACCCTCTGCAGGGAGAGCTAACCTGTTTCTTCCTCAAGGAATTACTATCCACTAGAAAAGTGATGAAACAGGGGAGGCAATGGAGGAACAAGGTAATGTCCATACAGGTAATGCAGGAATTCAGGGGAAGGAAAGGTAAAGATGGGACTGAACATACAAAAACGGCTTGAACAAAGAAAGCACACTGCATGGGAGAACATATTTGCCAATGTGTCACCGATAAAGGTTTAATCTCTAACATTACAGGGAACTCATACAACTTAACAAAAGGAAGTTAACCCAATCAAAAAATGGGAAATGAACCTAAATAGGTACTTTTCAAAAGAGGACAGAAGGAAGGCCAAGAAACATATGAAAACCTGCTCAAAATCACTAATTACCTAAGAGATGCAAATCAAAACGACAATGCAGTACCATCTCACACCTAACAGAATGGCAATTATCAACAAATCAACAAATGACAAGTGCTGGCAAGAATGTGGAGAAAAAGGAACCCTTGTGTACTGGTGGTGGGAATGCAGACTGGTGCAGCCACTGTGGAGAACAGTATGGAGTTTCCTCAAAAAACTAAAAACGGAACTCCCATTTGATCCAGTGATCCCACTTCTAGGAATATATCCCAAGAAACTAGAAACACCAATCAGAAAGGATATATGCATCCCTATGTTCATAGTGGCACAATTCACCATAGCTAAGATCTGGAAACAGCCTAAGTGCCCATCAGCAGATGAGTGGATTAAAAACCTGTGGTACATCTACACAAAGGAGCAGGAAAACTGGTACATGGTAGGTGTGAGGATACAAACTCAGGGTTTCCTGTGGCCTCCTACTAGCCAACCTCTTCTCTTGGGCCTCAAGAGGACCGAAAGGAATCAAGTAAGGTCCCACCCACCTTATTCTTATTACATGCCATACATCACAAACTATAAAACATACCCAAAGACATATTAGTATTTTAACATATGAACTCTATTTCTAACCAAAGACTGAGTTGTGTAAGGTCCTACCAAATATACTTGGTGCAGTATTGGTTATCCGTACTGGTGAGAAGATGGAACATAGATAAGACTTTGTGAACACCCAAAGCTACCTCAACACTCTATATATATTCTGCAGATCATTCCTAAAGATCAAGTTGTAAGCACCTAGAAAAGGAAAGAAAACAGTGGTGGTAATATTGAAATAGTTCTTTTAATATGAAAGTTATTCGTTACTAATAAGGGAAAATGTTCCTTGTACATTTTTAAAAAAATGATTCTCTCTCTCTCTCTCTCTCTCTCTCTCTCTCTCTCTCTCTCTCACACACACACACACACACACACACACACACACACACACACCACAAGGAAGAACCACCACCAAAATATTTAATAGAGTTATCACTCTATGGTGACTAATTTTTAAAATATTTTCTACATTTTTCAAATTCTCTATACAATGCATTATATTATCATAAGGAGAAAACATTATTTTTTAAAGTCATTCTTTATTCAAACATTCTGACTGTCTTTAATGACAAGATGACCCACTGGCTGCACAGCTGTATTTAAAATACTAATTTAAGCTGTCAGTGAATAAAACTAGGTAGATCAAACTGATTATGAGTGTTAGAGATTACTCCTGGGTGGTAATTTAAATCTAATTCACCCTGGTTATAACATGGCTATAAGTCATCACATTTTTACTCTAATGCATTATATATGTGATCAGGAAAAAAAAAATGAATGAGACTCAGCCACTCAGACATCTACCACCACTATTTGCAAAGTTGGCTGAAAGGAGGGAAACATGAAGCAAACATAGTCAACTGTAAATTGGGTTACAAAAAGGTGTATGTTTCTCCAACAGCTTATGTTTATTGACTTGGAAATTGCATGGCTGACTCTTGATACAATAAAGACTCCCTGTACTCTGGCTCACAGTTCAGGCAGTGAGGGATACCATTTCACCTGAATCCATCTGGTACCTAAGCTTTAGAGGGCAAAAGGCAAAAGGCAAGAGATCGGATAATGAGGGTTACCATGTGTTTAGCTTACAGATAACGAGGTGCATTTATAATTGGAAAGTACCTATGCAAGGACAGACCTTTACCAGCAAGGAGACACTACAGCAGCTCTCACATTTGCCCAACTCTCACTAAAGCCTACCTGTGAGCTAGCTTTCTCTCAGCTCTTAGCAATGATGCTCTCACCTAAGGGATAGTGGATGTGAGAAAGGCTGTGAAAATATGTACACTATCAACCATGAGGATAATATTTATTAAGTATCTTCCAGGAGGAAGATAACGTGTTTCCCCAAAAATAAGACATCCTCCGAAAATAAGACCTACTTACAGGTTTCCTTCTGAGTGAAATATAAGGCATCCCCCTGAAAATAAGGCCCCAGGCTCTGTCTCAGAAAGAAAATTAATTTACCGTAAGCTGGTCGCTAGGGCCGCCCCGATTAGCAATCAGTGATGTTATGCGGAGTCCTGACTCACTGCTGTGTGAATGGAGAGAAATCAGCGTGGAAACTTTGTGAAACCTAAACTGCAAGAAGCTGTGACTTGGGTGAAGAATTCATGGGAGAAAATCACTGACAGTTGCATTGCAAATGTACTGCGAGCAGGCTACCTTGATAAGAAGTACTCATTTCAAGACAGTGCTATTGCTAAACATGAGAGATTTGGTCCACTGATTCTGAAAGAAATGGAGTCACAAGAAATTCACCAGGAAATTCAGGAATTGGATTGTTATGATGGTGTTCCAGAAGATGATGACATGATTGTCATCGAATAAATGAGTAAATTCTTGATACTGTAGGATTCACAGTTTGTCTGGTTTGTGTTGACAACTACCATACTACCGTACTGTATACAGGTAATAAATTTCCTTTATTTTCATTTAACAATAAATGTGTACCATAGTCTTCTTCATGGAAAAATAAGACATCCCCTGAAAATAAGACCTAGCGCATCTTTGGGAGCAAAAATTAATATAAGACACTGTCTTATTTTCGGGGAAACAGGATACTAAGGTGGAGGTACATTGCATGCAGGATCACATCCTCCCAAGGTCAAGGTAAGAGACACATGCTACAAAGAAAAGAGATGTGCACTGTCAGCAGGTGGCACTGATACCAGACGCTAAATGTAGTCTGAAAAGGGAGACAGGGGTCCTGGCCCAGAGGACAAATAAATGGCTCAAGAGGTCAAATCTCAACTGGGCTTGAAAAGCAGGTTAAACACTAACAGTAATATTGACCATGGTGGCCACTTCTGCATCCTCTCCATGAATGAGAACACAGTAAGACACCTCAGGAAGGAGCCTGAATATTCACTAGGCCCAGAGAAGTTATTCTTGCAGTTTTTGGTTTTTTTAAAAAAGTTTTTTGTTGTTGTTAATCCTCACCTGAGGATATTTTTTCCATTGCTCTTCAGAGAGGAGGGGAGAGAGGGAAGGGAGAGAACGAAACATCAATGTGCAACCAGTGTCCTCTAACACACTCATCATCTGGGAGCAAACCTGCAACCCAGTTGTGTGCCCTTGACTGGGAATCAAACCCGAGGTCCTTCAGTGCGCAGGCCAATACTCTAACCATGGAGCTACACTGGCCTGTTCTTGCAGTTTTAAAGTCTATCTCTACTCAAATATCTACAACAATAGGACTTGTTGGCCAGACATCTGTCTGGGAGTTAATTGATAACTCTAAGTTATTAATTAAAATGAACATCAGGACTGGAGAGCTCAAAATAAGCTGGTTATTAATACTGCTGATCACTCATAAAAAGTAAGCACTGTCTCAGAAGAGCATCATTCACAACATCAACAGACAAGAAAGAAAGCTTCTATGATCTCTCCAATCAGATCCTGACAGATTTGACCTAAGAGTCACAGCCTCCAGTCTTCTGGGCGCTCCCATCACTGCACATCTTTCTTTAATGAACCTACATGTAGCAGCAGCAGCAGCAGCAGCAGCACACCTACACGTAGCCACACCCTGACAACTATGAGAGTACAATCGCCAAGCGGCCCAGCACCTCCTATTTGACAGTAAATCTCCAAGCACAATAAGCAAGGTTTTTAAGGGAGAAAACATGTTCTGTACCCTCCCCTTGGTCTATCCCTTATCTCTATGCACCAGTGCCCCCCTATCTCACCCCATTCCCCTATCAGAACGGCCGCTCACCACTGAGATCATATACCCTGAAAGCCTGCACACAGGGCTGCTTGGACTTCCTGTGCCTGACTGAAATGGAATAACACATAGGAAAACACTTTGAAAACCACAAAGCTCTGTGCAATCTTGAAGTGGCTTTGAAATCTCTTTCCAAAAATAGAGCATAGAAAACTTCTACCATTGGACAGGAGTCTCTAAAGTGAAAGATTTTGCCATAGCTGGTTTGTCTCAGTGGATAGAGTGCCAGCTTGTGAACAGAAGAGTCCACAGTTCGATTCCTGTCAAGGGCACATGGCCAGGTTGCGGGCTCCATCTTCACGGAGTGGTGGGGGGGTGGTGGTGATCGGTGCAGGAAGCAGCCAATCAATGATTCTCTCTCATCATTGATATTTCTATCTCTCTCCCTCCTGACTTCCTTCCTGAAATAAAAATATATTTAAAATAAGGTGAAATATTTTCTACATTACTGAAAAAAGACAGGCATGCATACCAACTTTAACAATTTACTAAGAAGATATTTGAAGCTGGCACATACCCACGTTGTAGGCTCCATCCCCAATATCCCTATATTGGGGATACTGGAAGCAGCTATCAGTGATTCACTCCCATCACTGCCTAGTGACCTGGTGCATGAAATTCATGCATGGGTAGGGACTTTGGGCTTGGTCAGTGATCAGGGCTGATTTGTAGGGCCACTGGCAGGGTGATCAGGAGGCCCCTGCTGCCACTGGCCTTGGCTGGCCTGGCACTGCCTGCCGCCCCCCCGCCACCCCCACCCCCCAACGGTCACCTCCTTCTGCGGGGCAGCTCCTATGTTGAACATCTGCCCCCTGGTGGTCAGTGCGCGTCATAGCAAACAGTCATTCTGCCATTACGTCTATTTGCATATTAGGCTTTTAGTATACAGGATGTTTCTCTCTTTCCCCCTCTTCCTTCCTCTCTGAAAACAATTTTATATATATAAATACACACACACACACACACACACACACACACACCCCTCACATTTAAAGAAGTTCTACTTATGCTGGCTTCCTGCATGTGAGGTAAACACACATTTTCATTAGCCAGAGGACTTTTTTTGTTGTTGTTAATCCTCACCCCACAATAGGTTTTTCATTGGGTCCATGCTCTAACCACTGAGAAAACTGGCTAGCACAAGAGTGGACTTCTTTATGGGTCCTGCAAACTGGCTTGCCTGAATTACTATTTAAATTGAGAGCCCCAGCCCAATCAGTCTACAGAAATGGTTCAACACTACACATGGGTATGTTTCTAGAAAGGTGTAAGTAGTAAATCTTTTCATATGACAAAAAATACTACTGGGATATTAGACTATCCAAGTTATCTATCTATTCTATAAATTTTGTTGATGGGGTAAAACTTATCCATACACATAAAATTAGGTATATGTACTTCCTCACCATATTTTGAAGCTTTGCTATACTACAAACAAAATGGTGCAGTAGAAAAATTAGACTATGAAGTCAGACACGAATGGGTTGTAACTTAGAGCCTGCTACTTTCTAAAAGGTGTCATCTTGATTAATTTCCTGGGAGGCAGGAAAGTGGTTCTTATTATTTTATTCCATGTGAAAAACAGATATGACACCTGACTCACAAGATTATTAAACATGAGATGAAGTGAAATCATGTTGCAAAGCACTCAGCACAGTGGCCAAAACAACCAGAGAAATGCCACTCGTTGCCTGCTCTACTCTTACTATAACTCAGAAGGAGTAAATACAGTTATCATTGTTTGTTACAGGATCATACTGAAATTTTATATTATAGTCATTATTTAATTGTGAAAATGCCAAAATTATTTCATGGGAATCAACATAAAAACCTTAAATGTTTTAACTTGGGTGACAGATGGACAGAAAATTACTATTTACATTAAGTGTAAATCTTTCCAATATACTGCAGGAACATTTTGTAGAAGTCGATCCTTGAAGTCATGCTTTGGACCTATTTACATAAAGAATGTTAAGTTTAGCACTTCCCAACTTTATACACTGAACAATGAAGGAAGTAAGAGAGAGAACTTTTAAAGTGTGACATATCCACTAACCATTATGTACCCTCATCTAAGCTCACACCAACAAGACAGACAGATCTCCCAGAACAGCTGTCGCCAACCTTTCCGACCTCACGGAGCACCGGTTGGAGACCGCTGCCCCAAAGCCACAGCACCAGCTACTCACAGAGCTGGTTAGAAAAGCCCACACATCGCCCCACCCCCAAGACCTCCTAAATCAGAATTTGCATCTTAACATGATCACCAGGTGAGTTGTTCAAGTTTAGGAACCACTGCCCTAATCTATGCTAAAGTCTGAGAGACAGGTTAATGACTGAGTTACAAATTGGTTCCTAAAATGTTTGTACTGATGGAAAAGCACCAAATACAAACAGCAGAAACTTCAGATAGACAGACCCTGGGTTGTAAATACTGGGCAGCCATCTCCTACCTGTGATCCTATCTAAAATATTTTATTTCTGAGCAAGACACTTGCACTTATGGGGTGACTTTAAAGTTTAGGTACAATGTTTCCAAATTTCCTCCTAATCTGGTCTGTCACCTTGGCTTACATGCACGGGGGGGCCTGTCCCTTTAGCCCATCTCTGAAGCTGGCTGGCCTGGGGGTCAGGCTCTGAGCTTCAGACTCCCCTCCCCCTCCTCCTGGAAATTCTATCTGTTCAGATCAGGCAAGTTTCTCAATTAAGAAACCACAGGCAAGAAATAACAAAATGCAAAGATCTACAGGCAACAGAGAGGAAGCCCAGGGAAGAGTTTGAGAACAGGCTTAAAGGAACGTATCTGTGGTCAGCTACTATTAAGGAATTGTGCATTAAACAGATTTCAGAGTGTGGCACAGTGACGGAGACATAGACCAGTCAAAGGTTCAAGATCTTCCTGACATCCCAGGAATTCAACTAAGACCCCAAAAGGCCATGTCTAAGAAAAAGGCTCCTCAAGACCTGCCTTAAGAAAGTTTAAAAACAAGTCTTAAAAGGATCAAACTGATCTGTGAGTCAAATGCTTGTTAAAATACAAACCCAAAACTCTGTACAGGGAGACAAACAAATTTCATATTCAACAACATATCCACAATGTTCACTACACAGTAAAAAATTACTGAATGTGGCAAAAGACAGAAAAATGTGACCCATAACCAGGATTATATATTTAAACATACAACCACAAATGAAACAAACTGAGATAACAGAGATGTTAGAATTATCTATCATTCAATAGAAGGTCAGGAAAGAAACAAAACACAGAAGGGGCAAACATAAAACAAATAGCGAGATGGGAGCTCTAAATCCAACTATATCAACATTCAATGTAAATAAATAAAAAGACTAAGATTGTATCATCAAGGGATCACTTGCTAAAGAACATGACTGTCTAATCACTATACAACATACCTGAAGTGAATACAAATTTTGAATGTAAACTGTAATTGAGAAATAGAGAGTAAAAAAGACTAAAATTGTACCAAGTTCCAACTAAATGCTCTTTATCAGAGAGACACAGAAAAGAGGGTAAAAAAGATGTATTTGCAAATAACCATAAAAAAGTAGAAGTGGCGAGGTTAATGAGACAAAGTAAATTTTAAGACAAAGAATATTAACAAAAATAAAAAGGAACTTTTAAAATGAAAAAGGCTCAATTCATCAGGAAGACTTAATAATCCAAAATGTATGTTCACCTAATCTAAGGGCTTCAAAATACATGAAATAGTCAGATTTCATCCTGATTAAAGGAAAAATCAACAAATCTATAATTATAGTTGAATATTTTAATACTCTTCTCTCAGTAACTGATAAGAGACCAAAAAAAAAAAAATATGGACATACTGATTTGAACACAACCAACCAACTTTGACATTTACAAAAATGCTACCCCCTATAACTGTAGAATGCACATTCTTTTTGAGAATATGTAGAACATTCATCAAGACAGACCATATGCTGGGCCATAAAACAAGTCTTAAAGGACAAAAATCATACAGAATATATGTTTTTTGATCACAATGAAATTAGAAATCTAAAATAAAATAATATTTGCAAAATTCCCAGATATCTGAAAATTAAGCAACACACTTCTACATAAAAACATGAACAAATCATAACACATAAAAACATTTTGAATTAAGTAATAAAATAAAAACATATCAAAACTTATGGGATGCAGTATAGAGCAAAATTTAGGGTGAAAGTGATTGCTCAAATGTTAACACTGGGAAAGTCTAAAATCAATGATCTAAGGCTACCCCCAAGCAGCTAGAAAAAGCAAAGAAAACCCAAAGTAAATAAAATAAAAAACATAATAGATAATATAGAACACAAGAAAAAATTGGCAAATCAATAAATGGTTGTTTGAAAATATCAATAAAGTTGACAAAGCCCTACCTATGTTGATCAGGGAAAAACAAGAGAGATAAACACAAATCAGACTAAAAGAGGGAACACTACATTATTAGATTCTACAGGCATAAAAAAGAAATTAGGGACTATTGTATTATGAACATCTTTTTGCCAGATAAATTCGAGAACTTAGAAGAAGAAATAGATTAATTTCTTAAAAAACATAAATTACCAAAGTTAACATAAAGATTAAATTATTTAAATTGCCTATAAGTATTAAACAAATTGAATCATAATTAAAACCTTCCCACAAGGAAAATTCCAGACCCTGGGGGTTTCACTAGTGAATTTTATTGAAATTTAAGGCATAATACTGACCTTAGACAAACTCAGAAAAGAAGGTAAGAAGGAATAATTCCCAAATAATTTTTATGATGCCAGTATATTCTTGATTCTAAAACTAAATGACATTGCAAAAAAAGAAAATACAGACCCAAATCCCTCATGAATACAGATGAATACATCATGAACAATATTTTAATAAATCAAATCAGTAACACATAAAAAGGGTAATCCATTACAATCAAGGTTAACCCAAAGATGTAAGATTGATTCAACATTCAGAAAGATGCCTTCCACATTAAAGAGTAAAGAAAATCCCTAAGATCATCTCAATAGATGCAGAAAAAGTATTTGACAAAATTCAGCAATCATTTATAATCCAAAGATTCAGTAAACTAGGAACAGTAGGAGCCTTAATCAATCTGATGACGTATGTCTTTAAAATCCTACAACTAACACCGTACTTAATAATAAGCAACTGAATGATTTCTTCCACAGATCAAGAATAAGATAAGGAATGCATGCGCACATTACCTTTATTAAATATTGTACTGGAGGTCTCAGGCAAGAGCAGTAAATCCAGAAAAAGAAAAGGCATGCAGGTTAGAAAGGAAGAAGTAAAACTGACTCTATTCAAAGAGGACATGACGTGCCCTGGCGGGGTGGCTCAGTTGTTTGGAGCATTATCGCATACACCAAAAGGTGGCAGGTTCTATTCCTCTCAGGGCACATACCCTGTTATATGTTACTAGAGGCCTGGTGCATGAATTCATGGTGCATGAATTGCTGGGCCAATTGGGGCTGTGGGAGGTTGGGTAGAGGGAGGGACAGATGAAGGTTGGTTATAGGAGCACACTAACCACCAGGGGGGTAGTTCCTGCATTAAGCGTTGGCCCCCTGGTGGTCAGTGCACATCATAGCGACTGGTTATTTGATCATTCAGTCGCTTAGGCTTTTATATGTGTAGATACCATCAAATACAAAAATATTTTAAACTAAATATTGCAGGTTCAGTCCCCTGTAGGGGCACATACAGGAGGCAACTAATCAATGCTTCTCTCTCACATAGATGTGTCTCTCTCCCCAATCCCCCCAAATCAGTAAAAATACAAAAAAACAAAACAAAACAAAAAAAAAGCACCATAAAAAAACAAAATGACCTAGAAAATTCTAAGGTATAAGCACCTTATTTTAATGCTTATTATAATGAAGCTAAAGAAATGGCCAAATAGATCAATGGAATAAACTAGAAGAAGAATGATAAACTTTTTTTCTATTAAAGACCAGTTAGTAAATATTTTAGTTTTAGCAGACAACCTATGTTTTCCATTCCTTATTATTTTCTTTCTTTCTTCTTTTTTTTTTTTTTAATCAACCCTTTAAAACTATAAAAACTGCCCTGGCCAAATAGCTCAGTTGGTTGGAGCATTATCCCGATATGCCAACATTACTGGTTCAATCCCCAGATAGCGCACATACAAGAATCAACCAATGAATATATTATTAAGTGGAATAACAAATCTATGTCTTTCTTCCTCCCTTTCTAAAAATCAATATAAAAAAGAAAGAAAACTATTCTTAGGTTATGGGCTATAAAAAACAGTCAACAAACCAGATCTGGTCCATGGGCTACATAGCTTACTAATTTCCAGACTAGAGTCCAAAAACAGACCTCTCTCATCTGGAGCAGTCAATTCCACTCATAGTTATTTATCCAAGAGAAATGAAAATTGATATGTGCCAAAACCGGTTTGGCTCAGTGGATAGAGCGTTGGCCTGCGGACTAGAAGGTCCCGGGTTCGATTCCGGTCAAGGGCATGTACCTTGGTTGCGGGCATATCCCCAGTAGGGGGTGTGCAGGAGGCAGCTGATCGATGATTCTGTCTCATCGATGTTTCTAACTCTCTATCCCTCTCTCTTCCTCTCTGTGAAAAATCAATAAAATATATTTAAAAAAAGAAAAGAAAAGAAAATTGTTATGTCCACACAAAGCCTTGTACAAAATGTTCACAGAAACTTTATTCTAATATCCCAAACTGGAAACCACTACAATGTCCATGAATAGGAGATTGGATAAACAAATCATGGTATTTACACAATGAAATACTATTTAGCAATAAAAAGAACTAATGTCCTGGCCAGGTTGGAGTATCGTCCTGTACACCAAAAGGTTACGGGTTTGATTCCTGGTCAGGGCACATACCAAGGTTGTGGGTTCGAACCCTAGTAGGGGCACATACAGGAGGCAACCAATCAATTCTCTCTTTCTCTCAAATAAATAAAAATATATCCTGAGGTGAGGATTTTTAAAACACCAAAAAAATTACTGATTCAAGCAACAACATGGATGAAATTCAAAAACATGCAATATGCAAAAGCAGCCTTGCACAAAAAAGTATATACTATATGATTCCATTTATATATAAAGTTTGAGAATGGGTAAAACTCATCCATGGTGAAAGAAATCAACACTGATTATGGCAGTGGGGGTAGAAGAGACAGAAAAAGAGAGAAATTTAATAAAAGAATTTTCCAGAATAATGTATCTTGATAGGGTTGTGGGTTATAGGGGCATGAATTTGATAAATGCATCGAACTGTAACATTTAAGATCTGTACATCTCTATGTAATGTATATCCCCAGTAATAAGATTAAAACAGCAAAATATTTTTAAAGCAATACATGTAGGTCTTTAACTCCAGATCCTAAATTATCAACCTTTATTTGGAAAGGAACAGGGTGACTGGTTTCTTACAAGTAATACTCTTCAAACTAGTTACCAGGAGTTTATTAAATCAAAGTATTCAATGCTGCTATTATGCAAAACACTCATTCAGTTTGTTACAGAAAATAATCACTTATAAAGAAGTAGGGAAAAAGAAACATGACTCCGACTTTGACTTTACAACGAGATAATTATACATAAAAGACTGGTAGAGGAAACATTGAAAAGTTAACACTGAATTAGATGATAGAATTATGGGCAATAATTCTCTAGACTTGCAAATTTTGTACAATAAGCATAAAATATTTTTATTAGAAAATATTAACTGAAAACATTAGAAAGAGGTCTCATCACTCCAAATATTTCATTGTTTTCTCAAACCCTTTATGTAAGAAAGCACCTAGCAAACTAACCAAACTTTTCTAAAAGTTTTTGGTAAACCATACACGATGCTAAGAACTTTACAGATTTCTCCCTCAGACTCAGTAGTTGTCAGTGGGAGATTCTTGCCTCCATCCCCTCGCTTTCTCCAGACCAATGGAGCCCTACAAGTCTCAGATATTTGTGAGTGAATCTCCATCTAAGTTGGCCAGGCTGGTGTCCAAATCAGCAATGCCTGAAATATAGCATCCAGTCTGATGGCCAGATGTTAAGTGACAAGACCATTAGGGGAGGAGATGACTCCTTTAACACCTTCTCTAGTGAGGTAGGCACTACCAAGCCTGTTCCCAGGGCAGGATTTGTAGAACTGGAACCAATCCATGGCCATTGATAAAGTCGCACTAATACCTATTGCCAGTTCTTCCACTCTGAGCAGCTCAAGACAAGGAAGATGCTGCCAATAACTATAACTGTGGATACAACACCATTGGCAAGAAGATCACTGACCTTGTCTTGGACTAACTTTGGAAACTGGCTTATCAGTGCACAGGTCTTCAGTGCTTTCTGGTTTTCCAGTTTTAGTGAGGGAACTGGTTCTGGATTCACCTCCCTACTAATGGAACAGCTCTCTGTTGATTATGGCAAGAAGGTCAATCGGGAGTTCATCTGCCCATCCTCTCCAGTTTCTACAATCCTAACATCCTCACTACCCACATCACCCTGGAGCACTCTGATTATACCTTCATGGTTGACAATGAAGCCACCTACAATATTTGTCATAAAAACCTCAATACTGAGCACCCAAACTATACTAATCTTAATTGCCTTATTAGGCAAATTTTGTCCTCCATCACTGCTTCCCTCAGGTTTGACAAAGCCCTAAATATTATTCTGACTGAATTCCAGACCAACCTGATATATTATCCTCACATCCCTTTCTCTGTGGCCACAATATGCCACTGTCATCTCAGCTAAGAAAGCCTACAAGGGACAGCTTACTAGTAGCAGAGATCATGTGTGTGTGTGTGTGTGTGTGTGTGTGTGTGTGTGTGTGTGTGTGAGTATATTTTTATTGATTTCAGAGAGAAACGGAGAGGGAGAGAGAGAAACATCAATGATGAGAGAGAAACACTGATTGGCTGTCCCTTGCATGTCCCCTACTGGGGATCGAGCCCGCAACCTGGGTATGTGCTCTTGACCAGAATCAAACCCAGAACCCTTCAGTCTGCAGGCTGATGCTCTATCCACTGAGCCAAACCAGCAAGGGCACAATGTGTGTTTTGAGCCAGCCAACCAGATGGTGCAATGTGATCCTCGCCACGGTAAATACATAGCTTGCTTCCCATGGTGATGTGGTTCCCAAATATGTCAATACTACCATTTCCACCATCAAGACCAAGCATATCATTCAGTTTGTGGACTGGTACCCACTGCCTTCAATCTGTGGTACCTGGTGGAGACCTAGCCTGGGTACAGTGAGCTATGTGCATGCTGACTAACACGACAGCTGTTGCTAAGGCCTGGGCTCATCTGGACCACCAGTTCGTCCTAATAAAGGTCAAGTGTGCCTTTGTTCATTGGTATGTGGGTAAGGTCATGGAGGAAGGAGACACTTGAGGACATGGATGCCCTTGAGAAGGATTTTAAGGAAGTTAGCAGATAGTGGTGGGTAGAGGAGAGTAAAGAGTATTAACCTGTCTGCTACAACGTTACACTCCAGTATCTTGGGACTGTCTTATTTCTGTTGTTCTGTGAAGTTGTTCATTGTGTGTCCCAAAGTTGTTAATGAAAGTATTGTTTTTACTTAAAACACACACACACACACACACACACACACACACACACACGCCCGCACACGTGCCTTTATACACTATCTCATTTAATCAACACAATTCTATGAGAAAGATATTATTATTATCCCCTTTTAATCTACATAATTCTCATTGGTAGGCACTCTATCATCCTCATTTAAAAGAGAAAAAAAACACACCCAAGACCTAGAATGGTTATGTAATCTTCCCAGGGATAAGAATTAGTGGAGCCTGGATTTGAACCAAGGCAACTTACTTCAGAGCCAAAGCTCCGTTTTTAAGTACTTACCTGTACTGCATCTGGGAAAGGCAGGATCTTCTGCTGCTACAACTACTATTACTACTACTGACAACACCCAGTTAAATATTATCTCATTATATCTCATATAATTTCACTAACTAAAAGTTTTTAAAATGAAACAAATTCATAGATAATTATCATGTGACATTAGGTACACCGTGAATCACATATTCTAAAAGACAACTATGATCACCTTTCATTAATGTCACAGTAATAAGCTGGTACAAGGCTGTTTAATATTTCTACCAAAAACCTGTGGCTACAGGAGACATATAAATTTCACAGCACACTGTAGTAATTCAAAGCATTCAGTCTTTTCATTCTATAGACAAACCCATTTATTTCCACTGTGACCTTTTTAAAAGTCCAAATTAAGATTTATTTACCGTATTTGCTGGCGTATAAGACGACTTGGCGTATAAGACGACCCCCTAACATTTCCACTCAAAATACAGAGTTTGTTATATACTCGCCGTATAAGACTACCCCCCACTTGGAGGCATATTTTTCAGGGCCAAAAAATCGTCTTATACGCCGGCAAATATGGTAATATAACATTCCCTTGTTTTCTTTGCATTAGTTTAAGAATCAGATAATATATTAATGAAAAAGAGAAAAGCATTAGACAAATGTACAGTATGTTTCTTTGTTATTAAATATTAAAAATGTCCAATTATCATTCCAAAATAGAGAAAGTAAATGAGTCATTCATTCTTTTAATAACTGACATGGCACTACTAATTCTTTACTGACTATATTCTGGCTAATCCATTCTGTCAGCATACAGGTTTACGGAGCATGGTCCATGACCATCACAACTAGGGTCACCTGGTATCTGGCAAGAAATACAAATTCTCAGGACATAGCCCAAATCTGCTGAATCAGCAACTCTGAGGAGGGAGCCAGAATTCTGAGTTAACAAGCCTGCAGTGATTCTCTGGACACTCAAATATGAGAACTACTGCTTTATTTTTCCTGACCAAAGTGTTAGTTGACTGGGTCCAAAGTGTCTGGATCTAAATGAAAACCTTAAAACACACACACATTTACCTGTTAGGGAAAGCTCCAAGCAAAAGCAAGCTCTTTGTTTTCTGACCACTTTCTAAAACAGAAAGTTTCAAAAACCTTATCACAAAATAAGTACTAATCTAACCCTCTGTAAAGAAGGCTTACCGTACAAACTATTTTGGTCCCTTTTCAGATTTTTATTTGTAAGAAAGGACTAAAAGCATTTCCAAGGCTGCAAAAGCACATTTTTATCAACCTTAGAAAGATTCTGAACTCGTTGGCCAGATATCACACATCATCTTCTACCTACCAGTTTTTGCTTCCCTCTTCCACCTTCTCTGTGAGGAGTAATACTTATCAACACCTGTACCCATGAGAATAATTAGATTGTTTGTATGGATAGTAAATCCCACTTAAATGTATCTTTTTTGCTTTCTTTCTGCCCGGCTGGTATAGCTCAGAGGTTGAGTGTTGACCTATGAACCAGGAGGTCATGGTTCGATTCCCGGTCAGGACACATGCCAAGGTTGCATGGTCTCCAGTGTGAATATGCAGGAGGCAGCTGATCAGTGATCCTCTCTCATTATCGATGTTTCCATCTCTTTCTCCATCTCCCTTCCTCTTTAAAATAAATTTAAAAAATAAAAATAACAAATATATATGTGTGTGTTATTTTCAGTAGAATGTTACCAAAAAGTATAAAACCTATCAGATTTTGCTACTGCTGAAAGAGAAATAATTCTGTTTAATATTTTAAGAGTCACACAAAATTAGGAATGAGCAAGGGGAAATTATCAAACATCCAGAAAGTCTGAAAGAGAACCTTAGCCAAACTGTGAGAGCCAATTCTGGTTCTGCCACTTACTGGCTGTGTGATCATGGAAAGGTTAACACTTCCTCCATTCTGTGTGCTTCCATTTCTTAACCTGCAACATGGGAATAGTAGTACATAGTACCCATTTTATATTTTTAATGAGTACAAGAGTTAAATATTCTTAGCTTTCCTTTAAAAGTAAATTTAGACTTTTCTAAAAGAAATGTCCTTTATGCCCAAAGGACATAAAGTCCAAAAGGTCAATATTTACAGAAAATAGCAAGAGTATTATCAAAGATCTTAAGTTGTTCCCTAGGAAATAAAACTTCAAACCTATATAGTTGGATAGGTGAAGTCTCTCAATTTTTCAAGGAAAAGATCATTGAAATGCAAAAACATTCCAGAGCACAGATATGAAAGGCTTCCAAACTCTTTTTGAACAAGTTAACATAACACTGACAACACATCAGACAACACACAAGAAAGCACTATGGATCAACCTCATTATTGGTATTCGAGAAACAAAGCTTCTAAATGAAAAGCTAGCAAATAAAATTCAGCACTACACTAAACTTTCAATTTCACAAGCAGAGATGGTTTAATTTGATGCTAGGAAATCTACTGAGATAATCTGCCACATAAATAAAACAAAGGAGAAAAGTCACAGGGTAATCACCACAGATGTCAACGAAAGGGAATTTGATAAAATTCATCTTATTAATGAACAATAGATTATTCCCCAATTTTAAATGACTGCAAACCAAACCTCACATTATCTATCTATACAGTAATAATAAAAGCTTAATATGCTAATTAGACTGGACAGCCGAATGGCCTTCTGGACAACCTTCCAGATGAAGCTGCCGCAGTGGAGGCAGAGGCAGCTGCCACGGTGGGTGGGGACTGAGGCAGCAGAGGTAAGGAGTGATCAGGCAGGCAGGCAGGTGAGCAGTTAGGAGCCAGAGATCCCAGATTTCGAGAGGGAGGTCCAGCCAAGGGGTCCCAGATTTCAAGAGAGTGCAGGCTGGGTTGAGGGGATCCCCCCCAAATTGTGCACGCATTTTGTGCACCAGGCCTCTAGTACTTAATAATAAAACACTAGATATACATCTCTATTTAAGTCAGACCCAAAACAGGGATGCCCAAAAGAGCATAAATACTGGTAGAAATACTGGCAAGGAGAAAATAAAATCTACACTAATAAAAGGTTAATATGCTAATTAGACCAGGAGACTTTCTGGGAGACCTTCTGGACAAAGCCATGGTGGTGGGGCTAAGGCAGGTTAGGGGCAATCAGGCCAGCAAGGTGGTGTGTGTGTGTGTGTGTGTGTGTGTGTGTGTGTGTGTGAAAGTTGGGGTGAGTAGGCTGGCAGAGGGGCAGTTGGGGGAATGCAGGCTCGGGGGGGATGGGGAGGAGAGGAAGCAGTTGGGATGAGCAGACCAGCTTGGGGGGCAGTTGGTGGCAATCAGGCCGGCAGACAGAGTGGTTAGGAACGATCAGGCAGGTGAGCAGTTAGGAGCCATCGGTCCCAGATTGCAAGAAGGATGTCGAACTGCCAGTTTAGGCTTGATTCCACAGGTGTCCCAGGTTGGAGAGGGTGCAGGCCAGGCTGAGGGACACCCCCGTACACAAATTTCATGCACCAGGCCACTAATCATCAATAATGCAAAAAGATGGCTATCTACTAGGAAAACCTAAAACAATCACTTGAAAAAGTATTAGAATAAGAGAATTCCATGAAGTGAACAAATTACCAAAGTAACATATATTCAAGTAACATATATACAGCAATGTCTTTTCTATATTAAAACAACTAGTGGCTTGGTGCACGAATTTGTGCACATTGAAAGGGAATTAATTAGAATATTTTAATATTGCTATTTGCCCTTTCTCTAAAATAGAAGTGTCAACTAAATTCACAATCGACAATGACAGATTGAAACACACTGTGTGATTGGTGCCAGCGAGAGCTTTATATGTATCATGCTTTATATTTATATGCTCAAGTCAACTTAGCCTTTTATAGAGATATAGAATAAACTTGCTTAATTAGACCTGCTTTCTGATTTAGCTAAACATTTTCCAGCCCAGTGAAGCACCCCAACTTCTCTTTCAGGTAACTGTCAGCAACACAGTAATAAATATCAACACAAAACAGATTATTATTATAGATCACACAGAGAGAACAAGGATAAAATATTTAACTGCAGCCCTGGCTGGTTTGGCTCAGTGGACAGAGCATCGGCCTTCGGACTCAAGGGTCCCAGGTTCGATTCTGGTCAAGGGCATGTACCTTGGTTGAAGCTGCATCCCCAGTGGGGGGTATGCAGGAAGTAGCCAATCCATGTTTCTAACTCTCCCTCTCCCTTCCTCTCTGTAAAAATATCAATAAAATATATTAAAAAATATATATATTTAACTGCAGCAGTGTTTGACTATATTCTACGCAGTGAGAAAACCTGAAGACCATTTTCAAGGTCCACCATTTCTTATTTCTTTTCAGTCAGATCAAGTTTCTAAGCTTTCTAAATCTCCATTTTCCAGCCAATGAAAAGAAAATAGGGATTCCACTGAGTCTCCCGTCTACCTACTCCATGACTTCTATGAGGATCAAATGAGATGAGGCACGGGAAAACGCTTCATAGACATTTGGTTAAAGTGTGAAATGTTTCCAACTGGCTATAAAGCAAGTCATGTTCCTGGGCTGAAGAAACTGCAAGGAGGCTAGTCACTGTTAGGGAGAGGAATTCGGGTATTGCTACGTTTCATCATTACTGGGCACCCACAGCAACTGTTTCCAGGCTGGGCTGGGGCTATGGACCACATTTTGCGCCATGGGGTCTGGGCAGAGTTGGCTGCAATTTGGTAGGGTGTCCCTTGGGGTGGTGGTGGAGCCTGTGTCCCACTTGGGGGAAACCTAGTGTTGCTTTGTGGGTGCCAGGTCCACGTTGCCATTCCTCTGTGCTCATCACAACAGCTCCTGTGTTGAGTGTCTGCCCCCTGGTGGTCAATGTGTGTTATAGCGACTGGTTGGACACTTAGCATAATAGCCTTTTATATATATAGCTAGTAAGTTAGGTGATGAAATAGAAAAATTCATCCCCAACAGCAATAATAAATTCATTACTACATCTAGGAATAATCTTAATAAGAAAAGTGTATTACCTATGTAAAGAAAACTACACTTCTCAGCAACTTAAGATTCCATGAGGAGACAACTTGCATGTATACAATAAGATAATTCAGGAAGCCACAAAATTGCTAAAATGTCAAATTTTGCTGCAAGTGATTTATAAAGTTTAATACACTCCTATGAATTTAATTTGTTTGTTTTAAAGAATTTGAAAAACAGTCCGAAAGTTTATCTGAAACAGTAAGTTCTCAGCCGTGGCTGCCATGAGAAACTAATCATGAAGAACTACAAACTATATTAATGTTCATGCCATAACCCGGAGATTCTAACTTAATTGGTTTGTAGTGGGTTCAGCCATCAGATTTTTTTTTTTTTTTTAATCCTCACAAGAGGATATCTTTCCACTGATTTTTAGGGAGACTGGAAGGGAGGAGGAGACACAGAGAGAGAAACATCAATGTGAGAAAGACACATTGACAGATTGCCTCCTGCATGTACCCGACTAGGGCCAGGGAGTAAGTCTAATCAAGGTACATGCTCTTGACAGGAATCAAACTTTTAGTCTGAAGGCCAATGCTCTCTCTATCCACCAAACCTAACTGATTAGGGCTCAGGCATCATATTTTTTAAAATATATTTTTATTGATTGAAGGAGAAAGAGATAAAAACATAAATGATGAGAGAGAATCATTGATCGGGCTGCCTCCTGTACACTGCACACTGGGGATTGAGCCCGCAACCCGGGCATGCACCCTGAAAGAGAATTGAACCATGACCTGCTGGTTAATAGATCGACACACAACCACTGAGCTATGCTGGCCAGGCTCAGGCATCACATATTGATGTGCAAGTACTTCTGATGTGTAGATAAGGGTTAAGACCCACACATCTGGAAGAGTATCTTAGAGGAATGGTAAAGAAAATACTGAATATTAGAAAAAGAATAAAAGGCAACTAGATCCATTATACATTAAACTCATTACAGGTAGGATAATACGTTTTTAGCACAGAATAAGCAAAACAGCAATGAAACAAAAAGTCCAGAATTAGGCCCAAACGTTCCATATGTGAAAACTAAATATAATATACCAAAAATGGTGTATCATATTAGTGGAGGGGAGACGGGAAAGCTGGATTAGCAATATCTAAATAAATGGTACTGGGATAACTAAAAATTGGGGGGAAAATTATACACCTAGATCTTTATTAACTCACTGAAACCAAAATAAATTCTGAGTTAAAGATCCAAGGTATAAGGAGAAAAAATACACAAGAATAGTTCATAATCCTGTAATAGAGAAAACATTTTTAAACATATCATGAAACTTAGAAGTCATAAAGAGAAAAAATAGATAAGCCTATTTCTATAAAAACAAAAAACATCTATAGTCAAACCTTGGTTCTCGAACATCTCCCATCTCGAACAATTCAGTTCTCCACAAAGTTGTTCACAGAAAAAAAATGGCTCAGCAGTCTACCAAAACTTGTTTTTGACCTGACAACACTTTCATGCTAATACCTCAGCATGACAAAAAACCATCACTCTGGCAACAAAAAAAGGAGAGAATGCTTTTGTTTTTGGCTAAATCAATGATTAGCACAATTTTAAAACATAAAGAGACCATCAAGAGTGCTAATGGTGTGAAAGAAACAATAGTCACAGGCAACTGAAGAGGTAGAAAAACTGTTGATTGGATAAACAAAAATCAGTTAGAAGGTGACAGCTTTCAGAGGCAGTGATGTGAAAAAGCATAGTTAACAGCATACTGGCCCCCTCCCTAAAAGACACCTCTGGAAGGAGCGCTGATAGTGATTCATTTAAGGCTAGTAAGGGGGTGATTTGATAAATCTAAAAAGTACCTGTTTATAGATTAAACAGTACTGTTTATAAGAAAGGTTAAAACAGGGAATCATTTGGGGGCCTGGAATGGATTAATTCAATTTACATTATTTGTAATGGGGAAAAATGATTCGATTTTCAAACAAATCACTTCTTGAACAGCCTTCTAGAACGAATTAAGTTTGAGAACTAAGGTTTCACTGTTAAGACCTATCCCACTGTAAAGCTGTGTGGCCATATTCCTAGCAAAACAGAGTTGAGTAAATTAAAAAGGAGGGAGAATTTGCATTTATTAAAAGGCTTATTAAACCATAACCCTACAAAGAATATTAAGAATCTAAATCAACAAAAAGAGGGGAAATAATGCATCAGAAAAAACAAAGAATGTGATCAATAGCAAAATACAAATGCCCTTAACTTATAAAGACATTTTACCTAAGAAACGATTTGCCTAAGAGAATAGCAAATCAGTAAAGAATGACATCACTGTTGGTGAGAATTGGGGGGCCAGGGACTCATTTGCTGCTGGTGAAAGGGTAATTTGCACAATGTTTTTGGAGAGTGTTTGGCAATATCTATGCTATTTTAAATGTCAATATTCTTTAATCCAGAAATTTTATTCCTAAGAATTTATCCAGCAGAGATAGTAACTCAGATGTACAAAGATGTAAACATAAATCAAAATTGTCAAACAACAAAACATTATAAATAAATCTAAGTATCCAGCCAATGGGACACTAGTCCTATAAATTATAATATACCCAAGTCAGAAACTATTACTGCATCATATCTTGTAAAAAGGACTGAGAGCTCTAGTTATTGTGGAATAACTTCCATCTTACATTGTTAAATGGTGGGAAGGTGGTGCATGTACATACACAATATACATGCAGAGAGAGAGGAGGGAAGGAGGGGAAGATTGGTTATTATACACTACTCTTTATATTTAAGAGAAATATTTACACACTCACCTCATTATACCTCTATATGCACAGACCACTTCTTGAAGGATAGATAGGAAATAGTTGTGTTTGGTGAAACAATTTGGGAGAACCAAAATCAAGAATTAAGAGAGATTAACTTTTCACCCAGCCAGCATGGCTCAGTGGTTGAGCATCGATCTATGAACCAGGTCCTCACGGATTCCCAGTCAGGGCACATACCTGGGTTGAAGACTTGACCCTCAATAAGAGAGATGAACTTTTTTCAGTTCCTACTCTTAATGTTATTGGGGGGGAGGGGGGAATGTTTGTTATTAAACCATGTGTATGATTACTTTCTAAAAGCAAAACTTTTAACAAAGTCTTTGTTAACTTCACTTTTCAGAATCTATCCCATGTGTGTGGATATGCCTAAACACGGATATATTCATCGCAACATTTTCTGAATGAATAAAGTAAAAAACAGTACAAATGTTCACCACAGAGGAGTAGATAGACAAATTACATCGCATCATATAATGAAACCAGAGGCCTGGTGCACGAATTCATGCACAGGTAGGGTCCTTTGGCCTGGCTGGCGATCAGGGCCAATTTGGGCAGGGGAGGAACTGTGGGAGGTCTCCAGGGCGTGTCTAGCCCTCTCAAGTCATAATCAGCCAGACCCCAGCAGCAAGCTAACCTAATGGTCTGAGCATCTGCCCCCTGGTGGTTGGTGCATGTCATAGCAACTGGTTGAGCAGTTGACTGAACAGTCAACTGATCAGTCAGTTGGACACTTAGCATATTACGCTTTTATTACACAGGATACTTTGCTATCAGTAGGAGAAAAAAATTGTGACATATGGGTATATGAATATATGTTATATGTATGCAGTTAGCTAAAACAGTAAGGTGCTTATATAAGTTTGGTTCCATTTGTTATTTAAAAAGGATGTGTGTTGCCGAAACCGTTTTTGGCTCAGTGATAGAGCGTCGGTCTGCGGACTGAAGGGTCCCGGGTTCGATTCTGGTCAGGGGCATGTACATTGGTTGCGGACACATCCCCAGTGGGGGTTGTGCAAGAGGCAGCTGGTCGATGTTTCTCTCTCATTGACGTTTCTAGCTCTCTATTTCTCTCCCTTCCTCTCTGTAAAATATCAATAAAAAATATTTCTTTAAAAAAATAAAAAAATAAAAAGGATGTGTGTTAATAAATATACATAGAAGTAGTTATCTATAAGGTGTGAGTGGCTGCTCTTATTAATTTATAAAAATATGCATTTGAATTATTTTATAGAAAACATGCATTTCCTGTGTAATTTTTAAAACAAAATTATCTTTCAAAAAAGTTTTTCTTTGTATGCATTTTAAAATCTTAGTTGGCTCTACTATCATTATATTATAGAGAAGAATAGCTTAAAATGAACTTGTCTCTTGTTCTTACTGTTTGCCATTCACTATTACCGTATTTTTCGCACCATAAGAGGCACCTGGTTTTTAGAGGAGAAAAATAGGAAAAAAAATTATTCTGAACCAAATAGTGTAATAAAATATATGAAAAAAAAAGAGGGACAACTAAAAGAAAAAGAGTGACAACTAAAAGAAAAAGAGTGACAATTGAAAGGAAAAGAGTGACAATTGAAAGGAAAAGAGGGACAGAGGGAAAACAGTTTTTTTTTGTTTTTGTTTTTTTTTATTGGGAACAGTTTATTGGGAAAATGTAGTGTAGTGTAGTGTGTGTATGACATTTTACCTCAGAAGCCGATGACTGGAGTGAGGGGCATGCGCACTGCTGTGTACTGTAACACCGCCTACTACATGCTATCCTCCAATAGCATAAGGCAGTGACACAGTACAGCAGCATCGCGCCTTCCTGCACACAGGCTTCCGTAAGGAAGGTGAGGGAGGACCCGCTGCCACTCTGCCAGTATCTCAGTGGACTACTGAGAAGCCTGGATACGGGGCGGGGGAGAGATGATGCAGTCCCCAGGGACACGGAAGGTCCCGGGGGACCCGCTGCCACTCTGCAACTCGGACCATAAGACGCAGGCACTTTTCCTCCCACTATTTGGTGAAGAAAAAGTGCGTCTTATGGTCCGAAAAATACGGTAATTCTTTTGTCTCACCCCAAGGCCATGACAATCTTTCAAAACAGACAGTCCTTGCCCTTTCTTCACCATAGGTCTCTTTGGGATACCTATAGGTAATAGAGAGGACTACCCTCACAACACTAATGTAGCTTACTTTCCACATTGTGCACACTTACAAAGTTTTGTTTGAAAGAAAGGGCACTCTATATGAGGGAAAGCGTCCCAAGACAGAATGAAAAACCTGGGTAAACAGAGGGACATTAAGAGACAAAAATGAAATCAGCAAACCCCAGACTGCAGGAAACTCCCCAGAACACGCAAAACTACCAGATTCTTCAACAAATAAAATGTAAAGCTCTTAGAGATTAATAGATTCTTAAGAGTCCTATCAATTGACTGAAAAATGGGATATTCAAATATTGAAAAATAATCTGAAAAAAAATTGACAAAGGAAACCACTGGAAATTTGAATATTTAGTGGACATTTGACATCTCAAAGAAACTATCATGCATTTACAAGTGAGAATGACACTTGTGTTTGGGTATGCCAAGTCTAACTTTTAGGAATACATGTTATCAATGGCTAAGTATGGCCAGAGACCCAAAACTGTTTTCATGAAATACTAAGACATCCCCCCCCCACCCCCCATCTTCATTCTCTCATAAGAACAGAGTTGTTTTCCAGAGGCTCTGTGACATGTGATGTCACCATGCTTAATGGCTAGTGGAATATATACTTGTATTTTAAAAGTCTGTTTTAATATCCAGTGTGGCAAATGTTGACAGATATAATCCACATTTTAAAGAAATGTCCTTAGGGTCCTCAATAATTTTTAACATTATTCGGGAATCCTAAAACCAAAAAGATTGAGATGTCCTGTACTATGCTTCTATATCTACTTTTGTATATGATTTAAATTCTCCAAAATAAAAAGCTTTTTTTAAATGAGTAGTATGGATTGGAATGATGAGTGAATTAAGAAGGAACAAACATCAATCTATCCAAGAATCTTAAACCCATTAGAAATCCCTTCTCAGCCCAACTCTAAAAGGCATATGCATACACAGACCCCTCTTCAAATTCCAGGAATAACTCAAGTTTAAGTTCACACTGTCTTCTGCTAATTTTCCAAAGAGGTAACTGCAATTTTGATGTTGGGAATTACTTCACCTTTGTTTCTTAAGTTTAAAAAAAAAAAATCTGTTCCTTACCTAAGATAGTCACAGGACTTTGTATCTGTCACCAAATACAATCAACCTTGTAGGGAAATTGTGTTCTATTCTAATTTCTCCCTTTTCCTTAGATGGGATTAATCAAATCCAAAGAACAGCCCAAACCATTTTTCTATTCTGGAATTTGCTCTACTAAGTATTGCTTGAAGCAGATGCCCAGGTGGCTGTAGTTCAGAAGCCTTTGTCTCAGGCTCCTACGGGCAATTGTTCTTTCAGTGGGATTTAGCTGGCATTCGTCTTCCCTTGTGAGCTTCAATCTTTTCCAATTCTCTCATATCTATCTGGACATTTGCCTTCCCTATGATCTAAGTTTGGTTCCTACTCTACACACCAGTTGCAAGGCTGGCAGCTACAAACCCCAGCCTCGGCCTTTCCTTACAGGAGAGCTCTCAAGCTTGCCCAGGCCTCGAAACCACCTACAGCAGTGGTTCTCAACCTTTCTAATGCTGTGACCCTTTAATACAGTTCCTCAAGCTGTGGTGACCCCCAACCATAAAAGTATTTTCGTTACTACTTCATAACTGTAATTTTGCTATTATTAATGAATTATAATGTAAATATCTGTGTTTTCCGATGGTCTTAAGCGACCCTGCTAGTGGTTCTCAACACTTTACAGCAGCGGTTCTCCCACAGGTTGAGAACCATTAGCAGGGTAACCTAAGAACTCCCTGGATCTGGTACCTCTTCTCTGTTATCCATGGCAAGTAGCTGACCAGCTTGGAACACAACTTTTTTGCTGGTACAATAGACTTTATCAGGTGGTTGTAAAAAAAAGGAAGGGTATACAGAGTAAAAACTCAGCTAGCTGGGTAAAACAGCCTTTATCAGATTCACTGATAAAAACGGATTCTCAGCAGAAGTTGCCTCTCAACCATGTGCTCCTATTTGCACCCATTTTCTTCAGAGGTTGAAAACTGGCAATCAGTTCGAACATATTCCCTATGTTTTCAAATGCCTGATGTGCATGCTATTCTACTTTTGATTCCTTTAAGAATTGCCCTTTTTAAAACATGGAGCAGAGATCTTTGTCCTGGAAAAGTCTCCAGATACCAAACCTGTTTCTTCCAAGTAGGAGGGGCAAGAAGAAAGCCTGAAGGAGACTTTCCACATGGCCCCATTTTACCATGTTACTTGGAGGAAGTGGCCACCGATTAATAGGAAGCATTCAAAGCACTGATGCTCACTTACCTTGGTCATGCCTCCTGCCTGTGCCGTGTTCAGTCCCGCATGACTGGGAATTTGTGGCGAAACTTGTGTTAACGTCTCAGCCAGCACGCTACTTGTGGGCCCCTGCATGGCTGGAGCAGGGTACGGTATTCCGGCTCCCCTTCCTCTGCCAGCAGTCCCCAGAGATCCATTCATGACTTGCGCCTGCCCCTGCTGGGCCTGGTTCAATAAACTATGACCAGAGTTACTATTGAGAAGGCCTGGGTGGGTCTGGTTAAAATTAGCATTCATGCAGATCCCAGGTCCTGTCTGCGACGTGGCAGGGCTGCTGGTTACCAGTCCCACTTGTTTTTGTGCTTGCGGATTCAGTGGTTGGGAAGCAGAGGGAGTGGGCCCAGAGGTGCTGGCTGCCTGCTTGGGCAGGCTGGGGGCTGAAGAGTCTCCCTGGTTCAGGGGGCTCTTGCCCATAGTACCCAGATTGGCCATGTTCGCATTGTTCGGCTGTCCCTGAGCCTGGCCACCAAGGCCTTGCTGCACAGGGCTGCTGGCGTTCACATTTCCTATTCCTGGGTTGATACTAGAGCCGCTGCCTCCGCGCAGAAGCTCCGACAGTTGTTTATGTTTGGAAGCAGCATCTGGAACAAGGTTCCCACTGTTTAAAAGGCCTAATTCTCCATTGGGGATCAGCTCATCAGGAAGATCATTTTCCAAGTCAAACAATGCTCCAAAATCTAGAAATTAAACAGAAATGGAAATGAGAAACTAAGTAACCATAATAGCTTTCCAACTGTCATAAGCTACTATGAGCTTAACCTAAAGAGGCATATGTAACACACAACACCAGCAAGTCTTAAGAGTAATGTCAAGCAGAAACCGGTGTGGCACAGTGGATAGAGCGTCAGCCTGCGGACTGAAGGGTCCTGGGTTCGATTCTGGTCAAGGGTATGTACCTGGGTTGCGGGCTCATCCCCAGTGGGGGGTGTGCAAGAGGCAACTGATCGATGATTCTCTCTCATCGATGTTTCTAACTCTCTATCCCTCTCTCTTCCTCTCTGTAAAAAATCAATAAAATGTATATTTAAAAAAAAAAGAGTAATGTCAAAATGATTTGAAAGTTAATTTGAAAAAATAAAACATGAAAAAAATTTTCAAATTCTGAAAAAGAAAAAGTTAAACAGAGATGAGAAGAGAGCTAAGCTAGCCCTATTAGATTTTATCATATTTTCAAACAAAATTAAATCACGTGTTATGGGGACAAACACAAAAAAATTAGAGAAAAACAATGGTGAGTTAAAAAAAAAACCTGAATTATAAGGTAAAAATGCTTTTAAGAATGCATTGTGTAAAAAGCAATTGAAGTGTTAGATTAGATAAATGGCAATTTGGGGAAATTAAAGTAAATCCTAATCTAAACATATAAAGTAACTACATATTTAAAAAGTTATAAAAAAAACAAACACAAACTAGCCTTAATAGAACATGAGGTTACTCAAAATGTTAAAGCTGTAGGAAATAATAAATACATATACAGAAACCAAAAATAATTTAAGAAAACAGGAGCTTAATATTTGTGTCATATGAAAGGGGTTAATGTTAATCATACATTAATATGAGAGGCACCATGACTCCCAAGTATAAATGCACAAAGGACAAAAGCAAGTATCACAAAGTAAGATTTAAACAGTAAGAAAAAAAAATAGATCATCCTTCCTGGTAATCAAACATAGAAAATGAAAGCAACTCCTTTTTTTCTGGTCCTTTCTCAAAGTAACATTTCTCTAACATGTGGTATATATATGTCATCTCTAGTCCCTCATTGACCATGCATTCTTCAACCCACAATCTGGCTATGCATGATGTGCAAGGACAAGATATGTAGAAATATGTTCATCATAGTATTATTAACATCAAAAAAGGGGATAACAAATCCAGAGGTAGTTTAACCTGAGGGCTGCAGACCCAGACTGCCTGCATCTGAACTCCAGCTCTGCTGCTAGCTCCCGGCTAATTAGCTGTGTGACCTCATGTAAGTCACTTAAGACTTTCTGAGCCTCAGTTTTCTTACCAGGAAACTGGGGTGACACTGGCCATCATACCCCAAAAGAAAATGTGGTAGGGACTAAATGAATAAATATATAAGTGCTCAGTAAGTATTAGCCTTTATTATTACTATTGTTCAATAATAAGTTTAATAAATTGTTATAATACAAAACATTATACATTAGAATAATTATGAAGATTATAAAAATGTAGACAAATGCTTATATGGTGTATAAAAACATACCAATGGAAATTGTATGCAAAGTGACACCTAGAGTTAAGATTAGAACTAAAGTATGTGCATATGGGCAGTGGCTGGAGAGTAATATGCCAGAAATAAAGAGTTGTCCTGGTCAAGTGGTCATGGGAATGAATGCATGTGGCTTTTTTTTTTTTTTTATTAACAGCACAGCCAGTCTCTTCCCACCATTCACTTATAGAAATTTTTTTTCTCTATGGTGACAGACCCTGGTGGCTGCTTACACAACAACCTCTTTTGGTTATCTCCTCAGAGGTTCTTCTCAGGAAGGGTAACATCTTTTAGCCACAGGAGGGAGAGCCACTGGAAAAGCCAAACACCACAATCATCTTCTCCTTGCAGGTGACACAATCCTGGCTAAGGAAATTAAAGGCAAGTTGGCCAAGAAAATTCTGGAAAAGGCTTTCCTTTCTAAAATAAAGGATGCTCAGAAAGAGATTCCCCTTTCACTAGATTTCATTACGGATCTGTGGCAACTCTCTTCAACCAGGAAGAGAGGAGTGGAGAAACCATTCACACACTAAGGATGGCTGCCACGAAAAAATGCAAACACCTGGGTTCATGAAACCATCTCTGAGCTGAATTATCTAACCCTATAACTTCCCTATCTTCATGTCCTCCCTCCCCCAGCATCCAGAATCTTTTTAATTATAAGGTAGGACCTAGGGTTCATTCTGTACGTATGGCTAGCCCATCAGCCTCTTGCGTGTTTGAACTTCCGGCCCTTGGATCATACGTAGGGTTTGATTCCTCGGGCCTTGCCAAAATGCCTGTACACTGAGGCCCTTCCAAGGACCAGAAGCAAAACAAGACCACATCCCTCGGGGGGAGTCCAGGGCCAGCTGGTCGAAGTTGAGGATCTTGCCCCCCGCCATGAGGATGTGGCTCTAGGAGCAGCTGCTCACACGAAGTGCATTCACCTCCAGTCTGGACACCTCCTGAACACAACATCATAGATTCTATCTAGTCCCTACATCCACAGTGGTTTTGCCCTCCTGGCCAGGAAGCTTCATATTCTGGACCATCTGGGAAAGTGATAGAGGAGTCTGGTTGGTACAACTCACGAACAACCTCTTCAGCACCACTTGAAGGTGGAGTTGGTTTGAAACTGGCCAGAAACCTGTATAGCTTAACCAACAGCCTTAGGTAGATGTCCTGGCTCTTGGGCTCCTCGCATTGAACCTTTTGGTCTTTGTTGTGGCAGATGCTATCTCCCATGATGGCGCCTTCTGCTCCACCAGGTCAAGGAAGAGCCATGCTTCTTATTACGTGAGAAAATATATTTCCTACCATTTAAGTCATTCTAGCTGGAGTTTAATGTTCCTCACAGCTGAAGGCATCTGGTTCCTCACATTATCTCCATCATGTCTATGGACATAATTCAAACTCCTTTGTTAAGATGTACGAGGCCATCAGAACATGGCCCCAGTCCACGTCTCAACCCTTTCTGATACCCTACCTTGCAGCCATAACACAATAAGCTCTCACATGTATCAGCAATCTTTCTTCTAAATGAGCTCCCTCACCAGAAAACCTCACCTCCAATCCCTCACTAGGGTTAGTCAAAGTGACCATGAAGACATTTTTCAGGCTACCCCTACAAAACTGACCAGGTCCCTTTTCAGGCTCCACAGCTCTGTACATACATGCCTAATAAACCATCTCTACCACATGTATTTCTTCCTTGCCTGGCTGTAAGCAATTAGACCTGGGTAGTGTTTCATTTCATTAGCAGCACACTTTGTTTTTGCAGAATCTGTGAGAGTAAGCTGCAGACAGTATGATCCTTTCCTCCCAAGTACTTGACTCTGCATCTCCTAAGAACACCCTTTTACATAAACATACTATATTTATCTTCAGGAAATTTAAATTGATATAGTACTTAATGTACTGATCGCCCTTACTAAGATTTGGCCAGTTATCCCAATAATGCCCCTCATCACATTTACTTTCCTAATCCAAGACCCAATTCAGGATCTCAGCGCACTTAGTTATGTCTTTTTCTTCTCTTTTCATATAGAAAGGTTTCTCAGACTCAGACTTTGTCTTTCATAGCTGACATTTTTAAAGAGTACAAGCCAGCTGTTTTGTAGAATGTCTTTCAATTTGGGGTTGTTTCCTCATGGTTACAGGACAACAGGAGTTGACTCCTGGAGACAGCAGACAGCTCTGAGAAAGAACCACTGACTAGGCCTTGCTGATTTTGTGGCTTCCATGTCATAGCTTTTATGCTATTGTGTTGTCCTGAATCTGGAGATTCACAATTGTCTACAGATACAAAAAGCACATGAAATAAGTAAAAACAAACAAGCCTCCAATTAACTAAAGTTTCTGTTTGTTGCCTTCCAGGTTTTTGCCCACATGCACACACATTTTTACTTAATACTCTTTAAAAGGTTTTTTTTTTTAATGCAATGCTCCATCTAAGAACATGAAAATGAAACTTCATCTAAACCAGAAAGCAGGAGCAATTATAACAAAGATTGGGTTTCCTTCCTATTTTCAAGGAGGGGATGAACAGCTGGTGCCTAAAATTCCCCTGACTGGCTCTTCCAAGTTTTCCTAGGAAATGGTGTCCAGGCCAGGACAACAGCAGGTACACCCAAAAGAACAGTTAATAAACATGGCAGTATCAGCATCAGGCACCCTAGAGTCCAGCGTAGAAATCAGAAAAAGAACACTTGGAATTAGAACACATGAGTTCAAATCCTGGCTCAATCAATTATCCCTCGGGTCCCTGGACAAGCTGCTTAATTTTTGTGTCTTAATTCTCTCAATTGTAAAACAGGGACAACAGTATCCCAGGGTTAAACGATGAATGCTGGACTCAACGCTTTGTGCCAGATAGAGGTTAGTTTATTCTATCTTGCACAAAAACTTAAAAATTTCTTACCTTTAAAAATTCACTCTTCATCCTGTCACTCTTAAATTTACATTTAGGTGCATGTGGTTTATTCCGATTCTAGTCCAAATGTACATACAACTTATACAGTTGTAGCCAGGGCTCATGTTTTGATTTATTTTTATTTGTGCCGATTGTCTGCCACATTTTGTCTACCTTGACTACTTTTTCTCAGTTTTGATACAGACACATCTCACAACTGTTTGGGTACAGGAAGATTGACTAATTCTACTTATGTCCTCACCTACCAGTCCAAGCATGTATGAACATGTGTATAACCAAAGATATAAGGTGTGGCTTTTAGAAAGACAAGACAGGTCATGTAGGGTTTGTGGAAGGCACATCCATACCCACACCATTACCCTCCTTTTCACAATTATACTGTCACCATTTCCCCCTATTCTCTAGTTCAAAACATTTACAACGGAGAGTGAAGAAGGAAAGTCAGGATATTGCAACATAACACAGCTATGCTTTCTACACACTAGTGTCCCAACACCCAGGTTGGGCAAAAGCAATCTGAATCATGGGAAATTCCTGTGATTCAAGATTGAGCACCATTTCCAATCCTCGGTAAATTCCTTTCTCCCTGCGAAGTCACCAGGGGGCCCAGGAGACTAGGAGAGAGCAAACTGGGGCTGAACAAGATTTGTGGGCGCCGAAACCTGTTTGGCTCAGTGGATATAGTGTCAGCCTGTGGACTGAAAGGTCCCAGGTTCGATTCCGGTTAAGGGCATGTACCTTGGTTGTGGGCACATCCCAAGGAGGGGGTGTGCAAGAGGCAGCAGATTGATGATTCTATCTCATTGATATTTCTAACTCTATCCCTCTCTCTTCCTGTCTGTAAGAAATCAATAAAATATATATTTTTTAAAAAGATTCGTGGGCACCCTGCTTTCTAGGGGCTGTTCACTCTTAGCAGGAGACTGTCATACAGAAAACAGCAAAAAAGTCTGTCATACTTCCATAAATAGGAGCAAGAATTTTCTCTTTTGGAGCTTCCCAGCTGCCAACCCCAGAACTGGTTCCTTTCATTAAGCTGATTTGAGAGAAACAAAGCTACTAACTTTTCAGTCTCACTCATACAAGTCTGGGACAACCACAACAGCAGCTTAGGAAGGAGAAAGTCATAACCAAACTGAGCCTGCTTTGGCAAACAGGAGATCTTCATCACATATTATCATAAGGTGTATTTCACTTCTAGGCTGGACCCAGAAACTTTGTTCCAGGTAACCATCATTTCTGAACACTGAAAGATAAACGGTATTCCACACATGTTCTAAATCCATTCTTATTCATCATCATCATCAATCAGTATTTCACCTTAAATAAGGAGTCAACGGCTGCTCTCAGGTACTCTGGAAAAAAAGCTTTTCATTTTACAGAATCAAATGTACATGCCCTTGACCGGAATGGAACCTGGGACCCTTCAGTCCGCAGACCGACGCTCTACCACTGAGCCAAACCGGTTTCGGCAACATAGTGAGTCTTAAAATCATTCTATCAACTTCCTGTTACAACTCATGAGGCTGTAAGCACCAAGAAAGCAGGGATCCTGACTACCCATTGCTTAGCCTAAAATGCCTGGCATAATATTAGGCCCACAACAAGCATCCATATACTAAATAAGTGAATGAATTACATAGAAGAGTGCCAGAGTTACAAAGGATACACACTATCAACTTTAACAAATTACTTGTCTAGCCAAACACATAAAGTGATAATGTTAACATTTATTACCACTTAAGACAGAAACAAAGAAAACACATTTCAATAATGAATTATCTTGAAATGTTACATTGTTCTACTTTTTCCTTTATCATCTAGGGGACCAGTTAGGTCTATTTCACTCTTCAACTACACCTCAATATCAGTGAATCCCTATACCATGTTAATTAAATGGTATAATGTAGAATGAGAAATGGTAGTGTGAGAAATAAACTATGCATAAGTTTAGATGCTGTTTTATGTTCAAGTATCCCTAGTTCCAAGCATGAAAACTCCCCTCCCAAGGACCTCTTATTTCTCTCTGCAATCCTTATTCCCTGTGTTTTTTTAAAAAGGTCTGCTTTCTTGAATTTTCCCCCATAATTTTAGTCTTTCTTCAGCACTGCTTGTACTCTACTCAAATGTTTCTCTTAAATCTTTCAAAAGCTAAGCATTTTTATTCATCCACCTAAAAAATCTTACAAAAAGAATTTTTAATTCCTACATAAAACTGGATACAAAAAATTGATCCAACAAGGGCAATACATCCTGGAAAGGCTCACATCTAAAGATGAGGAACCCACTGAATGGTAGACACTTTCGCAGGGTTATTATTCTTAAATGACTCAAAAAACATTCTGGACCTTCAGAGTGCATGTATTAATGTAGTACTAGACATTGACAATACAGGAAGTATAATCTGGGGTAGTGATAAAAGTACCCAACTAGTTTTGATTCAGCTCCATCTCTGTCACTTACTACTACCACCTCCCTATGTGTGTGCATCCTCAGCTCTAAAATGGAAACACTAGTGCCTGCCTCTAGAATCACTGATGAAAGAATTAAATCATACAATGTGTATACAAAACTTAACATGGCATGCAGTGATGGCTCAATAAATATCAGGCATTACTACCACTGTCATAGCCCATCTTCCAAGATTACACATCATGAACTTAGCAGCACATGCCTGGTACAGGGTTCATGCTCAACGACTGTTATTTCTCTTGGGAAAGCCTAATAATCTGTGGCAATTATATAATAAAACCTCTGAAAATTCTTGGAGATTGTGCAACTAAATAATGAAATTATTCTCCAACAACTGGAAATGAAAATACAAATACCGTATTTGCTGGCGTATAAGACGATTTTTTGGCCCTGAAAAATATGCCTCCAAGTGGGGGGTAATCTTATACGGCGAGTATATAACAAACTCTGTATTTTGAGTGGAAATGTTAGGGGGTCGTCTTATACGCCCAGTCTCTTATACGCCGGCAAATACGGTATTTTTTCAGGGCCCAAAAATCGTCTTATATGCCGGCAAATACGGTAATAAAAAGTAAAAGAAAAAAGGCATGGTTTTATTAGCATTTATGCCATTACAATTTTTATCTAGCAATTTAAACAAGTTCCCAAGACTCATAAACTTTTCAATAATTACTAGAAAATAGTAAAAGCAAATTCTTCCTAAAATCTTCTGTAATTCAGGCTTCTTTTATGCAGATACACCACACCCTAATTAGTACAGGATAATAAGGTTTTACTTCATTCTGACCAGTGAGCTTATAGTGAGTGAAAAATCTTGCCCTTTCTCAAAATCACTATCAGTTCAAGAGCCAAAGCGGGTTGGGCTGGGCAACCTGCTTCCTCGCAGGCCTTCATACAGTGGGAGTAAATGTACTTCATGATTACTTTGCATCAGGTATCAAGAAATCTTGTTCACTAAATATTTTCTATTTATCTTCCAATTAAAGAAACCAAGACAGTCCTGATCAAAAGTTCTTTGTCACACTGAACCCTAAAATAAGCAGAGTCCTGGAATTGCAGCCAGCCTCTTCTCTTCATTTGATGCACCTAAGAAGTTTAAAGAAAAGGGCTCTTCCTAGACAGCAAGGACAATTTTACGCTTCCTAAATGTGGTTTTTGTGCTGCCTCCCTCAGCCCTGAAAAGTGGAGAGAAGGCTTCAAGGGACAAAGGTGGAACAAGAGGCACTGCCACAGCAGTAAACCACCAACAGACTGGCCATAAAACACCCAACGGCCCCTAAACGGTAACCAGATGTTTTGGAGCAGAGGAAGCAGAAAGGGGTTCACTATTCTCTACCAAAATGGTTGAGAGAGATCCGGGTAAAATACTGTAGTCAGCTGCTTATCCACCCTGCAATCTAGTTAGAGGTCCTTGATGAAGAGTGTGGGGGCTGAGCTAGGATCCAACCTCTGTAAAAGCAAACCCCACCACAGGTGCTGGGGTACCCCAGCTAAGTATAAGCAACCAGATGCCCAGAGACTAGATGTTATGGCCTAAATAATGGAATCTATAGCTGGCAGGCTACACCACCAAGTCAGGAGAAGGGGAAAGACCGTATTATGGACTTAGAGGTGTCAGTGTACAACATATGGAAACAGGTGGAGTATACAAGAACCTATAACATGAAATGAATGTATTAAGTCCAAAAAGTACACCAACATCCAAACAATGGAACATTATTCAGCACTAAAAAGAAATGAGCTACCAGGCCATGAAAAGACATTGAGAAACTTAAATACATACCACTAGGTGAAACAAGCCAATCTGAAAAGACTATGTACTATATGATTCTAACTATATGACATTCTGGAAAAGGCAAAGCTATGAAGACGGTAAAAAGAGCAGTGATCGCCAGGAGTCAGGGAGCGTGAGGATGAACTGGGGAAGCACAGGGGATTTTAGGGCAGTGAAAATACTCTCTATCAGCAATTGCCAACCTTTTGGACCTCACGGACCACAGGTTGGCGACCACTGCTCTGTATACCATAATGTTTGTTACATATCATTATACATCTATTCAAACACACAGAATTCATACCACCAAAAATGAACCCTAATGCAAACTATGAATTTGGGATAATTATGTTGTGTCAATGTAAGTACATCAGTTGTAACAGATATACCGCTCTGATAGGAGATGTTAACAACGGGAGAGCACATGTAGGGACAGGAGGCATGTGGGAAATCTCTATACCTTCCTCTCAATTTTGCTATTTACTTGAAACTATTCTAAAAAAAAAAAAAAAAAGTCTTAAAGGAAAAATAAAGTATACCCTAAAGCTATCAAGATTCCACAAAATGATGATCACAAACCGAAGAACAATGCATCATCAACTAAACAATATTAATAAATAACATACACAAAATAACTAGTGATGTCTACCCTGGATATAAATGTGCTGCTTTTAAAGCTTTAAGAATTCACCAACATATAAGTTCTTACAATATCAAGAACAATTTGATATCATCAAAATTAAAAATGCATAATCCTTTTAACTATTAATTCCATTTTTAGGAATCTGCTCAATAGATATACACATAATTGTGCAGAGCTATTCATTGAAACACTGTGTTGAGAGAGTAAGATTGGAATCTAATGTCCATAAGTGAGGAACAGATTAAATCAATTATGGCCCATCTCATATAATGGATCACTATCAACTACAAAAAGAGATAATGAAGAAGCTCTCCATGTGCTCCTATGTACAGGAATGCCACAATATGCATAGTGTGCTACTTGGGTAAGAAGAAAAGAAAGGGCAGCAAGGGGACAAAGGAGCTTAGACAGTGTCGCTTGAAGAGACAAATCCTGGAGAAGAGCACAATCTACTCACATCTGGGGACTAGGTAGAGGGAGGAAGGCTCCTAACAAATTGGTGTCCTCTGATTTTTGAACGATGTGAATGAATTAGTTATTTAAGTAATTTTAAAAATTGAATTTTTAAAGGTGTCAGGCCCAGCTGACCAGCTTTGGCCCAAGTGGTAACACTTGGAACACTTCTACGCATTCCCGATTACAACTGGAGTGTTTACTGATTGAGGTGAAATCTGAAATGAGTTCAATATTAGTTTAAAATACTGTTAAGTGCTTAAATGAGCTTAAAAGGCAATAAAATAAAAAGTATTTTAAGGACTTTTCAAAAGTACTATTTTTTCCCCTAAAGGAATGTGACAATCTACATTTTGTGCCCAACGTAGTAGTAAAATAAATGTTGCTCACATCAGGAAAGCTAACATTATTTCAAAATACTCAAAGAAACATTAGTTGGCTGTCAGGTCTTGAAGCTTCCAGCACATCAATGAAGAAACCTCTAATAAAAGGATTCTGTTAAACTCAGAGCTCATGCAAAGAAGTGATGACTGGACATCACAATAAAAAACAATCATATTTTCAAATCTTTGAACAGCACCTCTGAGTTAATTTAATTTACACTTTGTTCAAACCATTTTTGCTAAAGGTTTTGCAACAGGAACTAACCAAAACTCCACTTCTCACCATTAAACAGATTCTTCTAACCACAAATACTAAAGATGTTTTGCTTTGGATTTGATTTACTTTTTAACTAGCTTTTCATGACAAAAATATGTTTATAGGTGTTTTTTAAGGCATTCGGAATATAAAGTGGACAACAGAGAGCCTTCCCAAACCATCTCCAATTCCTCACCCCTAAGAAAAACAATTCCTAGAGATTTCCTTCTGGAAATTTATGCATTAAAAAAATAGTAGCCCTGCCAAAACCAGTTTGGCTCAGTGGTAGAGTGTCGGTCTGCGGACTGAAAGGTCCCGGGTTCGATTCCGGTCAGGGGCACGTACATTGGTTGCGGGCACATCCTCGGTGGGGGGTGTGCAGGAGGCAGCTGGTCGATGTTTCTCTCTCATTGACGTTTCTAGCTCTATATCTCTCTCCCTTCCTCTCTGTAAAATATCAATAAAATAAAATAAAAATAAAATTAAAAAAAGACGACTATTTTTGTAATTTCGCTACTTGTTTTTCCCTTTTAAACCCTAACCTAAATCAAGCCCTTGTTCTGAAAATTAGTTTCATTTAGACTTCAACTTTCCAATAATACAACAGCTTTTAATTTCAAATCCAGACTGAGTAAAAGGTGTCAAACCATTACTAGTTTTATAGGATTCCTAGTTCTCAGCTTCTAATTCACTCTTCTGCAAGCTGGTTCTGAGACTATACTAGCCCTGGTGCTGGAGGCAAAACAAGCAGGGGAGGCATCTTCACATTTACTCAGCAAGGAACTTCCAAGGATCTGGTTCTGGGTCAGACTCATAGCCTACATCATTCCAACCTTCACCAGCCAGAGAGGTTGGTGACATGTATTTTCCCACACAATTAAACAGTAATCATAGCTGCCACAACCTGCTATATTCCAGCAACTATAGTAATTCCAATATACAAAGCTTATTAAAGTAAAAGGAAATGGAAAGTTCTAGAAGAAAAAAAAATCATTTTAGAGATGAGACAACCCTTCCTCTTCCCTACCAAAGCTCAAAGGTAATGTCACGGACCCCAAGTCACAAAGCTGAATAGGCAAGATTCAGTGTCTACTCTGAGTGGAGTCCAGGGCTCCCTCCTTACTACTACCACACTGCCCACATCCCGTATAAAAAGCTCTGACATTTCCTTCAACTCTGAGTCATGGCTAGAAGGTTCCACTTTTAATCAGGTGACAAATATTCAAAAAGATTTTAATCCAAAGGAATTGGGTCAAGCTCTTATAGTCCATAATTGTCAAAGCAAACTCTAATTATTTGATAGATTTCTATAGTCCCTGAGTGTCATCATTGTTTTTAATCAAATGCCAAATACACTTTATTTAAATATTGCACAAGCCTCTCTCTACAGGCTCTTATAAAGAATAGTAGCTTATTTTTTCTTGCTATTTCATTGATAATAATATAGTTTTGATAAGGAAAAAAAAACAAAATATTTGGGGGAGGTAGAGTAAAGAGAAGCTTTTAAATTATAAAAAGCTTGTACAAGAATTGTACAACCCCATTAAACATATACAACTATTAAGAAACATCTCCTGTAGCCCTGGCTGGTGTGGCTCAGATGGTTGGAGCATTGTCCCATACACTAAAGGTTACAGGTTCAATTCCTACTGGACACATACCTAGGTTGCAGGATCTATCCTGGTTGGGGCATGCATAGAATATAACCGGTCAATGTTCTCTCCCCCTTTTCCCCCTCTCTCTAAAGTCAATAAACATATTCTCAGTTGAGGATTAAGAGAGAGAGAGAGAGAGAGAGAGAGAGAGAGAGAGAGAGAGAGATCTACTACTATACAGTAAGGCATTGGTGTTATTAGAAAGACTGGCAAATTGAGATTTTCAAATAGTAGCAGATGAAACACCTAGAAATAGGAAAGTCAGATTTAGTCAAAGTGAAATTTCTGTCACCATTAGATTTTACTATTCTTAGCTATAGTTCAACTAAACTTTCTTTTGATTAATGGAAATGAAACACAGGGAAACTGTCACACGGGATACTATCCAAGTCTTTCTAAGGGTAAGGTTTAAAAAAGAAAAGAATTAACTTTTAGACATAGAGCTCAAAAATACCCTTGCTTCCCAAATTTAGAACAAAAAGACACATTAAAGGCAGTTTTTCAAATACAGCAACATTCTCAAACTTGTCTAAGAACTTGGAAAACAACAAACCACTTTGCTTACTCCCATGCCCCTTTTCCATGTCCAAAGAGCTCTCCACCAAATCTGAGTGTCTGAGTGTCACTTCTCTTCCGTCAAAGCCCTGATCTGCCCTCGCTGGACCCTGTACACAACTCTCTTCTGTGTCGAAGGATCACAGCCCCCATGCAAAGTTGAATATACAAAACCCCTCCTGTGCCCCCGCCCCTGCAACAAGCACTGGCAAAGAACTTATACTTTGGCACCAGTGATATGCTGCAATGGAAGCATGCTCCTGAAAGTTAAGCCTAAGACTAAATTGGGAGTGTGAAATCTCTTCCCATAGTTAATGCAGAGGCTGTGGACAAGCACACCAGACCCGAGGAACCCATTAGCCATGGAAAGGAATTTTGAGGAGAGAGGAATCCATAGGAAAAGGCCTCAGAGCAGGTTAAAGGACACCAGGCACATGTATTGAAAAATAAAAGGCAAAGCCAGAGAGCTTATGGAGCTTATGAGAGACTGTCTGGGACAACCAGAGAGAATGGACATAGATGAGAGCCTCAGGGTGATCACACCCACAAAAACAAACTATTGAGAATGACTAGGGTGTCTTTCCCAATAATAAAGAGGCACAGAAAACCAGCTGGCTGCCCAGCTCTCTGGGCTCCTTGCTCTGGCCCAGCAGGAGAGGCCCAAGATGCACCAGAGTCCAGGAGCAGAGGGCCCGCCAGGCTATTGCTGGTGTGTGCTTCTCTTAGCCAAGGCCCTTCACCCAGCCCCTAAGTGTAAGGTGCTATCCCTCACTCAGACACCCAGCCCTGGGCTTCTGCAAACAGAGGCATTCAGTAAATAAGAAGTGTATAAATGAAGCCCTCTTCAGGTTACCCTTTCTGACTCATGCATTTAGTATTTGATGGCATTTTGTATTCTTTTTCAAGTTTTGCCTCTAAGTCTCATCTTGTCAACATAGTTATAAACTACTCAAAAGCATCGATAAGAATCCTTTGTTGCCGAGACTGGTGGATAGAGTGTCGGCCTGTGGACTGAAAGGTTCTGGGTTTAATTCCGGTTAAGGGCATGTACCTTGGTTGCGGGCACATCCCCAGTGGGGGGTGGTGCAGGAGGCAGCTGATCGATGATTCTCTCTCATAGAGAGTTTCTAACTCTCTGTCCCTCTCTCTTCCTCTCTGTAAAAATATCAATAAAATATATATATATTTTTTTAAAAAGAATCCTTTGTACACTGCTACTGTCTAACAGGTACCTCAGACTGAACTGCAATATACCCAGTAAAGAAACAGAATCACAAATTCATTTGATACTTAAACAGTCCATGAAATATGCTTCAAAATTAGCAAGAATTTTCAGAACATACCACAGCACTTAAGTTTTGGCAATTTTAGAATTTCATGGCCATTGTGTGTCTACTTAAAAAATACAATTGAAAGTGGTGGCAAATATCAATAGTATTAATTACCGTATTTGCCGGCGTATAAGACGACTTTTTGGCCCTGAAAAATATGCCTCCAAGTGGGGGGTAGTCTTATACGGCGAGTATATAACAAACTCTGTATTTTTAGTGGAAATGTTAGGGGGTCGTCTTATACGCCCAGTCTCTTATACGCCGGCAAATACGTTATTTTTCAGGGCCAAAAAATCGTCTTATACGCCGGCAAATACGGTATATAATTTTTGGCTATATACTCACTGAATAGGCTACACTATAACAGATCTGCTCAGGGGACCTGTGTGGATATGCATACAAGGTTCCAGAACCATCGATAAACAAATCTCTAGTCCAATTAAATGAGCACTCCCAGTGAGTTTGGACTACAGGGCACACCCACCTCCCTGACAACAGTTCCAGCAGCCATGCACTGAGCATTTATTTCTGACCAGGCACTTTTCACACATCATCTCATTCTACTCTCATAACCATCCTTTGAGATGAGAATGGCAATTATCTCTATTTCATAGATGAAGAAATTGAGGTTCAGATAACTGATCTAACTTAATTAAGGTGATTTTGTTCCACTGCTTGTCATTTTGCTCTCCGTTGTCATCTTCTGCCCTCCAAGTCCGCATCTTCCAGTGAAACTTGAAGGTGAGCAGAGCAGCTTTGCTCTGCAAAAGCTTATAAGATCTTTTCACAGCCATATGCTAGCACAGGGGAGAGGGAGAGATTGCACCCACTTGGCCTGGCTCCAGAGCCAGTGCTTTCACCCCCATACTGTCCAGTCAACACCATGACCTGTGTTAACACTAATAAGGATCCCCAAGAAGCCTCTAAGAGCCCCAAATAGGCCCTGGCCTGAGCACTCCTACAGCTAGCCAGGTTGGTCCACAGGTGAAAATGCACAGTTAGCGCTGAAACCAGTTTGGCTCAGTCGATAGAGCATCGGTCTGTGGACTGAAAGGTCCCGGGTTCGATTCTGGTCAAGGGCATGTACCTGGTTGTGGGCACATCCCCAGGTGGGGGGTGTGCAGGAGGCAGCTGATCGATGTTTCTCTCCCATCGATGTTTCTAACTCTCTATCCCTCTCCCTTCCTCTCTAAAAAAATCAATAAAATATATTTTTTTTAAAAAAGAAAAGAAAATGCACAGTTATATCTGTATCTCAATAGAAATTAGGTTTAGGACAAATAGATCTTAAAATTTGTGGCAATTAACTTAAAAGCACAATCTTGTGAGAGAAAAAATATAAGAACTTTGAAAGATAAATACTGCACATTCATTCACTCATTCCCTCAAGTATTCCCGGAGGGTCTAACATGTGCCGGGTACTGTGAAAAGATCTTACAAGTTTTTGCAGAGCTGCTCTGCTCACCTTCAAGTTTCGCTGGAAGATGCGGACTTGGAGGGCAGAAGATGACAACGGAGAGCAAAATGACAAGCAAAGGAACAAAATCACCTTAATTAAGTTAAATGTTTTTGTTAAACTTAACTGATTTTAAATTATATGTAAAAGTGTTTAAAAGAAACAAAAAAGATAGAGGGGCTCTGACTGCGGCTCCCCATGAGGCTCACTGCAACTCAAGGGCTTATAAACCCCTGTTCCCCGTGTTTGAAGGTCAGCAGTCAGATCAGCGCACAGTAGGTACTCAAAAAACCTATGCTGCTGCTGTTCAACTGATCTTGTCCTAAAACTCCTCAGAGACAGCTAAGACTAGTGCAACCCCAGCAGCCCAGTGCTCCTAATGGATACTCAGAGCATTAGTAACACATGACATTAGGGCCCCCGCACCAAAGGCCAAATTGTAGTTTTATTGGCACACAGCCACACCCATTCCTGTATTACTGTCCAGGATGGCTTTCTTGCTAAAAAGGCAGTGTTGAGTAGCTGTAACAGATCATAGGGTCCACAAAACTGGCCCTTTACAGAAAGTGTGCCCACTTAATACATTACATAATAAAGGTTTGGGGCCCTGGCCAGTGTCTCAGTAATTGGAGCATCAGCCTAAGCATCAAAGGATCATGGATTCAACTCCTAGTCAAAGGCATGTACCTGGTTCGGTCCCACCCTGGTCAGGGTACATGTGGGAGGCAACCAATCCATGTGTCTCACATCAATGTTTCTCTCTCCCTCTTTCTCTCTCCATTGGAACTCCCTCCCTCCATTCCACTGTCTCTGAAAAATCAATGGGGGGAAAAAATCCTTGAGTGAGAGTTAATAACAACAAAAAAGGTTTGGAATGGTGCAAACTAAAGCCATCGGTACACAATAGTTCTGGAAAGGCCTGAACTTAAATTCCTTGGCTATTTCCAATCTCATTTGAGAAACACCTCTTTACATGCCCTTTGGTTTCTTGAAATATATTCTAAGTGCTAGTTTGCGTAAGATAAAAAGGTGGCATCTTACCCTGGCCTGGCTAGGTAGCTCGGTTAGTTAGAGTGCTGTCCCGATATGCCATGGCTGTGGTTTTGATCCCCGGCCAGAACACATACAACCCAACGAATGCATAAATAAGTGGAACAGCAAATTATATCTCCCCTACCCCCCAAATCAATGAAAAAAAAAAAGAAAAAAAGAGGTGGTGTCCTGACTAAGGTTACCCCAAGAACCAAAATGGCTCATAAACCAAGCTTTCCTGATCTTGCTTTATGCAACAGGTACATTTCATTTTAACAAGGCATACTTTGGCAAAATCGTTTTTTAACTATTTTTTTGTGGTTTCTTTTCCTTGTTAATCTTTACCCAAGGATATATTTTCCATAGTTTTTTTTTTTTAAGAGTAGAAGGGGGAGAGAAAGAGAGAGAGAGAGAGAGAGAGAGAGAGAGAGAGAGATCAATGTGAGAGAAACATCAACTGGTTGCCTCCAACCTGCAAACTGACCTGGAGCCCAGGGATCAAATCTGAAACTCTTTGATGCTTAGGGCAAACATTCTAACCCCTTAATCACAATGGCCAGGGCAACTAGTGTGTTGTTTTCAAACACACTAAATAAAAATACAAAGTTGTCATTTATGTAGCCCCACGTAATATCATACTTTGTTACACTACCATAAGGACACAAGTCAGAAGTTTTAAAAACACTGGCTAGCCCAACTGATGTGGCTCAGTGGTTTAACATCAACCATGATCCAAAAGGTCACAGCTCAAGTGGCACTGCACATACCCGGGTTTCAGGCTTGATCCCCAGTAGGGGACGTGCAGGAGGCAGCTGATTGATAATTCTTATCACTGAAATTTCTATCTCTCCCTCTCCCTTCCCCTCTTTGAAATAAATAAAAAACATTTAAAAACCAAACAAAACACTAGCTAACAATCTCAGCATTAACTTTTGACTATAGAATCAAGCCTCAGTCCCTTTAGAACTCATTTTCAATTCTGGTTAAAAATTACAGAATCAAATCTAAATGTTAAATAGGAATGATTCTCAGTCTTCTGATCATTCCCATCACCTCTGAGGAACTTCAAATGGACCCACTGTTCTCACCCTTCTGTTATTTAAAAGCCTTGACTTTTCTAACAAGTAAAAGCCTTGACTTTTCATGACAAGCCCTAGCCCTAGAATTCTCTACAAAACTTACCCTTCCTATTTAGCCAGAATTTAGTTAAGAGATGAAATAATCTGACGGTCCTCAATCATTCACTGCAATAACCACAAAGGTAAGACCAAAGTGTAGGCCCCAAATAACATCTTGTTGCTGCCAAAACCAGAGGGAAGGGGAGTCTCTGCCCTGAGCCCCAGCAGGAAGAACACACTCCTGCTCCCCCATAGTGATTACAAACTTTCCCCATAGGGATTTAATTCACTTGCAGGAGTTATGCTATTGAAACTTGCCAAGTTCTGCAGTCTCCTGGGTTCATGATTAAAGCAAATTCCATATTTATGGATGTAGACTTATGAAATGAATATACTGAATAGACCTATTTATTTTACTGATTTTGGTTTGGTTCTGGTTTTGACCCTTTTATTTTGGGCAGATTACCGTATTTACCGGCGTATAAGACGATTTTTTGGCCCTGAAAAATACGTATTTGCCGGCGTATAAGACGACCCCCTAACATTTCCACAAAAAAATACAGAGTTTGTTATATACTCGCCGTATAAGACTACCCCCAAAAAGTCGTCTTATACGCCGGCAAATACGGTACCTCTCTCAAGTATGTTGCCTCACCCAGAAGCAGCAGGAATAGTATCTCCCCTTCCTACCTCATAGGATGCCGTGAGGAACAAACTGAGATGATACAGAGAAAAGCACTCTGATGCATAAAGCACTGCACATACAAAAAAGATAATAATTTTAATGTAAAAAGTATTTTGGCTGATAGCTGTATTTACCATAAGCTTTCTTTAAATATAGTTTTCTATTGCACTAACAGGGGTTCACATAAAATATAATCACAACTGTTCAGGGACACTTATACACATATATACCTAACTTCAATTTTTAGAAGGCAGCCTTATTGAACTTCTTTTATAAAATCTATTTGTTGTATATAAATTAGGCCTCAATTAAGCTGACCAAAAAAGTCTACTGCTTGCCTGGATATTTATTTCTCCTACACTGTGAAATCATGAATTCCTGCTGTTAAAACTAATATGCTGTTATAATTTAGACATATTAAATGAACATGTTCCCAAAACACTCAACTAACTATATACATCAAGTTCTACTTCTTATAAAGGGTGCCAAATAAGGGAAAACTAGTTGTGAGAAAGTGTTTAAGTGTCTTCCTCTTGCTGCCCTCCTTTGGGGCGCATTCCCTATTTCCTGTTTCCGAATCACCTCTGCACGTTCTCCTCAGCCTCTCCTGACCTCTCCTGCCTGCCATTGGTGGCAGTGGCATATCACCTGGAGATGTTGCCTTACTTCATTCACAGTGGAGTGTTTTATACACATCCATGCACCTCCTGGTAGACTGCAAGTGCCTGCCAGTCATACAGCACTTTGGGCGATCGGCTCACCAACAGGGTGCTTTTCTCTTGGCCAATTGCCAGCCCCCACATAGTGGCAGTCCAAGTAGCTCTCTTGTTTCTCAGGCCTCTTCCCAATTCTAACCTCTCAGCTCTTCCCAAACACAGAGTTCCTCTCCCTCAAATTTTACCAATAGAGCAGGGAACACACCTTGTTCCTACTGGCTCAATTTTCTCCTAGGAGCCTCAAACACACAATTGCTCACTAAAATAAGATTGAGTCTCTCAATAATGTTATTCCCAGGTCTCACTTTCCCATCTAACCAAATGCCTTCATCCTTTGACTCTTTGTAGTGTAATTCCATTAGTCCTTTATTTCCTTAATCTAAGGCCTTAAGACCTGCCTTAGATTACTAGTTACAGAAAACAAAGTTGTATCTTGTTTAATTTGCTCGGTGATTCCCTCCTTGGACCCCCAACACAAATTCACCCTATCACATATAATGCATCTTATGAGGATCAAAATTGGAAAGGAACGGGACGAAAGTGAGCAAGAATGGAAAATCCTTTCCAATAAATCTCATTGTGATTAGCAGCATAATAAATATCTGACCATCCAAGTAACCGAACTACTCTAAAGGCCATCCTTTGGACTCTGTCTTGGAAACAGCTAGATGCATATAGTGGGACAAGCCTTTTTGTTAAGTCTTAGTTACTAATTTCTTCCTCTGTATAAAACAAAATTTGCAATACCCCATTCAACAATAGCAAAGCTATCCAAAAAGTTATGTTTCAGAGTACAATCTTCAAAGCTGAACTTGCCTGGTATGATCTCCGTTCCAAACACGGCAAGATTAATCAAGCAAAGATCTATTCTGAAGTAAAAGGGCATTTAAATCAGTTTCCACATTTCTCACTTCATATTAGTTGATTTTATAAAATTAACATTAAACTCAAATCTTTATCAGTTTTTAAAAGTCTTATTAGAGACTTTTATATTCCATGAGACATATTTATTCTTTCCCACTGTTTAACGAATTTCATTTTAATTAGACAAGAATCTCCTATGACAAGATTTTTTTAAAAAGTTGTGTCTCACTTCTACATTAACTAATATTCTAAGAATTGTATTAAAACCAGAGCCATAAAATTCAAGTTTTGTTTAAACAGAATTTCAGACCACTAGTAGAAATATGCTAGTGGCCGGTCAGAAATATTTGCAGAAGTTGAACAGCTGTTGTCTGCTACAAATATGAAGGGACTGCTACAGCAATATAATCCAATTTGGGCCCATTCATTATAAACTCATTTTCAGATGCTGCTACTGCATGATGGTACGGGAGAAATGCAAGCTACACCAGAGATAGAACTGTCCCCACGCGGCGACAAGTTTTTACTGCAAAGGAGAGCTATAAAAGAGGAAATACAACTAGCTCACAATGCTACCATGAACCAGCCCGAAGAACCCAGAATTATTAAATGAATGGAAAAACTAAAATGATGATTGCCTAAAGAAACTTTTCAAGGTAGCTATTTAATGGGGAAGGGGGGGGGGGGACTTATTCTGTATCCTGATAAAACTTTTTAAGAAATCCTAATATCTTTGATTTTTACATACCTACACTTGGTAAAAGCCAACACGAGCTCCAATGGTGATGGCAGCCCAAGTGAATCTGCTATTTAACTTTCTTTTGAAGTTACCCTTTTGTAAAATTAAACACACCACAGCCACTTTTAGGACATCTTGCTAACGAAGTTTGGGGTTGTGAAAAAGAAGAAAAAAAAGGAATGATTTAAGCGACCAAACAACAAGAGTTTTCAAAAAATACTCCAAGAAACTTCTGAGTTGTAACTCACAGGCTGGCCGCGGCTCGCTGAGTGTCTTCTGGCCGCGGCACTGCGAATGTCACCCATTCAGAAAGCCCTTGGGGGGTCCGCTGCGCTATCTCCTTCTCCGGCCCCCAAACTAACCCACCCGCCGCTGTCACTCCTCCGGACACCCGGCGGCGGGGGGAAACGGGCGGCATCACCACGCAACATAAACACGCTCCACTCTACTTTCCTCCCTGGAAGTGCACCATCCGGTTTCCACGCGAGGAGGGCTCCCGAACTCCGGGAAGCCCGAGCGCACCGGGCATCGGCCCCCCGCCTCGGGCCGCCGGGACAGTCTCCCAGCAACTTCCCCTCTCCGGCGGGGCTCCGGGGAAGGGGCTGTGCCGGCCTCCACTTGCGGGGTGTGGGGGTGCCCCGCAGGCACGCCGCCCAAGTTGGGCTCTCTGGGGACACTCGCCATCCGGGGGGATCTGACAGCGACCCCCGAGCCCGCCGCCCCGCGCCCGGCCCCTCCTCACCTGTGTTGTCATTCGCCGGGAAGCCGGGCGAGCTGAGTTTGGCTCGCTTGGGGTTGGGCGGTCCGTCCAGCAAGTTTTCGGCCATTTTCACCTGCTCTCGAAAACAGCCCCGAGAGCGGATGGCGGGGCCGGCGAGGGCTCCGGGGCAGGGGTCGGCGCCGCCCCGACCGGCGGCGAGGGGAGAGGAGCGGGCGCGAGCGGCGAGCCGCGAGCGAGTGCCGAGAGAGAGGGAGGGCGCAGGGCCGGGTGGGGGAGGCGGCGGCCAAATCTCAGCCACAGCAACAGCGCCCCGCAGCGCTCACCGCCCGCCCCCGGCCGCCGCCGCCGCCGTCGCCGGCCGCGGCCCCCTCATCCCCTGCCCGCCTCCCGAGCGCGACACTCCGCGGCGGGGGCGCCCCGGCGGCCCGGCCGCCCCCCCGGGCCCCGCAGGCAGCGACGGCGCCCGGCCGGCCGGCTTAGGCAGTCCCGGGGAACATGGTGCCGCCGCCGCGCCGCCGCCTCACTACCCCCCCCCCCCGCGCCCCACTTAATTAATTCGCTCGCGGCCCGACGACCGAGGGGCTCCGGGCTCCACTCCCCGCCCGCAGCCTGTCGCCGTAAGAAAAAACAATGCGCGGAGCGGAGCTGCCGCCGCGGCGCCCCCCCACCCCCCGTTCCGCCGCCGCCGCCGCCGCCGCCGCCGCCGCCGCCGCTGCCGCTGCCGCCGCCGCCGCCGCCGCGGCTCCGGGAGGCCGAGCCGAGAGGGGAGCGGGGCTGCCGGAGCGGGCGCCGAGGGCCGGGCGGAGCGGGACGGCCGGGCGGAGCGGGGTGCGCGGGCGGTTGTGGGGCCCGGGACCGGCGGGGCCGAGTAGATCGCGCTCGAAGCCCCGGTCGGGTCCGCGACAAGATGGCGGCTGTTGATTCCTCAATTAAAAAAAAAAAGAAAGTTTTTTTTCTTCTCTTTCCAGAGCCTGAACGGGGAGGGGGAGGGGGCGGGGCACGCCGGTGCGTCACCCCCCCGCGGCGTCACCACGCACGGCCCCCGCCCCGCCTCCTCCACCTGCGCCGATCGCGACGGAAAGAGCCGAGCGCTCTCGGGCGGAAGGGCCGAGGGCGCTGCTGCGGAGTGTCAGGCGGCGAGGCTGCGGGGCGGTGGCCGGGCCTGCGGGACCCCGGGCTCCCGGCCCCGCCTCCACTTTAGTTCAGACTCCCAACTGAACGGCGGGGCCCATCAAGGCCTGGCCGCGGACCAAACCCCCCGGCGGAGTCAACGCCGGCCGGGCCCGACGGTCTGGAGACTGCCGGGTGGAGGCAACTCACTTCCCTACCCGCGGCGTCCGACGTCGGGGCGACCCGAACCAGACCCGCTCACTTCGCCTCGCCAGCGATGTGTCGTGGCCTCTGCAGGTTACAGACCGCCCTCAGGTTCGCCTGCGAGCTTGTGCATGTGGGGAAACCGAGGCAGGAAGTGGCAGGACCAGGGTTTGGACCCCACCCCGAAAGTGAAGTGAGGGGAACGCAAGACTCCTGGGCCCCTGAGCCCCAGTCCAAGGCGACGGGGTCCCCAGGGCCGACACCCTCATCTATAAGGGAAGGTGGGGAGTGCTGCCCCACCCAGGGCTTGGTCACAGCCAACCTGCGGAGGGCCCGGAAGGCCCCTTTCTTGGGAGCTTAGGGGCCCCCGACAACCACTTGGGAACTCGGAAGAGGCTCCAGACAGACCTGGGGTCCCATGGAACGACTCTTCCCGTGGGACAGTTACACAGAAATCTAAGTTCACTTCTCAGTTTTGTCTCCTCCAAACTCATCCCGAAGTCCTTATCTGAAAGGTGTCACCAGCAACCCTGTTTCCTACGCCAGAAACCCGTGAGTCATGGAAGACTCCTCCCTCCCTCCCTCTCCCCACCCACCTCGAAGCCAGCCTCCCCACGTCCTTTACCTGGGGAAACGGCTCTTCCTCCCCATACCACGGCCCCAGAGTCGTCCAGCATCACCCGGTGCCCTAGGTGGCAGATTAGCACTTAAATGTCTTCTGCTCTCCACATTTCTCCCTACGGAGCACCACAGTTAACTTCCTGGAAAAAGAGGGAAAGAACTCCCTTTAAAACCAATAGCTCCCTACACATAGCGTATATATTCTCCTTTCAGAATATGGATAGTCCGTTTAAAATGCCATATATATTTAAAGAGATTGTCTTTGAGTGTCAAGACTGATCTTTCTACTTTTTTTCCCTATTTATATTGCCCCACCCCTTCCTTGCATCTGTCCCATTTTCCATCCCTCGTTTCATTCCACCATCTCCTCCCCATATCCACTGAGCCACTAGGAAGTCCCCATCATTCAGGCCTTGACATACTCTTGTAGATGCTGTTCCCTATGCTGAGAATACAGATGCCTGGCAAACTCTTAACTCCAAGACCCAGTTCAAAAGTCACTCTGGGAAGCCCTCCTAGCCCACTTAAAGGTTCCAACAGCACCCTGGACATACCTGTGCCATTACTTTTAGTTATCCATTCATGTTGTTATTTACCCATCAAATATTCCTTGAGAACCTCCTGAGGTCATTGCCATTTTGCTGTTTTGGGTAAGGTGAGCAGATTTTAACATTGGTAAAGCGGGACACCATTGCTGGGGTGGGGGTGGGGGCTGTCTTGATTAAAAATTTGGTCTATATGGAGCAACAAAAATTTTCATAGAACGCAAAAATAGTACTGTAATATATTTTTTCAAATTTCAACATAAGTACAATTTATAAATATAATAAATTAAAAAAATATGTATAGTAGTAAGTGTCATTTTCAAGGCCGGCACTAGACTTTTTGCCACCACTATAAAATATAAATAATACGAGTACTGTCTGTTAAATTCAAGAAAATATATGTATTTATGAAATAAATAAATTACTTACCTAAATTATCTGAATAGCTGATTTGTAATGACACCACTTGTTTAACTAGCTTACTAGCACGCAGTATGATGTGTATCGTCTGAGAGACAGTTATAAATGTTTTTGTCGTTGCCAATCCCAAAAAATGCCATTGTTCATTAAGTCCAAACAATGGTGGTCGAATTCTAACAACTGATCAACAATGAGAACTTTGATAAGCAGTTCTCGATAAATACTTCTCAACAATTATTTGTTATTATTAAAGTTTAACATTATAAAATTAACAAAAGTAATATAAAACTCATATCCTGGCTAAATAGCCACATGGTCGCCAAAAATAGTATATTCCCTTCCTGTTCTCCCGCCGTTCCCTAGCTTGTCATGCATTCTTTCCAAAAATCGGGACTTTTTTAAAACGCCATGGGATGCAGGACAAATTGTTAAAAATCGGGATTGTCCCGCCAAAAGCGGGATGTCTGGTCACCTTAGTTTTGAGGCAAAAAAAAGAAATTCCTATCTATTCAAGGAGGCCAAGTAGTAAGCCCCAGAAACCATAAGCAGAAGTATGCGAGAAGTCAATTTGCACACAAGGCAGGAAGTCAAGGAAGCTGCAGCAACCGAATGGGAATTTGCAGTGTGTCCCTCTCACTAGGAATCTTTGGGCTCCTTGATGCAAGGGCCATTTTAAAAAATATATTTCTATTGATTTTTACAGAGAGGAGGGAGAGGGAGAGAGAGTCAGAAACATCAATGAGAGAGAAACATTGACCAGCTGCCTCCTGCACATTCCCTATTGTGGATGTGCCCGCAACAAAGGTACATGTCCTTGACGGGAATCGAACCTGAGACCCCTCAGTCCACAGGCCGATGCTCTATCCACTGAGCCAAACCAGTCAGAGCAAGGGCCATGTTTTAATTACAGGACAGTAGAATTTGATGAATGAACGAACCAATGAATAGATGAACATTGTCAGGTCCCCCTGAGACCTAGAAGCCTCCAGACCCCTAAGAAGGGTGGGTTCCAAATCAAGGCAGCTCCACGCTACTACTCCATGAGGGGACAACATGTCAGGTCATTGAGGAGCCTCAGCTAGGGCCTGCCTTGGAGAGGAACAAGAAGTAGAAGTAAATCAGGAAAGATCTCCTTAGAAAAGTTGGTCTGAATCCATCAGCTATTGAATGGGTAATCCTATATAAACATAATCCTATATAATAAAGAGGTAATATGCAAATTGGTCCTCACACCCTCACAAGATGGCTGCCTTCAACCAGGTTGGCAGGGGGGTTAATGAGGGACGACAAACTAACTGAACAAGCAGGCTGCGTGTGGGCGACCAGGCTGGTGGTGTTGGGGGACAGTTGGGGGCGACCAGACCAGCAGCGGGGGCAGTTGGAGGTGATTAGGCTAGCAGGGGGAACAGTGAGGGATGACTAGGCTGGCAGGGGGACAATTGGGTATGACCAGGCCAGCGGGGGTGGCAGTAAGGGGTGACCTGGCTGCGTAGGAGAGCAGTTAGGGGCAATCAGGCCAGCACGCAGAGGCAGTGAGAGTCAATCAGGCAGGTGGAGGGCAACCAGCCAGGTAGGCAGGTGAGCGATTAGGAGCCAGCAGTCCAGGATTGTGAAAGGGATGTCCGACTGTCAGTTTAGGCCCGATCCCAGGGTAGTTGAGTATCCCGCAAGGGATCCCAGCTTGTAGAGGGTACAGACTGGGCTGAGGAGACATCCCCCCCCCCATGCATGAATTTCATACACTTAGCCTCTAGTGTGTTATAATCACACAATGGAATATTATTCAGCCATATAAGGAGTGGGGTAGTAAAATATGCTTTGGCATTGATGAACCTTGAAAGGAGCCAGTCACCAAAGACCATGTATTGCATGATTCCGTTTATATGAAATGTCCAAAATAGGCAAATCCATAGAGACAGAAAGTAGAGTAGTGGTTGCAGAGCAGGGGGTACCGGGGAGAAGGACAATATAGTGGATGGTAGCTAAAGGATGTGGGGTTTCCGTTTGGGGTGATGAAATATTATAAAATTGTTGGTGATGATAGCTGCACTTCTCTGAACATGTTAAAAACCACTGAATTGTACACTTTGGATGGGTGAATTGTATAGTATGTTAGTTATATCTCAGTAAAGCTTGTTCTTCGCATGTCAAGTTAGAAAGAAGGAAGAGACCAGGAATGACAGAGGGAGCCCCTGCTTCCCAGCAGAAGGAAACAAGTCAGGGACACACCAGGTTGAAGGAGCACACAGGGATCTGCTTGTTGGTGCCAAGAGGAAGGGTCCAGGAGGATCTGATGTAATTGGGATTTCCCAACTGGGGGCTGAGGGGTGAACCGGCAGGCAGAAAACAGAGACCGAGATTCACAGGCTGAACTGGCACGAGAGGAAGGGAGAGACTTTCCCCTAAAGCTCCAATTGCATAACCAGCTGCCTGCTCACACCTCACACTGGAGGGGGGGGGGGGGGACGGGAAGAGGCCAGCAAAGGCCACAAAGACCACAACCCTCACCCCACCCGAGCTGCTGCTCACTCACACATTCTTATCTCTCTCCTGTGACTTAGCTTCCCACCCACCCTCTCCTGAATCTTTAATCTCTTATCCCCTCCCTGTAGTGACCTCTGGGCAATAAACACAATCTCACAGTTGACCTAGACACTGCCCTATCTTTTCCATTCTCAGTCAAGCTGGTGGACCAAGTTGTCTTTACTGATCCAAGTGGCTTTCTCTCCTCCCATTCATAGTTTTTATTTTTACTCATGAAAATTTCAAACAAGGTGTAAAAAGTAATACATAGATACTTGTATCAACATTATGGAGGGAGACAATGTTAACATTTTGCCACAGCAGTGGCAGATCTTTTAGTTATTTAAAGAATAACATGTTGCATTGGTCGAGTATTCCATTGATGAGAGCATCCTCCCGACACAGCAGGTTGTGGGTTTGATCCTGGGTCAGGGCACATACAAGGAGCAACCAATGAATCCATAAATAAATGGAACAATAAGTTGATGTTTCTCTCTCCTCTCCCCCCGCCCCCGCCTCTCTCAAATCAATCAATAAATAAAAAATTTTGGAGAAAATAACTTAAAAAAGAGAAATAGCATGTCAAAGATAGAGCTAAAGACACCATCACCCCCATTTCCTGCCTCCCTCCCCACAAAGTTGCCACTTTCTTTAAGCTGGTGTATATCATTACCAGATAAGATATGAATTTTTGTTAAGTTAATTCATATGAAACTGCCAATATTTTACCTTTTTTGTGCATTTTTATTGATTTCAGAGAGGAAGGGAGAGGGAAAGAGAAATACTGTGTTTTCCCGAAAATAAGACATCCTCCAAAAATAAGACCTACTTATAGGTTTCCTTCTGAGTGAAATATAAGGCACCCCCCAAAAATAAGGCCTCCAGGCTCTGTCTCAGAATGAAAATTAATTTACCGTAAACTGGTTGCTAGGGCCGCCCCAACTGGCGTCTAGCAACCAGTGACGTTATGTGGAGTCCTGATTCACTGCTGTGTGAATGGAGAGAAATCAGCGTGGAAACTGTGAAACCTAAACTGCAAGAAGCTGTGACTTGGGTGAAGAATTCATGGGAAAAAATCACTGACAGTTGCATTGCAAATGCACTGCGAGCAGGCTACCTTGACAAGAAGTACTCATTTAAAGACAGTGCTATTGCTAAACATGAGAGATTTGGTCCACTGATTCTGAAAGAAATGGAGTCACAAGAAATTCACCAGGAAATTCAGGAATTGGATTGTTATGATGATGTTCCAGAAGATGATGACATGATTGTCATTGAATAAATGAGTAAATTCTTGATACTGTAGGATTCACAGTTTGTCTGGTTTGTGTAGACAACTACCGTACCGTATACAGGTAATAAATTTCCTTTATTTTCATTTAATAATAAATGTGTACCATATTCTTCTTCATGGAAAAATAAGACATCCCCTGAAAATAAGACCTAGTGCATCTTTGGGAGCAAAAATTAATATAAGACACTGTCTTATTTTTGGGGAAACAGGGTAGAAACATCAATGATTAGAATCATTGATTGGCTGCCTCCTGTACACCCCCTTACTGGAGATTGAGCCCCACATCAAACTGTGACCTACTGATTGATGCTCAACCTCTGAGCCACACCAGCCAGGCAATACTTGACTACTTTTGATCCTGTCTAAAAATAACAACCATTGCATGTGAATGTTGTATGGACCCTGATTCCAATAAATTAAAATAATGCGACATTTAGAAATTGAAATATTGACTGGTATGGAATGATACTAAGAAATCATTGTTAATTTGATTAGGTGTGATAATGATATTGTCATTATATAGTTTTAAATAGTCCTTGTTTTTAAATATATATATATTTTATTGATTTGTCACAGAGAGAAGGGAGAGGGATAGAGAGCTAGAAACATGGATGAGAGAGAAACATCGACCAGTTGCCTCCTACACACCGTCTACCAGGAATGTGCCTGAAACTAATGTACATGCCTTTGACTGGAATCGAACCTGGGACCTTTTAGTCCATAGGCAGACGCTCTATCCACTGAGCCAAACCGGTTTCAGCAGTCCTTGTATTTTAGAGGCACAAGCTGAGGTATTTGTAAATGGGGAAATATGATACCTGGGAGAAGTAAATGGGGAAGCATGAAACAAGATTGGCCAGGAGCCTGGCTGGTGTGGCTCAGTGGTTGAGTGTTGATCTATGAACCAAAAAATCCCGATTCAATTCCTGATCAGGGCATATCCCTGGGTTGTGGACTTGGTTCCCAGTGGAGGATGTGTAGGAGGCAGCTCATCAATGATTCTCTCATCATTGATGTTTCTCTCTCTCTCCCTTTCCCTTCCTCTCTGAAATCAATAAAAATGTTTTTTTTTAAATGATTGGCCAGGAATTGATAATTATGAAAGCTGAGTGATGGGCACACGAGGATTCATTATATAAAAATACTTTGTATATTATTTAACATCACATAATAAAAAGTTTCTAAACTATTGAAATATTGAGTCTTTCCATCCACAAACATGATATAAGCTGTTCTTTTATTTACATTTCTTTCTATCTTATAATAAAGTTTTATATATTTTTTCCCATAAGGTCCTGCATATCTTTGGCTGATCCAACAAATTTGCTAAAACTCTGTTATTAGTTCTCACAACACTAATAATTTTTCTCTAGAATCTCTTGGATTTTCTATATTGGCCATCAGATCATGTGTTAAAAAAAATAAAAGATGAAAATTTTGTCTTGCCTGTCCAATACTCATCATTTCCATTTCTTTGTCTTGGTATACACTGCTGGCTAGAACCTCCAGAACAACACTGAATACAAATAGCAATGGATGCATCTACATCCTGTTACTGACATGAATAAGAATGATGGTTTTGTGGGTTTATTCATTCATTCTATAAATATTCTTTGAGCACCTATGATGTGCCAGGCACCGTACCATGCACGTAGGATACAACGGTGAACAACCTTACATTCCAGTAGGCAGAGAGAGAACCTGAGAATAATCAATGAGTAAATCTACAGTATAAGTGAGAAGGTGATTAATACTATGCAGATGCCGAAACCGGTTTAGCTCAGTGGTTAGAGTGCCGACCTGCAGACTGAAGGGTCCAGGGTTTGATTCTGGTCAAGGGCACGTACCTTGGTTGCGGGCACATCTCCAGTGGGGGGTGTGCAGGAGGCAGCTGATCGATGTTTCTCTCTCATCGATGTTTCTAACTCTCTGTCCCTCTACCTTCCTCTCTGTGAAAAATCAATAAAATATATTTTAAAAATACTGTGCAGAAAAAAAAATACAGTAGGTTAAGGAGGATTCAGAGGGTCCGTGTGGAGATAGGTGCAATTTTAAATAAGGTGATGGAGTCAATCAAGCCTCGCTGAGAAAATAATATCGGAGCAAAGACTTGTAGGCGGGAAGGAGTGTGTGAATCTCCTGGGAAGAACTCCCCAGGCCCAGGGCTCAGTCAGCTTATGGCCCTGCAGCACTAATGTCCTTGGCTGTTTGAAGATGAGAAAGGAGGCAGTGAGGCTGGAGTGGCTGGGCAGGCAGAGGGAGAAAGAGGTGAGGTTACAGAGGAAATAGATGAGGGTGGGAGCTGATGTAGAGATGTTGACTCCATTCTTGGATCTCCTCCCATTTTTTTAAACTTTATTTTTAAAAATCCCATTTTCTAAAGCATCCTGACTTCAAGAAGCCTTAGACCCTCTGAAGACCTTCAGTCCATGAATACTGTCCCTTTCCATTGTTCCTCACATTCTTAGACTCCCCTTGGCCTTCTTTCCCAGCTACATTCCATGGTCAACTGTCTCAAACACCGCCCTGCACATATGCTCCCTTTTCCTGCCACCTTATTGTTCTTGCTTGGCAAAACCACCACCGGGGGTAACTCCAGCTTCCTGCCCGCTCTTCATTTGCACCTGAGAGTTGCACTTGGCTGGAGAAAAAGCAAGTGTGGATTTAATTAATTATCCCAATTTTGAATGGGTGCTTACTGTCACTGGGCAATCACACTGCAATTCCATAGTTGTTTTCTCTCCCACTTGCCTCCCCTCAAAACTGCAACACTTTCTTCCCCATCCTCACTCTTAGCTGATGAGTTCTTACTGCTTTGCTGAGAAAATGTAAACCATCACAATAACATTTCCACATGCTCCCTGAGACACATTCACTCACAAGCTTGCATTAGTGCCTGTATACTATCAGCTTTCTTGCTTGGTGCTGGTATCTAAAGTCAATGCCTCCATTTCTGAACTCTTGAGATCTATCTTTCTTTTTGCCTGCTCCAGTTCATATCTCCAAGTACTCTCTCTGACCTGTCATCAATTTTCCCCTCTTGCCCTGGCTGGTTTGGTGCAGTGAAGAGTGTGTCCTCCTGCGGATGAAGGGTCCCAGGTTCTATTCTGGTCAAGGGCACATGCCAAGGTTGCGGGTTCTGTCCCTAGTGGAAGGGTGAGGGAGAGAGAGAGATAGAAACATTAATGATGAGAGAGAACCATTGATCAACTGCCTCTTGCATGTACCCTTCTGGGGATGGAGCCCACAACCTGGGGGCTTGACTGGAATTGAGTCCGGGACCCTTCAGTCTACAGGTCAAAGTTCTATCCACTGAAACAAACCAGCTAGGGCGGTCATGTTTTATATTCAACATGCATGAATAGACTTCACCTAACAATGTTATTATTATTTAAATAGTCAATTGCTTTTATAGTGAATTATAGGAAGAAATAAGATCCTTTATGTTTGCCTTATTTACTTTTTTCAGCTTTTCACTTCTTGTAGATCTAGGTTCCCATTGAAATCATTTTCTGTAAGACTGAAGGATATCCTTTAGCATTTCTTAACATTGCAGGTCTATTGGCAACAAACTCTCTCAGCTTTTGTTTTATTTTATATTTTCTGCCTCCATATGATTATATTCTCTTTCTAGAATTCTATTTCTGTTGATGTCCAATTGCTTGATAATGTTCCTAAAGCTTTGTTCATTTTTCTCCAATCTTTTTTCCCTCCATTCTCCAGAGTTTACTGACTCTTCTGCCATATCTAATCTACTGATAAGAGCATCCAGTAATTTTTGCTCACTTCAGTTATTTTTTCAGTTCTAAAACTTTGGTTTAGTTTTCTTTTAGATTTTCAGTTTCTCTGCTAAAATTCACTATTGTTCACTCTTAAAGTTCAAACTTTCTTTTAATTAATAGGGCCAAATTTTCTTTTTAAATATATACATAACAGCTGCTTTACATTATTTGCTAAGTCCAATATCTGGGCCATCTTTTGTTCAGTTTCTATTGACTGCTTCTTTTCTTGACTTTATTTTTTAAAATATATCTTTATTGTTCATATTATTACAAATGTTCCTCATTTTTCCCCCTCCATTGCTCCCCTTCACCAAGTTTCCATCCCACCCTTTGCCCTTTCCCCATCCCCCATTGTCCTCATCCATAGGTGCAGTTTATGTTCAGTCTCTTCCTGCACCCCCACACCCCCTTTCCCAAAAATCATCAGTCCACTCCCCTTCCATACCTCTGATTCTATTATATTCACCAGTTACTATTGTTCATCATGATTTTTACTTCCCTTGGTTTTTAGATTCACTTGTTGATAGTTATGTATTTGTTGTTCATAATTTTAAACTTTATTTTCTTTCTCTTCCTAGAGAACCCCCTTCAACAATTCATATAATTCTGGTTTGGCAGTGATGAACTCCTTTAGCTTTTTTTTAAATTTGTGAAGCTCTTTATCTGGCCTTCGATTCTGAGTGATAGCTTTGCTGGGTAGAGTATTTTTGGCTGTAGGTTCTTGCTATTCATCACCTTGAATATTTCTTTCCATTCCCGTCTGGCCTGCATGGTTTCTGTTGAGAAATCAGCTGACAATCGTATGGGTGCTCCTTTATAGGTAACTACCTGCTTTTCTCTTGTTGCTTTTAATATTCTCTCTTTGTCTTTTGCTCTTGGAATTTTAATTATGATGTGTCTTGGTGTGGTCTTCTTTGGATTCCTTTTGTTTGGGGTTCTGTGCGCTTCCTGGACTTGTAAATCTAATTCTTTCACCGTCAGCCCCGCCCTATGAGGTTCCTGAGTCTCAGTGTTCCTCAGTGTGTCCTTCGGTACTCGCTGCAAGCACCTCTGAGAGAAAGGTGCCCTGGAGTTTCACCCGCTACCAGGCAGTCTAGTCTCTCCCCCAATGAGCCCGCAACTGGGGTTCAGTGCAGTTGGAAGTGGAGTTCAGTGCAGTCCGGAGCTTATGTCTCCTTCCCACTAGGGCAATCCAGTGGCCCAATCAACAGTCTTTCCTCTGCTTGAAATGTGCGTGACTCAGGGGCTCTGCCTTTCACCGCTCCCCTGAGCCTTCGCCTTACAGCTCAGATTCCCTCTGTATGAGGCTGGGGCCCAAGGGTCTTGCCCAGAACTGGGGTTCAGTGCAGTCAGAACTGGGGCTCAGCACAGTCCTGAGCTTCTGTCTCCTTCCCGATAGGGCAATCCAGCAGCTCAGTGAACAGTCTGTCCTCTGTGTGCAATGTATGCAACTCTCGGGCTCTGCCTTTCGCCACTCCCCTTAGCTTCCTCCTTACAGCTCAGATTTCCTCTGTATGAGCCTGGGACCCCAGCGTCTCGCCCAGAACTGGGGTTCAGTGCAGTTGGATTTGGGGTTCAGCACAGTCCAGAGCTTTTATCTCCTTCCTGCTAGAGAACACCAGCCAGGCACTCAGCCACCCCCTCCTCTCTGGCTCCGTCCTCTCCCGACACACGCACCGTCGTCTCTCTGTACCTTAGGCTTTTACAGCTCCTCTGGTTTTCCTTCTGGTTTTCTCTTTCCTTTTAGTTGTAGAATTTCCAGTCAGTCAACTTTCCTGTAGTTATGGATAATGTCCACTTTATATTTGTATTTTTTGAAATTGTTGAGTGAGGCTGCAGTTAGGTGTTTACCTATGTCGCCATCTTGGTTTCCCCCCCTCTTTTCTTGACTTTAGATCATGTTTTCTTTTGCACGTGTGTGTGTGTGTGTGTGTGTGTGTGTGTCTAATGATTTTTGATTGAAGAATAGTTATTGTTAAAAACATTTTAGACATAATAGATTCTGTTATTTTTGTTCTGAAAAGTATTGATTCTTATTCTAGCAGACAGTTCTACTACTGGCTGATCATTTTGCATTTCAAAGGCTTGTTTTCTCTAGAAACTCAGGATTTTTCTCTAGCCGCTCTGAGTTGGCAGGGTTTAACCTTCAAACTCTGCCTCTGCTATGGATCTTTTTGTGGTTTAGTGTTGGACTTTGTTAGAATGAATCTAGAATATGATCTTATTCTAGAAAAGAGTTTGGCAAACCACAACTTGTAGACTGAATTGTCCCACCCTCACCTGCTTTTTGTAACTTAAGTTTTATTACAACACAATCATATCCATTCATTATGCAATGTCTATGGCTGCTTTCACACCACAACATCAGAGTCGAAGACTTGGGGCAGAGATCAGATAACCCACAATGCTAGTGTATTTCTTGTATCACATGATCTCATGCATTTAGGGGAAATAATGAACAACATAAACTGATGAACAAAACAGACCCGGAGACAGGGAAGCATCGATCAGACTGTCAAACCTCAGAGGAAAGGTAGGGGAGGGTGGGGTAAGGGGGAGAGATTAACCAAAGGACTTGTATGCATTCATATAAGCCTAACCAGTGGTCATGGACAACAGGAGGGTGGGGGCATACGTGAGGAGGGGTTCGGGATGGGAATTAGGGGGATGAGGACAATTATGTGATACCATAATCAACAAAGAAATTTTAAAAAATGTTTATTGTCTGTCCCCTTTCAGAAGAACTTTGCTGACACCTGCTCTATGGCATGGTTCTTACTGCTAAGGTCTATGCCTGAGTTGGATGCCAGGAGCCTTGATGAGATGTTAATGTAGTCTCTCTACTCACATAGGACCAGAACTCCAACACTGCCACCCTGCTCTTCTTCCAGCGCTGGTTGACCCTCCTGTTGGGAACAGTCACCCTCTGGTAAGCCTGGGGGTAGCTGCACCCTGTACATGTACGGCCCGGCTCCCAATCATGGACTCATTAGGAACTACCCCCTCCCAAGACTAATGAGGTCCCCTCTCCAGAGCTTCCTCCTCTCCGATTTCAGTCTCACTCCACAGATTTTAGCTGCTTTAGATCTGCTGAGCCCTAATTTCTGTTTCCCAGTTTTAGAGTGGTCACTATGCTTTCAAAGAATCTAGTTCTTTGATTGGGTTGAGAAATGGTCCTGAGGCAGAGAGCCTGGCGACTGTGGGGCTCACTCATAAATTTCCCTTCTCTTAGGGAACATGGTCTTGCACTGCCTGATGTAAGGTACCTGAAAACAGTTGCCTCAGATATTTCTCTAGCTTCATAGTCAGTTATGTTTGTGGAGCTAGTCAATACACACTTATTTGATCAGAAGCCAAAGCTCCACACTTTCTCTTAAACCCATTTCAGATAGGCTTTCACACTCACTTTTCCACTGAAAATTGCCTTTATCAAGGACATCAATGACCTCAAAGTTGCCAAATGCAATAGTTAATCCTCGGTTCTTTTCTTTCTTGGTCTATTAACAGCATCAGACACAGCCAATGACTCCCTCTTCCTTTATCCACTTTGTTTACTTAGTCCTGAGGACACCACTCTCTTACTTTTCTCCCTAGCTTTACTGTTCTCTCCTTCTCAGCCTCCTTGGCTGGTTCCTCCTCTTCTTAATTCTTCTTCTATTTTTTTAAAAATATATATTTTATTGATTTTTTTTTACAGAGAGGAAGGGAGAAGGATAGAGAGCTAGAAACATCGATGAGAGAGAATCATCGATCAGCTGCCTTTTGCACACCCCCTACTGGGGACGTGCCCGCAACCGAGGTACATGCCCGTGACTGGAATCGAACCCGGGACCTTTCAGTCCGCAGACCGACACTCTACCACTGAGCCAAACCGGTTTTGGCCTCTTCTTAATTCTTGATGGAATATTACATGGCTCAGTCCTTGTCCTTGGCTATCTTCTCTATCTTTACTTATTCTTGGTAGTTTCATCTGATATCACGGCTTTAAATACCATCTACATGCCCTTGACTTCTAAATGATATCTCTATCTCCGACTTCTCCCCTGAACTCCAGATAGAGATAAAATAGATACCTCAAAGTCAACAAAGTCCAAAACTAACCTCTTGATATTACCTCCATAATACCTGTTTCACACAATGTCTTTTCACTCTTGGTTGATTGCAACTCAGCTTTTCCAGTTACTTATGCAAAAAAAGAAAAGAAAAAGAAAAGCAGAATCATTCTTGATACTTCTGTTTCTCTCACCCAACATCCAACTCATTAAAAAAATCCTCTAGGCTCCACCAAAGAAACATACCCAAATTTAACCTCTCTCCATCATTTCGCTGCTACCTCTCTAGTTCAAGTAACTACCATCTCTTGCCTAGATTATTGCAATACTCTTTTAACTGGCCTTCTTGCTACTGCCTTGCCCTTCTACCATCTATAATCAACACAATGTTCACAATGACTTTTTGAAAACATAAATCAGACCATGACTCTTCTCTCAAAACTATCCATGGCTCTCTCATTTTTACAGTCATTGTTTATTTTAAAAATATTTATTGTGAGCCTTCTCTGGGTCAGGCACTGTTCTAGAAACTTATAACACATCCATGAACAAAACAGTAAAAAAATTTCTATCCTTGTGGAGAGATTCTACTATAGGGAAACAGCTAATAAACAATAAATATAACAAATGAATTTTACACTGTGTTAGAAAAGAATAAGTGGCTACTGTGGAAAGATATAGAACATTGTAAAAATGAGATTGGGAATGTGAGGTGAGGGATTTTTTTAAACAAGATTGTCATTGAAAAAGTGATATTTGAGCAGAGACTAGGAGGAGGTCAGCTGTGAGGGCTCCTGGAGGAATAGACCTCCAGGCAGAGGAGACAAATGAATAAAGGGCAAAGGCAACAGCAGACCAGACATGTTCTAGAAACAGCAAGAAAACAAATGACTGGGAAGGACTGAGTGAGTGAGTGAGTGATAGAAGATGAGGTCAGAGACGTAATGGTGGATGGACCTTGTGCAGTGTCTTGTAGGGCATTTTAAGGACTTGGGCTTCTACTCTGAGTGAGAGGGGACCATTGGAAAATTCCAAAGCTGAGGAATGATGTAATCTAAATTAACTTTTAAAAGGATCCCTTTAGTTGCAAATCATGTATTAGATAAGTGACTTGTATCTGGAATATATAAAGAACTATTACAGCTTCTTATTAAAAGATAAATAACCCAATTTTTAAATGGGTGAAGATTTAAATAGACAGTTCTTCAAAGAGCATATACAAATGGTCAATAAGCACATGAAAAGATGCTCAGTATCATTAGCCATCAGGGAAATACAAATCAAACTACAGTGAAATACCACTCCACACCCACCAGGATGGCTATAATCAAAATGACAGAACATACAAGTGTTGGCAAGATGTGCAGAAATTCTAAATGCAAAATCGTGCAGCCACTTTGGAACAGTCTGGCAATTCTTCAAAAGATTAAACATAGCCTTACCATTTGACCCACCAATTCTACTTCTAAGTATATCTCCAACAGAAATGAAAACATTTGTCCACACAAAAACTTGTACATGAATGTTCATAGTACCATTATCCCAAATAATGGCCAAAATGTTCACAAACTGAGAGTAGATAAACAAAACATGGTATATTCATACAATGTAATATTATTCAGCAATAAAAGGAATGAAACACAGATACATGCTACAGTATGGATTAACCTTGAGAACAATGGGTAAAGCCAAAGAAGCCAGTCACATAGGACCACATGTGTCTGATTTTTATTTATATGATATGTTCTATCTCTATAGACAAACCTATAGAGATAGAAAGTGTACTTACCTAGGGTTGTGGGGGGATGGAGGATGGGGAATTGGTGTTTATTAATTTAGGGGTGTGTGATTTCTTTTTGGATAATAAAAATGTTCTAAAATTGATTGTGAAGGAATTCCTACCATTTGCAACAGCATGGATGGAACTGGAGAGCATTATGCTAAGTGAAATAAGCCAGTCAGAGAAAGAGAAATATCACAAGATCTCACTCATTTATGGAATATAATGAACAACATAAACTGATGAACAAAAACAGATCCAGAGACAGAGAAGCATCTTTCAGACCGTCAAACCTCAGAGGGAAGGTAGAGGAGGGTGGGTGTAAGGGGAAGAGATCAACCAAAGGACTTGTATGCATGCATATAAGCCTAACCAATGGACACAGACAACAAGGAGGTGAGGGCATGAGTGGCGGGGGGTGGGGTGGGGGTGGGAGAAGAAGGCTGGGAGGTAATGAGAGGAAAAGGGCATATATGTTATACCTTAATCAATAAAGAAATTAAAAAAGTAAAATTGATTTTGACAATAGATGCTCAGCTTTGTAAATAGCCTAAAGGCCATTGAATTGTATGAGTTAAATGGGTGAATTGTATTGTAAGGGGATTATATATCAACAAAGATGTTTAAAAATAAAGGATACCGCCAGAACCGGTTTGGCTCAGTGGTAGAGCGTCAGTCTGCGGACTGAAGGGTCCCGGGTTCGATTCCGGTCAAGGGCACGTCCCCGCTAGTGGTGTGCAAGAGGCAGCTGGTCGATGTTTCTCTCTCATCGACATTTCTAGCTCTCTATCCCTCTCCCTCTCTGTAAAAAATCAATAAAATATTTTTTTTAAAAAAATAAAGGATACCTTTGCATGCTTCATTGACAGTATTTGGGGGCAGGGATAGGGTAGAGGTAGGCAAAGCTGGAAGCAAGAATTCCAGGGACAAGATAGCACACTAAGCCAGGCGATAGTGGCTTGGACTAGTGCTAACAGTGGAGATGGTTTAAGGCAGTGGTCGGCAAACTAATTAGTCAGCAGAGCCAGATAGCAACAGTACAACGATTGAAATTTTTTGAGAGCCAAATTTTTTAAACTTAAACTTCTAACGCCACTTCTTCAAAATAGACTCGCTCAGGCTGTGGTAATTTGTGGAAGAGCCACACTCAAGGAGCCAAAGAGCCGCATGTGGCTCTCGAGCTGCAGTTTGCCGACCACGGATTTAAGGGTGACCATTCTCATCTTCGTTTACTGAGAGTTATCAAAAAGAGTGTTGCCAGGAGAAACAATTGTAATAATCTGAACAATAATTTTCTTTAAAAGAGTGTTGCCATTCATCAAAGAGTTTTTCAGCAGTTAAGATGATTCGGTATATTTTTTCCTTTAATATGTTAATGCTGTGAAGTAACACTAATAGGTTTTCTAATGTTAAACCTCCATTCTATTCCTGGAATAAACTTTTCATGATCATAATTTGATGTGAGTTTCTTTATATGTTTTCCTGTGATCATTTTTAATATTTTGCTGCATTTGATTTGCTAATGTTTACTTAGGATTTTTACATCTAGTTTCATAAATGAGAATGGCTTGTAATATTCTTATTCGTATTGTCTGTGTATCAGAATTGGGTGAATTGCTTTCCTTAATTAATTTTTTTCTTTTCTGGAATAGTTTGTATAGGAGTGGATATAATTATTCATTCCTTCAATGCATCTATAACATAAACTGTGTGTGTGGTTGTATTTGATTTTTCTCCTCTCATGGACAGAATTTTAACTACCGAATTAAATACTTTATGGTTATAACTTAATACATGTATTGTCATTTTTCAAAATGCCTATTTTACCTGTTTTTAGAAGTATTGGTAAAGTGTTGTTCATAGAAATTTATTTTTAAAACATCTGCTATATCTGTAGCTATCTTTGTATTTGTATTGTCTCTATCTTTTTGTGTCTATTAGTCTTACCAGAGTTTTGTCTATTTTTTAAAATATAAAAAATAACATGTGTTTCTTTGATCCACTTTACTGGTTCTTTGGTTTCTATTTCATCAATTCCTGCTCCATATTAATAGCTATACCAAATGTAAATGACCTGAACACCCCAATTAAAAGGAAGAAATTGACATATTGGTGAAAAAGCATGCTGCAATTATATGTTTTTTATAAGAAAATTTAATTTATAATTTATTTTCTTTAAATTTTTATTGCTTTTTAGAGAGAGAGGAAGGAAGAGGGAGAAAGAGAAACATCTGTGAGAGTGAAACATCAATCAGCTGTCTTCTGCATGCCCCCTACCAGGGATCAAGCCTGCAATCCAAGCATATATCCTGACTAGGAATTGAACCAACAACCTTTTGGTCCACAGGACAATGCCCAACCAACTGAGCCACTCCAGCCTGGGTTTATTTCTAATTACATGTTAGTTATAAAGACACAGATAATTAAAAATAAAAAACAAAGATCATGCAAATGCTAATAAAAAGGAAGCTAGAGTAACTATATTTATATAACTCAAGGTAGGTTTCAGAAGCAGGAATATTAAAAGAGATAAAGAGGAACATTTTATATTTATATTGAAGAGGTCAATTAAAAGTACATAATAAAATTAAAAATATATATACCTAATAGCGGAGCTTTAAAACATGAAGCAAAAGCAGATAGAATGGAAAGGAAAAAAGAAAAATCCACAGGTAGACTTGAAGATTTCAAAATTCCTTTCTCAGTCACTGATAGAACAAGTGGTCAGAGATTTAATATAGATATAGACTTGAATAGTATGGTCAATCAATTTGACTAAATAGGCATTTATAGAGCCTTACACCTAACAACTATAGAATACACATTGTTTTAAAACACCCACCAAGATAGGTCATATGCTTACCAAGATAGGTCATATTCTGGGTCACAAAACTACGTAGTTTGACTAAATATCAGAAGATTTAAATAATAAAATATGTCTTCTGACCATAATGAAAGCTGAAAATTAAAAAAAAAGTTATCTGGCCGAGACCGGTTTGGCTCAGTGGTAGAGCGTCGGTCTGCGGACTGAAGGGTCTGGGGTTCGATTCCGGTCAAGGGCATGTACATTGGTTGCGGGCATATCCCCGGTGGGGGTTGTGCAAGAGGCAGCTGGTCGGTGTTTCTCTCTCATCGACATTTCTGGCTCTCTATCTCTCTCCCTTCCTCTCTGTAAAATATCAATAAAATATATATATTTTAAAAAGTTATCTGGAGAATAATCAAATACTTGGATTATTGTTCCAAGTATTCAAAGAAGAAACAAAAGGGATATTAGAAAATATTTTGTACTAAGTGAAAATAAAACTGTGTGAGATGTACCTAAATCAGTGCCCAGGAGATTTTTAATATTTAAGTACTTGTATTTAAAAAAAGAAGAGAAAACACTCTCAAATTAATTATTTAAAATTCCATGTTTAGTAGTTAGAAACAAAAGAGCAAATTAACACCAAAATAAAAAGAAAAGGGAAATAAAATAAAGAGAATGAAACAAAAAGACAAGAGTGGAAATCAGTGAAAGAAAACAGAAAACCAACAGAGAAAATCAATAAAATAAATAGCTGATATTCTTTAAAAATATCTATAAAATTAATACATTTTTAGAATAAAAGAAAATTCCCCAATGTCAAGAATTAAAGAGGAGAAAGCATACCTATTCTGGTGGGAGGGGTAAAAAGGGAATCCTATATAATAAAACCCTAATATGCAAATCGATAAAATGGCAGAACAACTGGTCACTATGACACACACTGACCACCAGGAGGCAGATGCTCAATGCAGGAGCTGCCCCCAGTGCGCTCCCACAGGGGGCTTGCTGCTCAGCCAGAAGCTGGGCTCATGGCTGGTGAGTGCAGCGGCAGTGGTGGGAGCCTCTCCCACCTCTGCGGCAGTACTAAGGACCCCTCTAGGGATGTCCGACTGCCGGCTTAGGCCCGCTTAGCAGATGGACATCCCAAGGGGTCTCGAACTGCAAGAGGGTGCAGGCCAGGCTGAGGGATGCCCCCCTCCAGTGCACAAATGTTGTGCACCAGGCCTCTAGTATTATAAATAACGTTATACCAACAAATCCAAAAACTTAGATGAAATGGATGAATTTCTTGACATAATCACATTATCTTTTTTAAAAAAATAATTTTTTATTGATTTCAGAGAAGAAGGGAAAGAGAGATAGAAACATCAATGATGAGAAAGAATCATTGATCAGCTGCCCCCTGCACACCCCCTACTGCGGACCAAGCCCACAATCTGGGTATGTGCCCTTGCTTGGAATCAAACCTGGGACCCTGGAGTCTGCAGACTGATGCTCTATCCACTGAGCCAAATCAACTAGGGCCTACCATGATATCTTGATTTCAGAATTCTAGCCTATAGAATTACAAGAAAATCAATTTCTATTGTTTCTAAAGTCACCCAGTTTGTGGTAATTTGTTGTGGTAACCTCAGGACATAATACACTGACTAAAAAACAAACCAATCCCTCCACCCCCCAATAACTCAGTCAGTGTATCTCAGTAGTTAAGTGTTGACCCATGTAAGTCACAGTATGATACCTATGTTAACCAGTAAGTCACAGTATGATACCTATTCAGATAACATTTTGGAGTTGTAGGCTTGATCCCCAGTGGGGGGCATGCAGCTGGCAGCTAGCTGATAGATTATTCTTTCTCAGCATTGATATTTCTCTCTCTATTACTCCTTTCTCTCTCTGAAATCAATAAAAACATTATATATATGTCAAACACAGAACACAAAAATCTATAATCATCTCTTCTGATGCAAATCCTCCAAATATGACAAAATGCAAAACCTATTCATGATTAAGAACACACACACAAAACCCTCAGAAATAGAATAGAAATAGAAAGGAACTTCTTAATCCTGATAAGACACATCTACATAAAACCTACAGTTAAGATCACATTTAGTGGACAATTATTTCCCCTAAGATTAAAAACAAGGCAAAGATTTCCAATTTCACATTTCTTATTTAACACTAGAGGCCCAGTGCATGAAATTCATGCATGGGGGGTGGGGGTTGGGTGTGCGGGGTGGGGGAGGGTAGTGTCCCTCAACCCAGCCTATACCCTCTCCAATCTGGGACCCCTCGAGGGATGTCCGACTGCCCATTTAGGCCCAATCCCTGTACAATTGGGCCTACATCCTTCTTACATCCCTCTCACATCCTTCTCACAATCCCTCTCCCAACCTTCCTCTCACATTCTTCTCACTGTCCCTCTCCCAACCTTCCTCTTACATCCTTCTCACTGTCCCTCTCCCAACTGCTTGCCTGCCTGCCTTTCTGATTGCCCCTAACTGCTTCTGCCTAACAACCTGATCACCCCCTAATCACTCCCCTGCCAACCTGATTGATACCTAACTGCTCCCCTGCCAGCCTATATGCCCCTAACTGCCTTCCCCTGCAGGCCTGTTTCCCTCCCCCCCCCCAAACTGCTCTCCCTTAAAGGCCTGGGTTCCCCCTAATTGCCCTCCCCTGCAGACCTGCTTCCCTCCTCTGCAGGCCTGGTCCCTCCCAACTGCCCTCCCTTGCTGGCCATCTTGTGGTGGCCATCTTGTGTGTTCATATGGGGGCAGCCATCTTTGACTCCATCTTGTGTATTGGAGTGATGGTCATTTGCATATTACTATTTTATTAGATAGGATTGTAATGGCGGGCTTAGCCAGTGCAACAAAATAGGGACAAGAAATAAAACGGATACAGAAAGTAAAGGGAGATGTAAAAGTATCTTTTTTGTTGTTGTTGAGTTTTAGAGAGAGGAGAAGGAAGAGAGAGAAAGAGAGAGAAAGAGAGAGAGACATTCATTTGTTGCTCTACTTATTTATTATTCATTGGTTGCTTCTTGTGTTTTTTTTAATATTTTATTTATTTTTTACAGAGAAGAAGGGAGAGGGATAGAGAATCATAAACATTGATGAGAAACATTGATCAGCTGCCTCCTGCACGCCCACTACTGGGGATGTGCCCACAACCAATGTACATGCCCTTGACAGGAATCAAACCTGGGATCCTTCAGTCCACAGGCCGACACTCTATCCACTGAGCCAAACCGGTTAGGGCCATTAGTTGCTTCTTGTAGTGCCCTGACCAGGGATCAAACCCACAACCTTGGCATTTCAGGATGATGCTCTAACCAACTGAGCTCCCTGGCCAGGGCTAAAGTAAAAGTATCTTGAGACCGAAGCAAGATGGCGGCCCAGGAAGTCTCCTGGGCCGCCATCTCCTCAACAATTTGGAAATAAACAACGGATAAAACTGAAAGGGATCGCATCAGACCCACAGGATTCATGGGGTCCAGAGATAGTCACCATAAAACAAGCAGATTGTCAAATGACAGGGGGGAGGGGAAGGAGACCTGGGGGGAGATAGGAGAACAACCGAGGGACTGGTATGCATGAACATAAGTACAACCAATGAACACAGAACTCTGGGGAGGGAGGGCATAAATGGGAGGTGAGGGGGGGCAATGGTAAACTATGTACACAGAAAATACCTTAATAAAATAAAATAAAATAAATAAAATAAAGTAAAAGTATCTTTATTCACAGGTGACATAATTGCCTCTGTACAAAATTCTAAGGAATCTAAAAACATATATTCTAGAACTAATACTGAGTATTTCTATACACTAGTAACAAAATATTGGAAATTTACATTCATGAACAATAACATTTTAAGTAGCATAAAATTTGAAATAGTTATAAATTTAACAAAAGATGAACAAGACATGTACCCTTATAAATGGCAAGATAGTTCTGAAAAATGAAAGACCAAATAAATGAAGAGGGTTACTGTGTGTGGTCTGAATGTCTCTCTCTTAAAGTTATATGTTGAAATCCTTATGCTCTATATATTGGTATTAGAAGGTGGGGGCGGTGGGGGGCGCTTCCTCTGTGTAGGAATACAGTGGAAATATATGACCTGGCAAAGGCCCTTGCCTGACCATGCTGGCACCCTGATCTTTAACTTCCAGTCTCCAGAACTGAGAAATAAATTAGTGTTGTTTGTAAGCCACTCAGTCAGTGGTATTTTATTATAGCAGTCTGAAAAAAACTAAGACAGACACTGTATTCAAGAATTGGAAGACTCAATATTTACATAGAAATTTCTCCAAAATTGATCTAAGGATCAATGCAATCCCAATCAAAATCCCATCAGGCTTCTTTTTTAAAATTTTATTTTAGATTTTTTATTGATTTTTACAGAGAGAAGGAGGGAGAAGGAGGGAGAGATAGAAACAGCAATGAGAGGGTAAACACCAATGGCTGCCTCCTGCACACCCCCACCAGAGATTGAGCCTACAACCCAGGCATGTGCCCTGACCAGGGATCCAACCGGCAACCTCTTGGTGCAAGGATTGATGCTCAACCACTGAGTCACACTAGCTGGGCCCATCAGGCCTTTTAGAAAGAAACTCATAAGCTGATTTTAAAAAGGTATGAAGCCTGGCTTGGTGGCTCAGTAGTTGAGCATTTACCTATGAACCAGGAGGTCACAATTCAATTCCTGGTCAGGGCACATGCCCAGGTTGTAAGCTCGGTCCCCAGTGTGGGGCATGCAGGAGGCAGCTGATCAATGATTCTCTCTCATCATTAATGTTTCTATCTCTTTCCTTTCTGAAATACATAAAAATATATATTTAAAAATGAAATAAGCCAAAACTGGTTTGGCTCAGTGGATAGAGCGTCAGCCTGCGGACTGAAAGGTCCCAGGTTTGATTCCGGTCAAGGGCATGTACCTTGGTTGCGGGCACATCCCCAATGGGGGATGTGCGAGAGGCAGCTGATTGATGATTCTCTCTCATTGATGTTTCTAACTCTCTATCCCTCTCTTCCTCTCTGTGAAAAATCAATAAAATATATTATAAAAAAATAAATAAAAATTAAAAATGTATGGAGAATCAGGGACCTAGAAACATCCAAAAGGTCATTGTGGCTACTGTAGAAGAAGCTAAAGGAACAAGACCACAAGTCGGAAGGCCAGTTTATTGCTTGAAATACCCAGGCTAATGACTGTGGCAACAGTGGAAATGAAGATGGAGAAAAATGAGTAGGTTTGTTTTTTTTTAATTTATTGTCTAACGACTTAACTATGTCTTCTTTTTCCCCCAATTGACCCCCTCCCCCTTCGCCCCTGAAAAATAGGTAGTTTTGAGAGAGATTAAGGAAATAAAGACCCAGATGTTTTGGAGATGAAGTGTTGAAGTGAGGGAATCAAGAATGACTCCCAGATTTCTGATATGGGAAACTGGGTAACTGGTGAGGGCGTTCATAGTGATAGGGGATGCAAGAAAACGAATTGTGAGAGAACTGATAATATTAGTGTAGGACATGACAAGTCAAAAGATCCTTTGACATAGCAAAAGGACATTCCATCAGGCAGCTGATTTATAGGAATTGCTCTGGATTGGAGGTGCACATTTAGGAGTTATTAGCAAAGAGATGGCAATTGAAAACAGAAGTGGCTGAAATATCCTAAGCGTTGTGTAGAGCAAGAACAGGGGATCTAAGGTCAACCCACTGAAATATCTAAGCATGTGGAGAATGAGCTGGATGGGGATAAGAATACTCGGAAAAACTGGTTTGGAAGTTACTGCTTTAGTTTTGTTGCTGCTATGGTAGCTTAGACCAAGGAGGAGGAAGTAAAAGTAGAAACACTTGGATTGTTCCAGTAACTTCTATTCAGGTATGGGAAGGAGTTTCAATTGGATCAAAATGTCTATGGCTTGCAACTACAAATTCTGTACCAAATATTAAAAAACAATTACCTAAAAGCCCTGGAGAGAAACCAAAAGCAATACTGGAGGGGCATTAACACTTGAAAGAAGGAAACTGCTTTAGATGTCTCACATTTTTTTCATGGTTTCTAGCCTGAGTGAAGGCTGCAGTAACTGTCACTTCTGGTGGCTAAAACCCCAGTAGAAAACTCATGGCTTTGTTTATTTATTTATTTATTTTAAAATATTTTATTGATTTTTTACAGAGGTGAAGGGAGAGGGATAGAAAGTCAGAAACATCGATGAGAGAGAAACATCAACCAGCTGTCTTTTGCACACCCCCTACTGGAGATGTGCCCGCAACCAAAGTACATGCCCTTGACCGGAATCGAACCCAGGACCTTTCAGTCCGCAGGCTGACGCCCTACCCACTGAGCAAAACCGGTTTCGGCTCGTGGCTTTATTGGTTTGAAGAACCTGAGGACAATTTGTGACAAGAATAGCTGCTGGAAAGGAAGGAGAGAAAATCTGGAAAGAACAGAAACAGAGATGGCATGTTCTAAGTTCTGTGTATAAATTTTGCCCAAATCTCAGGTTCACTCCCGAACATTGCATGCACATGGGAGGAGAATAAGAGGATTCAGAGTCTCCGAAACATTGTTCACAATTCACACAGGACTTATGAAAACGTGTCCCACACTCCAGAGAAAAGACGATCAATAGAGACTAACCCTATAATAAACAATACATTAGAATGAGAAAACAAGGATTTTATAGGAGTTATTATAATTTGCATTGGCATCCTAGAGCTGCCATAACAAAATGCCACAGACTGGATGCCTTAAACTACAGAAATTTGTTTTCCCATAGTTCTGATGGCTGAAAGTCCATAAAGTGCTGAATTTGGTGCAGATGGCCACCTTCTCTCCATATTCTCACATGGCTTTTCCTCTATGCTAATGCGTATTCCTGGAGTCTCTCTTTTTATAAGAAAACTAGTGGCCCAGTGCACACTAGAAATTTGTGCACAGGGCAGTGGGAGTATTCCCTCAGCCCAGCCTGTACCCTCTCCAATTGGGGACCTCCTTGGGGGATGTGGGATCGGGCCTAAACCAGTGGTGGGACATCCCTCTCACAATCTGGGACTGCTGGCTCCTAATTGCTCACCTGCCTGCCTGATCGCCCCCAACTTCCCTCCCCTGCCAGCCTGATCTCTCCCCCAACTGGCCTCCCCTGCTGGCCAGATGGCCCCTAATGGCCTCTACCTTGGCCTCCACCACCATGGCTGTGTCCGGAAGGAAATTGGATGTATGGAAGATGGCTGATCAACCCAGTCTAATTAGCATATTACCTTTTTAGTAGTATAGATAGATTATATAGGATAGGATTGCTTAAATGGGATGCAGGGAAAAGGCCTTTTTCATGAGGAGAAGATGATCTTAGCAGACAAAAATACATAATCCCTATATCTGAATCGATAGCCAGCCATATGCACAACACGGCCAAATCGGTCATTAAAAAAATTGAACCACTTTCTTACACCTTACACCAAACAGCTGTTTCCCTTAAACTCCTTCTCACCTTAGGTTCTGCCTTTGCAGTTAACCCAGATTAGGTTCTGATTGGCCAGTTTCTATGCCAGTCAGTGTCAAAAGCTCTGCCTCCTAGGCAGCCATTGGCTCCTCTCACTTCACCCAGATTTGGTTCTGATTGGTCAGTTTCTATGCCATTCACTGTCTCTAGGCCCATCAATGTGTGTCATTAGAGAGGCAAGGCTGGTTAGCAGCCCCAGCAGAGGCCTGAGAGAAAGAGTGGCATGGCTGCTGGCCAGGCCTGGAGAGAAAGAAAGAGGCAAATGCTGATCAACATCTGCCACGGAGGCTATAGATCAGACCCTGTTTCTCTTTCCAGACCTCTCTTTGGGCCTGATCTGCAGTCCCCTCAGCAGTAGGCTCTGGGGTCAACAATGGCAACCCAGCATTGACTTCTGGTCAGTTGAGCCTTCAGTTGTTTTAGATGTTATGGACCCTGGGTTTTCATATATTAGAATTAGTCATGAGGGATTAGGTCCCTGCCATTATGATTTAATTCTATCTGTTTAAAGGTCCACTATCTAAACACAGTCACATTGGAGATTAGGGCTTTTTAAAAATATATATATTTTATTGATTTTTTTACAGAGAGAAAGGGAAAGGGATAGAGAGTTAGAAACATTGATGAGAGAGAAACATCAATCAGCTGCCTCCTTCACACCCCCTACTGGGGATGTGCCTGCAACCAAGGTACATGCCCTTGACCAGAATCAACCCTGGGACCCTTCAGTCTGCAGGCCGATGCTCTATCTACTGAGCCAAACTGGTTTTGGCTAGGTTAGGGCTTTAACATATAAATTTGGAGGGGGCAGATGTATTGCATGATTCAGCCCATAAGACAACTGTTCTCAAGGATGGATAGATAGATAGATAGATAGATAGATAGATATAGATAAAGATATATAGATATATAGATATATAAAGATAGAGATATAGATATTTATATAGATATAGGTATACACATATTTAGAATAGGATATAGAATATCTCAGGAAAGAGAACAGGAATAGAAACTAATGAAAAGAATTAAATGGAAATTCTAGAAAAATATGTCTTTAATAAAAAATTTATTGGATGGGCTAACAGCAGATTACACATTATAGAAGAAAAAATAAGTGAACTAGAGGACAAAACAATAAAAACTATCCAAACTGAAGCTTTGATAGAAAAAAAAAAAAGCATAGAAAAAGAGAATAGCCTCAGTGGCTTGTGGGATAAGATCCACTAGGGTAACTAACTAAAGAGTATATTTAGTGCTAGAAGGAGAGGAGAGGGAATGGTCAGAAAAATTTTTGAAGAAATAATGGATGAAATTTCCCATGTTTGGTGTCATACACTTACAGATTCAAGAAACTCAGAAAACTCCAAGCTGAATAAATATAAACAAAACTATATCCAGGTACTTCTTAGTTCAACTGCTGAAAACCAAAGATAAAGAGATGATCTTGAAAGTAGAAAAAAAAGTGACACTACAGATACAGGGAAATAAGGATCTGGATTATCCTGACTTCTCATCAGAAACAAAGAAGGCCAGAGTGCAATTTGAGGAGAATAGCACCCTCAAAATTTTAAGAGAAAAAAAAATCTATCAACCTAAAATTTGTATCCAGTGAAAAACCTCCTTCAATATTTAAGATAAAAAGATATTTTCAGATAAAATTAAGAGAATCTATTGCCAGTAAATCTTTGCTATAGAAATGCAAAAATTTACTGGCGATAAATCTATAAAGACTGAAGAGAAATTATATTATCTGGAAATTAAATTTTCAAGACAGAAACAACATTGAAAGTGATAAATATAAAATAATTTTTCCTTGCTAATTTTGTTTAAATGCATATACCTATTTAAAGCAGAATTTAAAGAATTGGATTGCAAAGTTTACAATGGACATAGATATAACATATATGACAATTCTAGCATAAAGGATGGGGTGGGAAGTAAATAGATCTCTACAGTTAAAAAGTTTCTACATTTCTGGGGCAGTAGTATAATATTGACCCTAAGTAGACTGGGAATATTTAAGGATGTACATTGCAATCCCTAAAGCAACACTAAAGAAATATTGCATAGAGGTATTGCTAAAAATATTCAGTTACTGCAACCGAAAGCAGGAAAGGAGGAACACTGGAACAAAAAATAGGACAAATAGCAACCAAAGGGTAAAATGGTTAACCTAAATCCAACCACAAGAGGCAGCCCATCAATGACTGTCACGATTGATGTTTCTCTCTTTCCCTCTCTCTTCTTCTCTGAAATCAATAATAATAATAAAAAACAAACAAACCCTGGCTTAATGTCAGACCAGATGTTCTTCAAATATCCATTGTGAAGACTTCATTGATTGCTTTAATCAAATCAGTATATTCTAGTTAAAAAAAAAAAAAAGAAAGAATATCCTGAAGTGTTTCATGGTTTTGGATACAATTATAAATTGATTTAATTATAATTTTAAGAGTTTTATATATTGTAGTACATACAAATGCAATTTATCTTTCTTTAATAACCATTTTTTACTGCAACCTTGTTAACCTCACTTATGAGTTCTAGCAGCTTTTATAGATTTCTTAGAATGTTTTTCATAGGTCATGATGGTTTCTGAAAATATAGTTTTATTTATTCCCTTTTAATTTGAATAACTTTTAAAAAATTCTTTTATTATGCCGAAACCGGTTTGGCTCAGTGGTAGAGCATCGGTCTGCGGACTGAAAGGTCCCGGGTTCGATTCCGGTCAAGGGCATGTACCTTGGTTGCGGGCACATCCCCGGTAGGGGGTGTGCAAGAGGCAGCTGGTCGATGTTTCTCTCTCATTGACGTTTCTAGCTTTCTATCTCTCTCCCTTCCTCTCTGTAAAATATCAATAAAATATATTTTAAAAAAAATGAAAAAAATAAAAAATTCTTTTATTATATTGGTAAGAATCTCTAGTAAAGTGGTCAGCAAACTCATTAGTCAACAGAGCCAAATATCAACAGTACAATGATTGAAATTTCTTTTGAGAGCCAAATTTTTAAAACTTAAACTTCTTCTAAATAGATTCACCCAGGCCATGGTATTTTGTGGAAGAGCCATACTTTAGGAGCCAAAGAGCTGCATGTGGCTCACGAGCCGCAGTTTGCCAACCACAGCTCTAGTACGATATTGAATAGAAGGACTGAGAACAAGCATTCTTTTCTATTCTGATATTAGAAAAAGAGCACTCAGTCTTTTACCACTAAATATGATGTTAGGTATAGGTTTTTTTTCAAATACACATTGAGAAATTTCCCTTCTATTTGTAGTTTAAAGGGTTCTTCTATTTTAAAACAAATGTTTTTATTGATTTCAGAGAGAGGAAAGGAGAGGGATAAGGAGATAGAAACATCCATGATGAGAGAGAATCATTGATCAGCTGCTTCCTGTATGGCTCCTTACTGGGGTTTGAGCCTGCAACCTGGGCATGTGCTGTGACTTGGAAATTGAACTGTGAACTATTGGTTCATAGATTGATGCTCAACCACTGAGCATACCAACTGGGTTGGTTAAAGGACACTTCTTTTATTTCCTTTCATATACTCATGATTTGTGGTAATATTTTCAATTAAAATGTACTGGAATACCTACTATCTAACAAAATAGTAACATGTAAATTAACCATCACTCTGCTATACCCACAAGCTATTCCCACCAGCCAATCAGAATCAAGCATGCAAATTAACCCAACCAAGATGGCTGTGGCCACAGAGTGAACAGGAGGGTTGGAGTTACCTGGCAATGGAGAAATCCAAGGTTTCCGCACACGCTGGCCAGCCCAGGTCTCCACTCAAGGCTACAAAGTTTTAATTATAGAAGATAAATAAACCCCATATACCAGGGCCTCCACTTGTGTTGCTGGGGGGCGTGGCTGGCCTGCAAACCACCACAAGCCCCTTGCCCAGGCCACCCCACACTCGAAGAGAACCCCCACCCTGATCCGGGACACCCTTCTGGGCAAACCAGCTGGCCCCTACCTGTGCACCACGCCTCTATCCTATCTAATAAAAGAGTGATATGCAAATTGACCATCACTTCAACACATAAGATGGTTGTCCCCATGTGGTCAAAGTTGGCTGCCCCCATGTGGACACAGTTGGGAGGGACCAGGTCTGCAAGGGAGGGCAGTTGGGGGGCGATCAATCCTGCAGGGAAGGGCAGTTAGGGGTGACCAGGCTGGCAGAGGAGGGCAGTTGGGGGCAACTGGGTCTGAAGGGAAGGGCAGTTCAGGGGGACCCAGGCCTGTAGGGGAGAGTGGTTGGGGGGGGGACCAGGCTTGCAGGGGAGGGAAGTTAGGGGGGACCAGGCTTGCAGGGGAGGGAAGTTAGGGGCAAACAGGCTGGCAGGGGAGCAGTTGGGCATCAATCAGGCTGGCAGGGGAATGAATTAGGGGGTGATCAGGTTGGCAGGCAGAAGCAGTTAGGAGTAATTAGGAAGGCAGGCAGGCGAGCAGTTGGAGCCAGCAATCCTGGATTGTGAGAGGGATGTCCAACTGCCTGTTTAGGCCGGATCCCACCAGGCAGTTGGACATCCCTTGAGGGGTCGCAGATTAGAGAGGGTGCAGGCTGAGCTGAGGGACACCCCTCTCCCACCCCCACCCCACCCCCAGGCATGAATTTCATGCACCAGGCCTCTAGTATATAATAAAGTACTCATACAATAGATGTGTCATTTTAAAATGTTTTAAGAAATAAAAATGTAAAGAAGAACAGAAAGTAAATGGATGGAAACAGATATATCATACAAGCAGTAGACATAGGCTGCAATGGTTATATTAATGTCAGATAAAATAGGCTTCAAACACAAATTATTATCAGATTTTAAAAAAAGGGACATTTTGGCCCGGCCAGCATGTCTAATCACTGGGGGTGCACACCTGAAACTAATAGAATGTTCTCTCTCTCTCTCTCTCTCTTTCTCTCTCTCTCTCTCTCTCTCCATTCTTTTATGAAATCAACAAAAATATGTATTTTTTAAAAAAGAAATAAGTAAAAAAATTTCCCAGAATAGACACAAATTTCTAGATGAAGGGATACCCACCAGTACCCAGTGTCAAGCCCACTCCTAATACTTGTAGGGTCTGGGCAGGAGTAAAAATGAAGGCCAATATGCCATATGTCTAAATTTTTTTTAAAGTTATACATGAAGCTAACAAACTAATAAGTAAAATATGTTCTATCCTCCTACCTTGACAAACATACCTTCAGAACTACCTGGAAGGCCAGGTTCTAATATAGAATACTCAGGTTCTTTGGTGTTCTGCTCCAGAACATGGAAGTGTGGGGGTTGCTAGCCCCTGCGGACATCTTTTCACCCGCTCCCTTTTCCCCCCCAACTCCTAGAACTGTCCCACACCATGAGGGGTCTCATGTGCATACATGTCGACACTCGAAGCTCCATCCCTATCTCCCACAAAGAGCTGTTTTTTGGCCACTTGATAGCATAAGCAAACAATAGTGGTATGATCTGAGCTCAGGACAGATCTAGAGAAGATGACCAAATGGGTCCTAGAAATGGGCTTTGAGTTCTTTGGACGAGGAATTCCTGGTTTCCAGGTATGTGCCTAGGTTACTGTCAGAGTGTGAGCTCTGTGTTGCCGAGGAGACACTTTGTTGAATGAGGAGCAGCATGGCTGGCGCATCTCCAGAGAGGGGCTCTCTGAAGGATAGGGCCCAGGACAGAGAACACTCTTGCCCATGTCTCAGTGTGGCTCTTCCCAGCCCGATGGATGAAAAGTGACACACACAAGGCACTTCATTGTGTAATTTCAGAACACTGGGGTAAAGAGAAGCTTCTAAAAACTTAGGAAGAGAGGGCCAACTATGAGAATGAAAATGGACTTCTCAATAGCAACACTAGAAGCTAGAAGACAGGAAGCAATAATTTCAAAACTCTGGAGGAAATGGTTTCTAACCTAGAAGTCTATATCCAGTCAAATGTTCAATGAAGTGTAAGTAAGAGTAGAATAAAGGCAACTTTGGCCTGCAAATTTGTTCCCCATGTACCTTTCTTTGGAAGTTACTGGTGAATGTGCCAAACTTAAACCAGGGAGTAAACCAGAAATGAGATACAAGATACAGTAACATGAGAGGCTGTTCAGGAGAGAAGTGAAGGTGTCCGCCCCCAGTATGGGTGTATTTGTTCTCTGTTGTTGTGTAACATTTACCACAAACTTAGCAGCTTAAAACAATGCCCATTGACCTCCCACTTCCATAGGTCAGAAGTCTGGGCCAGGGCTTGGCCCGGTTCTCTGTCTGGGGTCTTTCAAGGCTGAATACAAGGTGTTAACTGATTTTCAATCTTACCTGGAGGATCTGGGGAGGAATCCACTTCCAAGATCACTAGGCTATTGGCAGAACCTGGTTCTTTCTAGTTGTAGGTCTGAAAGTTCCATTGTCTTGCTGGTTATTGTCAGCTCCTAGGGACCACTATTAGGTCTTTGCCCTCTCCATCTCAGCAACAGATATCATCTCTAAAGGGAAACACTCTCCACTCACACTACTGACACCAAATGTGTGTTTTCCACACAAAGCAATTCTCCAATTCTCTATGGACACTAACTGCATATCCCAAGATTTAATTCTGACAGTGCCTAGCTTTAGCACAGATACTAAGGGCTTAGTCCAAGAAAACTGCCCCCCTCCAGATATCAATCAGAAGTAGTGGATCCCTAGGTTACCCACACTTTCATCTGATTGGCTACAAATCAAGGGTTTCCATGACCCTTGTTTTGGATTGGATAATTTGCTATAATGGCTCACAGAATTCAGGGGAACGCTTTTACTTACCATTACCAGTCCATTATGAAGAATATAATAAAGGCTACAAAAAAAAAAACAGCTAATTGAAGAGGTACATGATGTCTTATCAACCCAGGAATTCTCCAAACTCCTTTGTTTAAGGTTTTTATGGAGGTCCCATTACATAGGCATGATTGATTAAATCATTGACCATTGGTGATTAACTCCATCCCCAGTCCCTATTCTCTCCCCCAGAGATCATGGGGGTGGGACTGAAAGTTCCAACGCTCTAACTGCAGGGATGGCTCCTCTGGCAACCAGCCCCCATCATGAAACTACCTAGGGGCCCACCTAGGGTCATCTCATTAGCATAAACTCAGATATGGTCGAAAGAGGCTCATTATGAATACTAACAGATAATCCTCTCACCCCTTTCACTAAGGAAAATTATGAGTTTTAGGAGGCCTGTGGCAGAAACCAAGGAAGGCTGAAAGTATAATTTTTATTATATTGCAATGTCACAGTCCTTCACATTGAATTCCTCTTGGAATCTGACTTCCTCCTCTACCACAGGCCAGAGGGAAAGTCTTGGCTTGAAAAGAGCTATGTAATTAGGCCCACCTGAAAATTCCCCTATTAGGAACCTAATCACTCCTATATCATCTATTTTGCTATACAAGGTAACATAATCACAGAAGTGACATATCATTATCACAGGTTCTGCCCAGATTTAAGGGAAAAAGCTTATACAAGGGCTAGGTTCATTGGGGTCATCTTTAGAATTCTGCTGCCTCAGTGAGGGTGGAAGGAAATCCCAGAGCCAGCAGACTCTGGGGGAGTTTTCTTTCTTCCTTTTATTCATTATTTTCCTTCCTTCCTTCCTTCCTTCCTTTCCTTCCTTTCCTTCCTTCCTTCCTTTCCTTTCTTTCCTTTCCTTCCTTCCCTCCCTCTCTCCTTTCTTTCTTTCTTTCTTTCTTTCTTTCTTTCTTTCTTTCTTTCTTTCTTTCTTTCTTTCTTTCTTTCTTTCTTTTCTTGTTAATCTTCACCGGATGATATATTTATCCATTGCTTTTACTGAGAAAGTGAAAGGAAGGGAGGGAGGGGGAAAGAGAAAGAAGCATTGATGTGAAACTCATCGACTGGTTGACTCCTAACAGGGAGATTTCTTAAAGACAAAATTGACTTTTAAAATGTGTATTAAGATATTGAGAGGAGATTTTTCCTCCCTGGGAGAGAATTTGTAGTGATATTACTGATAAAAACAAAACAAGACAAAAACAAAGAAAATTGCCCTGGCCGGGTAGTTCAGTTGGTTAGAGTGCTTGTCCCAACATGCCAAGGTTTCAGGGTTTGATCCCTGGTCAGGGCACATACAAGAATCAATCAATGAATGCATGAATAAGTGGGATAACAAATCAATCCTTCTCTCTTTCTCTCCCTTCCTTTCTCTCTCTTAAATCAATAAATTCACACACACACACACACACACACACACACACACACACCCCAAGGAAAACTGAATAAAAAACCAAACCAAAACAAATAATAAAAACTGAGACATTAATTTCCTGGAAAACAAAATGTTGCTCAGGAAAGAAAAAAATAATCATAGTAGCTATGTGGCTCAGAGGTTTGAATAGTGTGCTACATAATCATAATAATGTAAAACCCAAGCACTGTTCTAACCTCCCCAAACTCCCAAATATCTAATTTTAGAGGGCGGGGCAGAGGAAGTTTGTGTGAGTGAGACTATGTTGGAGGAGGTGGGGAAAGTGAAATGCTCATCTTTCACAATAGAAAGTGTCTCTAATTTAAAAGCTGAGAAGAAGTAATATATTATATTTAGCAATAGGGAGGTAAATAATGGGGGTAAATCAACTAAAAGAGTTAAAAGTGAGGTGCATGGACAGGGAACAACCTTTTTTGTAATGAATCTTGTAGAATTCCTTTACTCTCTATGTTTATATCTATCTTGATAAACATAGAGATAGATATAGATAAAAATAAAAATGTAAAGAAGGAATATTTTAGAAAACTGACACACCCAGGCCTCTGAACTCAGCTTTCCTCTTTTGTTATCATCTAGATCAGTGGTTGGCAAACTCATTAGTCAACAGAACCAAATATCAACAGTACGACGATTGAAATTTCTTTTGAGAGCCAATTTTTTAAAACTTAAACTATATAGGTAGGTACATTGTTATTAACTTAATTAGGGAATGTGGTATTTTGTGGAAGAGACACACTCAAGGGGTCAAAGAGCCGCATGTGGCTGGTGAGCCACAGTTTGCCAACCACTGATCTAGATAATCTTAGCCACCTACGGCTTCAACTCTCCCTTGTTTGCTGGAGACTCCCAAATTCTCTTCTTCCTCCCAAAAGCCTAAACCTGTGCAACCAAATGCTTACTGGGCATCTCCATCCGGCTGACCCATGGCACCTTTAACTCAATGTGTCCAACCTGTCCATTTTCCCTGACCCCAGACCTGCACATTCACTTCTTAGCTCAGGGCATCTGCCCAGGTGTTCAAGCCAGAGACACAGGAGGGTCCTAAACTCTCCCTGAACCTCTCACCCCACAATGAATCAATTTTATTGCCACTATTGAGGTTCTCATATTTAATTTAAACTTATAATAGTGTCCTCATCATGGGAGAACATATTTTCCAATGATATCAACAATAAGGGTTTAATCTCCAACATTTACAGGGAACTCATATAACTTAACAAAAAGAAGATAGACAACCCAATCAAAAAATGGGCAACTGACCTAAATGATACTTTTGGAAAGAAGACAGAAGGAAGGCCAAGAAACGTATGAAAACCTGTTCAAAGTCACTAATCATCCGAGAGATACAAATCAAAACAACAATGTGGTACCATCTCACACCTGTTAGAATGGCTATCATCAACAAATCAACAAATGGCAGGTGCTATTGAGGATGGAGAAAAAGGAACCCTTGTGCACTGCTGGTGGGAATGCAGACTGGTTTAGCCACTGTGGAGAACAGTATGAAGTTTCCTCAAAAAACTAAAAATGGAACTCCCATTTGATCCAGTGATCTCACTTCTAGGAATATATCCCAAGAAACTAGAAACACCAATCAGAAAGGATATATGCACCCCTATGTTCATAGCAGCACAATTCACCATAGCTAAGATTTGGAAACTGCCTAAGTGCCCATCAGCAGATGAGTGGATTAAAAACCTGTGGTACATCTACACAATGGTGAATTGTAATACTACGCTACAGTAAAAAAGGAGGAGTTCTTACCATTTGTCACAACATGGATGGAGCTGGAGAACATTATGCTAAGTGAAATAAGCCAGGCAGAGAAAGATAAATATCACATGATCTCACTCATTTTTGGAATACACTCATTTTTGGAATACAATGAACAACATAAACTGATGAGCAAAAACAGATCCAGAGACAGAGAAGCATTAATCAGAATGTCAAACCTCAGGGAAGATAGGGGACGGTGGGGGTAAAGGGGAGAGATCAACCAAGTGACTTGTATGGATGTATATAAGCCTAATCAATGGACACAATAGGAGGGTGGGGGCATTAATGGGGGAGTGGTGGGTAATGGGGAATAAAGACACATATGTAATACCTTAATCAATAAAAAAATAAAAAAATAGTGTCCTCATCCTATTTTTCATTTGCTCCAATTCATCCTATGCACCACTTTAAGAAAGATCCTTAAACAGACAGATAGACAGACAGACAGGTTTAAAAGTCCTCCTGACTCCTCTAGTTACCTGCAGGGCAACATCTAAAATCTTAGGTCCAGAGAACATCCAAGATGGCGGCCTAGGCAGTCTCCTAAGCTGCCGCCTCATCAACAATTTAATTAAAAAAACAACTAAAATAAAAAAGGACTTCACCAAAACGTCAGGAAAGCTGGCGGAGTGGAGTAGCTACAACTAGAAAGAAAGAGAGAGGCTCACGGATCGGACTGGGAGTCGAAAAGGACTGAGGTAGGAGACGCTCGTGCACGCGGCCGCCGAATACCTGCCTGGCGGTGGGAGGGGAGGAATCCCTGATTGCACGGAACCCTTTCAGACTGTACTGAACCCCAGCCCCGGCTGAAATCCCGTGGTCCCAGGCTCATACGGGTGGAGTCTGGACTGCAGAGAAAGGCACCCAGAGACTCAGAGACTCAGAGACTGGGAGACCGGGGACCGGGAGCCGCAGTCGCAGCCGGCAGGGTCTACAGACTCGCGCGAGAGCAAGTACGCGCTGAGGTCTGACCGCCGCCCCTCCGGAGCGGAAAGAGTCAGAAGCTTCAGGTCTGACCGCGGAGGCTGCCGCCGCCTCTCTGTACAAGGTGGCGGCCTCTCTGTAGCGGAAGGAGTCAGAAGCTCCAGACTACTGAGACCAGCCCAAATCCGGGCGAGCCCGTGGGGCACCCACACTCTTGCTTGGGGAAACTGGGCCGGTCAGGCGGAAACTCAGGCGAGCGCACAAGGGCAGGGCAGAAGCCAAGACTGTCAGTTCAGCCCTGAGACTCCGCCCCATCCAAGCTGAGCAGAGGCTTCTGCAGTTTTTCAAGTCTGATCCTATAAGACTGTCTCCAATACAGAAGTTATCCCAGAGTAGACACAGCTGATACCCACATCCAATTGGCCTGAAGGTCAATTCACAACAATAGAGACTTAGCTACAACAAGGCTGTGCACGCAGTCCACAAAGGGGATCACCAAGAGTGTCTACCTCAGGTAACTGAGGAGGCTGACCCACTGTGCTATATAGGACACCAAACACACAAAGCCATCCTACCAACTCTGAAAAATAGTGATAATGCCGAGACAAGGAAATAGATCTCAAACAAAAGAGATGGAGGATATAGAGTTCAGAACTACGGTTCTAAGGTTATGCAACAATATCCTAGAAAAGCTCGATAAATTTCATGAGGCCCAACTAAAAAGTATAGATAAACTGACTAAATTGGAAAATATTATGCAGAGATCCAACAGCAGAATGGAAGAACACAAGAATCAGGTCAAAGAGCCAAAAGACACTCTGCTGGAGAAGGAAGAAGAAAAGAGGATCCAGAAAGTTGAAGATAGTGTAAGGAGCCTCTGGGACAACTGCAAGCGCACCAACATCAGAATTATGGGGGTGCCAGAAGAAGTGGGAGTGCAAAATACTGAAAACATATTTGAAGAAATAATATCAGAAAACTTCCCTCACCTGGTGAAAGAAATAGACTTACAAGTACAGGAAGCCTACAGAATCCCAAACAAGAGGAATCCAAAGAAAAATTCTTCTCGACACATCATCATCAATATGCCAAGGGTAAAAGACAAAAAGAGGATCTTACAAGCAGCAAGAGAAAAGCAGTTGGTTACCTATAAGGGAGCACCCATACGACTATCAGCTGATTTCTCAACAGAAACCATGCAGGCCAGAAGGGAGTGGCAAGAAATATTCAAAGTGATGAATAGGGAGAACCTACAACCAAGATTACTGTATCCAGCAAAGTTATCATTCAGAATTGAAGGGCAGATAAAGAGCTTCACAGATAAGAAAAAGCTAAAGGAGTTCATCACCACCAAACCAGTATTATATGAAATGCTGAAAGGTATTACTTAAGAAGAGGAAGAAGGTCAAGTGAATTAAAAATCTCAGGAATAGAATAAACTGGTGAATATAATAGAATTAGGGGCAAGGAAAGGGAGTGGATAAATAATTATCAGGGTGAAAGGGGTGTGGGGTGCAGAGACTGGATTAAAATTGTGTAACCTATGGATGAGGACAATAGTGGGGGGAGGGGGAGAGGGCAGAGGGTGGGGTGGGAATCAGGTGGAAGGGAGCTATGGGGGAGAAAAAGGAGAAACAATTGTAATAATCTGAGCAATAAAGATTTATTAAAAAAAAATAAATAAATAAAATCTTAGGTCCAGAATACAAGGCTCTGTCTCCCTGTCTTCAGATGTTCCTGCAACCATCGCCCTAAGTGCAAGCTGTGTGGCAGTTGTACCAAACTGTACCATGTGCAGTTTGCCCCAAACCACACATTGCCTGCTCCAGCTTCCTCCGCTATTCTTCCCACTCATTCCATCCCTGTCCACTTGCCCAACAAATTTCTGCCCCTACCTCACCCTGCCCAAAGTTTTAAAAAGTTTAAGGTGGCATCTGCTTCCATGTGAGGCCAATCCCGCAGGGAGAGCCAGGCTGCTAAGCCTCTGTATCCTGTCTTGAGTCTGCTGCCCAAGTTCACTGCAGCCACAACACTGACTGGCCTCATTGTGAGGCCTGACAGTTAGAAAATGCCTGCTGAACGAATGCGTGTTAAACAGAAGCTGTGTTTGAGAGATCCTTATCCAGTGGGATTCTTTCAGTTGTAAGCAACTGGGAGCAGAGTTGTTTTAATCAAAGGGCAGTTATGGGCTCACATAAACTGTGAAGTCTGGGCAGGGGGGCTGGCTTCAGGGGCCTGAAGCCTGTACTTGGAAGGCTCTGTCCTGAGGCAATGGTCTGCTGCCACCACAATTTTTTTTTTAAATCCTCACCAAGGATATGTTTTTATTGATTTTAGAAAGAGAGGAAGGGAGAAAGAAAAACATTGATGTGAGAGAGAAACGTCCATTGGTTGCCTCCTGTACTCACTCCAACTGGGGATTGAACCTGAAACCTAGGTATGTGCCCTAACCAGGAATTGAACCTGCAACCTTCTAGTGTACAGACGACGTTCTAACCAATAGAGCCACCCAGCCAGGCTCACTGGTAATTCTTCATAATGCCTTTGAACTCAGGTTTTGTAATTGAAGTCTGGTGGGACAACAGAGCCTGACTGTGGGTGAGGGAAATATGTATAACACACACATCTGTTGTTCCTCGATGCTCAGTTACATGAAGCATGAAGATGCTCCATGAGCACAGCATTCAGGGGACCCACAATGCATGGAACTTCAGCCAGACTCAAAGTGAGCTGAAGGGAAGTGTTTTATATCTAAGACTGACTGATTGGGTGGCACGGACACCCCCAAAAGACCACACATTCATCTGAACCAGAACTTTTCTGCTTCAAATGCAGAGAGAAAGCAATGGTGTTCTAAGAAACAGAACAATCGAGGAACTGTCTCCTGCCTTTCATAGTTGGATGTCATATCCTTGCATCTGCCAACCAATTACACTGAAAACGAGGACGTGGAAGGGAAGAGACAGACAGTGCATCCTTCCTTACGAATCGGTAAACTGGAGGTTGAGAGTGTCCATAGAAAGTGCTCCTATCAGGAAGTGAAATAGCATTGGCCAGTGTTGGTCAGTGGTTAGAGAGTTGGCCCTTGCAGCAACTAGTTCTCACTCACATCAAATTCTCTCTCCCTCCCTCCCTTCTACTCTCTAAAAAGCAATGGGAAAAAAATGTTGTTAAGCCTCAGGTGAAGAGTAACAACAACAAAAAGTGAAATAAAACAGTTGAGTTAGTTTTTGAGCAGTATTTCTATTCTAGTAAGAACAAAATATATGCATGTGCTGTGCTATGTGATACAAATTGTGTAATTTTGGTAATTTCCACATATCACTGAAATGCTCATATCTGCATTTAAAACTGGTCTAGTACCATATAAAGATAAGGGCAAAAATTCACGCTAATAATTCACAATTTTAATGTCTTTCAATTTAGAATGGCATTCAATAGCAAATAAAGAAATACCTCAAGAAGTTGAGAGAGAGAAACCCTGAAAGGGAGGGAAGAGCTTTATACTTTAGTATCTTTAATGGCACTTTGCCCCTGATTTTGGAACAGGGAGTCTGTATTTTTATTTTGCATCAGACTCTGCAAATGATAGAGCCTGGCTGGCATCTGTAAGTAGGTTTGGCTCTAGATGCCTTTGGCTTCAGGATTTCAAATCAAAACTTGGCTTCTCTCTGGCCCTCCTTGTGCTGGCTTCAGTCTCAGGTCTCATGCTGTGGCAGGACAGAGGTGCTAGTTCCAATGGTAGTAGCTGAAGGCTCTTTCCCAGAAGTCTCAGCAAAAGCCTCTTTGATTTTCGATGGGCCTTGTGTTTTCCTGAACCCGCCATTCCTGTAAGGAGAGGGTGATACCCAGATGGTTTTCATCCTGATTCCCTTACTCAGCCTCATCTGAGCTGAGGATGGAAGAGGGAAGGGCCTGCAAAGGGAAACCAGGGATCGGTGACCAGAGGTGAGCAAAGGGGTCCAAGTCTGAGAACACAGCTCTCTCTACCCCTTTCAGAATTCCCAGCAGCCACACATGCCCTCTCTCCTTACACACCCTTCTTCCTTACAGCTACAAAGATGCATTTACATACATAAAATATGTTTATTCTCTCCCCCAGAGCAGACAAGTCAAAGTTTTATCCAGTCACACTATCTCACTTTAAGACTGTAATCTCTGGGTGATTTGCTGTCCTTTCTGCTAGGTCTGGGATGCAAGTCCGTATGATCTGGCCGCCTATTGCTAAATGATGAATTCAACCAACCCCATTTCATGGATATTCTAGAAAGAGCTTGGTAAAACCACCCCAAATAACCCTCACTCGAAGAGGGGAGTATGGGAAAGAGTGGTCACATCCACCTGAGGTGCATTCTGATGTCCATCCCTCCAATCCGGTTCTGCTCTCTGCAAGGACTTCCCATAGCCTTGTTCTCTCAGACCCTAGTTAAGGGGTCCATTGAGGAAACACCTGAGTTGGCTATTGGGGAGAATCTCCCTTCTGGAGGCTGCACATCTTCAACAGGCTGCTTGTTATTAGCATGGGAGAGAGCATAGAATATAAATAATCATCCACTTTTGTCAGCCAGATTTGGGATTTTTGGCCCGGTTGGGCATTCATCTACTTGTTTCCTGCCATTTCCACAGGCTATAGTTACTGAAGCCAGAGACCTGTCAAGTTGGACTCTCCGTACGTGAAAGGAGGCCTAGGAATTTCTGTTTCCTAGCAACAGGCTCCCATGCTTGGTCCCTGTCCTGGAAGCGGAAGCTCTGTGTCCTGGCTTCCCCGGCAGCCATCTTGACCAAGTCCACATCCGGTTTTCTGTGGTGGGGAAAATGGAAATCATAGTGTCACAGGTGGGAGGCATGGCTATCTGGCCGCTGAAGGCTGCGAGTTGGTTTCGTTTTTATAAATTAAAGAGAGGACTTGCACTGACCGATGTTGAGATGGAACTGAGAACAAAAGAGCATGAGTCACTTAACGCTTTGTGTGGGGGGTCAAAAACTAGAGGGGAAAAAGGACTACACTCAAATTCTTGTGTTGCATAAGTTTAGAAAACTAAGTTTTTTTTTAAACTCATGAGAAAAACTCAATGACCAGAGAAACCATTGACAGTTAAGGATTAAAACATACTGAAGAACATCATCAACTTTGAGGAAAGGTTAAAGGAGTCGCCTGGACACCTACTAATGACTCCTGTGAAGACAAGGCCTACAGTGGGTTGAGTAAAGATGTCAGGGTGGGGCTGAGCTCTGTTCAGCCACCACTGGGACTCCACCAGATCCCCTGGTGCCATCAGCAGGAATCTCATTGGATGTTAAGAACAGATGACCAGCCAGAACCGGTTTGCCTCAGTGGCTAGAGCGTCGGTCTGCGGACTGAAAGGTCCCAGGTTCGATTCTGGTAAGGATATGTACATTGGTTGCGGGCACATCCCCAATGGGTGGTGTGCAGGAGGCAGCTGATTGATGTTTATCTTTCATTAATGTTTCTGACTCTCTCTCTCTCTTCCTCTCTGTAAAAAAAAATCAATAAAATATATTTAAAAAACAACAACAAGCCGGAAACCAGATGGTGGCCTAGGTAGCCTCCTAGGCTGCCACCTCATCAACAATTTGGAAAAAAACATCAGCTAAAATCGAAAGGGATCGCACCAGACCCACAGGAAAGCTGGTGAAATGGGAAGGCTACAACTAGACACCAAGCAGGGCGCCACTGCTGCCATGTGGAGTTTAAAACTACGGCGAAACTGGACCTGCCAGAGTTGCTGCCGCCGGGAATGAGGGAAGCCAGACCTCACTCTGCCCTGGGGCCCAGGGAGTGGGCCAGCCCGGCCGGCTGCTGTGGGAGCCAGGGAGCTTATACGGGGCCTCCGCCGCACCTTCGGCTCCTCCCCGGACCAGAAGCCTGTGAGCGCGGCCTCCCTGCCCACAACCATCCCAGCCCGAAGCTGTCCCAGCCTGCCCACCGTGCTGGTGAGGAACTGGCGCGGCGTCTCCTGGCCTGCGGCCGGCTTGGCCTGGTCTCCGCGTGCATGCACCGTGCTGGTGGGGGGCTGGCGCGGTGCCTCCCGTTTGCGGCCCCAGCTAGTCCTTCCTCCAACGCCGCATGGCCAGACCGAAGCTTCCACCACTACCGCCATGTGGATTTTAAAACTACAGGGGAAATTGAGCCACAGGAGCTACCATCGTTGCCGCACCCACCGCTGCTCCGGCGAATGGGAATCCACCGAAAACAGAGCTCACTACGCCTTGGGCTCAGGGAAAGTGTGGCTTCAGAACTTAGCCTCTGCGTCCACAGCAGCTCCACTTCCGCACCAAAAGAGACACCATTGAGGGTGGTTTCTCCGCCTGCAGCCATCTCAGCCCGCCCACAACCTTCCCAGCACACCCGCCTTGCTGGTATGGAGATGGTGCATGCTGGTGAGGAGCTGGCACAGTGCCTTCCGTTAGTGGCCCTGGCAAGTCCTTCCTCCACCGCCGTATGGCCGGGCCAAAGCTCCGGCCACTGCCGCCATGTGAACTTTAAAACTACAGTGGAAATTGAACCACAGGAGCGGCCGTTGCTGCCACACCTGCCACCGCCACCTGCCACCGCCGCCGCCGCGAATAAAGGAAATCCACCGAGAACAGAGCTCACTACACCCCGGGCTCAGAGAGTGGGCGGCCTCAGAACTTAGCCTCCGTGTCCGCAGCTGCTCCGCTTCCACATTGAACGAGACACCTTTGAGAGCGGTCTCCCAGCCTGCAGCCATCTCAGCCCACCTGCAGCCGTCCCAGCCTGCCTGCTGTGCTAGCGAGGAGCTAGTGCGGCGCCTCCAACTCTCGACCCCAGCACCCCAGAAGGGCCGTGTGCCCCGGGTGAGCCTTATGTCCCAGGGGGCTGTGTGCCCCGGGTGAGCCGTGAGTCCCAGGGGGCCGTGTGCCCCGTGTGAGCCGTGTCCCCCAAGGGTGCGGGTCTCCCCGGTGAGCTGTGTGCCCCGGGTGAGCCATGTGTCCCAGGGGGCTGTGTGCCTCGGGTGAGCCGTGTTTCCCAGGAGAAGCAGTGAGACCTGGGGGGAGGGGTGGTGAGAACCAGAGGAGGAGCGGACTCTATTCGTGTGGTTCTGAGATAGTCACCATAAAACAAGCAGACTGCCAAATGAGGAGGGGATTCTATTCATGTGATCCTGAGATAGTCACCATAAAACAAGCAGACTGTCGAATGACAGCGGGGAGGGGAAGGAGACCCGGGGGGAGATAAGACAACAATCAAAGGACTGGTATGCATGAATATAAGTACAACCAACGAACACAGAACTCTGGGGAGGGAGGGCATGAATGGGAGGTGGGGGGGGGCAATGGTAAGCTATGTACACATATAATTCCTTAATTTTTAAAAAAGCAAGGAAAAAAATAAACAACAACAACAACAAACAGATGACCAAGTAACATGTGATGGAGACCAAGTGTGTAGGGGATTAGAGCTGTGAGCAAACACATTTGTAACAAGATTCTCCTGATATGTACTTGGTGCTATATATAATCCTTGCTGGGTAATAACACACCATCAGCATTTGCGGTAAGTATATGTAAATAGTGATATAGTTGCCAAGTTGACCAAGAGTTTACATGGTCAACCATGGGGAGGGATTGAATCAAGGGAACAGGAATATGTGCTGAGGTCCCTTTAAGTTCCTGTGACTATAACACACTATGACTCAGGTAGGTCCCCTTAGGGGATGTCCATGAACCAGGTGATCCCGGAGCCTGATTCTGACAGCTGAGCTAGTCCCCCCTGGGGCTGGGACTGGAACAAAGTAGATGCTGTTTGTCAGGCTGCATTGGATCAGGGTGAGGTAGCCCTGTTCCTCCTGAAGTGGGAGAGCCCTCTACCCATTGTTAGTCACAGGGATACTTCAACAACTCCCCACATCCTCTCAGGCCTGAAGGATCTAGTCCCCTAACTGTGGGGATGCTCCTAACTGTGGGGAATTGGCCTTGACTGAGGATACTTGCCTCATCCAAGGTCATGTCCCTTTCCTGGGGGTCTAGATGATAGATGTAGGTGTAGAAGGCTTAGCTGCCCACCCCAACTCCACTCTGAATGGCCTTCCTGACATCCAGACTAACTTTTCCCTCTTCCCTGTCCTGCTTTCTTACTTTCCCCATAAGAACACCCCTAATACACTTCCTGCATGCTCATCTCTATCACAGAGAGCCCAGCCTTAGACAATAGAACTGGTATTAGTTTCCTGGGACTGCCACGACAATTTACCACAAAATGAGTAAAACAAAACAAAACAAAACAAAACAAAACAAAACAAAAAAACCCACAACAGAAATTTTGGGTTTAACACAACAAAAATGTACTGCCTTGCAATTCTGAAGGCCAGAGTCTAAAATCAAGGTGCTGCGGGGCCATACTCCCTCCAGAGGCTCCAGGAGATGATTCTTCCTGTCGCTTATAGCTTCTGGTGGCTCCTGGCATCCCTTGCCTTGTGGCCACATCATTCCAATCTTTGCCTCTGTCTTGGGTCTTCACATGGCCACCTCCCCTGTGTGTCTCAAATCTCTTTTCTCTTGTAATGACACTTGTCATTGGATTCAGGGCCCTCACAAATAACTCAGGATGATCTTATCTTGAGATCCTTCCTCTAATGACATCCGCAGAGATCCTTATTCCAAATAAAGTCACATTTTTATATTACAGGTAGACATATCTTTTAGGGGGTTCAACTGAACTTGCTGCAGCATCCCAGGCTTCCATTTCTATAGCAATAGTCACACCAAACAGTGAGCTCCCGGAGGGCAGGGATCTCTGCTACATCGTCTCTGGGCCTCCAGGGGCTCTTCAGAAAGGAGGTGGTATGAATAGCCCCAGCTGCCACTGGCCTGTAGAGCTGGTGCTGAGAGCAACACGGGGTGTGCAGGGGGAGCCACAGACCCCATTACCCATGTCAGCCTCCACAAAACCGCAGCCACTGAGAAAGCCTGGCACATAGTGGGAACTCTACATAGGACTCCATGAGAGTAGGGATGCTTGCCTTTGTGTCCTGGGGTGGGTGGCCATAGAGTAGCTGCAGGGTGCCCAGGTGGGCCTGAGAATCCATGTGTGGTACCTTGATCACCACTGCACTATATATTTATGGTTTTTACTCACTTTGAGGAACACAGATGTTTAATGGCTTGCCTCAGGCTAATCCCAACAAAAACCACAGAGTCCTGTATACTGCAGGATTCTAAATAAGGGATAGAACCATGTTACATCCGCATGACTCATGAAACATAGAAGCCATTAAATGCTGCATATGTGATTGTGTGCATTCATATATCCCTGTATGGGGTGCATGGACTGTTTGCTCCATCTCTGAGGTGAATTGTAAAGGCTTTGTGGCAAATAGCAGATGAACAGGAACGCTGACCTCTTATGCCTTGAAGTGGCACAGTAAGCCTTGGGCCCCAAAATATAGGTTGGCAGGCTGATTTGTTCAGGAGGTCAGATGGAGCAGAGCTTTTTGTAGAAAAGCTGCTGGGAGTTACAGACACTGGGGGTTGACTTCTTTTAGGAAGTGGGGCCAGGTCCAGGGTCCAGAACTTCTGCTTCTTTGGCAAGAATCTTCTGCTAACTGGTGGCCTCTTCTTTCCCTTTATGAATTCTATCTCTCCAGGTGTGCCAGCATGGGTCCGGCCATAAGCTTTGATGGATGCTTTTGTCCTCCCTTTGCTACTCAACACTTCCAACCAGTCAACAGGTAAACCATGACATATGATCTCCCATGGTAATAATATTTATCTACTTACAGAGTGAGACACATCTTGGAGTGTAGATATAGTTCTAGGGCAAATAGACACTACCGGCCGTTGGGATGTTGACAGATCTGATGCAGGTGGGCCCCGCTCTTTCCTGACCTGATAAGGTTCTTGTCCTGTCTCCTGTAAGGGCCTTGATTCCTTCCTCCTCTGCATCCAGACCCCTCAGGAGTCTGACTTGCAGAGGGAAAACTGAAGGCTATTAGTGTAAGAGTCAATATTTAAAAATATATATATTTTATTGATTTTTTACAGAGAGGAAGGGAGAGGGATAGAGAGCTAGAAACATTGATGAGAGAGAAACATCGACCAGATGCCTCCTGCACACCCCCTACTGGGGATGTGTCCGCAACCAATGTACATGCCTTTGATCGGAATAGAACCTGGGACCCTTCAGTCCACAGACCGACGCTCTACCCACTGAGCCAAACCAGTTTCGGCCCAAGAGTCAATATTGATGGGATCCCAACATTACTTGATGAGGCACAGTACTAACAGAGAGTAGGCCATCCCCATAAAAGCATTCCTAGGCCAGCACCAATACAAGTATATGAAATTGGGCAACTCTGCTGAATGGTGACAATGAACTTGGAGAGCTGATTTCCTCTGAGCACTTACTGTATGCTAAGGCTGAGCCAAGAGCTTTCCACACATTATCTTATTTAATTCTCTCAATAGTCCTGAGAAGTAGATGCTGTTCTTATTATTCCCATTTTACAAATGGGATCATCCAAAGCTCAGAAGATAAACTATTTGTTTCTGTACTGTAGAGAAAGGCAGCTGGCTGTGGACTCCCCACAGCATCAGTCCCTTCTTAATTGCATAGCTGGAAGTGATCAAACAAGTTCTATCACATACCATCACTACATCCCCTCAGGCTCTTGCAAGCACCTCCTGGTGATGGACTAAGGGCAAGAAAGGAAAGCCTCACCGAACCGGTTTGGCTTAGTGGATAGAGCGTCAGCCTGTGGACTGAAAGGTCCCAGGTTCGATTCAAGGCATGTACCTTGGTTGCGGGTACATCCCCAGTAAGGGGTGTGCAGGAGGCAGCTGATTGATGTTTCTCTCTTATCGATGTTTCTAATTCTCTGTCCCTCTCTCTTCCTCTCTATAGAAAATCAATAACATATATTTCAAATATATATATAAAAGGAAAGCCTCTAGTCCCACCTACTCCACTGAGAACCCTGAGATCTGCCCAGGGAGTTGACCCCTCCAGGCCTTGAGCCATCCCTAACCCAGGCAGCATACTATATGTAATATCTGGCCTCGAGTTTGTGTCTGAGCCCAGTGGGTACCCTGAGTACACACTCCCTTTATCGCCTATGACACTGTCTCAATTTTCCAGTAAGAAAATCCTAGTTTGGGGCCTACATTTGGCCTTAGACTGGATCCATGACTGAACTCTGACATTTTTGGAAATGCGTGTTGAGCTGGTAGGTCTGAAAACAAGTCACCTGAGGAAGAGAAGAGCCAGGCTCAGCAAGCTGACCCTGAAACAGGTGGCTTGTCAAATGGTCTTGCACCCAGCACTCATGAGGGATACCCAGAGAACTGGGGGAAAGAGAGGGGTATGTGTGTTGTAAATACAAACAAATGGGACTAGCCAACCCTATAAAACAGGGAGCAGGCATTGCTCTGGCAGTTAGAGCAGCTACCATGCTCAGAGAGAGGAGACAAGGCTAGTGAAGCAGAAGCAGTGAAGTTGTCTGAGCACACCCACAGACACAGACGGTTCCTCGGAAGCTAGGGTGAGGCCTGTGCGCTCTACTAGTGTAGCAGCTGCCTGGGCTGTGGCTCTCTCCCTAGCATCAAGCTCTGGAGACCTGGGTTTCTAATCCCACTTCTGCCACTTCCTTGCAGTGTGGCCTGATACAAGTTCATTAAAGACTCTAAACCTGGGCCATGGCTCGTGTTTCTCAGTGGTTAGAGCATCAACCCCCACACTGGAGCGTCATGGATTTGTTTCCTAGTCAAGGGCACATACCTGGATTACAGGTTTAATTCCTGCCCCAAGTTGGGCACATGTAGGAGGCACCAATTGATCTGTCTCTCTCACATCAATGTTTCTCTCTCTCTCTTTCCTTATCCTTCCTTCCACTCTTTATTTTTTTAAATAAATCTTTATTGTTCAGATTATTACAAATGTGTTCCTCTTTTCCTCCCCCTCAATTGCTCCCCTCCACTAGGTTCCCATCCCACCCTCTGTCCTTTCCCCCTCCCCCAATGTCCTCATCCATAGGTGACAAGTTTTGTTTTTTTTTGCCTTTTTATTTTACTTATTTATTTTTTCCCAACCATTTTTTTTATTAAGGCATTATATGTGTGCATAGCTTACCATTGCTCCCCACCCCACCTCCCATTCCTGCCCTCCCTCCCCAGAGTTTTGTGTCAATTGGTTGTACTTATATGCATGCATACCAGTCCTTTGGTTGATCTCTTATATCCCCTAGATCACCCTACCCTCCCTGCTGTCATTTGACAGTCAACTTGTTGCTTTACTGTCACTATATCTATCTTTCTGTTCATTAGCTTATAATATTCTTTATTATCCATAAATGAGTGAGGACATTTGGTGTTTCTCTTTCATTGACTGGCTTATTTCATTCAGCATGATGTTCTCCAATTCCATCCAGGTTGCTGCTAACAATGAGGATCCCTTATTTTTTATGGCAGCATAGTATTCCATTGTGTAGATGTACCATAGTTTTCTGCTCCAATCATCTGCTGACGGGCACCTAGCCTGTTTCCAAATCCTAGCTATTGTAAATTGTGCTGCTATGAACATAGGGGCTCCCCCTGGTCCCACCGCTCCCCTGGGGCACAAGGCTCTCCCAGGACACACGGCTCCCCCTGGTCCCACCGCTCCCCCGGGGCACAAGGCTCTCCTGGGCCACACGGCCCCTCTGGGACTGTCGATTGATGCCCTCCTATCCTGGATCCTCCAGGGCCCGAGCTGCAGGCGAGCAGGAGGACGACGAGGGGGAAGAATGGGGAGCCTCCGGCCGACTCCACCCTAGCAACCTCAGCAGCTCTGATTTCACACATTCAGGCTTTCAGTCCCCGGAGTTTAGGTGTTTAGAGTCCCAGGCCGCAAAGAGTGTTTTGGGTACTACCTCTCAGTCCTCTGTCACGCTCTATGGGTATGTCCGCTCCGCCTTGGCGCTGGCTCTTGGGGGCTCCGCAGAGGATCCGGCCAGGCCCGGAGTTGGGGGGACAGATGGGCAAAGGCCTCCATTGGGCCGAGAGCGGAAGGCGCGGCTGAGGCCCTGCGCTAGCTCCCTCGCCAGCAAGGTGGGCAGGCCAGGAAGTCTGCTGGCGTGGAGGCCGGGCTCCAAGGTGGCCTGTTCCCTGGGTCCGGGGCGGGGCGGGCTCCGCTCTCGGTGGGCCCCCCTCACTGGCAGCGGCAAGCCCCCTGCAGCTTTAAACTCCACATGGCGGCAGCGGCACCTCTCCTTCTTTCAGTTGTAGATTTCCCCCTCTGCCAGCTCTCCAGCGATTCAGATAGGATCCTTTTAGGTTCTCCCCCGGGGCCCTGGCCTGCTGCTGCCAGGCGAGCAGGACGAAGAGGAGGAAGAATGGGGAGGCACCGGCAGCCTCTGCCACAGTGTCCTCTGCTGCCCACACTTCACATGTTCTGGCTTTCAGAGTCCCCTGGGTTTAGGTGTCCAGAGTTCCAGGCTGCAAAGAGTGCTCTGGGCACAACCTCTCAGTCCTCCGTTAACGCTCCACAAGCAAGTGGGCCGGCCCGGCGGAGGGCTCACTTGGGCTGAGAGCGGAAGGTGCGGCCGTGGCCCTGCACCGGGCTCCCTTGCTAGCATAGCGGGCGGGCTGAGAAGGCTGCGGGCACGGAGGCTGGGCTTCAAGGTGGCTCGCTCCAGGCGGGAGCGGAAGGTGGGGCCACGGCTAGGTGCCGTTTCCCTTGCTCCCATGGCAAGCAGGCCGGGAAAGCTGCATGCGCAGAGGCCAGACTCTGAGGCAACCCACTCCCTGGGCCCAGGGTGGGGCGAGCTCTGCTCCCAGTGGGCCTCCCTCACTGGCAGCGGCTGCAGCGGCAGTGGCTGCGGCTCCGGTTCCATTTCGGTTTTAAACTCCATATGGCGGCAGCAGCGCCCCGCTTTGTCTCTAGTTGTAGCCATCCCATTCCGCTAGCTCTCCTGTGGATCTGATGCGATCCCTTTCTATTTTAGCTGTTGTTTTTTTCCAAATTGTTGATGAGGCGGCAGCTTAGGAGACTACCTAGGCTGCCATCGTGTTTTGCAATCGGTGACAAGTTTTTTTTCATTCTCTTTCCGCACCCCCACTCCTTTTTCCCCCGAGAATTGTCAGTCCACTCCCCTTTCATACCTCTGATTCTATTATATTCATCAGTCAATATTATTCATCAGGTTTTTTAATTCCCTTGGTTTTTAGTTTCGTTTGTTGATAGTTATGTATATGTTGTTCATAATTTTTATCTTTATCTTCTTCCTCTTCCTAAATAACCCCCTTCAGCAATTCATATAATTCTGGTTTGGCGGTGATGAACTCCTTTAGCTTAAATTTATTTGTGAAGCTCTTTATCTGGCCTTCGATTCTGAGTGATAGCTTTGCTGGGCAGAGTATTTTTGGCTGTAGGTTCTTGCTATTCATCACCTTGAATATTTCTTGCCATTCCCATCTGGCCTGCATTATTTCTGTTGAGAAATCAGCTGACAATCATATGGGTGCTCCTTTATAGGTAACTACCTGCTTTTCTCTTGTTGCTTTTAATATTCTCTCTTTGTCTTTTACTCTTGGGATTTTAATTATGATGTGTCTTGGTGTGGTCCACTTTGGATTCCTTTTGTTTGGAGTTCTGTGGGCTTCCTGGACTTGTAAGTCTATTTCTTTCACCAGGTGGAGGAAGTTTTCTGTCACTATTTCTTCCAGTATTCTTTTGGTATCTTGCTCTCTCTCTTCTTCTGGGGCCCCCATAATTCTGATGTTGGTTCACTTGAAATTATCCCAGAGGTTTCTTACACTATCTTCAACTTTCTGGATTCTCTTATCTTCTTGCTCCTATAGAGGAGTGTCCTCTGGTTCTTTGTGTTCTAAATCTTTGTCTTGATTCTTGCAATCTTCCAGTCTGTTTTTAGGACTCTGTGTAATATTTTTTTATTTCAGACAATGTTTTCTTTATTTCTAGTTGATCTCTTTTTATTTCTAGTTGATCCCTTTTCATATCCTCATAGGTCTCGTTTATTTTATTGGCCTTTTTTAGGATATTCTTGAAAAGCCTTATAACTGTAGTTTTGAACTCAATGTCCATTCTTTTCTTTTCCTTCATCTCCTTCCTTTGTGTCCTGCCTCTTGAATTCATTTTAGTTGTTTTCCTGATTTGATGGAATAGTTTTGTGTGCTAGGTGTTTTGGTAGAGCCCAGTAGCATAGCTTTCTCAGTTACCTGCAGTCCCTCCTTAGAGAAAGCCAGTCTCTGGGAGAACTTCTGTGCTCAGCTTGGATGGGGCGGAGTTTCAGGTTGGTGCAGACAAGCTTTGTTTTCCTGTAGGTCCCTCCCAAGTCCCATAGTCGTGGACAGTCTTGGTGTAGCTCTTTGTGGGCTGTGTGTGCAGTCTTGTTGTTAAGCCTTGCTTATTGTTGGTATCACTGGGAAGCATGGATCTCCAAGCCAATTGGCTGTGAGGATCAGCAGTGTCTCAGCTAGGAGGGCTTCTGTACTCTACTTGGATGGGGCGGAGTCTCAGGGTGGCACAGACAATCTTTGGTTCCCTGGCACAGACTATCTTTGGTTCCCTCTCTGCGCACCGAGAGTAACCCAGCAGCAAATTCAGCCCAGCCCGCCCTCTTTGCCTCAGAAAAGTCCTGTTCGCAGTGAGTCTCGCAAGATTGACTGCAGGCGCGTGCACCTCTTTGGTAAAGGCACAGACAAGCTTTGGATTCCGGCCAGTCCCTCCTTAGAGAAAGCCAGTCTCTGGGAGAACTTCTGTGCTCAGCTTGGATGGGGCGGAGTTTCAGGTTGGTGCAGACAAGCTTTGTTTTCCTGTAGGTCCCTCCCAAGTCCCATAGTAATGGCCTCTGGCTTTACACACCTTTGAGAGATCTCTGCCTGTTCCCTGACAGTCTGGCCTCTTCCTGACTGGGGCTGTCAATCAGAGCAATAGGGTGATTCTGTTTTCTCTCGAACAAGAAAGCCAGCTGCACATTAGCTGTCTGCCCTCTCTGCACACCAGGAGTAACACAACAGTGAATTTAGCCCGGCCTGCCCTCTTCGCGCACTGGGAATCTGCCAGCAGCAGTCTTGGCCCAGCCCTCCCTCTCTGCGCCAGGATTAAGCCAGCGCCTTTTCGAGTGCACAGTTCTCCGTACCTTCACAGATTCTGAGGGTCAGTGTGCCTTCTCTCTCCTTCCCAGATGGCAGAGCCTCCTCTCAGCTAGCCGTCCAGTGCTTCAGGGCAATGCCTCCCCTGTTTTCCAGTTCTAAATTCAAATTTGTTGTGGTAGGCTGCATTCAGGTGTCTACCCTATGCCACCATCTTGGTTTCTCCTTCCTTCCACTCTTTAGAAATCAATGGGTTTGGGAGATATCCTTGCCCCTTGAGTAAGGATTAAAAAAAAAAAAAAAAAAAAAAAAAGGCCGAAACTGGTTTGGCTCAGTGGTAGAGCGTCGGTCTGCGGACTGAAAGGTGCCAGGTTCGATTCTGGTCAAGGGCATGTACGTTGGTTTCGGACACATTCCTGGTAGGGGGTATGCAAGAGGCAGCGGGTTGATGTTTCTCTCTCATTGACGTTTCTAGTCCTCCATCTCTCTCCCTTCCTCTCTGTAAAATATCAATTAAAAAAAAAGATTCTCAACCTGGCCAAGGAGTGATACCGCCTATTGTAGTGGTTTTAAAGTATGTCTACAAATTCTTTGAACTCACTTCACAAGGTGGAGACTAGTTCCTCTTCCTTGAGTATGGGCCAAACTTGCTTCTAATAGAATAAAACAGGAGTGATAGTGTGCGACCTTGGAGACCTGGTTCTAAAAGGCATTGTGGCTACCTACTTGCCTGCTCCCTCTCTTGCGCTTGGATCACTCACTCTGGGGAAATCTAGCTGCCACATTATGAAGAGAAACCCAATGATGAAGAACTGAGGCCTTCAGCCAATAGCCATGTGAGTGCATTTTGGAAGTGGATCTCCAGCCCCAGTCCAGTTTTTAGGTGACAGCAGCTCTGGCTGACATCTCAACTGCAACTCATGAGAGATCCTAAACAAGAACCATTTAATTAAGTTGCTCCTGAATTCCTGACCAATGGAAATTGTTAGATATAATAAATGCTTACTGTGTAAGTCAGCACATTTTTGGGGATAGTTTGTTTATGACAATAGATAACTGATACACCCGTCTCAAGGTATTTATCAGGATTCACTGAGATAACATACATGAAGGGCCAGAAGCCTGATAGACATTCAGTCTCTTTAGCTCCTTTCCACTCTGAGGTCTCAGCAGGCCCCTCCTCAGGGGACTAAAGTTTAGAATGTGGGTTATGCTCATTCAGAGGCTAGTCGTCCTATCAGGTTCCCCAGCTTCCTCCGATTTTCTCCCAGCATATCTTATGGCCTTGCTCACCGAGACACTATCATTCCAGGGGAGGCCTGCTCGCTCTTTTATACAAAGGATCAAAGAAATTGGTTGACATCCAATTTAATCCAAGTCATGTGGCAATATTGTACTGGTATACCAAGGTCTCTTCCCATATTCATCTTCTGCACACAAACAAAATTGGGATGCCCAAACTGTAAATCAATACACACCGCTTCCCACTTAAAAACCTCCAACAGTATTCTTGAAATCAAGATGGTGACATAGGTAAACACCTAAACTACTGCCTTGCACAACAATTTCAAAACTACAATTAAAAGACAAAACAGATATCATCCAGAACCATAGGAAAGCTGGCTGAGTGGAAATTCTACAACTGGAAGGAAAGAGAAAAGCTCATGGAGAATCAGAGGAGCTGTAAAGGACTAAGGTAAGGAGACATGCACGCAGAGAGGAAGGGCAGCTGAGTGCCTGGCTGGCTTCCTCTGGTGAGAGAGGGAAGGAAGCCCCTGACTGCACTGAAACCCAGTTCTGGGCGAAACCCTGTGGACCCAGGCTCAAATGGGGGGTGAGGGGTGGGGGAGAGTCAGGTAGAGAGAAAAGCACACGGAGACTTGGAGACTTGAGGAAGCTGTGGTGGGCAGGGGTTTGGAGGCACGCAGACAGAAAAGACTGACTGCTAAGGCTGCCACTAGCTCTCCCTAGCAGAAGGGAGTCAGAAGCTCCTGATTGCATTGAACCCCAGTTCTGAATGCACTGAATCCAGTTCCTGGTGAGCCTATGGGAATCTGGACTGTCAGGCAGAAACTCAGGGGAGCCTCGAAAGGCAGAGGTCTGGAGGCATGCGTACAAGGGTAGGGCTGACAGGAAGCCAAGACTGTCTACTCAGCCCTGACTCCGCCCCATCCAAGCTGAGCACAAAGGCTTTTGCAATTTTGCAAGTCTAGTCCTATAAGGCTATCTTCAGCACAGGTCTCCTGGCATACAAACAAATGATACACATAGCCAATTGGCCTGGAGGTCAATTCCTCCCAGTGATACCAACAAAATCAAGACTTAACTACAACAAGGCTGTACACACAGACCACAAAGGGGTGCACCAACAGTGTCTACCTCAGGTGAGTAGGGAGGCCGACCCACTGGGCCATATAGGAAACCTAGCACACAAAGCTACTCTACCAACTCAGGGAAGCTGCAAAATGCAGAGACAAAGTAACAGATCACAAAGGAAAGAAATGGAGGAAAACAAATGACTGGATATAGAGTTCAAAACCACAGTTTAAGGTTTTTGAAAGAATTTCCTAGAAAAGACTGATAAATATAGCCAGACCCTCAAGGATATGAAAAAGGACCAACTAGAAATTAAACATACACTGGCTGAAATAAAAAATATTATACAGAGAGACTGAAACAAGATGGCGGCCTAGGTATTCTCCTAAGCTGCCGCCTTATCAACAATATGGAAAAAAACAACAGCTAAAATCGAAAGGGACCACATCAGACCCACAGGAAAGCTGGTGGAATGGGATGGCTACAACTAGAGACAAAGAAAACCATCGCTGCCGCCATATGGAGTTTAAAACTGTGGTGGAACCGGTCCTACCGGAGCCACCGCCACCACGGCCACCACCAAGAGTGAGAGAAACCCACCGAGAGCAGAGCTCCCTCCACCCTGGGCCCAGGGAGTGAGCTGCTTCGGAGCATGGTCTCCGCATCCACAACCATCCTGGCCTGCCCACCGTGGGAGCAAGGGAACCGATGCTGGACCTCAGCCACACCTTCCGCCTCCACCCGGAATGAGACGCCTTGGAGCCCACAGCCATCTCAGCCTGGTCTCCGCCCCTGCAGCCGACCCAGCCCACCCGCCGTGCTAGTGAGGAGCGCCTTCCTGTTCGCGGCCCTGTTGAGCCCTTCACCCATCAGTCCTGCCGCCGCCTGGCCAGGCCGGAGCCTCTGCCAAGCCCCCAAGGAGGGGCACCGCTGCTGCCATGTGGAGTTTAAAACTACAGTGGAACTGGAGCTGCCGGAACCACTGCCATCCCCACACCCGCCTCCTTCCCCAAGAGTGAGGGAAGCCCACCAAGAGCAGAGCTCTCTCCGCCCCAGGCCCAGGGAGTGGGCTGCTTTAGAGCCTGGCCTCTGTGTCTGCAGCCATCCCAGCCTGCCCGCTGTGGGAGTGAGGTATCCGATGATGATGGGCCTTAGCCGCACCTTCTGCTCCTGCCCGGACGCCTTGGAGTGCGGTCTCCACACCCGCAGCCATCTCGGCCTGGCCTCTTTGCCTGCAGCCTTCCCAGCCCGCCTACCATGAGCAGTGGGTCCAGAGGGACCCATGTGCCCTGGGTAAGCCGTGTGCCCGGGAGAGCTGTGTGCCCCAGGGGGGTGTGTGCCCCGGGGGAACCATGTGCCCCGGGAGAGCCGTGTGCTCCATGGGAGCCGTATGCCCAAGGGGGTCAGAGGGACCCGGGGAGCCGTGTACACTGGGATAGCCTTGTGCCCTGGGGAAGCGGTGGGACCCGGGGGGAGGGGGCGGTGTGAACCGGAGGAGGAGCAGATTCTATTCGTGTGGTCCTGAGACATTTGGACAGTCTGCAGCCATTAGCTACAGAACACTCTGTTGTATTTTCTACAAAAACAAATAAGAGAGAGTGTCCCACTTGAAATTCATATACGGAAAAAGGAAAAGAGAAGGAAAAAAATCTGAGGAACAGAATAAAGTGCTGAATATAGTAGAATCAGAGGCAAAGAAGGGGAGTGGACTGATAATTATCAGGAGGATAAGGGGGTGGGGAAGCAGTGAGAGACTGGATTGAAATTGTATAACCAATGGATGAAGACAATTGGGGGGAGAGGGGGTAAGGGCAGAGGGTGGGAAGGGAACTGGGTTGTAGGGAGCTTTGGGGAAGAAAAAGGAGAAACAATTCTAATAATCTGAGTAATAAAGATTTATTTTAAAAAACAATAATAAAAAATATGAACAAAAAAATATTATACAGAGACCCAACAGCAGACTAGAGGAACGCAAGAGCCAAGTCAAAGATTTGAAATACAAAGAAGTAAAAAACACTCAACCAGAAAGCAAAAAGAAAACAGAATCCAAAAAGTTGAATATAGTTAAGAAGCCTCTGGAACAACTTCAAGGTACCAACATCACATTTGCTACAGAACACTTTGTTGTATTTCCCTATAGTAGAATTGGGGGGCAAAGAAAGGGAATGGACTGATGGTTGTCAGGGGGATGAGGAGGTGGGGGAGCAGTGAGAGACTGGATTGAAATCGTATAACCAATGGATGAAGATAATGGGGGGGAGAGAGAGGGTAAGCACAGAGGGTGGGATGGGAACTGGGTGGTAGGGAGCTTTGGGGGAGAAAAAGGAGAAACAATTGTAATAATCTGAGTAATAAAGATTTATAAAAAAAAAAAAAGAGTACCAACATCAGAATTATGGTGGTGCCAGAAGAAGAGAGAGAGCAAGATACTGAAAACCTATTTGAAGAAATAATGACTGAAAACTTCCCCCACCTGGTGAAAGAAATAGATTTACAAGTCCAGGAAGCGCAGAGAACCCCAAACAAAAGGAATTCAAAGAGGACTACACGAAGACACATCATAATTAAAATGCCAAAAGCAAAAGACAATCTTACAAGCAGCAAGAGAAAAACAACTACCCTGTTTTCCCAAAAATAAGACAGTGTCTTATATTAATTTTTGCTCCCAAAGATGCGCTAGGTCTTATTTTCAGGGGATGTATTATGTTTCCATGAAGTTGATCTTATTTTCGGAGGATGTCTTATTTTTGGGGAAACACAGGTAGTTACCTACAAGGGAGCACCCAAATGATTGTTAGCTGATTTCTCAATGTGCATCATCTGTTTGTAAGCAGGGAGTGGCAAGAAATATTCAGTGATGAATAACAAGAACCTACAACCAAGATTACTCAACCCAGCAAAGTTATCATTCAGAGTTGAAGGTCAGATAAAGAGCTTCACAGATAAGAAAAAGATAAAGGAGTTCATCACCAAACCAGTATAATATGAAATGCTGAAAGGTATTCTTTAAGAAGAGGAAGAAGAAAAAAGTAAAGATAAAAATTATGAACAACAAATACATATCTATCAATAAGTGAATCTAAAAATCAAGTGAATTAAAAATCTGAGGAACAGAATAAACTGGTGAATATAATAGAATCAGGGGCATAGAAAAGGAGTGAACTGATAATTCTCAGGGGGAAAGGTGTATGAAGGTGTAGGAAAGACTGGACAAAAATTGTACACCTATGGATGAGGACAGTGGGGGGAAGGGGTAAGGGAAGAGGATGAGGTGGGAATCAGGTGGAGGGTAGCTATGGTGAGGGGGGGGGAGAGGAGAAACTGTTGTAATAATCTGAACAATAAAGATTTATTAAATTAAAAAAAACACACCCTCCAGCAACTTCTCTTTACCTTGAGTAAGAATCCAAACCCATTGCCATGGCTATAAGACCCATGATATGCCCCACTGTAAAACCATTTATTATGCTCCAAGCTCCTATCTCCTTCATGCCCCTCAAACATACAAAACCTCTGCACTTTGTTTCTTCTATGAAGAACAATCTCCCATCAGACCTTCACAAAAGTGCCTTCTTCTCATTATTTTCAGCTTGACTCATTGTCAACTTCTTGGACCCTAGCCATTCCCTAGGTCCTCTCCATCACTCATTATCTTATTTTATTCTTTATATTACCAGCTAAAATAACCCATTGGCTTGTTTATTGCCTGAAGCGCACATTAGCATGAACACACCTAAAGAGCAGAGCTTTGCCAAGCATATTCCGAAAGCTAGAATGGTGCTCAGTACCCAAGAGACATTCAGATGAATGTCAGGTGGCTCTTTGAACAGCAATCGAATTCCATTTTCCAAGCTTTGGGGACAACTTTCAAGAGAAATGCTCTGGAAAATCCTTTTATAAAGGGAATAAATCACCTTAAAATTTTCTAACAGTAGATCATACCTGCATCATAATTATTTTAATCTAGGAAGGTTCTTGTTAGGGGTTTTGAAACACTGTGTTCTGAGAAGAAGAAATATTTCTCTGATTTGGTTCTAGGTAACACAGGAAATGCAACATGCTGATTATTTCCCCTTAGCTGGGTTTTCATGGGTTATCCTGGCCAGCTGTCCCTCCTCAAAGAGCAGTGGTCTGAGGACCACAGAGTCTCACATGCAAACCTCTCCTCACCCACCAAGAATCTAGGGTCTGACCAAGGGTGAAGAAAAGAAGCCAGAACATTCTGAAGTACTGGAGGCTGGAAGACGAAAAGAGAGAGAAAGGAGCAAGTAGGACCCAGCATGGGGTTGAGGGGGATGGGAGTTCGGGCGCAGGGGCAGACTACGGGGCCATCCCTGAGCAATGAGGGGGTAGCAGGAAAGGTGGCCAATGGCCTCCAGGGCCAACTGGCAGAGCACTCTGCTTTTTCCTGGTTCCGGGCCCTAGGAGCTGCACCAAGTGGTCCCCTCCTTTTTGTTGTTCCTGAACACCTTCAGCATCATCTACACACAAGATCACATCTCTCCTCTGCTTGAGATACTCCCTCTGTTCTCAAAACACAGACACATCTACTCCAGTCCCAGCCTCTGCTGCTCAGTGCACCATTCTCTTCCCAACCTTGGCCTTCTCTCTGCTCCCTCATCTGCAAGGCAGTTCCTGCCATGCCATCTCCTGAAAGAGACCATTCAGGCCTTCCTGGCCAGTCCAGCCTGTCTCCCCCTCCTTCCTGTCCTGTGGGGACACGCACCGCCATGCTTTCAGCTCTGAAGTGTGTGCTTGATTATTGCCTGCCTCCCTTGCTGCAGGACTCCTTTGAGAGCAGGGATATTGCCTGCTCTACCCACCACTGCACGCAGAGGGGATGCCCAGGAGAGTCCCTGGCACTCAGCAGATCCTCAGAGCCCATTTCTGAGTAAAAGTAAGAATAGGAAGCTCTAAGGGCAGGTCAATGAGGCATCAGTGGAAATGCAATGAAATGGTGATCAGGGCTGGTGATTTGGGTGAAGAGAGTTCAGGCAGGCCTTGGGCTGTGTCTCCTGATGGGTGGATGTGTGCAGAGAGATGTGGAGCAGGTTGTGTCCAGGTGTGTCCTGCTGGGTGGTGCTAGGAGTACGCCAGCTGGGGAAGCCGAGCTGAGACCCTGACCCTACCTCCTTATCCTCTCTTCACCCAGACAGTGAGCAGGTGGGAAGGACACACTTGGATGTGAAAGGAAAGAGAAGGATACAGTGTGGTCTGGGGGAACTCATGGCACCTTGGTGTCACCCAGCTTAGCCCAGGGGAGGGAAAGAGCTGGGAAAGCTGAGGGAACGAAGGGGTCAGGAGAAGTTCTGTGCCCCAACAGGTGCTCCAGGAAAGTGGCCAAGGGACGCTGCTTGGACTTGCTGCTTTCTGGCAGCATGTCCTGTGGCTGAGCCCAGGGCATCCTGTGTCCCCCCACTTCTGTTTGTGGAGCCAGGGAGGGAGCAGCAGCTTCAGCATGAGAGCACCACCACTGCAGGGGAGCTTGGGAGCCAGAGCAAAAAGTTCAGGACAGCCCTAACCTGTTTGGCTCAGTGGATAGAGCGTCGGCCTTCGGACTGAAGAGTCCTGGGTTCGATTCCGGTCAAGGGCATATACCTTGGTTGCAGGCACATTCCCAGTAGGAGGTGTGCAGGAGGCAGCTGATGGATGTTTCTCTCTCATCATTGTTTCCAACTCTCTACCCCTCTCCCTTCCTCTCTGTAAAAAATCAATAAAATATATTTTTTAAAAGGTCAGGACACTCGGGGCCAGCGGCACATTACCGGAGGAAACAGGTGGGCCCTGAGTGGTAAGTCATGGGCAGGCCCACCCAGAAGAGACCTGCCACAGCAGTGGAGCAGGGTTCTGAAGGCTCCCTGTGGGCTAGGCAGGCCTTTTACTGGCTAGATTTAGGAATGTCCCAGAGTCCCTGGAGAGGGGTGGGTGGCAGGGAGGCCAGGAACACCTTCCGATTTTAATGCTTGGACCAGTAGTGCCGTGCACACCAGCTGAAGTTAGCGGAAGTCTCCTACCTGGCCCCCAGTCTTCCTTCAGTCCCTGGAAGACATTGCTCCCTGGGGCTCTGGCACCCAGTGAAGTTCCCTGACCCCAAGGCTGATCCAGATCCCTTGGTCCCCACCAAAAATACTCATCCTTCTCAGGGCCTGACTCTTCTGCAACATGCCTCAGCTCTCATTTGCGCAGGGATGAATGTCCTACTAAACTCAGTCCAGAACTTCTATTTCTCAACACTCTATTATCATCATCTCATTAAATATCTGCTGAGTGGAGGAGCAAACAAATAAGTGGACTAAAAATGCCCACCTTCTTATAGGTCCCATGACCCCTTTGGGTATGAATTCAAGTAGGGGGCACCACTTGTATGGTCAGGAAAACATGGGTTCTGTGAAGATGCTGGGATGCTAGGTAAGTAAGAGAGCCCACGTGGGCGAGCTTGTGAGAGACACTGATCCTGCAAGGGAATATGAGGGCAAAGTGGCAACTTCCAGGGGCCAGAAGTTTGAAGTCTGGACTTGGCGCAGAGGAAGATTTCCCATTATGTACACCAGCTACGTCAATGGGATATTTTCAACACAGACATCTCCTTCCATGGTCACTGGCTAATGCCCCCTCCCAAGATAGAAATCAAGAGAGGAGGAAAAATAGATTCAAAAGAAGGTTTACTGAAAAACAAAGTGGAGGGGAAGGAGAAAGGGAGGGAGCTTGGTATATTAAGGGAGACACACTAATGAAGAATGACTCTGGAACCGCTACGGGGTCTACGCAAAGCTGGGTTCCTCACGCAGGCGCAGGACGGATTTCATAGTTTTCCAGGTTCCCACCAGGAACTGATACTCGCCTGCGCAGGTGCAGGGCGGAGCTCTTGGCTTTCCAGAAACCCTTTGCTTTTGCCGTCAGGAGTCAAGCAGCACCTGGGTACAGCGGAGCTCTCTGCTTTCCAGGGCCGGCGTCAACCAGTGCATGTGCAAAGCAGAGCTCCTTGGAGAGTGCCTGGAGAGAAACTAAACTTACAGAGGAGAGGCTCAATGGAAGAGCAGGCCCATCCTTTTAAGAGATGCTCAGCCTGTCTAACCATGGCTCGCCGCTGAGCCCGTCTAACCACACATGGGCAAGATCGAGGCCTTTGAAACATTGTTGGCACCGACAAGGACCAAAACAAACCATCTTTCCATTCTGCTTGACTATCTCCCCCCCCCCCCCAAAAAAAAAAATTAATCTTTCTTGACTGGCTGGAAAAATGGTAAAACAAATAAAAAGAATAGGGAAAGGGGATTTAATTAAAAGGGCACAGGCTAAATAAAAGTTGTGACAGTTCATCTTTTCCTTAGCACAACACCACGCGAAGGTGAGAAAGAGATGAGAGATCTTCCTTACTCCACTCTTTGGCTGCCTAAATTGGGAAGGTTTCAGCCAGATATTGCCCAGGACAGGAGCTGAAAGCAATTCTGTTGGGGGCACAATGCACATGTCTTAGCCCTCTTTCCTCTGAGCGGTTGGCAGTGGGACAATCCTCACCTGCTTGTGATGGGGCCCGTCATGCACAACCTTGGGCCAAGCTCCAAGTCTACATATTGTCCATCAGCACACAGGAAGTCAGCTCGCTGGCCAGAGCCCAGACCTCGGCAAGGACAGGGAGGAAGCTGCTCGCAGGACTAGGAAAACCCGTTCTTGTGTGTGAGGTGCAGTGCACACAGGGGGCCCTGATCAAGGAGGTGAGCCGGCAGGAAATGTCACTGGAGGACCTACATGGTGTTTGCTAATCTTGAGTGGGTCCCTGGCTGGGAGATTTTTAAAAATTGTATATAGCCAAAACGGGTTTGGCTCAGTGGTAGAGCGTCGGTCTGCGGACTGAAAGGTCCCTGGTTTGATTCCGGTCAAGGGCATGTACCTTGGCTACGAGCACATCCCCGGTGGGGGATGTGCAGGAGGCAGCTGGTTGATGTTTCTCTCTCATCGATGTTTCTAGCTCTCTATCTCTCTCCCTTCTTATCTGTAAAATATCAATAAAATATATATTTTTTAACATTGTATATAAATTGGGTAAGATGCCCTTGCTTAATGGGAAAACAGGGGTAAAGATGAAGTGAGTGACTCTGAGCATTAAAGAACAAACTTGTGAAACCTGCCCCTAATGGAAACGCTGAAATAGAGGAAAAAGTCTAACAAAGATGGAATTAAGCATTTGCCAGTCTTATGGACAAAGATTTGGAAATGTCTTTCTTCCTGCAGAAGGAGCTCAGCAGGTTCACCCTCAATTGTGTGGATGAGGGTGGTGCATGGAAGCTGAAAGCAGAACTGGAGTGAAAACTGTAGGACTCTCTTTCATGGCCCTTGTAGAAAGAGTTCCAATTCAGGGTTCAGGTTCTGGAGAAGGGCCACACACAAATGAAGAGACTTGAAGAAATTCAATTTGGCGATATGGGGGGCCAGGCGGCAGTCCAACTCTAGTGGGAGAACTACTCCTGCTCTGGCCCTGCCATCCCCTTTTATTGAGGCTTTGGGGAAAACATCTTAGGCAACACAAACAGAAATTTACAGGCAGGAAAATAACAGAAACTTACAAGGGACAAAATAAGGTGGAGGCTGCTTCAGCTTAACAATATCTCAGCTAAAGGTTAGAACAATTAAGATTGTTGACCAGCCTTCCTGGCTTCCTGTCAACATCTCTTTTTTTTTTTTTAATATATTTTATTGATATTTTACAGAGAGGAAGGGAGAGAAATAGAGAGCTAGAAATGTCGATGAGAGAGAAACATCAACCAGCTGCCTCTTGCACACCCCCTACCGGGGTTGTGCCCACAACCAATGTACATGCCCTTGACCGGAATCGAACCTGGGACCTTTCAGTCCGCAGACTGAGCCAAACTCTACCACTGAGCCAAACCAGTTTCGGCAACATCTCTTTTTTAAGTGAAACTAATTTGTTTTCCAGCATCTCCCCCGTTTTCTTTCTTTAAAAAATTGCATATGCAGACTAGAAATAAACAAGAAATGAAATAAGCATCAATGGCTATGCTAAGAGTCAAATGAAATCAGTCTGCAGTAAGTTCCTTCTGGGCCAACAGTTTTTGAATCCCAGATTCAATGTCCAACAGTTTTTTTGAGTCCAAATTTCAACGTCCAAAAGTTCCGAGTTCAAATTTTAATGGCCTAAAGTTCTGAGTCTATGTCAGCAATGGTATCCGGATGGTGGACAAATGGTGGCAATGCAGGTCCGATCTCTGGTTTGGTCCTGGGCAACCTGCAGTGATGCACAGCTGCTGACTGCTAGCATGGCAAGATGTAGTCAGCATCTTCCATCTATGAATTGTTTTTCTTCTTGTCTTTATGGTTGTAGTATTCCTGTCAATTCCTCTCTGTTGCAGGAATCCACATTGTCTTGGTGCTATTTTCTGAAAATATATAAACATATTCTCGACCAAAAGTTAATAATGGAATCTTTTCTATAAATTTTACTTAGGATCCTTTTAATTTTTTGCCCAAATGATTTTCCTTTGGCTTATTCTGACATCATGTGTATTTTTTGTCCTGCTGTTAGCATTACAAGTAGAAATTAGTTTTTTAAAGAAAAAAATTTTTTGAATATATTTCCTTACATAATATTTTTCCACTATCCCCCCTTTTTGATTTAATTATCAGGAGGCTTTTGGAAAATTTTTATAATGCAGTCTTCAAATTTTAATTTTTTGCACAAAAATATGAGTGCTTTTAAGTTTATAACTACCAATAGAAATTTTAGTTAATACTTTAGAAACAACTTTTTGTACAATGAAATTTTCTTGAATATTTACTTATTTCACTTAGCCAATTTAATCTGAAAACTTGACTACTATTTTACTGTAAAATTTAATATTCTAACAATAATTTTAGTTTACCCTGTAAATATTAATGCAAAGGATTATTTGCATCCTTGAGAAGGCTCAAAACATTCTGGGTATTAGGCTAGGTTTAGATATAGGGCAGCTGTTGTTGGCCAAGTCTCTGTTGCCTGGGTGCCGATCTCAGCTGTACAAGTCTCTGTCTGTTGCCTGGGTCATGATCTGAGCTGGACAAGTCTTCGTTTGTTGCCTGGGTCCCGATCTGAGCTGGGCATGGGCAGCAGGAAGCAGCCATGGGGCAGGAGGCCTCCCTCAGAAGGGGCGAAGGTTCAAGTCCCTGCATTGTTGGGAGGGGGTGAGGATCTGTGCCCCACCTCTGTTGACCCCCAAGTTCTCTCCTAATGGCCCCTCTGTGATTGTGCCTGTCTTAGGTTGTCCCTCCCTTGAGGAATCTTACCTGTCATTGGCTAACCAGCCATCCTCCAGAGCCAAGCAGGGTAATGTGAGGTTCAGTTCCATCTCCTTGGTAGCTTATGCCCCTATTGCCTCCATGCCCAGTACCTGCCTTGGGATCCCCTCACCTGCTGGCAGAGCCCTGGCATTGATCACATATCTTGGGAAACCCATGTTTCTTCTCCAGGGAGGGTCCAGCTTATGCCATTGGGCAAGAGACAGATCCATGGTACCAGCCACCACGAGGCTTCAACCTCAATATCAGGATAAATTGAAAACTCAGGCAACAGCTGTGAGTAATTGGATTGTAAGAAGTGGATCCCTCTTTGGCTAACGAGCAAGAAGGGCCAATATAGAATGCTCAAGTGCCTTCCCAAGGGGCCGTCCACACAGTGGAAGGGATTAAATCCTTTCATATGCTTTTAAATTGCTGCCAAACTTTCAAAGAATTAGTTTGTAAGTTTGTTTGGTATATGCTGGTATAAAATATCAAAATTATAATGACATTGTAGAATAATATCGTGTAAGGATATTCTTTACTCAAGGCCATGGAAATTAAATTTTAAACTGGAAGAAATATTTAGTTACTTTGTTTTGCCCTTCTTAACAGGCCAAAACCTTCATAACATTTAAAATATATCTATTAATTTTTATTTGATAAGGCTTTCCATGCAAATTCAAGTATATTAGCTCTGTTTTAAAAAGGTTTCCTTTAAGAAGAAAGAATAAATTTCTTGTATTACTCCGGGCCCTTGGAGCTTTCCAATAAATCATCTCTGTTAAGGCCTTGAAATTTCAACATGGAAAAAACCATCAAGCAAATATGTTTATCTATATATAATTTAACTATTATAATACCTTTTATTATTATCTTAAGATATCAATTAGATGTTGAACTGGTTTTTGCATAGAAAGTTTTTGGTTGAGATCACAGAATTAATCTTTTTTAATTAGACCAATAATAAGCAACTTATTTTGAATTCCTAATTATTAGAGAAAACACATTTTAACTATATAATTTCTCCCCATTTAATTTGCACTTTGAACTTTTAAAGCTAGTAAGTCAAATATATTTTGCATGTTTTAGATTAATAACATTTTACACTTCTAAGAAAAATACAAGTCATAATCAATTAAAGAGCTTCATTTCTGTCCTCTAGATTTTTTATGAGGCAAATTTAAACTTTACTTTTTTATTTATATAATTAAGCAAACTTCCAAAACAATTTTTGCCACAGGAGTTTGGAGGAAGTTTGTAGCCATTCAAATGCAAATTACCACAATTCCTTAGCACACTGTGAGAGTGGGCTTCCTTATTGGATCTCCACGAGTCTCCCTTTTCCCAAATCCTGCTTGCTCTGGGGGAAGTTTCAGCAACAGATCTGGCCACACACTTTTTCATTCTTAATAGATAAAGACAGATCTCAAATTTTTTCTTTCTTTTTTGCTTTCTGAAGTAATAACTAATACCAAATTTGGCCAAGATCAGCATTTCCCTGTGGATTCTTTTATTGTTTTTAAAGAAAACTTTAAGTAATGTCATTGCAGGAGAGCAGATAGCCTTGCCCTCTCCTGCCACCTTTGAATTTCTCTGCGCCAGAGGCAGTTTCAACGGTGGAGTTTCATTTCTTATTACAGATTTTAAATTCCAAATACAAACTAAAATTTTAATTTGAACAAGAAACCACATTCTTTAAGCATACAAACCAAAATTCTATAATAAAATTCACTTTATATTTATAACCTAATTCTTCCCCATTAGCCTGGCTAAAAAAGACGTTCCCACCCCACTTACAGTTCGCGACTCTGCAGCTGGCCGTGGGCTTTGAGTGCAGTGAATTTCCCTCACCTTTTTCCGGTGAATCTTCCACACCCTTTTCCAGTGTAACTTTTTCCTTCCTTCGCTCTTAGGCGAAAAATACCTTCTCCTCCAGAAGTCCTGCGTTGAAGGCGCCAAATATATAACTCTCTTTCACAGCCCGCGTAGAAAGAGTTCCAATTCAGGGTTCAGGTTCTGGAGAAGGGCTGCACACAAATGAAGAGACTTGAAGAAATTCAATTTGGGGCGATATGGGGGGCCAGGCAGTAGTCCAACTCTCGTGGGAGAACTACTCCTGCTCTGGCCCTACCATCCCCTTTTATTGAGGCTTTGGGGAAAACATCTTAGGCAACATAAACAGAAATTTACAGGCAGGAAAATAACAGAAACTTACAAGGGACAAAATAAGGTGGAGGCTGCTTCAGCTTAACAATATCTCAGCTAAAGGTTAGAACAATTAAGGTTGTTGACCAGCCTTCCTGGCTTCCTGTCAACATCTCTTTTTTAAGTGAAACTAATTTGTTTTCCAGCAGAAAACAAAAGGAGTATTGCTCGGTCAGGCAGGTCAGGATATGGGGGCATCACTCCTCACCAGGGAGCTGCAAATTAAAGCTATGCAGACATACCACTTCATACCCACTAGGAAGACCATCTATATATATAAAAGGCTAATATGCAAAGTGTCCCCTTGGGAGTTCAACTGGAGAATGGAGTTTGATCACTTGCAATGACATGTGCTGACCACCAGGGGGTGGCACGGAACATGGCGGGCAACAAGTGGCTGCAGCAGGGGACTAAGGGAGCAAGTGACCAAGGAGGCAGGGAGGCGGGGAGGTAGGGAAACCTGAAGGGCCCTGATTGCAGGCCAAGCCTGGGGATCCTACCCACACATGAATTTCATACACTGGGCCTCTAGTAACAAATAAAAACAAAACAGAACTGGAAATAGCAAGTGTTGGCGAGGATATGGAGGAATTGGAACCCTCACACACTGCTGTGGGGATGTAAACCAGTGCAGCTGCTTTGAAAAACAATGTGGCAGTTTCTCAAAAGGTAAAACATAAAGTTATCGTATGACCCAGCAATTCTACTCCTGGGTAAAGAGAAATGAAAACTTGTATACACACAAAAACGTGTACACAAATGTTCATAGCAGCATTATTCATCACAGCCCAAAGTGGAAACAACTCAAATATCCTCAGGCTGGTGAGTGGATAAACAAAATGTGGTCTATCCATACAAGGGAATATCATTCAGTCATAAAAGGGATCAAATACTGACACAGGCTACAGCATGGACGAAACTTGAAAACATGATGCTCAGTGAAATATGCCAGACACAAAAGGACAAATACCATATGATTCTATTCATATGAAATGTCCAGAACTGGCAAATACACAGAGACAGAAAGTAGAATAGTGGTTGCCTAGAGTGGGGAATGGGGAATGGGAGGATCAGGGAAATTATGATTAAGGTTCTGACGTTTCTTTTTGGGGTGATAAAAATGTCCTAATGTTGACTGTGGCTATACTTTGTGGATATACTAAAAGACACTGAACTATACACTATTAATGTGAGTGAATTGTGTGGGATGTGAATAATATCTCAAGAAATCCATTTAAAGGAAAAGAATTTTGGTGGGCCAGTGGGTCTTTGCTCAGCTGGGCTAGGGGAAATCTCATTGTTATCCCTCCATCCACAAATGGATCTATGAAATGACTGGCCAAAGCCAGACAAAGCAAACATTAGGGACTTTCTTATTATAGTAAATGCATAGATAAAGGGTATAGATTCCCTCCTGGACCACACATAGGATGTGAGAATTAGAAAAGAAAATGGCACCCTAAAAATTCAGAACCAACAAGAATCAACACGTAATGCATGAGTGTAGCAATCTTCAGCCATATAAGAGAGCACTAGTTTGTCCTGCGAGACACTACCCAGCAGAATATACCTTCCCAGGAGCCCTCTGGGTTCCCGTGTTCCTTGCATTATAGCATCAACACATGTCCCAGTCTCTGGCTCATGAATAAACCAAATGCCAGGTATCCTCCCAAAGAGGCTCGAAGCTCCATTAGGACAGAGATCTCTTGTGTATTTCTCTTTATATATTTGATTTCTCCAAAATAGTAACATACAATAAGCACAAACAATTTTGCTTAAAAAAAAAAAAGTGATGTGGGCACTTCTACTTCCAATAACAATGGTATAAAGAATTTGTACCAACCTGGCCAGTGGAACAACTAAAAATGCTGGACAAAATATTAAAAAACTACAAATAGACCTGGGCCAACATCCAAGCGGGACAAAGATCTCCAGAGGTGAATCCCACATTTAAAAAAATATATATCTTTATTGATTTCAGAAAGGAAGGGAGAGGGAGAGAGAGAGAAACATGAATGGACCATCAAACATCACTGATTGGCTGTGTCCTACATGTCCCCCAGTGGGGACCAAGCCCGAAACCCAGGAATGTACCCTTGAAGGAAATTAAACCTGGGACCCTTCGGTCCACAGGCTGACACTCTATCCATTCAGCCAAACCAGCTAGGGAAATCCCACATTTTGATGTTCTCTGTTCAGCAGCATAAGGACTGTTTGCTGATCTGAAGAGTGAGCCATGAGTCTGAGTTTTTCAACTTCATGGGGCCATGAAAAAAAGTTGCTGCTGAGAGGGCAGGGCGAGGCTAACTCCTGACTCCATTTTGTATTGTGGGGCAGGGAAGAACAGGGCGGGGCTGTCCTCCATTTTGTGTAATGATCCTAGCCTTCACCCAACCAATTAGGGTCAGCCAAAGCAGTGACATCACCACCCTTATAAAACCTCTGGACTTGCTAAGTTCGGTCTCTCTTCCACCATGCTGTGGGTGTGAGTGGGGCAGAGCCCATGCTAGCATGGAAGAGGCTCTTTTGTTTATTGCATCGGACTCGGCTCCCTGGTGGTCCTTGGGGATCACGAAGTCTGGGCATAACAGCTGCATAACTGTAGCCCAGTCAATACCCAATCCTGAAATAGGATTAAGGAGGTCCCACATTGACAATGTCCCAGGCATCTGACAAAAAACAAACAAACAAACAAACAAACAAACAAAACAAAAAACAAAAACCTCTGTGGAGTATTATTCCCAGCCCCAGAATATCCTACAAATAATTTTTCAAAAACAATGGCCAGCACAGAGATAATCAGGCTCATAAGGTGGTCTGTCTCTCTCTGTCCTCTCCACTCTCTCTAAAATCAAGAGTCAATAGGTAAACAGACCACTAAAATAGATCCACAGGGCTCCCAGATATTAGAATCAGACATAGATTATGAAGATAATTCTGTTTGCTATATTCAAGATAAAAACCAAGCTTGAAAAATTTGGCAGAAAAGTGGGATATTCTGGAAAGTTATGGCAAGTTTTAAAAAAGAAATAGAAATTTTAGAACTAAAAGAATATATCATGATCAAATTAAAAAAAACTCCATGGAAGGGTCTAATAGGAAATTAAACACAGCTAAAGATAGAATTCGTAAAACGGAAGTTCTGTGTGTGGTGTAAAAATTTGTGAGGGATGTCTTAATTCACCCCCAAAACTAAACTTTGATAGTGTGTTTTCTCCTCACTTTGTTAAATTGTAAACACTTTGTTCTTACAAAAGACCTTTTCCCCCAACATGATGTTCTGTGAAAACTCTTTTAAAAAAGAATTAAGTGGTTAAAAAAAAGTGTTTTGCATTTGAGATGAAGGCAAGGAAGCAAATAATAATAATAATAATAATAATAATAGTAATAATAATTGATACTAATACTCCTAGTTAATATAATCTTTAAAACTAGCAGAAATTGCCCTAACCAGTTTGGCTCAGTGGATAGTGTTGGCCAGCGGACTGAAAGGTCCCAGGTTCAATTCCGGTCAAGGGCATGTACCTTGGTTACAGGCACATCCCCAGTCGGAAGCAACTGATTGATGTTTCCAAATCTCTATCCCTTTCCCTTCCTCTCTGTAAAAAATCAATAAAGTATATTAAAAAAAAAAAAAACTAGCAGAAATTTTAGCACAAAACTTTAGCCCACTCTAATCTTTTCCCTGCATCTCTCTGGAGAATATTGAACTGGGTATTTTGCAGACCACAACACAGACAGTGAGGATACTCCAACCCCATAGCTAGAGGAAAGAAGTATTGTTAGCAGAGCCACTGATGTACCAGGTGAGAGTCACTAGTGGCTGAGTGATTCTGATAAGGTCATGCATGCTTGCTTATTTCCATAGACTTGCTCCCTTCTTAGGTGAAGGTGTGAAGTGTGTATGTACGTGTGTGTGTGTGATCAGTAACTTCCCTTAATATTGTGTAACCTTTGACACATAAGGCTTAAGTTTTTAAAAAATATTTTTATTGATTTTTCACAGAGAGGAAGAGAGAGGGACAGAGAGTTAGAAACATTGATGAGAGAGAAACATCGATCAGCTGCCTCTTGCACACGCCCCACTGGGGACGTGCCCACAACCAAGGTATATGCCCTTGACCAGAATCGAACCTGGGACCTTTCAGTCTGCAGGCCGACGCTCTACCCACTGAGCCAAACTGTTTTCGGCAAGGCTTAAGTTTTATGGTTAACTTAGAGTTGATATTCTGAATAAAACATTCAAGAGTGTGGTGTGCTCAGTAGCTGAGTGTCAACCTATGAACCAGGAAGTCTGGTTCGAGTCCAAGTCAGGGCACATGCTCGGGTTTCAGGTTCAGTCCCCTGTAGGGGATGTACAGGAAGCAGCCGATCAATGTTTCTCATCATTGATGTTTCTATCTCTCTCATCCTCTCCCTTCCTCTCTAAAATCAATAAAAATATACTTTAAAAAATTCAAGATTGAAGTATGAGGAGAAAAGCAAAGAAAAACAAGAGATGAAACAAGGTTTTCTGACTTTTTAGCTTCAACAATGGAAGCCAGAAGTAGTAGAATTATATCTTTGATGTGTTGGAAAAGAACTTCTACGTAGTGAAAAATCTTGCATTAAAGGGTATTTTAGAATGTTCTTCAAATAGATGAAAAATTGTCCAAGGGAGGAGATTGCGGATAAAAGAAGAAATTAAATGTGAAATGCAAGGGCAAACCCAAATGAATAGTGACTTTATAAAATAACTAGATGCCCCTTACAGGAAGATTCCTGCAGTAGGGCTTCCTGGTCTCTGCTACCCGCCTGCTTCTCTCCCTTCTCCCCAGCCCAGCCTGCTTCCCTGCCTTCTCTGCAGCCCCGCTGACTTCTCTCCCTTCTCCCGCCCCACCTATTTCCTTGCCTTCTCCACCACCCCCCTTGCTTGCTTCTCTGAAGCTTTGCTCCCTTCTGCAGTGCTTGGCTTCTCTCTATGCTGTCTTCAGTCTTCTCTCTGGCCTGGATATGCAAATTAACTGCCATATTGGTTGGGTTAATTTGCATACTCACCCTGATTGGCTGGTGGGCATCGCTTATGGGCGTAGCGAAGGTATGGTCAATTTGCATGTTTCTCTTTTATTAGAAAGGATATCTTGTTGGGATTATGATATAGAAAATTCAAAACAATAAATGTACCTTATATGGGAGAGAGGCAAATATTCTAAATCCCTTGATTTTTCTAGGAGAGGAGCAAAGGTAATAATTCCTATTTGATAGTGATAACTCAAGGTAGTGTACTGTAATTTCTAGAATATAATCACTAAAAAACAATAAAAGCCTGAATAACTATCAAACTAACAGAGAAACAAAATGAAATAGAAGCAACTTAACCTTGAACCTTCCTGTATGTTTGGACTAGCTGTTCCAGCCTCTGGGGCATGTCCCATTCTACCAGCCTGTAAGCAGTAGCAGATAAAAAAAAATATGTATTTTCTTGCCCTGTACACACTTTGAGGTGAGCAAAACATTTTAATTTGAACCACGAGGGAAATTGTGTACATCTAGAAATTGTGGCCAGTGTGGCAACCAGATTGGGGCCAACTTCTAGGAGGTGATCAGTGATGAACATAGCATTAATCCTACCAGCACCTGTCATGGGGACAGCAACCTGTAGCTGGATTGCATCTCGGCGTATTACAATGAAGCCACGGGTTGAAAATACGCTCCTCTTGCTATCTTTTTGGATCTAGAACCTGGGACCATGGACTCTGTTCACTCAGGTCCTTTTGGCCAGATATTCAGAGCATACAACTCTGTTTTTGGTCAGCCTGGAGCAGGCAACTCGGCCAAGAGCCACTATACAGCAGGGACCAAGTTGGTTGACCCAGTTCAGTATGTGGTGTGGAAAGAAGCGGAGAGCTGTGACTACCTGCAGGGCTCCAGCTGACCCACTCCCTGGGCCCGGGCACAGGCTCTGAAATGGGCACCTTCCTCACCAGCAAGATCCATAAAGAGTATCCTGACTGCATCATGAACTCCTTCAGTGTGGTACCTTCACCCAAAGTGTCTGACACTGTGACTGAGCCCTACAATGCACCTTCTTTGTCCATCAGTTGGTAGAGAATACTGATGAGGCCTACTGCATTGATAATGAGGCCATTTACGACATCTGCTTCCACACCCTCAAGCTGATCATGCCAACCTGCCAGGACCTGAACCACCCCTCATCTCAGCCGCCATGAGCAGTGTCACCACCTGCTTCTGCTTTCCTAGCCAGCTCAATGCTGATCTCTGCAAACTGGAAGTCAACACAGTGCCCTTCTCATGCCTCCACTTCATGCCTGGTTTTGCCCCTTTAATGAGCCATGGAAGCCAGCATCAGGCCCTCAATGTACCCAAACTCATCAAGCAGGTATTTAATGCCAAGATCATGATGGCTGCCTGTGACCCCTGCCATGGCCCATACCTCACCATGGGTACTGTCTTTTGTGGATAGCAGATGAGGGAGGTGGACGAGCAAATGCTCAATGTGCAAAACAAGAATAGCAGCAATTTGTGGAATGGATTCCCAACAATGTTATCTCTTTCTCTCTCTCTCTCCCCTTTTCTCTAAAACCAATGGGAAAAATAACCTTGGTTGAGGATTAACAACAACAAAAAAGTATGAATAGTAAGACAGCAATAAATACATATCTATCAACAATTATTTTAAATGCAAATAGCTTCAATCAAAAGACTTATGGTAGCTGAATAATAACAAAACAAGATTCTTACATATGTTTTCTACAAGAGACTCACTTCAGATTAAAAGACACAAACTAAAAATAAGGGGATGGAAAAAAGATATTTCATAAAATTATTTTGAAATAAATTATATATAATGAAAAATTTAGCAACAAAATTTATGGAATAAAGCTAAAACAGTACTTGAAGAGAAAATTATAGCTACAATTGCATATTTTAAGGTAGAAAAAGGCTAAAATAAATTAGCTAAGCATTCATTTCTATAGGTTAGGAAAATAAAAGAAACCCAACAAAAGTAGATGGGAGGAAATAATTTAAGAATATAAATAGTTGTAAAAGAAAAAAACATTACTGAGAATCAACAAAGCCAAAATTGAAAATACTAACAAATTGATAAACCTCTAGTGAGAATGAGAAAAGAGCAGGCATGAATAGCAAGTATAAAAAATGAAAAGGGACTTAACTACAAAAATAAGAGGATATTATGAATTTTATGTCAATAAATTTGAAAATATAGGTGAAATGAAAGGATTTATAGAAAAATACAACATGACACAAAAAGAAATAGATAACCTTAGTCCTATAACTATTCAAGAAGCTAAATCTGTAATTTAAAAATGTCTGATAAAAATTCAAGACCCAAATTGTTTTACTAGTGAATTCTACCAAAATTAAAGAAAAATATATATATCTCTTTGAGAAAGTAGAAAAATCTTTTCCAACTAACTTTGGGGGACTAGCATAACTTTTATAGCAACACCTAACAAAACAGAAGTAGAAAAAAGAAGACACAGGTCAATTTCATCCTACCTAATAAAAGAATAACATGCAAATTGACTGCCACTCCAACACACAAAATGACTGCCCCATGCGGACACAAGATGGCCACCACAAGATGGCCAGCAGGGGAGGGCAGTTAAGGGCAAAGCAGGGGAGCAGTTAGGCATCAATCAGGCTGGCAGAGGAGTAGTTAGGGGGTGATCAGGCTGGCAGGCAAAAGCAGTTAGGGGCAATCAAGAAGGCAGGCAGGCAAGCAGTTGGGAGCCAGCAGTTCTGGATTGTGAGAGGGATGTCCGACTGCCTGTTTAGGCCTGATCCCAGTTGCCTAAACAGGCAGTCGGACATCCCTCGAGGGGTCCCAGATTGGTGAGGATGCAGGCTGGGCTGAGGGACACCCTGCTCCCCCATGCACAAATTTCATGCACCGGGCCTCTAGTTTATGAATATGAGTGCAATAATAAAATAAAACTATCTGAATCAAGAAATATATTAAAGAATAACATACCATGATCAAATTGAATCTATCCTAGGAATTCATACTCATTTAACATTAGAAAATCAATAAATAGAATTCATCACATTAATAAATTAAAAGAAAATTAATGGTCATGTCAGGTCTTGCAGAAAAAGTGTTTGATAAAACTCAACATTTATATATAATAAAAACTAATAGGAAAGAATGAAACTTCTTGAATCTTATTAAGGATACCAATAAAAGACTAGAGCTGAGAACTTTCAGCTTAAGATTTTGGATGAGATAGGAAGCTCACTACTGAGAAACCAAGATGGCAGCATAGGCAAACGCCTAACTGCAGCCTCACACAACAATTTCAAAAAATACAACTAAAATATTAAGTGGACATTATCCAGAACTACAGGAAAGTTGACTGACTGAAAATTCTACAACTAGAAGGAAAGAGAAAACCAGAAGGAAAATCAGAGAAGCTGTAAAAGCCTAAGGTACAGACACGGTGCACGCATGGGGAGAGGACGGAGCTGGAGAGGAGGGGCAGCTGAGTGCCTGGCTGGTGTTCCCTAGCGGGAAGAAGATAAAAGCTCCAGACTATGCTGAACCCCAACTCCGACTGCACTGAACCCCAGTTCTGGGCGAGACCCTGGGGTCCCAGGCTCATACAGAGGGAATCTGGGCTGTAAGGCAGAGGTTCAGGGGAGCGGCAAAAGGCAGAGCCCAGGAATCCCACACATTGCTCGCAGAGGAGAGACTGTTGACTGAGCTGCTAGATTGCCCTAGTGGGAAGGAGACAAAAGCTCTGGATTATGCTGAGCCCCAGTTCTGACTACACTGAACCCCACTTCTGGGTGAGACCTCGGGCCCCAGGCTCATACAGAGGGAATCTGGGCTGTAAGGCGGAAGCTCAGGGGAGCAGTAAAAGGCGGAGCCTCTGCTCTTAACCCCAGTTCCGACTGCACTGAACCCAAGTTCCGGGAGCATTGGGAGAGAGACTAGACTGTCTGGTAGCAGGCAAAACTCTAGGACACCTTTCTCTCAGAGGTGCTTGCAGCGAATACCAAAGGACACTGAAGAAAACTGAGACTTAGGAATGTTATAGGGCAGGGCTAACTGGAAGCCAAGGCTGTAGGCTCCACCCTGAAACTCTGCCCCATCCAAGCTGAGCACAGAGGCTTTTGCAGTTTTCCAAGTCTAGGCGAAGAAGGCTGTTTCCTGACATAGACACAGCTGATCCTCACAGCCAAATGGCCTGGAGGTCAGTTCCTCCCAGTGATACCAACAACAATCAAGACTTAACTACAACAAGGCTGTACACACAGTCCACAAAGGGGTGCACCAAGAGTGTCCACCTCAGATAACTGGGAGGCTGACACACTGAACCATATAGGACATGTTAACACACAAAGCCACCCTACCAACTCAGGGAAGCAGCGAAAATGCCAAGACAAGGAAACAGATCACAAACGAAAGAAATGGAGGACAAAAAGCAACTGGATATAGAGTTCAAAACCATGCTTATAAGGTTTTTCAAGAATTTCCTAGAAAAGGCCAATAAAATAAATGAGACTTATGAGGATATGAAAAGGGATCATCAACTAGAAATAAAAAGGGATCAACCAGAAATAATACAGGATCAATTAGAAATAAAGAATACATTGTCTGAAATAAAAAATATTATACAGAGTCCTAAAAACAGAATGGAAGATTGCAAGAATCAAGTCCAAGATTTGGAACACAAAGAGCCAGAGGACACTCCTCCGCAGAAGCAAGAAGACAAGAGAATTCAGAAAGTTGAAGATAGTGTAAGAAACCTCTGGGACAACTTCAAGAGAACCAACATCAGAATTATGGGCGTCCCAGAAGATGACAGAGAGCAAGATACCAAAAACATATTGAAAGAAATAGTGACGAAGGGAACATCCAAGATGGCGGCCTAGGCAGTCTCCTAAGCTGCCGCCTCATCAACAATTTAATTAAAAAAACAACTAAAATAAAAAAGGACTTCACCAAAACGTCAGGAAAGCTGGCGGAGTGGAATAGCTACAACTAGAAAGAAAGAGAGAGGCTCACGGATCGGACTGGGAGCCGAAAAGCGCTGAGGTAGGAGACGCTCGCGCACGCGGCCGCCGAATACCTGCCTGGCGGGAGGGGAGGAATCCCCGATTGCACGGAACCCTTTCGGACGGTACTGAACCAAACCCCGGCTGAAATTCCGTGGTCCCAGGCTCATACGGGTGGCGTCTGGACTGTGGAGAAAGGCACCCAGAGACTCAGAGACTCAGAGACTCAGAGACTGGGAGACCGGGGACCGGAGCCGCAGCCGGCAGGGTCTACAGACTCGCGCGAGAGCAAGTACGCGCTGAGGTCTGACCGCCGCCCCTCCCCCTCCGGAGCGGAAGGAGTCAGAAGCTCCAGGTCTGGCCACGGAGGCTGCCGCTGCCTCGCTGTACAAGGTGGCGGCCTCTCCGTAGTGGAAGGAGTCAGAAGCTCCAGGTCTGACCGCGGAGGCTGCCGCTGCCTCGCTGTACAAGGTGGCGGCCTCTCTGTAGCGGAAGGAGTCAGAAGCTCCAGACTACAGAGACCAGCCCAAGGCCAGGTGAGCCCCTGGGGCACCCACGCTCTTGCTTGGGGAAACTGGGCCGGTCAGGCGGAAACTCAGGCGAGCGCACAAGGGCAGGGCAGAAGCCAAGACTGTCAGTTCAGCCCTGAGACTCCACCCCATCCAAGCTGAGCAGAGGCTTCTGCAGTTTTTCAAGTCTGATCCTATAAGACTGTCTCCAATACAGAAGTTATCCCAGAGTAGACACAGCTGATACCCACATCCAATTGGCCTGAAGGTCAATTCACAACAATAGAGACTTAGCTACAACAAGGCTGTGCACGCAGTCCACAAAGGGGATCACCAAGAGTGTCTACCTCAGGTAACTGAGGAGGCTGACCCACTGGGCCATATAGGACACCAAACACACAAAGCCATCCTACCAACTCTGAAAAATAGTGATAATGCCGAGACAAGGAAATAGATCTCAAACAAAAGAGATGGAGGATATAGAGTTCAGAACTACGGTTCTAAGGTTATGCAACAATATCCTAGAAAAGCTCGATAAACTTCATGAGACCCAACTAAAAAGTATAGATAAACTGACTAAATTGGAAAATATTATGCAGAGATCCAACAGCAGAATGGAAGAACACAAGAATCAGGTCAAAGAGCCAAAAGACACTCCGCTGGAGAAGGAAGAAGAAAAGAGGATCCAGAAAGTTGAAGATAGTGTAAGGAGCCTCTGGGACAACTGCAAGCGCACCAACATCAGAATTATGGGGGTGCCAGAAGAAGAGGGAGTGCAAAATACTGAAAACATATTTGAAGAAATAATATCAGAAAACTTCCCTCACCTGGTGAAAGAAATAGACTTACAAGTACAGGAAGCCTACAGAACCCCAAACAAGAGGAATCCAAAGAAAAATTCTTCTCGACACATCATCATCAATATGCCAAGGGTAAAAGACAAAAAGAGGATCTTACAAGCAGCAAGAGAAAAGCAGTTGGTTACCTATAAGGGAGCACCCATACGACTATCAGCTGATTTCTCAACAGAAACCATGCAGGCCAGAAGGGAGTGGCAAGAAATATTCAAAGTGATGAATAGGGAGAACCTACAACCAAGATTACTGTATCCAGCAAAGTTATCATTCAGAATTGAAGGGCAGATAAAGAGCTTCACAGATAAGAAAAAGCTAAAGGAGTTCATCACCACCAAACCAGTATTATATGAAATGCTGAAAGGTATTACTTAAGAAGAGGAAGAAGGTCAAGTGAATTAAAAATCTCAGGAATAGAATAAACTGGTGAATATAATAGAATTAGGGGCAAAGAAAGGGAGTAGATAGATAATTATCAGGGTGAAAGGGGTGTGGGGTGCAGAGACTGGATTAAAATTGTATAACCTATGGATGAGGACAATAGTGGGGGGAGGGGGTAAGGGCAGAGGGTGGGGTGGGAATCAGGTGGAAGGGAGCTATGGGGGAGAAAAAGGAGAAACAATTGTAATAATCTGAGCAATAAAGATTTATTTAAAATAAAAAAAAAAAAAAAAAAGCAAGGCAAAAAAGTACACATTGTGTAATTCCACCACACAATAAAATATATAAACATATAAATTTTATATATTTTATTTATATAAAATACTAGAAAGTACAAATTAATCTGTAGGGATAGAAGGTAGACCAATTTTGCCAGAGCACTGTGGTGGGACAGGGAGGACTGGATCACAAAGGAGGGAACATTTGAGGATGATAGACTTGTTTATTATCTTGAGAGTGGGCTTAGTTTTACAAGTGTATACATATGAAAAATAATTAAATTGTACATTTAAATGAGTGCAAATTATTAAATGTTAATTGCACCCCAACAAAAAAAAAAAAAAAAAAAAAAAAAAAAAAAAAAAGAAAGAAATAGTGACAGAAAACTTGCCCCACCTGGGGAAAGAAATAGACTTATAAGTCCAGGAAGCAGAACACAGAACCCCAAACAAAAGGAATCCAAAGAGGACCACACTAAGACACATCATAATTAAAATGCCAAGAGCAAAAGACAAAGAGAGAATATTAAAAGCAGCAAGAGAAAAGCAGGTAGTTACCTATAAAGGAGCACCCATACAATTGTCAGCTGATTTCTCAACAGAAACCATGCAGGCCAGATGGGAATGGCAAGAAATAATCAAGGTGATGAATAGCAAGAATCTACAGTCAAAAAAAACTCTACCCAGCAAAGCTATCACTCAGAATCGAAGGCCAGAAAGAGCTTCACAAATAAATTTAAGCTAAAGGAGTTCATCACTGCCAAACCAGAATTATATGAATTGCTGAAAGGAGTTCTTTAGGAAGAAAATAAAGATAAAAATTATGAACAACAAATACATAACTATCAACAAGTGAATCTAAAAACCAAGGGAATTAAAAACATGATGAACAATATTAACTGGTGAATATAATAGAATCAGAGGTAGGGAAGGGGAGTGGACTGATGATTCTTGGGGAAAAGGGGAGTGGGGGGTGTGGGAAGAGACTAAACATAACTGTGCACCTATGGATGAGGATAATGGGGGTGGGGAAAGGGCAGAGGGTGGGATGGGAACCTGGTGGGGGGGAGCAATGGAGGGGGAAAAATGAGGAACATTTGTAATAATATGAACAATATTTATTAAAAAACAAACAAACAAAAAACAATGTGCAACAATATGAATGACTCTTGAAAAAAAGCCAGATGTATGCATATATACATACACAGCCAAAGGATTGAGAAATGCACGCTTTGATGAGAAATTATAGGTAAACATGAGGAAGTGGTTAAAAAGTTGGATGGGCCCTATCTGGTTTAGCTCAGCCGATGGAGAGTTAGCCCTGGGACCAAAGGGTCCCAGGTTGGATTCTGGTCAAGGGCAAATACCTAGGATCCAAGTGTGAGCCGCAGGTAACTGAGAGGGCAGGGCGAGGCTAACTCCTGACTCCATTTTGTATTGTGGGGCAGGGAAGAACAGGGCGGGGCTGTCCTCCATTTTGTGTAATGATCTAGCCCTCACCCAACCAATCAGGGTCAGCCAAAGCAGTGACATCACCACCCTTATAAAACCCCTGGACTTGTCGAAGTTCGGTCTCTCTTCCACCATGCTGTCGGTGTGAGTGGGGCAGAGCCCATGCTAGCATGGAAGAGGCTCTTTTGTTTATTGCATCGGACTCGGCTCCCTGGTGGTCCTTGGGGATCATGAAGTCTGGGCATAACATAACCAATGGATGTGCCTCTCTCACATCGATGTTTCTCTTTCTCTCTTCCTCCCTTCAGCTCTCTCTAAAAACCAATGGAAAAATATCCTCAGGAGAAGATTAACAACAACAACAAAAAGTTGGATAGGAATGGAGAAGATTTCAATGGGAAAAGGGCACACAGCAGGTTCTGGGGTGCTAGCAGTGTTCTATTTCTTGACTTCAGTAGTGGTTATGCAGGTATTTGTTTTATAATTAACCATTGGGTAGTACTTTTTTGTTCTGTGCACTCTTCTGTATGGGTGCCATATTTCACAATGGCTTTTGAAAGACAAAGAATATTTGTTTTCCCCACTTAGAATCATGGTGTCTTAAGTCTTCATCAGAGAGACAAAATGAAAGAGAATGTAAAATAAACAGCTGTTTAATGAGCAGTAGCAGAGAGACGAAGTCTTAGGGAAGGTGGTGGCTTGGACTGAGTCTGGGGAAAAAGATCGCCAGAGGCTAAGAACTTGCTGTTGTTTATCTAGCACTAACAAAGGCAGAGGGACACAGTGACCGAGGATCACCAGCCAGGAACAGGGACCACGCCTTGTTCCACCTCAGCCGGACAAAACAAACAGAAACACCGGCTCCCTGGGCTCTGCCTCTGGGCATGGGAACAAGCCTTCACAAGACTAATCTGGTTCCTTGAGCACATAGAGACAAACAGCATTTGTTCCTTGAATAAAAGGCATAAATATTCAGATTTTAGGAGAGGTATATTTCTGATCTATATTAATAAAATTATACTCTGATTTAATTGTTTAGTCTCTACAGGCACATACAGTATGATGTAATTCCCTAGGGAATTATCACCTTTGGGTAACTGATAAAATCGAGTTCTCGAACCAGTATAGCAGAAGCTCAGAATCCCAGCTTTACCCGTCAAATATTCATCTTAAAAGACTAAGGTTGTGAACGAAAAGAGCCACTTGCTGACCTGATAAGCTCAGGGAAGGCCTGCGTGGCAGTCTTGCAGACTCAGAGACCTAAAGTAACCACAAAGATGGTTTGAAAATTAAATATCTTACTACAAACAGGTTATAGTGGGCAGTCATTTTCTAGGCCAATATTTTCCCAAAGATCAACTTTGATCTTTACTGAGCCCATTTGCCTTTTTACCTCTAAGATAACATACCTATGAGATGTCTGGGTAACTTGTAACTTCCCCTTTTTCTGGAGCCCCTGGGGCACATCCTAATGTGGTGGGTGCCAGGACAGATGCCTCAAATTCCTTCGTTATCATGTTAATTGTTCCTGCACTCACCTAAGTAAGCGTCCATCATTTTATTTTTTATCCAATTCCAGGGGTTTCCCATGGGCGTGCTTTCTCCCGCCACCTTACTCCATCACCAATGAATTTCATGTAACCCACCTATGTCCCTCCTTTGATTTCTATGTATAAATACAGAAATGTAACCCGCCATTCTTCGGAGCATTACCTCAATCCGTTGAGGTTCTTGCTTCCCGGCAATTGTCGACAGTTTGGCTCAAATAAACTCACAAAAATTCTTTACAGGTTTCAAAGGTGGGTTTTTTTTTTTTTTTTCGTTAACAAGGTGAACTCTTAGCCAGCTAATCTCATCTTATCTAGACCATCTGGTTATCACCAAGGGCATATCTGGGAGGAGAACGCTCACTGCCTGGGGAGAATTTTGGACTTGGAAATAATTTTATTTAAGAAGAAAGTTGGGCTTAGAAATAAAGACATTAGCCGAAACCAGTTTGGCTCAATGGATAGAGCGTTGGCCTGGGGACTGAAAGGTCCCGGGTTCGATTCCGGTCAAGGGCACGTACCTTGGCTGCGGGCACATCCCCAGTAGGAGGTGTGGTGTGCAAGAAGCAGCTGATAGATGATTGTCTCTCATCGATGTTTCTAACTCTCCATCCCTCTCTCTTCCTCTGTAATAAATCAATAAAAAAAATATATTTAAAAAAAAAAAAAGAAATAAAGACATTATAAAAAAAAAAGAAAACTACAGACTAATATCCCTCATGAACACTAATACAAATATCCTAGTTCTATAAAGAGAGTTGTACACAAATGTTCACAGCAGCATTATTCATAATAGCTAAATAGTGGAAACAGCTCAAAAGTCCACCAACTGAAGAATGGATAAACAAATTGTGATATAGCCATACAACAGAATTCTATCCTGTATAATAAAAGGCTAATATGCAAATAGACCTAACGGCAGAACAACTGAACAACCGCTCGATATGATGTGTGCTAAACACCAGGGGGCATGCGTGGGACATAGCAGGCGTCGGCAACAGGCAGCAGAGTGTGGAACACAGTGGGCATCGGCCATGGTGGGATGGTGAAGCAGGTGATTAGGGGTGCCAGACCAAGGCGGGGTACTGGTGTTGCCATCAGGGCGAGTGTCTGGTGATTACTGGAAATTCTTTGCTCCTGCACGCTGTGGTCATGCCTGGGGCTTACACTTGCTGCTGGCACCAGCCCCACTTGCACCCACTGTCAGCGCCAGAGCCACTGCTCACACCTGCTGCCAGTGCCTGGTGCTAGCTCCAATCACTTGGTGCCACTAAGGGGGATGAGCCTCAGGGCTTCTCCACCTCTCCCTGCTCCTGAGGGGTGGTTGGGGCTGGTAGCCACCTCTCACACCCACTGCCAGCGCTGACCTTGCTCGTACCCACAGCCGGAGCTGGAGTTGCTGCTTGCACCTGCTGTCGGTACCCGGCGATCTCAGCACTGTTAGCGGGTATGAGCGGGGCTGGTGCCGTCAGCAAGTGGGAGTGGTGGCAGTGGGAATGGAGATGCCAGAAGACAGGGGACTGGGGCCGCAGCAAGAGGGGTCGGGCGGGGCCAGAGGATGGGCTGAGACCCACCCCTGTGCCCACTGCAGCCTCTCAGCCCACAGTTCCTTTCAAAGTGCATGAATTTGTGCACTGGGCCCCTAGTTTAGCAATAAAAAAGAAAGAATGGCTGGTACAGGAAAAACATGATTGGATCTCAGAGACATTATGTGGAACAAAAGAATCCAGACCCAAAATGAATGAGCCCAGTTATACAAAGTTCTGGAATAGGCAATAGAAATCAGATTGGTAGTTACTTGGAGCAGAGTTAGGGGTTGGGGAATTGACTATATGGGAGATGAGGGAACTTTCTAGATAGATGATGTTCTATATCCAGAACATCTATATCTATATCCATCTGGATAGATGATTGTAATGGTAGTTCTGTGAGGGCACACATTTGCCAAAACTCATCAGGCTATAGAGTTAAAATCTATGCATTTTAATATATATCAGTTATATCTCAGCAAACTTAAACAAATGTAAAAGAGCATGAGATCTGGAAACAAACTACCTGGGATTGAGTCTTTCGTCCTGGCTCCACCGTTTAAAAGCTATATGACCTTGGACAAGTTCCCTATCCTTTTCAAACCCCAGTTTCCTCATCTGAAGAACGGGGATGCCACTCAGATTCGAGAGAGGGAATACACCCTGTATCCAGTCTTGTGTGTGTGCATGTGCGTGTGCATGTGCGCATGTGTGTGTGTGTGTGTGTGTGTGTGTGAAGAACGGCTCTATGCTATGTGCCAGGCACTGGGCTGACCAGTTTGCACCAAAGGGCCACCAACTGGATGGGAAAAAAAGATGTGCATTGTGGGTTCCTCAGCTCCTTCTTTTCACCCTTGAAGTCCAGGAGTGGGGGCAAGGTGGGGAATGATTTGTTTGCTAGGGCTGCCAAACAAATTACTGCACGTGGAGTTCCTTAAACAACAAAAATTTGTCACTTCACAGTTCTGGAGGCTGAAGTTCAAGATGAACTTGGTGTTTCCCAAGGCATGTTCCCTGGGCTCAGAGTTGGCTCTTCTTGCTGTGGACACACCTGGTCTTTCTTCTGTTGGAGCCTCTCTCTTCGAAGGACCCACGTCAGATTGGATTGGGGCCCACTCACAGGGCCTCGTTTTAAATCAATCACCTACTGAAAGACCCTATCTCTAAGTGTAGCCACAATCTGAGATCTGGGGGTTAGGACTTGAACATATGAACTTGGGGCAGGAGGAAAGGGGGTGGGGGGGCACCACAATTCGGCGCATAATATGGTGAATCTGGATTTGATCTAGTGAGTAGAGAGGTAGCTCAGAACAATCGATGGATTAGACCAGTGGTCGGCCGTCTTATAGCTGCAGGACCTTGCAGATGACACTTATCTACAAACTTGACCCCATTAAAAGGGGATATAGTCTTATCTCATAGGGTTATTGGGAAGACCCCCAGGGTGGACACTATTAATATAGGATTAACCAGATTAGGCCACGTCTGTGCCCTGTAATAACACAACTGTTGAAATGATGGGGTAATTATCTCAAAATAAAAAGTTTAAAAGAATGATAGCAGCCAAAACTGGTTTGGCTCAGTGGATAGAGCATCGATCTGCTCTATCTGAAAGGTCCCAGGTTCGATTCCGGTCAAGGGCATGTACATTGGTTGCGGGCACATCCCCAGTAAGGGGTATGAAAGAGGCATCTGGTCGATGTTTCTCTCTCATTGACGTTTCTAGCTCTCTATCCCTCTCTCTTCCTCTCTGTGGAAAATCAATAAAAATATTTTAAAAAAAAAGAATGATAGCAGGCCTGTATATCTGCCTATAAAGAAGCTCCAAGATACATAACTGAATTAGCAAAGCAAATTTCAATTCAGTGGGTTCCAGAATCACTGTGGATTCTAACTCAGTGGTCGGCAAATTCATTAGTCAACAGAGCCAAATATCCAACAGTATGATGATTGAAATTTCTTTTGAGAGCCCAATTTTTTAAACTTAAACTTTTTCTAACACCACTTCTTCAAAACAGACTAGCCCAGGTCGTGGTATTTTATGGAAGAGCCACACTCATGGGGCCAAAGAGCCGCATGTGGCTCTCAAGCCGCAGTTTGTCGACCACGGTTCTAACTGAATTGGTGTTTTTAAAAACAAACCTGAAAACAAACAAAGGTCTTCTCATCTGCAGCCCAGGGCTAAAAACAATTTGATAATAATAAGGGATAAACTGTTATTTTGTCTGTACTGTAGCAGCCATTGTTCTAATCCAAGCACTCTGTGTATATGAACTCACTGAATCCTCACAACCATCCCATTTCACAGGTGAGAAAAGTGAGCCATGGGTTAAGAAGCTTGTTCCTAATCACACAACCGAATGGGTGGTGGAGGTGAGAATTGAACCCAGAGTGGTTCCAAAACTCTAGCAGAATTTCAAGGGGTAGGGGAAGGAGAAGAGCAGCATTTAGTAGGAGTTTTCCATTTGTGTGTATAGGGCAGGGGGACCAGAAGCTCAATGACCAGCCAGGCTTGGAAACTTAGAACCACTGTTCCCAACTGCCTGATGAAAACCTCCCAGGGACGTCTTTCAATGCAGAGATTCCCGAATATATTACCCGGAGAGCCTGACTCCTGCGTCTGGGGCAGGACCCAGGAGCCCAGGTTAGCCAGGCTCCCCGGCAGGGCAAGCACCCTGGGCGTGGGCCCTTGACAGCCACGTAGAACCAGAGCTGGCTCACCGCTCTGCTGGGGACAGGTGGAAACTCTTCATAACTTTATTTTCGAGCTCATGTTTCCTAAGTGACGTGTACCGGGGGCTCAGAGGCTCAGCACACCTGTGATCCCCCCTCTCTGCCTCCCCGAAACCTGTTCTCCACAGCCCGGGCCCTACCCCCGGGTGCCCTAGGCTGCCCGGCCCTGGGCCACTGCTGCTGCCTGCCCCTCGCCCTCCTGTCCTGCCGGCCCGCGGTCAGTCCTGCAAAGGCGGTTACTGCTTCTCCGTCCTCCCTCCTGCCTGCCGGTGTCCAGGCTGACGGGAAAGCACCGGCGGGCACATCAGCCTATGCTTCGCGGGGAAAGTTAGTTCAAAGCGGTGACATTTTGGAGGAAGGTGGTAAATAGATATAATACGGCGCAGAAGCAATTGAGAGGGGTGCGGCTGCAAACGGAAACCGGGGCTCCCTGGAAGTGTAGGGTTCTGCTCTGAACCCGTGGTCCTACTGTACTCTATGGAATCCCCCCGCAAAGTGCAGGCTCCTTTCCCCCTGCCCCCCTCCCTCGCCCCCCAGTTCAACTGGCCAGGGGTGCGGCCAGGTAGTCGTCTGTGAGTTCCCCTGCGGTTTAATCGCCCACCAAGGGTGAGGGCTGGAGGCGCACGCAGGGGGTTTGCGCGGCTTCCTCCGCGCTTGGACTCAGACTTTCAGGGCCCCACCCCCACCCCTTGCTCTCGAAACGGAAGCCGGGACGATTCGGGCGGGACTAGGACCCGGTCGGTCCCGGCTCCCAGTCCAGCCCTCCCCGCCCCAGGCGCCGCGGCTCCGGAGACCCCAGAGGGAGCTTAGACCTCAGTGCCTGCAGGACTCCGCCGAGGGGCGCGAGGGCCCGGGGCGGCTGCGAAATCCAGGCGTTCCTTCTGCCGCCCTCGATCCCGGGACCCCACACCTGCGCCCCTGAAGGCCGGCGGTGGGCCGAGCCCCAGCGGGCGGGGCCGACTCTGGGCGCGGCCAACGCTAGGTGGCGCCCGAGAGCTGGGCCTGCTGAGCTCCCAGCGCCCTGGGACGGTGGGGGCGCTGCGGGGTCTGGGGGGCTGCTGCTCTGGGGAGCCGAGAATCACCCCCTTTCCTCGCCTCTTCCATAGGGCGGGTTAGTACAATCACTTCTCAAGACCCAGCCCTTGCCTGGCCCCTTTGCCGTCCCTCACCAGGTAGGCCTGTTTTATCAGGTGAGCTGCACCTTTTTATGAGCAAATCTGGAAGGTTTTTCAAAGTGTTCTTGCTGAATGAGTGTCTCACAGGACAGTTGATTGGCAAGAAAATCACATTAAAAAAACCCAAAACAAAACACAGGAAATTTATCAAAATAAGGTCCAAGAACATATTTTCTACACTCATGTAATGGGAAAGGAAAGTAAGTCACAACGAGGACCCGGAGTCACTAAAAAACCCCCAACGTTAAACAGATCCGGTTTTGTCCAGTGTTATTTCATGGAGAGTGCTTTAAGTCTTTAAATATCTTATAATAATATTAGAAGCAGGGACCCATCACTGGGTTGCTACTAATGTTGGCCCTCCCTGAGGCACAGAGTGTCACAGAAAGCCCCACAGCCAAGCCCATTTGAAGTAAAGTGTTATCTTGCAGTTCTGAACACTTACAATAGTTCCTCTTGAAAAACTTAAGTTTGCTTTTGCAAAGTAGTATTTCCCATTGTTACCAATTATTTCTCTACTCCCTCCCCATTTTATTTGAAAGCTTTTGGCAACTAACATTTATTTGCCAGTGTCTGGATCAGACTCTGGAAATATATAACAACAACAATAACAGCAGCAGCAGCAACAACAGTAATAATAAGAAACTGTCTCTATCCCTAGAAAACTCACCAGCTAGTGGGGAGAAAGGACAATTTGTAAGTAACACCAACATTGTGTGTTCAGGGGAATGATTAATTAAATTTTTAAACTTTATATTATGAAAATCTCAAACATAAAAGTAAAAGGAATAGTATAATGAATCTGCTCTGCTTGTCACCCAACTTACAAAATTATCGACATTTTGCCAATCTTGCTTAATTTATGCCTCACCATCTTGCTGATGATTTTTACAGTGTTATTAAAGTTAAACAAAACTCATACCATAAAATTCATCCACTATAAATGTATAAATCAAAATTTTTATTGAGTTTACAGTTGCGCCATCATCACAATCCAACTTTTTAAAAATTTAAATTCTTTATTGTTTAAAGTATTACATATGTCTCCTTTTCCCCTCATTGACCTCTCCCCAGCCGCTCCCACCCCCCAGTACATGCCCTCATCCCCCTGCTGTCTGTGCCCATCGGTTATGCTCATATACAAGTCCTTTGGTTGATCTCTTACGCCCCCTCCATCCTCACCTGCCTCCCTTCTGAGGTTTGACAATCTGTTTGATGCTTCTATATCCTATATCTCTGGATCTATTTTTGTTCTTCAGTTTATGTTGTTCATTATATTCCACAAATGAGTGAAGTCATGTGATCTTTATCTTTCTCTGATTTATTTCGCTTAGCATAATGCTGTTGCAAATGGTAAGAGTTCTTTCTTTCTTTTTTTTTTACTGCAGCATAGTATTCCATTGTGTAGATGTACCACAGTTTTTTGTTTTTTTTTAAATATATTTTATTGATATTTTACAGAGAGGAAGGGAGAGAGATAGAGAGCTAAAAATGTCGATGAGAGAGGAACATCGACCAGCTGCCTCTTGCACACCCCCTACCGGGGATGTGCCCGCAACCAATGTACATGCCCTTGGCCGGAATCGAACCCGGGACCTTTCAGTCCGCAGACCGACGCTCTACCACTGAGCCAAACCGGCTTCGGCTGTACCACAGTTTTTTAATCCACTCATCTGCTGATGGGCACTTAGGCTGTTTCCAAATCTTAGCTATGGTGAATTGTGCTGCTATGAACATCCTTTCTGACACAAGCCAACTTTTCATCATTTCTACTATCCCTCTGTGGGAGTCCCTTTCACGTCCCGTGTGGTTCAGGGTTCTGGTTCAGGGTTTGGGTTCTAGAGAAGGCCGCACACAAATGAAAGAGACTAGGAAAGTATTAATTTGGGAATATTAGGGGTCAAAGGGGAGCCTACCTCTAGTGGGAGGACTACCCTAGGCTCTGGCCTTGCTATCCTTTTTATTGAGAGTATGGGATACACCCATAGCCTTAAGTAATTCTAGTAACAGGCAGATTATCTTATCAGTAAGGATTTACAGGATTATTTGGTGGGGAAGTTGCTTCAGATGCCATTGTCTCAAGTAGATAGGGAGTGGTTGGTTTTGACCTTTCGGAGCTTAAAGGTTGACCAACCTTCCACATCTTTCTATTAGTGAGACAATGATCGGTTTCCAGCATCCCTCCAATTTTCCCAAGCTTATTTGAAGTCAATCTTCATTCTCATCCCTAGTCGTACACAACCATTGATCTTCTTTCTGTCTCTATTGATTTGCTTTTTGTGGATATTTCATATTAATGAAAATTAATAATGTGTGTGTTTTTTGCATCTGATCACTTTCACTGAGCATGTTTTCAAAGTTCATCCATATTGTAACATGTATCAGAACTGCATTCCTTTCTTATTGCTGAATAATATTCCACTGTATGAATATACTACATTTTATTTATCTGTTATTAGTTGATGATACATTTGGGTTATTTCCACCTTTTGGCTATTATGATTAACACTAGAGGCCTGGTACATGAAATTCGTGCATGGGGTGGGGGTGGGATGGGGTGGTGTCCCTCAGCCCAGCCTGCACCCTTTCCAATCTGGGATCCCTCTTACAATCCAGGACTGCTGGCTCCCAACTGCTCGCCTGCCTGCTTTCCTGATTGCACCTAACTGCTTTTGCCTGCCATCCTGATCACCCTCTAACAACTCCCAGCCTAATTGATGTCTAACTGCTCCCCTGCCAGCCTGTTTGCCCCTAAATTTTCTCCTCTGCTGGTCTGGTCACTCCTATCTGCCCTCCCCTGCAGGCTTGATCCTTCTCAACTGCCCTCCCTTGTTTGCCTGATCGCCCACAACTGCCCTCCTTTGCAGGCCTGGTCCCTCCTAACTGCCCTCCCCTGCAGGCTTGATCCTTCTCAACTGCCCTCCTTTGCAGGCCTGGTCCCTCCCAACTGCCTTCTCCTGCCCGTCATCTTGTGGTGGCCATCTTGTGTCCACATGGGGGCAGCCATGTTGTGTGTTGGAGTGATGGTCAATCTGCATATTATTCTTTTATTAGATAGAATAGAGGCCTGGTACAAGGGTGGGGGCCGACTTGTTTGCCCTGAAGGGTGTCCTGGATCAGGGTGGGGGTTCCCTTGGGGCATGGGGTGGCCTGGGCAAGAAGCCTGTGGTGGTTTTCAGGCCAGCCACACCCCCCAGCGACCCAAGCTGAGGCCCTGATATCTGGGATTTATTTATCTTCTACAATTGAAACTTCGTAGCCTGGAGCAGAGCCAAGTCTCCTGCTCGCTCCATGGTGGCAGCCATTTCTGTTGGAATTTATGTATCTTCTATACTTTGCAGTCTAGAGTGGAGGCCTAGGCTGGGTAGGGCTGCAGAAGCTTGGCTTCCTCCATCACCCGGGGCAACCCTAGCCTCCTGCTCTTCCAGCTCAGTGGCTGCTGCCATTTCTGTTGGAATTTATTTACCTTCTATAATTGAAATTTTGTACCCTTGAGTAAAGGCCTCAGCCAGCCAGGGTGTACAGAAAGCTTGGCTTCCTCCATTGCCAGGGAAACCCAAGCCTCCCTCCTGCTCTCTGTGGCCACAGCCATCTTGGTTGGGGTTAATTTGCATACTTGCTCTGATTGGATGGTGGGTGTGACTTGTGGGCATAGCGGAGTAGGGTTAATTTGCATATTACTCTTTTATTAGATAGAATGTCTATGGATATTCACTTTCATATCTTTTTGTAGGTATATTAGAGTGGAATTATTGGATATTTATGGTAACTTTATACTTAAAAATTTAAGAAACTGTCAATTTCCCCCCAAAGTAGCTGTTCCATTTTAAGTTTCCCTCAGGAAAAAGACTCTGATTTCTCCAGATTCTGGCCAACACTTATATCTTTCTTATTAGAGCCATTCTAATTGGTATGAAGTGACACCTAATTATAGTTTTAATTTACATTTCCCTAATGAATGATAATGTTGAGAATCTTTCCATATGTTTATTGGCCATTTATATATCTTGGTTAAAATGCCCATTCAAACCTTTTGCTCATTAAAAAAAAAATTAATTTTATTATAGTTTTAGATTTATAGAAAAACTAGAGGCCCAATGCATGAAATTCATGCACTCAGGTGTGTGTGTGGGGGGGCCCTCAGCCTGGCCTGCATTCTCTCGCAATCAGGGAGCCCTCAGGGGATGTCCGACTGACAGCTTAGGTGAGTGGGCCTAAGCTGTCAGTCGAACATCCTTAGTGCTGCCACAGAGGTGGGAGAGGCTCCCGCCACGGCCACTGCGCTTGCTAGCAGTGAGTTGGGCTCAGGGCTTCTGGCTAAGCCACAGTCCCCCTGTGGGAGCTCACTGACCACCAGGGAGTAGCTACTTCAATGAGCATCTGCCCCCTGGTGGTCAGTGTGTGTCATAGTGATCGGTCTTTCTGCAGTTTACCCTTTTATTACATAGGATTGTGATGAGAATACAGATTGTCCATATTCCTCACACAGTTTCACCTATTATTAACATTGGAGTATGGTACATTTGTCACAATTAACTGAAGTCCACACTTTGCTCAGATTTTCTTAGTTCTTGCTTAAGGCCCTTTTTCTGTTCCAGGATCCCATCTAGGACAGCACATTACAAATATCTGTCATGTCTCCTGAGAGTTTCTCAGATTTTTCTTTTTTACCTTGACCTTTAATAACCTTAGCAGTTTTGAGGAGGATAGCTCAGGCATTTCGTAGAATGTCCCTTCATTGAGATTTGTTGGGTATTTTTCTTGTGATTGGGTTGGGGATATGGGCCTTTGAAAGGAACATATCAGAGGTAAAGTGCCTGTATTAGTCTGCATGGGCTGCCATAACAAACACCATAGACTGGCAACTTAAACAACAAAAGTCTATTGTCCCATAATCTGGAGGCTGGAAGTCTAAGATCAGTGTGCCAGCAGGGTTGGTTTCTCCTAGGGCTTCTCTCCTTGGTTTGTAGATGGCTCTCTTCTCCCTGTGTCTTCACATGGTTTTCCCTCTACTTGCCTGTGTCCCACTCTCCTCCCATATAGGGACACCAGTCATATTGGACCAGGCTCCAACTCAATGACCTCATTTAACTTCAATTACCTCTTTAAAGATCCTGTCTTCAAATACAGTCACATCCTAAGGTGATGGGAGGTCAGACTGAATGTATCAGTTTGGGGTGGGGCATCATTCAGCCCATAAGAGTGCCCTTCTCATCAGATCAAGGCCCCATGCCATTAACATAATGATGTTGATGTTGACCTTGATCACCTTCCTGAGGTGTGTTTGCCAGGTCTCTCCACTGGGTTTTCCACGTAGAGTAGAAATCTTGATGTGCAGTTCACACTTAAGGAGTGGGGATTATGTTCCATATAACCCTTAGAAGAAACATAGGGTAAATCTTTATGACCTTAGTTTTGGCAGAAGAATCTCATATATGACACTAAAAGCACTGCAACAAAATAGAAAATAGATACATTAGAGTTCATGAAAATTCAAAACTTCTGTTATCAGAGGATATTATCAAGGAAGTGAAAACACAGCCTACAGGATAGTAAAAAATATTTGCCAATTATATATCCAATACGATTCTAGTATCCAGCATATATAAAGAACACTGACAACTCAAAAACAAAATGACAAAACTTTAGCTCTTTTTTAAAAAAAACTTTAGCTTTTAAAAAAAATGCTGTAATGAAGAAGCCTGTGCGGAAATCATTTTGTGTGTTTGAAGATCTGTAGGATAAGTTCTCAGAAGGCCACACACCTTTCTAATTTTGACAGCTCTTGCCAAGTTGCCCTCCATTGAGGGTATACCAGTTTAGATTTCTGCCAGGATCTATTTTAAAACCTACTCTGAAATATGCCAACACTGACAAGACTGCTCATTGCCATCTTACTCATAATAGCTTCGAACTAGAAACAGCCCAAGATACTCAACAGGAGAACCGATGAATAAGTCATGGTCTCATCATACAACGGAATACTACACACTAATGAAAAAGAACAAAGTTCTGCTATCCACAATGTGGAGGAACTCACAGGCATGCCAACGAGTGAAAGAAGCCAGACTCACTGGGATTCCCGCCAGATGAATCAATTACGAAGTTACAAGGAAGAAGAAATCTTCCTAAGGTGACAGAGATAAAAACAGTGGTTAGCCGTGGATGGTGGGGTTCCTGACTACACAGGCACAAGACAGTCCCCTGAGGTGCTCAAAATGTCCTACACCCTGACCTAGCTGGTAGTTACATAGATGTATACATAAGTAACTACTCATCAACCTATGTGTAAGTTATGGCTCGATTTTTTTAAAGGGCATTTTTTCTCTTTGAAAGCAAAACGCTAATGTGCTAACTCCGTGGTCAGGGCCCCAGGCAGTCTCCATAGCTACAAAGGGTCACACGGCCGATCCTATGTCTCTTTTGTCCAGTCTTAAACCAGCTGTGGGTTCTGGTTGTAAGGGGGGGAGGCCCGTAGCTCCCTCTGGGACTGTCCAGGGCTCCTCCCGCACACGCAAAGGTGTGCTCGGTTGGGTGCTCTCTTAATTCTCTGCACCAGCTGTTGAGCAGCTGCCTGACTATTTATAACCTTGGGGCTCTGCATGAAAGGAGCCTCCTTTAGCAGCTCTTTCTCCTGCCATGGACCCTGCTCCTGAGCCCTTCTCACACCACCCCTCACTCTCCAGCCTCCATGGCCTCAAGCTTTCATGTGTTTGGAACATTCCAGGTCCCCTTGCTGGGTTGTGTGTTTCTGTGATGAGCAGCTTGCCCTGCAAAGCTGATTCCAGGGGGCTCATCTGTAGGACTCTCCTTGAAGTGACCTTGAATGAGATGAAAGAGCTAATTTTCCACCAGACTGGGGCCAGGGCCAGGTCTTGGGCCCTCAGCTGCCATGCCGTCTCCCGGGTGAAGTCACATCCACTCAGAGGCTCCGGAGGAGGGTTCAGTTCCTTCCCGGGGAGCATGACGGGGGCCCTGGCCTCTCCTCCTTAGGACCTCCTGGGCCTTCTTAGCTAAAGTGGCCAGCAGGTTCTGTCCACCATGTTCCTCCCATGTCCGGTGCAGGCCTCCCGGAGACAGGCACTCCCCTGCCTGCCCCATCCTATGGGAGCTTCTGGTTCTGAGTCCAACCCCCTCCGGGACAGGTTAGCAAGGGGCTCAACTCTGTCCCTCATCCCCACCCCCTATTCTAGTGGGGAAAGATGGACGTATCATTTGGGAGCCTTGAGTCTTTTCTCTAAGTTCCCTTAGGCACCAAGTTAGCGCCCCCTCCCCCCCTTTTTTTAGCATTTCTTTAAAAATATATATATTTTTATTGATTTTAGAGAGGAAGGGAGAGGAAGAGCAAGATAGAAACATTAATGATGAGAAAGAAATCATTGATTGGCTGCCTCCTGCACGTCCCCCACTGGGGACTGAGCCCACAACCCGGGCATGTGCTCTGACCTGGAATTGAACTGTGATCCCCTGGTTTATAGGTGAAGGCTCAACCACTGAGACACGCTGGCTGGGCCCAAGTTAGTCTTGTTCCTCATTTCAGAAAATCAGGACACTCCCACTACCCTGAATCCAAAGGGTGGTTTGCTATCCACCTCACCAGCCATGGAGGGAAGGAACCAAGCTCTCTGCTTTTATGGTTCAGCTGAAACATCTGTGGGGAAGCCCATACCCTGGGAACAAAGTATAGAACCTCAGCTCCTCTATGTTACCAGCAGAAGGGTGCTTACTGCAGGAGACAGGATCTGAAGACATGATCTAGAAATGGATCTGAAAATCAAATCCATTTTAAAAGCAGTAAAGGCTTTGGGAGAAACCCAGATGGTGGTATAGGTAAATGCCTAACTGCAGCCTTACTCAACAATTTCAAAAAATACAACTAAAATATAAAGTGGACATTATCCAGAACTATAAGAAAGTTGACTGACTGGAAATTCTACAACTAGAAGGAAAGAGAAAACCAGAAGGAAAATCAGAGGTGCTGTAAAAGCCTAATGTACAGCGACACGGTGTGCACATGGGGAGAGGACAGAGCCGGACAGGAGGGATGGCTGAGTGCCTGGCTGGCGTTCCCTAGCAGGAACTGTGCTGAGCCCCAGTTCCGACTGCACTGAACCCAAGTTCCAGGCTCAATGGGGGAGAGACTAGACTGTCTGGTAGCGGGCGAAACTCGAGGGCACCTTTCTCTCAGAGGTGCCTGCAGTGAGTACCAAAGGACACTGAGGAACACTGAGACTCAGGAACCTTATAGGGCAGGGCTAACGGGAAGCTAAGGCTGTAGGATCCACCCTGAAACTCCGCCCCATCCAAGCTGAGCACAGAGGCTTTTGCAGGTTTCCAAGTCTAGTCGAAGAAGGCTGTCCCCTGACATAGACACAGCTGATCCTCCCAACCTACCAACTCAGGGAAGCAGCGAAAATGCCAAGACAAGGAAACAGATCACAAATGAAAGAAATGGAGGACAAAAAGCAACTGGATATAGAGTTCAAGACCACACTTATAAGGTTTTTCAAGAATCTCCTAGAAAAGGCTGATAAAATAAACAAGACCTATGAAGATATGAAAAGGGATCAACTAGAAATAATAAAGGATCAACTAGAAATAAAGAGTACATTGTCTGAAATAAAAAATATTATACAGAGTCCTAAAAACAGAATGGAAGATTGTAAGAATCAAGTCCAAGATTTGGAACACAAAGAGCCAGAGGACACTCCTCCACAGAAGTAGGAAGACAAAAGAATCCAGAAAGTTGAAGATAGTGTAAGAAACCTCTTGGACAACTTCAAGAGAACCAACATCAGAATTATGGGCATCCCAGAAGATGACAGAGAGCAAGATACCGAAAACATATTGAAAGAAATAGTGACAGAAAACTTGCCACACCTGGGGAAAGAAATAGACTTACACGTACAGGAAGCACACAGAACCCCAAACAAAAGGAATCCAAAGAGGACCACACCAAGACACATCATACTTAAAATTCCAAGAGCAAAAGACAAAGAGAGAATATTAAAAGCAGCAAGAGAAAAGCAGGTAGTTACCTATAAAGGAGCACCCATACTATTGTCAGCTGATTTCTCAACAGAAACCATACAGGCCAGATGGGAATGGCAAGAAATATTCAAGGTGATGAATAGCAAGAACATGCAGCCAAAAATACTCTACCCAGCAAAGCTATCACTCAGAATTGAAGGCCAGAAAGAGCTTCACAAATAAATTTAAGCTAAAGGAGTTCATCACTGCCAAGCCAGAATTATATGAATTGCTGAAGGGGTTCTTTAGGTAGAGAAAGAAGATAAAGATAAAAATGATGAACAACAAATATGTAACTATCAACAAGTGAATCTAAAAACCAAGGGAAGTAAAAAACATGATGAACAATATTAACTGGTAAATATAATAGAATCAGAGGTATGGAAGGGGAGTTGGACTGATGATTCTTGAGGAAAAGGGGAGTGGGGGGTGCGGGAAGAGACTAAACATAAACTGTGCACCTATGGATGAGGACAATGGGGGTGGGGAAAGGGCAGAGGGTGGGATGGGAACCTGGTGGAGGGGAGCAATGGAGGGGGGGGGAATGAGGAACATTTGTAATAATATGAACAATAAAGATTTATTTAAAAAAGTAAAAAAAAAATAAAAGTAGTAAAGGCATTGCCTGTTTGCCCTTTTCTTCCTTACTACCCTCTCCATCCCTCCTTTCCTTCCTTGGTAAAATGAAGGATCCCTCTGACCATGGAGGAAGGTCAGGTACACCGGATTGAAATGTATTTCATTGCCTTGATGTAACGCATCAGGTCTACGTTCTTTGTGTAACAGACAAGCTGATCGAGTTGACCATTCAAGACAGTGGGGCTGCCCCATCTATGGATAGAGAGGAGGGGCAGTGAGGAGCAGAGAAGTTCACTTTGCTATGACCTGTCACCTTCCCCGTGGCCTGTGTGCACCTGACCTATCAGAATCCCCTCTGGGGCTCTGGAGTGTGGGCCGCCAAGCAGTTATTGGCAGAAAAACAAGAGCAAAATTAGTTTGCATCCTTTGCGTCTGTGGCTGCCTGCCAACGTTCCCTTCAAATATGCACATTTTCATTCTGGAATTTTTTTTTGTCAGGTTTATTGCAAACGAAAGAGAGAGCAGACAGGAACAAAATGACATTTGCTGGGCTGGAAGGACTGTTTCTAAATCTATTCTTATGAATACACCAATGTTTGTGTGCTTTTCTGGGAAGACTTAGAATCCAAATCAGAGACAGCTTTAGTTTACCACTGGTCTTGGGTCTAGATCAGCGATTTCCAACCAGTGTGCCGTGGTTGACCTCCTTTCCCTTAGGTTGTAAACAACAACAACAACAAAAAAAACACAAGCAAAATAAACAGCCAACACCACAATAGCCATCTGGTATGAATGAATCAAAATTATACCTATTCTTTTTGTCATAACAGCAACAAATATATTTTTGGTGTGCTGCAGATTTTTAATAATTACTTTATGTGTGCCATGAGATGAAAAAGGTTGGGAATTGCTGGTCTAGATGCATGCACGCTTCCACATGTGCACAGTAAATAGGCATATGGCCAATGTACGGCAAGGGCCATTGTAAGCCACCGCTGAAACATATGCAACACAGATGGGCACTAAATCCACAAGATAATGGAGAATTGTAATGAATTTCACGGGCGTCAGATTTTTATGTTCCTGTAAACTTATGAAAGCCATGAAATTAAACGTCCGCCTCACAACAGTACCGGAGCGACTGATTTAATTGGGGGGCGGGGAGGGGGAGGCCCTCTGGAAAAACCAATCGGTAAATCAAAACTAAAAACGAATACTCTTTTGGAAACGAAGAATGATATCTCCCCCCCCCCCCCATTTTAACATTTGCTCACAGGTCCCTTTGGCTATAAGAGTTTATTATGCAAGATATTCTCATTTTACAAAAGGACGTGATGCCTCCCATCACACAGGGCAGGGCCCAGGGCCCACCTGTGATGACTATTCAATCTCAGGAGAGCCAGTGGGCTGCAAAGGGGGACATGACTTATATTTAAAGCGATACTTTCTTATTTTCACATGAGCTTGATGACTGGAAAAAGGAGAAGGTGAACAACGTTTCCTTCATGGACAAATAATTGTGGCCATCCGGGCATTTGCACATCAAATGAACATCGCTCAGTGGCTAGAAGAGCAAGAATATCTTTTTTTCTAGATAGTTGGGCTTTATTTTAAAAAAGCAAAATAAAAAACGTCCAATCTCCTCCCAAGAGGAGTGGAGCTTCTCTTCGTCTTGTGTTTGCTAACCAGCTTCGCACACCTGTTTACCTACCACCTGCTAAAAAAGTCAGACTCAGAGTGAAGACCTGCCCTCAGACAACCCCCTGCAGTGTTTCCCAAAGTGTGGTACGAGAACCCCCAGGGGTACGGGAAGAGTTTGGTGGGGGTATGCATTGCACCGGAGTTTGGTGGGGATATGCACTGCACCATGCTTAGCTGCGCCTAATTCAATGTTCTCATGAGTCAAGTCAAGACAGTCTTGTGAGGCGTGAGATGGTCCGGTGTGCAAATAAATGTTATTTATAATATAACTTTTATTTATATTTTATTATGAATAATTTTATTTTTCATTTATTATTATTTTGTGTATGTACCAAATATATATATATTTTGATTGTAATTAAAATACATCCTCTTTTTTTTTTGACGAGGGGTACTCAGTGTTACAAAAATTATAGAAGGGGTATACATATGTCAAAAGTTTGGGAAACACAGCCCTACAGGAAAGCTCACCCCACCTCGCAGAGTGCTCTCTGATTCTGGGCGCTAAACTCGTGGCCTCAGTTTCAGCATATTCTCGCAGTCCAGGAACTGGAGGTCACACTTCTGTCTTAAAAGATAGGGAAACCGGGCCAGCGAATAAATACTTACTTTGGATTTGTACTATTGGATTGCCCAAAAAATCTTTGGGGGAAAAATGAGCTCCTTTTCTTCTATTTTTGCTCAAAGCAGTCCAAAGAAAACCAATGTTGGCTCACTCGGTCTGTGAGCTCAGCTCAGTGCTAAACCAACTCCAGTAAAATCGCAGTGAGAGCTGGCACCAGAGCTGGGATCCAGCAGTGCATCCACCTACACTCCCGACTGCAGAGGCCGCGCTTTCCCTTTCTGCTCGGGGACAGAGACCCTCCAGAGAGGACACTTGGCTTTTTATTTTCCTGCATACGTTCCTGCTTGAGGAAAGGGGCCACTGAAACTTCCAATCCCAAGAGTGGCCTTCCAGGCCTTGAAAACGTTCAGCTACCCTGTATGTTGCTTGGACACCTCTACTCAAGCTCAGGGGAGCTGCCTGTGGGACCTTCTCCCTGCAGCGCCTGCGTCTGGGTTAAAATGTAGCTTTGGACCCACGTGGACTGCACAGGGCACACACACGGGTAGGCTCGATGGATCGGTGTTACGTTAAAAAGAAGTTTCTGAAATCTTGCAGATAAATTAATTTTCTGGTTAATTTATATTGAGTACATTCCCCACCTCCCTGGAATTGTGTCAAGCCCAGAATAGACAAACAACACATTTGAGGCAATTACACTATATTTTGAATCCCCACCCCAGCTTTTCTCAGTCTATAGCATAAAGTTTTCCCTGATACAGTAAAACATGTTAATATACAATAGATCACAAGTCTGCAGTAATGAATGAGAGATAATGTGCTTTTATTAACACAGAGAGACATAAGTATATTTCACAGATACAATTCTTCCTGGGTTTGGTTGTTGACAGACCATAAACAGTGTATTATTTATTTACAAGTAGGCTCCTTTCTTTTAACTGAAAGGAAATTTCAGGCTCCCCCGGGGTCAGCGGTGTTTTTATCTTCTGGGGAAGAGAGGATAGGAAAGCGTAGATGAGTTGAAGTTTGGAGGGCAGGAAAGAAAGAACCACAAGCAGTGTCTAGGACACATGTTGATTAAAAAAGAAAAAAACTATCCATGCTTTAGAATGGAAAGATTATCAAAATGTTCTGTGATTCCATGACGAGCCAGATTCAATGCCCATGCAAAGGCAGCCTCAGCAGGGGGTGTGAAAGAATGTCAGTGCTAGGATAGAACATACAACTGCCCACAAGCTAGAAGGCTGCTTCCACAGCTCACGCTGCCTCTTCACAGTGACTCCACTCCACAGGCCACGGACACCTGCTCTGTGACCTGCGAGGCGGCATGACAGTGATTGTCAAGTTACGCCGCCGCCGCCGGAGCGCCTCACAGGATCGGTTTGGGAACGAGGATGACTGCGTGGACTGAGACAGTGGAAGCTGCTTTTAGTAATTAGATCATCTCAGGGACGTTCCATCCTACAATGCCGTCTGCCACAAATGGTGCAACTGACGCAGGATTCCCGAGAGGATGTTAAGGCTTTGGGTTTTTCGCGCGGTGCGTATCCGTGTGTTATTGGGGCTTCGGTTTAATGCTGTAGCGTGAGGAGGGTGCACCAGGAGGCCCTGCTGGCACCCCCCAACTAATGGCTTATGGTGCCTGCAGCTGCGGGACCTGGGGTAGGGGAGGCGCCGAGGTGGCTCAGGGCTGCTTGGGAGCGGAGCACTGCTGCACCGGATGTTGGTGAACTGCACTCCTTGTCACCCACTTTTCTGGGCATTCCCAGCTGGTCCTCTGCTCTGTCCCTGCACCCCGTCCCCCAAGTTCAAAGACAGCTTGGGACCCCAGAACCATGGGTGAGACTGGCTGGGGTCTCTATGGGTTCCATGCAGGCCTGAGAGTTCTCTGCTGCCGGGCCAGCCCCGGAGCTGAGACAAGAAGATCCTCTTTCTAAGCCTGAATCGGGCCCAAACGCCCAGTTCACCACTCTGGTGGTCTTGCGGCTGAAACCAGTGGGGCGTGCAGATGGTTTTCTGAAGGCTGGGGGTGCCCAGGTCCTGGAGCATCTCAAGCCGGGCCAGTGCATGAGGTACAGACCACGAAAAGTGTTACAGGCAGAACATGAGGCCATCGCTCTTCACCAAGAAGCCAGAGCGGCAGCAGGAGGGTTGGCACCGTGCTGGGGCGTGGAGGCTGCTTTCTCACCCGTCCGAGGACCGGCAGAGCCAGGCTCCCCGCACGCCAGCCGGTCTCATACCCGTGGCCACTCCTGTGGCACGGCCAGAGCTCCTGCTCCCGGCCGTCCATTGCTACGGGCACGGATGCACGAGGTCTTGTGTTTGCGGTGGTGACAGAAGCCACCTGTCAGGAACACAGACAAACTCTTGGAGTTCTGGAAACTACTGCATGGCTAGTTGAGGAGCTCACACTTGGTTTTCTCTCAAAGCATGCAGGTCTGAGCCTATTGTAATTCTCCCAACAAAATGGACAGTTGAAGGAGGACGATGAGGAAATTTGGAAATAAGATTCTGAAAGGGCTGAAGCGGCCCACTGTATTGGCTACCTAAGAGATTGAAGAATTTGAATCACTATCCATGTGATTCATGCAGTAAATTCATCCAGTAAATTTTGTCCCATTTGAAACATTTTAGGAAAAAGGATTCTTTTACCCTCAATTAACTGCTTCAAATTTCTTTTTAAAAATAGTTTTACCATATCTTCTTAGGCTTTATGATATTAATTTCCTTAAGACTCATATAAATAACGTTCTTCAATATAAAAAAAACATATAAAGAAGTCTGAACATTCTCCCAGTGTCAAGGTAGGTTAGGGTGAGAAGTCTATGGAAGTCCTTGACTGAAAATTTTGCAAAATACAACTTGTCGTGCAATTAATATAAGCAGGGGAACAAGGACAATGTTCAGCCATATTATTCTGTGCTAAATGGATATTCTAAATATAGCTGTGATAACATCAGAAGCCTTTATTTGTGAGGAAGAAGCGATATCATCCTGGCCAACCAAAATTACCAAAGAGAAGTTCCATCAACACACTGTGTTCTAAAACTTGGTTCTAAAAAGTAAACTCTTGTTCTCAGTCCTCTGTAGTCAACAGTCTTTTGTGTTTTTTTAAAAATCTAAGATCCCCAAATTGGTGTGAAAATTACAAATTGTGTTCTATGCTATTTCAAGTTAAAGGCCAAGTGATATTTAATTTTTCTTTCCCTTTCTCTAATACTTTCCTAAAATATTGGAGATGTATAGGTGTATGGTAAGGTATTTTAAAAATGATTTAACATTATAATAAAAAATTACTGTGTAATAAATAATTAGAAAAAACAATTTTGTGGTTCATGATCTATTGCTGTTACATTGGAAGGTAGTATGGGACACCAAAATAATCTGTGTTTTACACTAATCTTCCTGAAGGCACCAACGTGCTGCAAACTTTCCTGTCTTCCCTGATGGCCTTTGTTAGCACATGGACACTTGAATAATTTTAAAACTTCTCCATTCTAAGCATACATGAGATAATAATTTAAATATCTGACACATAATTCAAGTAGCCAGTCTTACAAAAAGAAGAGTAGAGGGAGAGAAGGGAAGATTGATAGTACCTTGTCGGTGACTTGCTGACTACTGGGTACTTTCACCATTTAAATGCACAGTGTCCAATTCCACCACCTGGATTTTCTGTTCTTTCCTGGCACAGGAAGGGGGAGGCCAAGAAGTTATTTCACTTGGATTTGCAGCATGCTCTGTTTTCTGGCCGTGTAACTGGAAATGATGGACAACAAGCTGAACCTGGGCAAGCCACTGAGCAGCCCTGAACCTGAGCTTTCAAATCTGTGATACAGAGAAAGCACCCCTGCCTACCCACCGGGATGAGGCATCATGGGGCTAAAAGGGGTTCTAGGCATTTTGAGTTCCTTGGTGGAAATGCATCATGTAATGAGAGACTATTTTACATATAGAGGCATGTTTGCATATGTGAGAACTGAATTTACATATAGAGGCATATTTGCATATGTGAGAACTTACTTTCTATAAATAAATAAAGTGTCTGCTAAATCATGTTGCTGTAGTTGTATCTGTATTTCTGAAATTAGAGAATGAGGATGGCATGGCACTGAAACCTACTTGGGAGGTCAAAGATGATGGGAACGGGGGTGGGGACACGTTCTTGGAGAGGAATGGCCACCCATGACACACTGAGACAGAACTGGGTAGGGCTGGGCCATGGTGAGAAGACTTCTGGAGGTCAGTTTTGGAGACCACAGAAGCTGGGGAGAATGAGAGCCGGTGCAGAGAAGGAAGATCATGGTGAGCCACTGAAGTTTGCCTCAGGCACAGGGTGTCTATGCCCAGGGGAGTCCAAGCAGAGTCTACAAGTCTTCATCTCTCCCCTTTCCCATTCCGATTCCTTTTCCCAGAATCACATGGACAAGTTTCCAAATGACTCCTCTTTTCTGATACCATTCATCACCCTCCCAACCTAGAAGGCAAGACTTTTCTGAGATCAAGGAGGTCAGAGGAAGACGGGGAAAGAGCATTCCTTTCAAAAGACTGCTGGACGCCGGGCTGCCTCACCTCACAACCAGGCATCGGGCAGAGATGGGATTGGCAGAGACTTCCGACCACCACGGTCCTCAGAGCACAGAACATCCTTCACTGGTGGTTACTCCCGAAAGGCTGTCACCAGCCAAATCAGTCCAAGCCAGCACTTTGTTCCATCCGGCTCGGAGCCCCTCGTGTTGGGACCGAATTGCTATCAGGAGAGGGTTGTTTTCAAAACAAAACACATGATCTTATGAGTAGCATGTGGATCCAACACAATATCGGTGTAGTTGTTTTCTCTGAATGTTTCTCATTGATTGCTCCTTCTTGAGAGGCTGAGCAATCCACGGACCATAAACACAAAAATAACCCAATGGGTCACAGATACGAAGAAGCCACTCTTTAATAATGCCTACGTGATGCCAGGTATCTGGAACTTCCCTTTAGTTTACTGGTGGAATTCACAGTTGTAGAGCCATCATGAAGAGTGCAGTTTGTAATCACGGCTGTTACTCAAATATTCTCAAGTACTGCAGCAAATGTAACAACCTAAATAAAGGGAGCTTTGGCATTATTTGGCACATAGTAGGTGGTCAGTAAATACGGGCTGGATGTTCTTTAGATGTTGGAAAGAATCTGACTAACTTTATGTTTACATATTGAAAAGCTCCTTGAGTAGCTCTTCAAATATATTTAGGCAACTCAGACATAAAGCGTAAACTAAAATTTTGATTGGAAACACATAAATAAGCAGCATTAAAACTTTTAATGAAGTTCCCAATGGAGAGTCCAGAAGTGCCTGGAAACCGGATTTGCAGAGAGCAATAATTACAAACCATCATTCCTCTAGTTATTGCAGATCAGGGGCATTTTATTTAGTTCCAGGAACTCCTGAAGTTGTATGCAACATTAACAGGGCTTAATTTTATGTGTTTCTGGAGAAAGGAGTCGCAACTTTCATCCAATTATCAAAGGCTTTGTGAGCCAGAAAGAAAAAAAAAAGGTTAAGAATACATGCTGTTGATGACAGATTTCAGGAGGCACTCAGATTGCTCAATAGATGATTGCTTAATTCGCTTCTCCTTCCGACTTTCTGGCCCAGCAGGAATATGAGAATTCCCCAAGCTTAAATTACTCTTAATATACAGTAACAATTCTTTGGAGTAATGTTATTAAAAAAACAACTATTTTTCCCCCAAAGGGACTGTATAAAAATAGACACTCTGGGAGACTTTAAATTCACATGTATGTGGTGTGCAATTATATACTTTTGCTTAATCACTTCCGCTCATTTATCTCTTTCCCCAGTTAGCTTCCTTTTCCTGGAACTCAGGACTGATTCCAGGTGGCCACAGTGACGGATTCCCACCGCAGGACCACATGAGGAGAGATTTTAAACACAAGAGAAACCACCAAGGCTAAGTTCTGAGACTTACTGCAAACATTAGAGGCTGTCTTTCTGGGCTGTTTGAGGAATCCATTACGTTCCTGGGTGCTCTTTCTCAGGGGAAGAGACCCATGTCCTCCTAAGACCTTCCAGGCTGCAGAGATGGCGACTCTCTAAGCTCCGAAAGACTCCGAGGAAAGCCTGCAGCAATTTCGGGAGGAGTGTCCTCATGGGCACCAGGTTCCAACTGAGAATCACCTAGAAGCTTGATCCCTGTAAGCTGATGTGCAAGGATGGGCAGGCCCACATCTTCGTCTCCTCTCACTGAGCCTGCAGGAGTGCAACCCCAGCAGATTCTGTTTGGCTCCAGACTTGGAGGTGTTGTGAACCCCTCAGATGTATAAATGGCATATGTGTTTTTCTGGGAAAAGTCTCTGGGACTTCAGACTCTGAAATGGTTTTGTGACTTACCCTCAGGAACTCTGCAAGGGACAGGCTACTTTCCTTTCTTAGTCAATCCCTTCTCTAAGATAATGCAGAATCAAACTACTAGAAGGCCAGATAAAATGGGGTTGTCATCACAAGCAAAACTAGTCCTACAACCTGCTTTTCTGTGTGTGTGTTTTTAAGTTCCAAGTAAAAATAAATACTTCTCATCCAAAGTCAACCGTAGCAAATATGTCCATAAAAAAAACCTACAGGACACATAGGGATTTTTTTAGTTGCCATGTTTTCAAAGTCATGATGCAAAAGAAAAGCAAATCTCCCTATTTCAAGCCACAAATTGCAGGGAACAAAGGGTGCCCCAATCTCTGAAGTGGTACTGATCTTTTCAATGAGAATGCCAGGCATCAAATATTTAGATTTTTAGAATATTTTAATGTCCATTTCTTTAGTGGATGCATTTTGAAATTATTAAAATTAACAATTTACCAAGAATAAAAGCAAAGGAAAAGTAGAAAATGCAAACAGTTGGTCCTTGCTAATTTAATTTCAGATTCCAGGCATGATGTGATTTTCTGAAACCACCAACCAAAAAAATAAGTTTACCTCAAAAATTTAGAAATGCAAATGCAGACTGATCTTTGGAAACGACAGGTTATTACAGACCATGTAACGGAGCACGTGGCCCTTGGGCTCTCCATGTCATGTGCAAATGTGCAGGTGTCTCCACAAGCGAAGCCAGTGTCAATGGAGTCGTGTGCAGGTGTTGCATAATCTGTGCGACTCTTCAAGCTACTTAAGGGTTTAATTACTGATGCTCTACATTTGTTTGCATTGGATAAAATTATGTGCTTGTTTATACATATATATATAATTTGATCTGACCTGGGGCCAAGAAGAAAATAGCAATTGCAACTCAAAGCAACTATTTACACACATTCATTTCTGAAGTATTGCTTCCTGCCCTAAGTTCAGAAGAGGTATTGCTACTCTGAAGAATGCATCCATCGTGCCGGCAGTGCTTGAACCTGCTGCTTAGAACCCCATCTGTCTTCAGCAACTACCTGTTCGATGCCACCTGGGTGAGACACACAGCAGTTGCACTGCGGAGATTCTGTGGCTTCGTGATGAGGTATGCTTCAGAGCAGGGGACTGGGAACGGCTGGAGAGCACATCTGAACTGGCTATTTAGGAGGCTCAGGGCGTTTTCAGACAATTTGGAACTCTGGGGGAGCCGTCCATCCAAGGCTCCGGTTTACACAACGCTGAACCAGATCACCATGTGGTCTGACTCTCTCCCGGTGGTCTGCAGCCTCTCGGATTCCCAGGGCCAGGAATCATCAACACCTTTGTAGGTGGGGAAGGGGAAAAAAGAGCTTGCTAGGAAGGAAGTGTGTGCACAGATGAACTTTGCAGAGCACGCTTTGGGCCAACAACAGAGACACTGGTAACAAGTAGGCAATGGCCCAGCCCCTTAGGTGCCGCCACAGCTCCAGAGCCTGAAGCGAGCAGGCAAAGGAATGGAGCCACACTCACACTCACACACACGCCTGAATACTGATGGGAGAAACCCCAGACACGCCCACACTCTTACAGACAAGGAGAGCATTTAGGTAGCGTTTTTTTTTTTTAAATAAAAATAAAAATAAAAATTCTGCAATGTTTTATAAGAATACATTCTTTAGAAGCAAGAGGTATTGTCACAACCATCCTTTCTCCGGCACTGGAAGAACAACAAAGTGACAGTGAAACCTGAAGGAGAGTCGTGGTCACTGAGAGAGCTCCGTTCCCCAGGACGGCGAGGTGACCCCCTGGGGAGATGGCTGATCAGAATCAATGTGTCATGATGCTGGAAATGGCAGATTCTGTACACATTTGGGAAGGAGGGGTGATAATTTAACGCAGATGTGAGGTTACACAGAGTTACCGGTGAAAAGCACACGCACGGGGCATGTTGGTGAAGACCTTAAACAGAGAAGGAGATAGTTCCCAAGTTACCCCGGAGCCGTGGGCCAGGGTCACCTTAAAAATAACTAGGACTATGGCAACGCAACTCTAGCCTGAGTTCGGTTCTACATCAAGTTCAGACTCCATGTGGCAAAATGTAAATACAAGGGGGACTGGCAGCAAAGGGCACACAGGTGTTTTCTCCTCCCGCCTGGGTCAACACCCGTGTGCATGCAGCCCAGTCCGCCCAGCATACAGTGCAAGACCTCCGTCCGGAGAGGACTGGCCTTCACTCAGGCCCAGCACAGGCTGCCAGTGGCAAGGAGAGAGAAACTTCTTGAACGTGTGAAGGCACCGCCTGCCGCCCCGCGCTCTGCCCTGCCTCGTCCCCTGCCGGTTCCTGTCCGCCCCGTGCCACGCAGGGCACTTGCTCGGCCGTGGAAAGCGGTGATGGCGGCGAGCTTCTCTGACCTGAGCGCGGGCCCCTCGCAGGGCAGGAGGCCAAAGAGGCTAAAGCACCGGCAGACAAGGCCTCACCCTCCGCTGTGCTGTGCGCCTTCGGCAGGAGGACCCGGCATCCCCTCCCTGAAAACCCATTTCCTGACAAATAAATAAATAAATAAATGCACCCCCCAGGCATTTATTGTCATTTCCCTCTCAGACGAGCCAGCCTCAAGGACAAACCCCTTCACTCCCGGCTGGAAGACCCCTGCACGAGGGCAGAATGAGAACAGCTTTTAGATTCCTGAGGCCTGGCTTCCCAAGCGTAGTTACGGGTTGGCGTTTGGAATCCTGGCCTGCGTGTGGAGGTGTGGGGAGCGGGGCACCCACAGCCCTCCGGGCCGGGTGCTCTGGAAGGCGCAGGGAGGGCGGGCCGCCAGGCCGTCTCTTGGCTGACCGCTGTTCTCAGCCGCACCACCCGCCTTGACCTCCCCTCGGTGCGTTACTGGCACTTGAGCTCAGATTCCTTAGTGCAAGTGTGTGTGCGTGTATGTATTTACATAGAAGGGTCAGGTCACTGGGAAACGCTATTAAGTATATAGGAAAAAAACAAACCTCAAAAACATGGCCTTAGCAAAGAAAAGTGTCTCGTGAGAAAAAGCAATAAAAATGATATCTTGACCACAGCTTTTGTCTTAAAAGTCCAGCAATACCCGGTGCCATAACCTCTGCTCTGTGGTCTCTGTCCCTCGACTCTGAAGCCACAGCCAGCCCCGAAGGCACTTGTTCTCCACGCTGCTGAGCGGTTACACCAAGGGGAGAGGGTCCCGGGGAGAAGAGAGAGAAATGGATGAAAACGAACCCTGAATAACTGTGATCTACACAGAAGCTAGGGCTGCAATGACCACGTGACGCCACTCCTGGGGGTGGGAACCGCAGCCAAATACAAATATTATTGTGTTTCGAGGAACAGAGCACCGTGGGCAGCGGTCAGGGGCTGCGTCACACACTCTTGGAGACGTTGAGCTTGGTGAGTTCATTGGCTTCTTCCATCCCCGTGTCTTCACAGTCACTTTTCTCTATGGCTTTGCCAAACCGACACCTTTCTTCGGCTCTGACAGGCTCCTTCCAGGGTCTCTTAGAAGACAGGTGAGGGTCCTTGGCCTGGGTGGTATTCTCAGAACCCAGAGATGGCTTGTCCAAGTTCTGTACAGAAGGCACCAGGTTGGCAATCTCGTCGGTGGGAGACCGCCCGATGCTGCCATCCACCTGGACGCGGATGTCTGGGGAGATGGACAGCTGGTGCTGAGGCACGACCCCATTGTCTGTGCACTTTGGGTAAAGGTAGGTCTTCATCTGACCTTTGCCCTTGACGTTCACCGTGCCCCGGTAGTCAAAGTCGTAGCCCATCTTGCTGAGGACGCGGTAGCTCTCCTCGCTCACCTGGATGCGGCACTCCACCCCCGTGGTGTCCATCCTGCTGGCGATGTTGACGGTGTCTCCCCAGATGTCGTACAGCAGCTTGGTGGTGCCGATGACCCCTGCCGTCAGGGGCCCGTGGTTGAAGCCGACTCGGAGCTTGAAGTTGAACCACAGCATGTTGTTGTTGAAGTCGTCCACCACGCGCATCATCTCCTTGGCGAACTCAAACAGGATCTGCAGGTGCTCCTGCGGGTGGCCGCCGTCCTGGCACTGGGTGGCATTCAGCCCCGAGGCGGCCATGTACGTGGCCCCGATGGTCTTAATCTTCTCGATGCTGCTGTAGTCTGGCTTGCTCAGGAGTTCGTCAAAGTCCCCGATCAGCTCGTTGAGGACCCGGTAGCATTCCTTGCCTCCCTCGTAGTTCTCCTCGTAGAACTCGCTGAAGTTGACGATGCTGGCGAAGATGACCCCCCCGTTGTCGTGGTTCTTGGAGTAGGTCTGCGACACCTTCAGCTGCTCAGCCACGTGGTAGGGGATGATGTTCCTCAGCAGCCAGTCTGCTTGGTCCCTCATGCTCTGGATCTTGGTGCGGTGAAGGTCCGCCTCCACGTCCCCGTGGTAGTGAAGGCGGTAGCTGACTTCGAATTCCCGATTCAGGAACCAGACCAACAAGAGCAGGAGAAAGAAGGCGAGAATCACCTCCTGGCCAATCAGGCTGACCGGTCTCCTGCTGTCATGCGGCAACGAACTACTGCACGGGTCTCTCTCGGAACTGGAGAGGAGAGAGAAGAGAAAGATATCTCTTCTTACATGCATCTCTTAAAGAAAAGGCTACTGTCTGTGCTTCCAGGTTCTGAAATAGCCCCGCTAGCCGGCATCCTGCATAAAATGTTCTTGAGCTCAAGCCTCCAACAACTGCAGCTGCTGAAGCCATTTCTGCTTAGTTGGCTATCTAAAGACATGGAGAGATAACGACTGACTTTTGTAACTGGTTTCTTTAATAAGTGTTTTGTCTTTGCTTTGCTTTTCAGAAGCTTTTTGTTTTTAAAAAAATCTTTCCTTTCTTCCCAACTTTCAATTTTGAAAAATGTCAACCCTGTGGAAATGCTAAGATTCTAGCAAAACAAACCTTCACACATCCTTCTCCTGGATCCAACAGTTGTTAACGTTTTGCCACTTTCCCTTTTCTCTCTGTCAACATGCACACGCTCTCACACATTTGTTGCTGAACATTCTGAAAGTAAGTGCAGACACTGACACTTCAGTCCTGAATGGTTCACTATGGATCTCCTGCGGATGGGGACATCGCCCTACCTAACCACACCATTATCAGACCCAAGAAATGTAACATTCTCTTTAGGTTTCTAAACCACCTTTTGCTTTGAAAGACTTATAACTTTACAAAGAAAGTTCCTAAGTTCTGTACTCTCTGCTTGTATAAAACGTTTGACAAAATACCACTCCCACCCCCAACTCTGAGTTAGTTCTGTTTCTGCCAGTTCCTTAAGATAATTTAACATTTAAAAAAAAGTATAAAATCTATACTTTTAAGAGTTACACAATGTAAGAATCTCAAACAATATAAACTATGAAAAACATGTGTCCTTCCTCCAAGGTAACCAACACTGTCATTTTCTTGAGGTTGTACACTATTCTAATGCATGGATGCACAGCAACCATGTCAAACTGGTGGCCCGCAGGCCAAATGCAACCCACAATGACTATGTCTGCGGCCCTGCCAATATAACAGTATGTAAGAAACATTTTAATAAAATTTTTGTAACTTAATTTTTACAATATCCTGTTATGCATATTATTTACATATATGCCTAATATGTAAATTGTCCCCATGGGAATTTGACTGGGAGACCAATCGCTTACTCTGACGTGCACTGATCACCAGGGGGCGGCATGGAAAGAAGGAAGCCCTGGCGGGCGGCCAGCAGCCAGGGAAGGGAGGCCCCAACTGACAGCCAGAAGGAAGGCCCTGGGCAGCAGCCGAAGGCCCTGATCAGCCCTGGTCCGGCCAGGCCTAGGGACCCTACCCAGGCACTAATTTCATGCACTGGGCCTCTAGTTATTAATAACAAACTACAATGTTCGCTAATGACTGATTACTATAATCGTGTGTTGCATTCATTTCCCTTACATGCCTCATATGCAGGCACACCATTTCTCTCCACTAAATATTTTAGCAGCCCGCCATGTCATTAGTCCTGGACTGACTTGTTTGGTGTGAGAAACAGGAAATATTTCGCTTTTGGAGAACAGGAAAATAGGTTTATTTGCGTTGCACTTATTAATTTGTGCAATTATTCAGTGTCTGGTAAGTTAATGTTCAAGAAAAAATACTAATTTTTATTAAAATGTTCTATTTCAGCCCTTTGTATTCAGCATGACTCTATCAAAATAAACCTACGTTTCTATGAAAATTAAAGCTTTTGTTTTTTTGTGGCCCACATAAACCTAAACCTTGCTTGTTTGGCCCGTGTTAGCCTTTGAGTTTGACATGCTTAATGTACAGTAACACCCAGGCCTCCTCCTGCAGGCGTTAGGTTGCATCCTTCTTTTACTACCGAGAACACTGTTGCAGTGATGTTCCTGCTCTGTGTCCCTGGGCATCAGAATGAGTGTGTCTGTGGGATAAACTGCTGCAAGTGGAATTGCTGTCATTTAAAATACTGTGCACTGAAAATTCCCCTGGAAACCTCCAACTTGGCCTTTTAATTTCTTCTCCTGCCAATAGCCGAGCTTGCTGTCAGGGGCTGTTCTCTGGTTCCCCAGTGTGAAGGGCAATATCTATTCTGAATCTCAAGCACTGAACAAAATAACAATTTTAGATGGCTAAAACAGATCTGTCTAGCACCCCTCAAACCTCTGGTTGGCTTTAGAGTAGGGCCAGGAGAAGTAAACCTCCTCTCTGTGAGGGAGCCAGATCATCGGGTTCTTTCTATTTCTCCACAGTGGAGACACAAAGGAACAGCCTCTTTATGAACAGACATCACCAAGGCTTAATGTTGTCTTAACAGCACAGCCGGGCCTGGGATTCCCTGTGGTAGGAATGGGTGAGATGTCTAGGTTTCCTCAACTGTCCTACTGGGTTTGTTGCTTTCCTTGCTGTGCTGTGACCAAAGCCAGCAGCATGGCCCAGCTCTGGTGAAGGACAGGCCAGTCCCTTTGGCTGGAGAAGGGGAATAGTGAAGCACGGACCAGGATGGCAGGGAAAGAGGAACAGAATATACAATGTCTGCTTTTACCTTTGCTTAAATGTTAAGCCTCAAAAGGAAGGGTCCTAATACACAGAATTACAGTTAGTACCCAAGGCCTGCCCTGTGAGAGAGGAGATCTGTGACACAGATGGGAGGATTACTTCCGATCTATAACCCCTATTTCCTATTCTGTTCAGAAGGAACCAAGGTGATGGCCCTGTTTCTAAATTCAAATAGCAAAGGCCATTTCAAAAGGAGGAATTCTATGTGACTAAATGCAAGGATCAATTTACGACTTAATAGTTGGGTATTAGATCATAAATGAAATTTAGAGTACAATACAGTATAATTCATAATCAAGGAGAAGGAAGATTAAAAAAACATATAGAAAACAAAGGTCACTCATGGTTCTAACCAGGTAAACACAGGGTTTGTTAACATTTTGGCGTACTTCAGTGCCATTTAAAATCTATGCCTCGGATACAGGGGCGTGGGGTCACCAGGATGGGAACAAGGGGGGTTTCTGGAGGCCTGGAAATGTTTTTTTTTACTTGGTCTGAGTGGTATTGGTAATGGTGAAAATTCATTGAGCAGTATTCTTAGGATCTGAGTAATTTTATTTGTATATATTACACGTCAATAAAAATTAACTTTAAAAAGCTGCTAAGTATTTTGCTTTTAAGCACTATAGTTGTCATCATATATAGAAACACATTTGCATTCTGCCTTTGTTCCATAGTTACTTTAATTCTCATTCCAAGATCTAAATGTCCACAGATATTTAATTTGTTAATTACAGAAAGGTAAAAGTGTCATCATTCATCACTCATTACTAGATCATAACTCTTACATCTTATACTTTTCACATACAACAAATTACCCAGCTGTAGCTACAGCACATATGTAATTTCACATAAGTGAAAATCATACGTTTCCCACATTGCTGCATTTTTTAACAGTTATAAAATTTGAGTATGTATGTCATAATTAATTTATTTTTTATTCACAACTGAGGTTGATGATGAATTTTCAATATTATCAATCATTGAGATCGATATTTTTTGGGCACGCAGCCTTTACCATACGCTGAATTATCTCCTTAGCAGATTAACAAAAACAGGATTATTTATGTAAAGGCTATGAGCATTTTTACAGACTGTCAAAGTACTTTCTAAAACAACTGTACCATCCTGAGGAGTGATGAAGCATGGCAGACTGAGCACGGCCTTGTCATGAGCGGCCAGGGCTTACACACTGCCAGTGACCAGCTATGTGACCACAGGCAGGTTCCTAACTTCTCTGGTCTGCAGAGCCCTCGTCTGGAAAATGGGGACAAGGTCACCTAATGTGTATAGTCATTAGCCAACCTTATATTTTATAAGTGCCTGGTAGCAACACAAAATTATACACCACCAGAATTTATGAATGTGCCACACCCTTGCCTGCACTAGGTATTTATGTCTTAACTTTTAAAGATCCAATTTAAAAGCCCAAAAAGAATTCTGCAGTTATTTACATGTGCAGACTTCAGCAGTAATATATTTACCACCTACATTTCCTCTTGTGAATATTTTGTGTTTTTTCCCCTGTCTTTTATTTATGTAGGTCTTAATTAACTTTTTATAAACAGCCTCCTCCCCACAAAAGATAAAAACAACAGTTCCACAAATGTTTTTCTCAGTCTGTTTTGATCCCTTCTAATCAATTTATCTGCACAGCCTTTTTTCATTTCTTTTCTTTTTTTACATGTGGTTTCCATTATTATTTGTAAGATTGGAAAGTTATCTCTTAGAGGCTTGAAAGCTATTTAATTTTATTTTTCTAGATTTTTATATAGTTTTATATAATTTTTATTTTAGACTCTTCAATTTATTTAGAATTTAGTTTGTTGTTTATAGTAAAGCAAGGGTTTATTATTTCAAATTTCCAGTTTATTATTTCAAAATATTTTACTTTTCTTTAAATAAATACTTTTAAAATAAGTACTTTTCTTTAGTTGGTGAGATCTCTTAAAGTCTTATATAAAATTAAACCAAATTTAACATATGGTTTAGTGAGAGAGGAAGGGAGACAAAAGGAGGGACGGGGGTGGGGGTGGGGTGGGAGAGGAACATCATTTTGTTGTTCCACTTATTTATGCATTCATTGGTTGATTCTCGTATGTGTACTTACTAGGGATGGAACCCCAAACCCTGGTATGTCGGGATAATGCTCTGAACAACTGACTTACCAGGCCAGGGCTAACATATCTCTTAACTATGATTTCACTTTCCCAATAAAATATAACTATGATCTGATATTTCAACAAGTAGATATTTTTCTTTATTCTTTTAAGAATGTATATATTGTTTTTCTTATTTAAGATACAATGGATTTAGAAAGTTTAGAAATAAGCAGTAATAATATAGTTACACTCATTGATTCAGATTTAAGCACAATGTTAAAAGCTTACCTGAAATTCTGTACTGCACCATGGTGGGAAATTACTATGGAACTGAAATTAAAATAAATAAAAATATTATTATAAAAGGCATTGTTTAAAGCAATCTGAGAAGACTTTAAATGAACAATTTTTCTTTTTTATGTGGAGATCAAGTTAGACAGTTAATTTCTTATTATAATTTGATAATGTATGTTGAGTAAGTATAACACAAGGTAAAGGCAATGATATAGGTATAAAACCTTTACATCAGCTATGGAGAATAGGCAAATCACCAAACAAAACAAAACAAAACAAAAAAAACCAAAACAAAACAGGAAAACTCTCAAAGGCATATCTATAGACATAAAAGGCTAATATGCTAAGTGTCCGTCCGGGGAATGACATCACATAGTAACTCCCGGCTTCTTCTCCTGAGTGATGACTAGACTCCTTGCAGTTTCTTTAGCTCAGGAACACGACTTGCTTTATAGCTAGGTGGAAACTTTTCACACTTTAACCAAATGTCTGTGAAGTGTTTTCCCGTGCCTCATCTCATTTGATCCTCACAGAAGTCCTGGAATAGGTAGATGGGAGACTCGGTGGAATCCTATTTTCTTTGCATTAGCAGGAAAATTGAGGCTTAGAAAGTTTAGAAACTTGATCCGACCGAAAAGAAGTAAGAAATGGTTGATGAATAGCAAGAACCTACAACCAAGATTACTCAACCCAGCAAAGTTATCATTCAGAATTGAAGAGTAGATAAAGAGCTTCACAGATAAGAAAAAGCTAAAGAAGTTCATCACTGCCACACCAGTATTATATAAAATGCTGAAAGGTATTCTCTAAAAAGAGGAAAAAGAAGAAAAAAGTAAAGACAAAAATTATGAACAACAAATACATATCTATCAACAAGTGAGTCTAAAAATCAAGTGAATTAAAAAATCTGAGGAACAGAATAAACTGGTGAATATAACAGAATCAGGGGCATAGAATGGGAGGGGATAATTCTCAGGGGAAAGGGGTGTCTATGTTGGGGTATGGGAAGACTGGACAAAAATCATACACCTATGGATGAGGACATCAGGGGTGGGTAGTAAGGGCAGAGGGTGGGGTGGGAACTGGGTGGAGGGGAGCTACGGGGGCTGAGGGGGGGGGGGAAACAATTGTAATAATCTGAACAATAAAGATTTATTAAATTTTTTAAAAAGTAAGAAATGGTGGACCTTGAAAATGCTTCAGGTTTTCTCACTGCACAGAATATAGTCAAACACTGCTGCAGTTAAATATTTGTTCTCCCTGTGTGACCTATAATAATCTGCTTTGTGTTGATAGTTACTACTGTGTTTCTGACAGTTACCTGAAAGAGAAGTTGGGGTGCTTCACTGGGCTGGAAAATGTTTAGCTAAATCAGAAAGCAGGTCTAATTAAGCAAGCTTATTCTATATATATAAAAGGCTAAGTGGACTCACGCACGTGTGATACATATAAAGCTCTCACTGGTGCCAATCACATGCATGTGCTTCCATCTGTCATTGTCAATTGTAAATTTGGTTGACACTTCTATTATAGAGAAAGGGCAAATAGCAATATTAAAATATTTCTTCTAACTAATTTCCTTTCAATGTGCATGAATGCATGCACTGGGTCACTAGTATTTTAAAATTAGGATTTAATCATGGTTGTCTATGGAATAGAAACTTGAGTCATGTTCAAAAAGCAATGTCTGCTGACAAAGGGTCAATTTTGAAAGGAACTGCTAGAGGTGTTGGCAGATTACATCTTAGAGAGAAGCCAGACTTTGCTATTGCACTGAAACCCTTCATACTTAAAGAACTCTCTTTTGGTTAGGGAAGATACACACAGGCCGCTCTTAATCTCTCCACATTCTTAGCAATGTCTTTTGGAGTTGTGTTACACCCAGAACCCACCCAGTCCTGAAGTCAATGGCAAACTTCCCCATTCAGGGGGCCTGGCTCATTGTAAAGGAGGACACGGCACAGCACCTGGGAGCAACTCTCCTGGGCAGGAGGGCTCAAGAGTGGCTTTTATAATTATGTGAGGTGTTAAAGGACTTTGCAGAAAAGAAAAGAAAAGCAAGAGCTACATCACATGTGAATTATAAGACTTCATATCCTCATCTCACACTGTCCAGACATGACTGTGACATCACTGTATCCACGAGTCTGTGTCCCCGAAACGCTGGCCACAGTTCTCAGAGTCCCCTCCCCTTTATAGGAGATGAGTTTACATTTTTGTTTACCACCCCATATATTTCCTACCCTGGAAAAACTTAGTAGTGAAGATGGCTAACTGGACTCGGAGGATCTAGTGCGTGTGGAGAAGTACTGGGTCAAGGGGAGATTCAACTGCCAGCCATTCCCAAGATCTGTTATTTGAATTCTGGGCAAAGAGGTTATGAGGGCTCCCCATTACAATGGCTCTCTGGGCCCACGTGGAAAAGCTGCACATCAGTGCCTGAGTGACTGTAAATAACTGATGAGGTGGTTTGTGATGGATCTAAAAGGATAAAAGGCAGTTTGCTGAATTTCAGGCTCTTGAGAAAGAGCTTCATAATGACCATAATGCCAGATGGCCACAACTTCAGAAAAGAAAATGTATGCTTTGTTCTGCTTAAAGTAATTTAACTACTCATTACAGTTTCCTTTCGAACACTAAGTGACAGTTCTACTCTATATTCCCCTGTTAATCTTAATTTGCACAGAACTTGAATATCTTTCATGTTGTTATTAAAGTAAATTGAGGAAGGACACTTGCTCTGTCCATTACTAACCACTGCTTTGGTTATACCCAAAGATACACTATGACAATTTCACTAGATATCTCAACAAACTGGATAGCCTACCTTTTTTCCGCCTGCTAATCCTCACCTGAGGATATTTTTTTTCCATTGATGTTTAGAGAAAGTGAGAGGGAGGAAGAGAGACACAGAGAGAAAAACATTGATGCTGTGAACAACTGACTTACCAGGTCAGGGCTAACATATCTCTTAACTATGTGAGAGAGACACATCAATTGGTTGCCTCCTACGTGCACCCTGACCCAGGCCGGGGATTGAGCCTGCAACTGAGGTATATGCCCTTGCCTGGAATTGAACATGTGACCCTCAGTCCATGGGCCAATGCTCTAACCACTGAGCAATTGGCTAGGGCTCGATAACCTACTTTTGAATTTACTAAAGCAATGGTTCTCAGCAATAATACCATGTCTAGCGGGCATTTTGGAAATGTTGGGGGTCCCTCTGACTATCACAATAATCTTGGGAACCATGAATATTAGATATCCTACTAAGTACAATGAATAAACATTCATGTCACTCTGAAATATCCTGCTAGCCTAAACCCAGTGAAATTGTAAATAAGTGGTTCTTCAATACATGCTGAGAGTAAACTGTTTTTATAAGTAGTTACACAAAAAGTCCAAAATTTAGGCGTATGTTACTGAAAAGGAAGTTTATTGGGTTCAAGACCTTATCATGCAATTTTTGAATAAATCCCTCACTTGTGTGCATCCTGCTATCCAAAGTATCATTGTATTTTCAACTACCGCTTAATTTGAAAACCACAAAACCAGTTGCAAATATGCAACAGGCAATTTTAAACTCATTGTAACAAACTAAGAACCAAACATTATTCAATTATTAGAACATGTGAAAAGGATTTCATTAATACTAGTATACAACATTTTAAATACAGCACATAGGTATATTGCCATCCAAGGTTTTTTTATTGTTGTTAATCCTCACCCGAGGATATTTTTTTCCATTGACTTTTAGAGAGAGAGAGTGGGATGGAGTAATTAGGGGTGGTGGTGGAGGGGGGAGAGAGGAACATCAGTGTGTGAGAGACACATCCTTTGGTAAGCCTCCCCCAAGTCACCTAGGACCGAGGCTCTAACCACTTAGCTACACCAGCCAGAACCATCCTATTTTTATTTTTGCAGTTCAGCACTAAGAACTGATCCTGTCCCCAGGGATCTCTCACACAGCTCCTGTTTCTTTTCCCAGCCTGCCCCCTCTATCCTCAGTACTTATCAGTGATATGGTTTTGAAGGCCATTTGAGTACCAGGAACTCAATATATTCTTCGACATGTGGAGGGATATCAAGATAAGAACATATTTAAGTGATTCGTGATGACTCTGATGCTTCATGTGACATGGGAAGCTGTTTTAACACAATATTTATGAATAATGCTCAGGTCCCTTGCACAGTCATACCTCTTCATTTCCCCTCCTTCAGCAGTCTGAAATCTGTCTTTCTACATTAACCCTATTTCAAATTAGGTTAGAACCCACTTCCTCCTTTCATTTTTGTGTCCACCTGTACCTTTATTCCTTCATATTTTGGATTGTCTTGTATGAAACAGCACCTGGTCTGACCTTCCTAAATTCAAACTTCTTCATTATAAATAAGTTCAAACGTGTGACTACTGCATTCTCTCTCCCGGGGTAGTCAGCCTGGAGTGTCTAAAAGCAGACACATTATATTATTAAATTTATTTTATTTCTCTTTCTTTTGCACATTACTCTTTGGGCATTTCACCACTTGCTGACATTGTGTGTGCTGAAAGCTCTCTCCCGCTGGGACAGTGACTATCTGCTAGAGCTGATGTGAAACTGAGGTGAGAGAGACATCGAAGTCAAGGTGGCCCTGCCTTTGAGAGTGCCAGCCATGAGGCGTGGTGGCCTACGTACCTGTCCGGGCACAGGGAGACGTACAGCAGGAACAGGGGCCCGGCCCCGACGACAGTGGCTAAGGAGGACCGCATCCAGGAGCTGAACTGGCAGAAGTTACAGTAGTGCACCACGGCGACGAGGATGGCCGAGTCCATGAACACGGTGAACTGCAACGAGGGGCGGGCACTCCATTAGGAACCCATCGCCCCTCCCCTCAGGGCACACCTGCCACCTGCTCGACCCAAGGTCACATGATTTGCTCATTTGTGTCTTTGTGTCAGATAAAAATATTGCAGTGATCATAAGATATCCAGCAGTTTTGGGGACAGATAATGAATCATTAGGTTCATTACAGAAAGCTTCAGGATACAAGTTCATGGAGGCCCTCAAGTTCTTCCCCAGCCCTGCTGGTGTGGCTCAGTGATTGAGCGCCAACTTATGAACCAGGAGGTCACAGTTCGATTCTCAGTCAGGGCACTTGCCTAGATTATGGGCTGGATCCCAGGAGGGGGCGTACAGGAGGCAGCCGGTCAATGATTCTCTCTCATCATTGATGTTTCTATTTCTCTCTCCCCTCTCCATTTCTCTCTGAAATCAATACAAATATATATTTTAAAATGTTTGCATGAAAAAAAATTATTCAGATGGTTGGAAATTACACTTTGGGGAAAAGGGAAAGTAGGCCACACCCTCCTGAGAATTACCGTGTAGTCAGTTACCTTCAAAAAGCCTTTCCTTCAGGTGCCTGCTGCCTATCAGTGGAAAGGTAATTTGGTGTTCAAGTATCAAACGCAGTCGGCCCACCTGGTAGTTCATGTTACAGTCACTTTCACCCAAAATATCACCTCCCACCACAGCAATAATTCATTCTCGATGGGGTTTAATTCAGAAGCTCTTGCCCTGATCATCAGCAGCAGATCAGATAAGTCAACCTGCACCAGTCCTGCCAACCAGCATGTGACTACACGATCTTGTGTTGCTAACCATGTTTCTTTGTGTTGTAAAAACATGGAAAAAAGTTACAGATTTGGACCGTGGAGGACAGGACACGAGTCTACTGCCCAGGGTGGGCAGCATCTTCTCCCACATTCATGACGTGGCCAACGCCAGGCCTGAGCATCTGGACAGACTTCGTGATAACCTCCCTGCCTGCTCCTCGGTCCCAGGCACGTCTTTTCAAAAGACAAGCTCACAGAATAACAGAGTTTGTACTTCTTTAAGGGCCCATATTAAACTGGTGTCCCAAGTCATTTTTTTAAGTGGTGCAGGAATCCAGAGAGCACAGAAATAAAATTGCCAAGTGTTTACTTACATGGATGTTTAGCTCAAATTCGGGAGTGATGTGTGAATAGACTGCGAGAGCGGGGAGTGACACCAGGATGGCCCCAATGAAGTGGCGCGGGAGCCAGCCGGCTATCCACTCCAGCAGGCGCTTGGTACAAGCCATCGCATCCTCCAGGAAAAACACCATCCTGCAACGGGAGGAGAGAAAGGCGGGAGGTTGTCTGGGTGGGTAGGCCTGCCAGAGAAGAGGAGACGGAGGACCCATAGCCGGCCCCGCTGCCCTCTCTCACCCATGCTGGTGCTGCTGGCGTGAACCACAGGCAGAGCCCCAACCCCTCTCCGTGGTAGATGGCAAGTACACTGGCCCTGCTCGGCTCAGTGTACCTGGTTCACTTGACGCATTCAGATAAGATGTGCTTATAAAGAGCTAAGCAAGCCTCTGTGGGTCTGACAGAGCAGGTGCGAACTGGGCACACAGACACTAACAGACCCTGTGAAAGTGCCCACCATACTGTCATCTGCTTCTAGGGCAGGAGGTCTGGAGTGGGTGGTCCAGGGGCAGTTTTGGAATTTTGTGGGGCCCTATTGGTTGCCCCAATGATTGAGGGATACTACTGACATCTAGAGAGGCATTCTGCAACGTGCAGTGAAGCTCTGCCCTGCACCCCACACGACTTCCACATGCCCCGGACTCATGTGGAGATGAAAAGCCCGCTGACAATGACCTCAGCCTTACAGCCTAGTTGCATTTCGTTTACAAACAGAAAGTGGCTTCTGCGAGTTGTTGACACATACTTTTCCGAGAATACACTACTGAGTAAACCAAGCAAGATTACCCTTTGTTTTGTCTGGGACATCACCAAGATCGTTCAACATTTCAGAAATCTCAGGCTGCAACTCAGCCCATGGTGCTTGTGCCACCAAACCTGCACGCCCCGACGGTCCGCGTTTGGAGCTGCCACATTGGCAGCGATTGTGCACAGGAGGGCAGACAGCTGACAACTCTGTTACAACTCCAGATGGTGGTCCCCTAGCGTATCTCAGGTGAAGCACTACGTATTTCGTTATAAACGGCTTTTTTGTTGCTTCTCCTTCATATTGGAGTGACAGCATTTCACGATTCTTTTAGAAGTTGTGTGTACAGGTGGGCTATATTTTAGGAGAATAATGTGAACATCATAAAATATTTTTCATACAGAAGGGAGCGGAGTATGTGGGGCTGAGAACTGTGGTCCTGCAGGTCAGAATGGCCTTGGAGGGATCCTAGACTGCGGAGCACCTGAACTCCAGCAGTGGGAGATGGGAGAGAGGGCAGTGGGGGTCTGCCTCAGGAGGGAGACCCGTGCACACAGTCCCTCTCTGAAGCCAGCCCCTGGGAAAGGTGAAGCGGGGGCAGGCCCACTGTCCTCGCTTCTGAAGGGGCCAGGAGCTGCTGCTGAACTTAGAGGCCCAAAGACCCGTCAGGACTTTTCACATGCACCCAGGCACCTGCACCTTCAGGCCTAACACCTACAGCACTATGTTCGGCCTCCACGAGGAACACCCAAATTTCAGCTGTCTCCCACATAGAGCTAGACCCCATTTGACCCCCTTTTAAAAAGTATTTTTTTTATTATTGATTTCAGAGAGGAAGGGAGAGGGAGAGAGAGTAGGAACATCAATGATGAGAAAGAATCATTGATTGGCTGCCTCTTGCACATACATCCCCTATTGGGGATCGAGCCCACAACCTGGGCATGTGCTCTTGACCAGTATTGAATCCGGGATCCTTCAGTCCAACAGGCCAATGCTTTATCCACTGAGCCAAACCAGCTAGGGCCCATCTGACCCTTTTAAGTCCTGGACTATTCTGGCTTATTTTCAAGGATAACCACAAATATGCTCAAAGACAGAATCCACAAGCCCTACAAGGAGACAGAGGGAGCTGAGCCCCAGCCAGGAGAAGGCAGCTTGGGAAGCTCTCCACAAAGGTCTCAGGGCTGCAGAATTCCAAGGACAAGACCCCTGTTCGCTTGCCTGTCGAAGGCACAGCACAAATGGCTGGAAGGACAAGATCCCGAGCTGAGACTGGGCAGCCTTCCAGAGGAGGTGCCAGGCCCGGACCAGCCACAGAAGAGCCACAGAACCGGCCTCCCTGGGGTACCGACATATTCCTCAGCGTAGGTTCTTGTTAGCTTTGGACCCTAAATATAAGTGTGTCCTCAGCAGGGGAGAGGCTATCCTTCAGGGTCTGAACCTCTCCCAGGCTTTGACGGTCCAGGAAGAGAACTTTTAAAGTCACACCAGAGGTCTTTCAGGAGCAGCATAGTGGCTGCCACATCCACCTGGCTCAGCACCTCAGCATCTGGGCACAGCCAGGCCTGGCATCTGTCTGACTGCAGCCTTCTGCAGTCTCTAAATGTGGGTTAGTCCAGATTCTGTAGAATTGGGTCCAAGGAACAGGGTATAAAGGTTTTATATTTGTTTGTTTTTTAATGTGGAGGCAATGCTAGCCTTAGACTGATCAAAAGTCTTATCTAGTTGTAGGGCCATGCTAGAAGGAAACCTGGAGCTGGGGTAGGGAGGGGAGTGGAGTAACTGTGTTTTCTTTGGGGTGATGACTGAAATAAGTGAATTCATTACATGTGAGTTATATAAGAAAACTAAGTTTAGCCTAGCCAGTGTGGCTCAGTGGTTGAGCACCAACCTATGAACCAGGAGGCCACAATTTGAATTCCTGGTCAGGGCACATTCCCTGTTTGAGGGCTCGATCCCCAGTAGGGGGTGTATAGGAGGCGGCTGATCAATGATTCTCTCTCATCACTGATGCTTCCATCTCTCTCTCCCTTCCTCTCTGAAATCAATAAAAATATTTTTAAACAAACTACAAATCCAAGTTTAAAAAGGAAAAAACCAAAGTAGGGGCCTGAGGATGACTTAGTTTGGGCTCCCCAGAAGCAGAGCTTATTTATGTCCCAGGCAGCTCGGTGAGGGGTGCAGAGCCAGGACCAGAGGGGCGGGCCCACAGGGAGGGCTGTGTAATCGAGGAGTCACTTATCGGTAACTCAGCTCCACTCAACTGGAGGGAATTTGGGGAGACTGCAAGGACACACCTGAGTTACCTCAACCAGGGCCAGGAGATGAGCAGTGGCCTCTAGCAGTCCTCAGCAAATGGCCCTGCAGGGACTTGAGAGGGAAGCAGGATGACAGAGCGTGGACGGGAGGGGGGCACTCACTCAGAGCCAGATCTGAAGCTATTGCTTCCTGTCCTGGGATATTGGGAAGAGGAGCATTAACTTACGGTCGGTGCCCTTCTCCCTGTTTCTGTTTTATCCCCAGCTTGGGGGGCAATTACCAGTGGGAGTCTACTAGGCTGACAAGCTGCCCTGTTGGGAGTGACAGGGCTGAACAGAGGAAGTGGTTGTGGTGCAAGGACCCAGTGTCATAGTGACCAGGAGGCAAATGGCACAGGCAGTCTGGGTGCTTGTGAACAGAATGCCCTGTGCACTCACTTCTAGTCAGAAATGTATAGAGAAGCTGTGGGCTTCCTCAGTGTTAGGCTGAACCCTGACATCAAGAGGGGCAGATCCTGAGGGCCCAGGTTCCTGAGGGGCCAGTGTTGTCTATTCAGACCCTCTGTCCATTTTAATTTTAATTTAATTTTTAAAACTATATTTTATTGATTTTTAACAGAGAGGAAGAGAGAGGGATAGAAAGTTAGAAACATTGATGATGAGAGAGAAACATCGATCAGCCACCTCCTGCACACCCCCCAATGGGGATGTGCCCGCAACCAAGGTACATGCCCTTGACCAGAATCAAGCCTGGGACCTTCCAGTCCACAGGCCAACACTCTATCCACTGAGCCAAACCGGTTTTGGCCCTCTGTCCATTTTTAAATGGGTTATCTTTTTATTATTGAGTTTACATTCTAGATATTAGATCAGGGGTAGGCAAACTTTTTGACTCGAGGGCCACAATGGGTTCTTAAACTGGACCGGAGAGGGCCGGCACAAAAGCAACCTGACCATGCTGGCACTCTCATCTTGGGCTGCTGGTGAAGGAGCGGAGGGGAGAGCAAGAGAGCCCTCCGCTCTTTCGGCTCCGTGGGCCGGACAGAACAGCCAAATGGGCCGGATTTGGCCCGTGGGCCGTAGTTTGCCCACGGCTGTATTAGACCCTGGATCTGCAAATATTCTCTCATTCTGCAAGTTCTCTCTCACTTTTTTGATGGTGCTCTTTCAACTTAAAATTTTTGAATTTCTTCTTCTTTTTCTCTCTCTTCTATGTTGAAGAAATATACTACTACTCAACCTCTACTGTAAGGTGGCAGCCCTGAGAACTCCTTTCATTTAGCATGTTATGGAAGTATTCCTGCTCCCAAAGGAATGAGGAGCAGAAAATTTTTGAATTTTGATGAAGTCCAACTATTTTTTCTTTGGTTGCTTGTGGTTTTTGTGTAAAGTCTAGGAAACCATTGCTTGATCCAAGCTCACAGACACTTACATCTATGATGTCTCCTAAGGGTTTTATAGTTTCACTCTTATATCTGGGAGAGGCGTCTGCTCATCTGCTGGCAGCCTCCTATCATTTGCATCCTATACACTCCCTTTTTCTTTTCTTTCTTATGCCCTATCTTCCTACCTTTTTTTTTTTTTTAAATCTCTGATTTGGAAAATACAAGACTAGCTGGCGGCATCAGGGCTGCAGAGGACACTGGCTCTCTGGTAAAGAGAGTGCCCACCTGTGCCCAGGGCCAGGGTCTTCAAGGGAGAAACCTGTGAAGTAGGGCTGGGGAGGGAAGGAAAGAGGACCTTCGCCTGAAATGAGCTTGCAGAGACAGCCGGCTTCAGACCGCTGGTCAGCTGTGCCGCAAGCTGTTCAGTCATAAGCCATGGAGCCAGCAGAGGGAGCCAGAGGCTAAAAGCTGGAGACCCGCCCTGCAGGTGAGCCTTTACCTGACAGAGACCATGAGGGACAGCACCTCCAGGAGCAGGGCCACCCCGAAGACCACCAGGGTGACTGGCTGGGGAGGCGTGGTGGTGGCCCCGTACTTCAGGAAGCAGGTGATGGAGAGAATCAGAAACACTGTTGTTGACAGAAACACATCCAGGAGGGAGCTGAAGGTGGCACTGGCAAAAGTCTTCACGGGAGAATTCTTCATAACCTGTTTGGAGCAAGAGAAAGGTGGAGGTGCATGAACAGATGCTGTGACACAGATGGTCATGAAGTATAGTTTAGGTGGAAAAACCTAAACATTTGCCTACCCCCAACCAGTTACAGGGTGATAAGCGCTTTAGGTGGGCCATCACCCTACTATTTCTCTGCTTAACAACGAGGAAACTAAGGCACAGAGAAGTTCAGGAACTTGCCCAAGGTCACACAGCAACTGATTACACACCAGTAAGTTCTCACAGGCACATTACACACTGACCCTGAAAAGTGAGTTACTGACTGGTAAAGTCCCCGATTCTGTGTCTGTCAAGTCAGCAGCACAAAAGCCATGTGCTGGGAGCTTCCACTGAATGTCTGGGTTCCAGGTTCAGGGAGGGTAAAAGCTGGCTTCATGGCAGAAGTAATAGGTGGGGACTGAAGCAGCAGTAGATGAAAATACAGGCATGTCAAGTGGCAGTAAGAGGTGCTCATGCCTTCTCACGGGGCCTGGCACTGTGCGGGGCGCTGGGGTCGACACGGAACAAGGCCCAGGGGAGCACCCAGCCGAGTGGTAGACGCACCAGCTGCAGGGGAAAGGAACTGGGAAATGACAAGCCTTGGTTGTTAGACTGGAGAGCCCAGAAGGATTTGGAGTTTTCTCCCTTGTGTAGATAGATTCATATAAAGATGCAATTTAGAGCTTATAGATTGTGGGAAATCAATATTAGCTTTCCTTTTCCTGTCACTCAGGAAAACAAGAAAGATTTCCAAAGCACAGAACTAATTGAGTACTGTCTAGTAACAAAAACACATTTCTTTAGTAGAATTATAAGGAACACACACCTCTTCTTGATAGCTGGTCCTGTAGGCTTGCTCTAGCTCCTGATCCAGGAAGTTCAAGCTGAACTGATTAATGGGTGGCTTAAAAAAATAATCTTTCATCAGGCTAGAAGAGATGAAAAATGCAATTGATTAACATGAAGCACAGTCATATTTATTTTATCAGCAGGTTACAATTCGTTACCAAAACATCACTCATTAAGTATATCACAAAACCTGTATCTAAAAGTCACCAAATGACTTTTTTAGACATGGCTCAGCCACCCATTTTAGAATATATCTCTGGAAAGCAATTCTACACATAATCATATTTTATGTCTCCTCCCCCCACTACTATAGAATGACCATTCACCATAATAGCACACATCTGCAGAACCCTGCTTTTGAAAACAGCTGCCTGATATTCAGGATGAGAGGAAGGCAGCTTTTTTGTTCTGGGAAACCATCTTCTGAAGGACCAGCAAATCCCTGTACGGAGAGCACTTAGGTAGATCTGAAGGCTTCCAATGAAAACATAATTTGGAGCTGCCTGTCCTGTCATTCAGAGTACCGACAGTAATCACCACCACCAAAGAACGCTAACAGGCTGTTATCACAAAATTGTGATTACAGTTAGTGTAATTTTGATGCTACTGTCATAAATGCAGATTGGGTGTGAAACCTGAAAAATGGTAACACTCAATGACTTTGATAGCAGAGAAATGAAACCTGTTTTATGTGACTCATTCTTTTATGGATTGCCAGCAAATACTGTGTTTCCCCGAAAATAAAACATCCTCCGAAAATAAGACCTACTTTCAGGTTTCCTTCTGAGTGAAATATAAGGCATCCCCCAGAAAATAAGGCCCCCAGGCTCTGTCTCAGAATGAAAATTAATTTACTGTAAACTGGTCACTAGGGCCGCCCCGACTGGTGTCTAGCAACCAGTGATGTTACACGGAGTCCTGTCGTCATTGCTGTGTGGAGGCAGAGGGGAGGTCAGAGTGAGCACGGGGCAGGAGAGAGGAGGAGACCTTCACAGATGTGCAGATGCATGTAGAAGAACAGGAGGATTAGAGTGGATGGGACACGGTGAAGGTCTGTCTCTGGTGACACTACCTGATGCTTGTGGCCGCCTTCATGATGACTGAAGGTTCTCAGTCAGTGGCAGACCCTGCTCCAGCCCAGATCCAGGCCCCAGCAAGCCCAGTGACAGTCCCCAGGGGGTAAATGTATGATAAAGGGGTAGGAGGGATGTCTGGTGAAGGTGCTCAGTGGCACAGGGGTAGGGGGAGGGGGATCACTCAAAATGACACGGGAGGATCAGAGGGGGCAATCAAAATGACACAGGAGGAACAAAAGGGGTTACTAAAATGGTAATCCCCCTCTGATTCTCCTGTGCCATTTTGATTCCCCTCTCTAATCCCCACTGAGTCATTTTAAGTGATCCCCCTCCCCCCACCTTGATACCCCAATTCCTTATTTTTACCCCTAGAAATGAGAGGGGGAAAAAAAAAGCTACTCCGTGGAATACAAGAAAGGAATTGTGGAAGACTCTTGGGGCCAAAATCTTACTCCTTTCTGCAAAGAGAAGATGCTGAGTATCTGATTGGTCCGAAAATGGTGAGCAGATTATGGTAACCTCATTGAACAAGTGGATAAGGGAAATGCTAAAAAGCACAAGTGTGGATCAGGTCAGCAACCATTATTTTCTGAGCTGGAAGACCTGATCTGTGAATGGGTTGTTGACAGGAGAGCAAAGGTTTTGGATGTGAATAGGGCTCAGATTCAAGAATTTGCCCTTGCTATGGCACCACAGTTTGACATAGCCCCCAAAGACTTCAAAGCATCACAACACTGGCTGGATAATCTCCTTCAGCGAAGTGAACTGTCTTTAAGAAGATCTACAACATTGTTTAGGTTGGAAGATACTCAAGTTATTAAGTGAGCACTTGCATTCAAGTCCTTTATTGATGATGCTGACTTGTCTAAATACAATCTTTCCAACATGATTGCTATGGATGAAACTGCAGTGTTTATGGGCTAATCATCTCAAAGAACAATTGAACAGCGGGGTGCCTTCTTAGGGTACATTCCCTCCACTGCTTACTTAAGTGCACGTGTTTCCTATATTTGGGCAATTCGTCTGGATGGCACTAAAATCCCACCTTTAATCATTTCTAAGAGCAGAGCAAGAAGGAAAAGATTGAACATGTTTTGGGCGTTTTTATTCTTGAAACTGAAAAAGCCTGGGCCACACAAGCAGTTATAAGGAAGTCGGTCGATTTAATGCTGCTGCTTGCTATGCGAGAGAGCCAAAGAGGTCTGCTAGTCTGGGATGCAGCCAGCACTCACCACGCTAAAGACATGAAGACATTTCTTCACGAAAGAAAAATAGATCAGATAATGATTCCCGGAGGAATGATGGCCTATCTCCAGACTCTTGATATTGTAATAAACGAGCCATTCAAAGACAATTTGCGCATGGAAATTAATGACTACATTGAAAATAGAATGGAGAGAAATCAGCATGGAAACTTTGTGAAACCTAAACTGCAAGAAATTGTGACTTGGGTGAAGAATTCATGGGAGAAAATCACTGACAGTTGCATTGCAAATGCACTGCGAGCAGGCTACCTTGACAAGAAGTACTCATTTAAAGACAGTGCTATTGCTAAACATGAGAGATTTGGTCCACTGATTCTGAAAGAAATGGAGTCACAAGAAATTCACCAGGAAATTCAGGAATTGGATTGTTATGATGATGTTCCAGAAGATGATGACATGATTGTCATTGAATAAATGAGTAAATTCTTGATACTGTAGGATTCACAGTTTGTCTGGTTTATGTTGACAACTACCGTACTACCGTACCGTATACAGGTAATAAATTTCCTTTATTTTCATTTAACAATAAATGTGTACCATATTCTTCTTCATAGAAAAATAAGACATCTCCTGAAAATAAGACCTAGCGCATCTTTGGGAGCAAAAATTAATATAAGACACTGTCTTATTTTCGGGGAAACAGGGTAGTTAATATCCTTTTTCTATTGCAGAAAATTGTTATACATTTAAAAAAAATGTTAACATAGTTTCAGAAGGCAAATACAGCTATGGGTATAGTCTCTCTCCCTTATATAGTAACTACTAGAATTAAATCAGACGGAACAGGTGAAGTGCCTAGCATGTGCCTGTCACACCGCAGAGTTCACTATACATGTATGCCTCCTCATTCCTTTGCAACAGAATGGACTCTATTTTGCCTTTAAAAAATTTATTGAATTGATGGGGGTGACATTGGTCAACATGAACATATGGGTTTCAGGTGTGGGTTTCTATGTTACAAGATCTGAATATTGCACTGTGTGTCCACCACCCAAAGCCAAATCTTCTCCTGTCGTCTTATCTTAGGACCCCCCCAATCCCCACCCAACTCTTCCTTTTGGCAATCACCACACTGCTGTTTGTGTTTACGAGTTTCAGTTTTGTATCCCACATATGAGTGAAATCATATAGTTCTTAGATTTTCCTGATTAACTTATTTCACTTGGCATAATGTTCTCAAGGTCTATCCATGTTGTTGCAAATGGAGCTATTTGTTTTTTATGGCTGAATAGTACCCCGTTATGTATATCTACCACATCTTCTTTACTCAGTCCTCTATCATAGGGCACTTTGCTTGCTCATGTCTTGGCCACTAGGAGTAATGCTGCAATGAACACAGGGGTGCATATATCTTTGCAAATACATGATCTTGAGTTTTTCAGGTATATACCCAGAAGAGGGATTGCTGGGTCATATGGTAGTTCTAGTCTTAATCTTTTGAGGAACTGCTCAACTACTTTCCATAATGATTGTACCAGTCTACATTCCAGTGAATGATGGTTTTCTTTTTTCCATAACCTCTCCAACACTTGTTATTGCTTGTCCTATTGATAATGGACATTCTAACAAGGGAAAGATAGGTTCCCTCATTGTAGTTTTGATTTGCATTTTCCTAATTGCCAGTGAGGTCGAACATCTTTTCATATATCTACTGGTTGTTCATACGTCTTCTTGGGAAAAGTGTATTTTCAGGTCCTCTACCCACTTTTTGATTAGGTTGTTTTTGTTTGGTGTTGAGTTTTATGAATTCTTTATATATTTTTTAAATTAAACCTTTGTCAGAGCTACGTTTTGTAAATATCATTTCTCATCTAGTTGGCTGCCTCTTTGTTTTGTTGTCAGTTTCTCTTGCTGTGCAGGAACTTTTTTATTTGATACAGTCCCATTCATTTATTTTTGCCTTTACTTCCCTTGCTTTGGGGTCAAGTTTATAAAACGTTCTCTAAGACCCAGGTCCATAAGTTTGGAACCTATATTTTCTTCTATGTAACTTACTGTTTTGGGTCTGGGTCTTTGATCCATTTTAAATTAATTTTTGTACATGGGGACAAACTGTAACCCAGTTTCATTCATTTGCATGTGGCTTTCCAGTTTTCACAGCACCATTTTGTAAGAGACTATCTTTACTCCATGTGTATTCCTAACTCCTTTGTCAAAAATTATCTATCCATATACATATGTTTTAATAGCTGGGCTTTCTATTATATTGACCTGTTTGTCGGTTTTTCTGCCAATAGCAAGCTGTTTTGATTATTGTAGCTCTGTAGTATAATTTAAAGTCAGTTAGTGTGATACCGCCAGCTTTGTTCTTTTTTCTTAGGATTACTCTGGCTATTTGGGGTCTTTGCTGGTTCCATACAAATCTGATGATTTCTTGTTTTATTTCTTTTAAAAAAATTACATTGGGATTTTGATAGGGATTGCATTAAATTGGTATATTGATTTAGGTAATATGGCCATTTTAACTATGTTGATTCTTCTAATCCATGAACACAAAATATTTTTCCATTTTGTTGTATCTTTTTTCTGTCTCTTTTAATAATTCTTTGTAATTTTTAGCACATAGGTCTTTCACATTTTTTGTTAAGTTTATTCCTAGGTATTTTATTCTTTTGGTTGCAATTGCAAAAGAAATTTTTTTCCCCTTTCTCTCCCTCTCCCCTCCTCGCCCTACCCCTTAATTCATTTTTAGAGAGAGGGAAAGACAGAAACTTTGATGTGAGAGAAACACATTGATTGGTAGCCTCCTGCACGAGCACAGACTAGAGCCCGGGCCAGGGAGGAGCCTGCAATTGCTCAAAAGGTATGTGCTCTTGACCAGAATCGAATCTAGGACCCTTTAGTCTGCAAGCCAATACTCCATCCACTGAGCCAAACTGGCTAAGGCTTTTTTTTTATTGTTTTTGTTGTTAATCCTCACTCAAGGATATTTTCACATTGATTTTTAGGGAGAGTGAAAGGGAAAGGGAAAGACTGACAGAAACATCAATGTGAGAAAAACATGTGGTTTTTCCATTTCTTTTTCTGAAGTTTTGTTGTTAGTATACAGGAAGTCAATGGATTTTTGCGCATCGAATTTGTGTCCTGAAACTTGGCTGTATTTGTTTATTGTTTCTAATAGTGTTTTTGTGGAATCTTTAGAGTTTCCTATATACAGAATTATGTCGTCCACAAAAAGTGGCAGTTTTTCCCCCTATTTGGATGCCTTTTATTTCTTTCTCTTGCCTTATTGCTCTGGCTAGGACCTCCAGCACTATGTTGAATTAGAGTGGGAGAGTGAACATCCTTGTCTTGTTTTTTATTTTAGAGGAAAAACTTTCAGCTCTTCATCCTTGAGTATGACATTAGTTGAGGGTTTATCATATATGGCCTTCATTATTTTGAGGTATTTTCCTATTTTATTGAGTGTTTTCATCATAAATGGATGTTGTAGCTTATCAAATGCTTTTTTGGCATCTATTGATGAGATCATGTGATTTCTATCCTTTCTTTTGTTAATGTGGTGTATTACATTGATTGATTGCATATCTTGAATCATCCTTGTGCCCCCACTTGATCATAATGTATTATTTTTTTATGTACTGTTATATTAGATTTGCTAGTATTTTGTTTAGGATTTTTTGCATCTATGTTCATCAGAGATACTGATCTGTAATTTTCTTTTAGTGTGTGTTATCTTTGCCAGATTTTGATATCAGAGTTATACTGGCCTCATAGAATATATTAGGAAGTATTGCTTCTTCTTCAATTTTTTGGAAGAGTTTGAGAAGGATAGGTTTTAAATCTTCTTTGAACATTTGGTAGAATTCACTAGTAAAGCCATCTATCTGTTCCTGGACTTTTTTGGGGGGAAGTTTTTTTTATTTTAAATATATTTTATTGATTCTTTACAGAGAGGAAGGAAGAGATAGAGAGCTAGAAACATCGATGAGAGAGAAACATCGACCAGCTGCCTCCTGCACACCCCTACTGGGGATGTGCCCGCAACCAAGATACATGCCCTTGACTGGAATCGAACCTGGGATCTTTCAGTCCGCAGGCCGACGCTCTATCCACTGAGCCAAACCGGTTTCGGCCTTTTTTGACGGGGAGGTTTTTGATGGTTGTTTCAATTTCCTCAATGTTGACCAGTCTATTTATATTTTCCAATTCTTTTCAAGTGCAAAGGTATGTTCACCAAAAAAAGATCACATACAAGGCTATAAACCAAAAGTACTATAAAGTACTGAAACCACATAAAGTATGTCTTTGACCATGGTGACATAAAGTTAGGCATTGATAACTAACATATCTAAATGCCATTCTTCACTAAAAGGAGTGAGGGCTCTTTTGAGAAACATCTGGTTCCTGAGTGGGGGCAGGGAAGACACAAAACAAGCCTGGAATATATTCTGCTGTGCTAGACCAGCGATTTTCAACCTTCCTCATCTCATGGCACACATAAACTAATTACTATCATTCTGCAGCACACCAAGAAATACATAATAATTTTGCCAATTGACAAATAAAAAAGTATAACTTTAATTCATTCACATTGGATGGCTATTGTATTGGTGTTGTCATTTTTTTATTTATTTGACAACCTAAGGGAAAAGAGGTCAGCGCCCCTGACTCAATAGTCAGGTACTGCATGTTTTAAAAATTCTCACAGCACACCAGTTGAAAATTGCCATGGTAGACAGAATGTAAGACATTGCTCAAAATAAATGAATGGAGTCATGCCAAAAGTGGGATTCCCACAGGGCCGGATTTGGTACAACCAGAGCATCAAACCAGAAAAAGGACAGTGATGAACTATATACTGTTAAACAGAACAGAACTCCATGAGTTCGGATTGATAATATATGGGTAGACAACGGAGTAAGTGGTAGGGGCTCTTCTTTACAGTGGAATGCTAGACCCTAAATGATAACTGTACAGTTGGTGCTGGAGCAGAAAAATCACTATTCTAAACCAACACAGTAAAGACTGTTATTGGCTAGAACCATCCACAGAGATTAAACCTAAGGAGTTTCACAAGGAATGTGGTATTTACCTGATAATAAAGTGTCTTCCCACATACAGCTTATCAGTCACAACAAGAAAATCATAATTAGCCGAAACCGGTTTGGCTCAGTGGATAGAGCATCAGCCTGCGGACTGAAAGGTCCCAGGTTCGATTCCAGTCAAGGGCATGCATCTTGGTTGCAGGCACATCCCCAGACACAAAACAAGGGGGGTGTGCAAGAGGCAGCTGATCAATGATTCTCTCTCATCGATGTTTCTAACTCTCTCTTCCTCTCTGTAAAAAATCAATAAGATATATATATATTTTTTTTTTAAAGAAAATCACAACTATAATTGGAAAAGTCTAAAACACACTTGTCTGGTTGATAAAAATTACTATGCAGATGAAAGACAGATGGACACTGGGAGCCTTTAGATATGATACCTGAGAAGGACACAGCCCTTCTGTAACATCTGCTCAGCATGAATGTAATCATGAGGAAACATGATTCACACAAATTCAACTTTTGGAATATTTTATAAAAGAACCATGCCTGCACTTTTCAAAAAAGCCAGCATCATAAACGACATCAAATGGCTGAAGAACTTCCTGAGATTTAAAAAGACTAAAGAGGCTTTAATGCCACTGCATAATTAAACCTGTGACTCAGGACAGAATTCTGTGCTAAAGAAAAAGTGCTACCAACTGACAAAACTGGAGCTCTGGCCAGGTGGTTCAGTTAGTTGGAGTGTGTCTGGTATACCAAAAGGTTATGAGTTCTATTTCTGATCAGGGCCATACCTAGGTTGCAAGTTTGATCCCTAGTTGGGGCATGTACAATCAATATTTCTCTCTCTCTCTCTCTGTCTATCTATCTCTCTGTCTCTCTCAAATCTCAGTTTGATAAAAAAAAATACTGGAATATGGACTACAGATATAAAATATCACATGCCAAATTTACCAAATTTGATAACTATGATTATATGAAAGAACATCTTTATTTTTAGGAAATATAGTATTAAGGAAAAAAGAGAATTATGTATTCTTACTGTCAAGTGGTCCAGAAAAGAAATTATAAATTTTATAGAGGAAGACAGAAAGAAGAGAGAGAGAAGAGACTAAAACAAACAGTAAAATGTTAAAAGTTAGAAAAATCAGGAAAAGGATATAAAGATAATTCTTAGTATTATTCATTCAATGTTTCTGTAAGTTTCAAATTACTTCAAAGTAAAGTGATATATTGACAACACATGATAGACAAGGTAATTTAGAGAAAGGAAGAGGCTTATATCTGCAAATTTACTTCAATTCCCACAGCTCCACTCTTACCTGTCTTCTTTGATCACATCAACAAAGTGGGCGTCTGTTTTCTCCCGAATGTTCTTAAGTCTCAGTGGAAGGAGAGCAGACTGGTCCAAGCTGACACCTGCCCACCTGCCCTTTTCCTGTAAGATCTCACACAGGGAGGTCTGGCTGTTGGTGAGCTTCTCCTCTTGGGGAGGGCTCAGGAGTCCATTCTGTGTTTTGGAATTATGTCCTCCAGAAACCTGCCTCAAGACAGAGGGAAGCAGACACAGAGGTGACCCGTGGATGTGCAGCATGCTATTCCACCCTCTGCTACGCTGGGGTCCCACTGCACTGCATGCCACACCTTTAAATCTTGGTCCCAATCCAAAGTCTCAACCTTGCCACCCATCTGCTTCTCCCTATCCCCCTGAATTGTCAAATCGCAACTCCAGGCGTTCAGGCAACCAAGGTGGGGTGAGGCTCTCAGTTTGCTGACCACCGAACCAGGGCTCCAGAGGGCTCTGGGGAAGGTTTGGGAGAAGTGCAAGGGTGGATCCAGAGAAAGTAAGCCCATATGGGCTGTAGCTTAGGGAAGGCTGACTGCCTATCTGCAAGACAGATGGACCTAGTGTGGCACAATCCATGGGCAGATGACATGAGGGTGGAGGATGACCGAGTGGGCTTCCTGGAGGGCCAGCCTTCACAGCTATCGAATCTGATCTCCGCTCCAGTCCTGGCTCTGGTTCCAAGGAGGTTTCTCTGGCAGCTTCCTTGCTGCTATTCCTAATCCCAAGCCCCTCTCCATGATGTGTCTCTTAAAGTCCCCTCTTCTCTTTGCAAACCCACAATCCACCATATGCTAAATCCAACTTCCAGCCCCACAAACCTTCCCTAATTCTCTAACCCACATGTCTTTAAACCCTTATTGCCCGTTAGGGATCCCATTCAGTTCAGCATCTGATTACTTCTCAGGGATTAGTTCTGATGCATTCCTATTCTTTACTAGTCTGCTCAAAACACAAAAGGACTAGAAGGTATGGAATGGGTCACCTAAGAGGAAGTATTGCCAGGACCAAGAAGTTGACAATAGGAGTTTCATCTCAGGTGGACTCTCCGGAGAAGAACTGACAGTATGACAGCCAGGAGCTTGTTACCTTGTTTTTATTTTTATGCTCCTCTTGACAGCCATTTTGCATTGCTCCTCCTTCTGCAACAGCTTCTGATTTGGGAGCAAATGTAATTTTGCATGAAGGGCAGGTCTACAAGAAAAAACAAACCATAGGAACTCACCAAGAGCACATGACAATAATATATAATTCAAGCAGTCCTCTATTGTTGTAATTTGCTGTCACAGAGAATAGTTGTAACCAAACAGAAGGCTTACTGGACCACACCAGGATGAGTTAAAGACAAACTGGCAAAGTGAAAATGGAAACACATCTACACAATGACTGTTTCATTACAGCCAAGAAGCACAAACAATTCAAGTGTCCATTAACAGATAAATGGATCAATAAAATGTGGTCTGCCCATACAATAGAATATATTACTTAGCCATCAAAAGGAATGAAGTATTGTGCTGGCAGGTGCTGCTCAGTGGTGGGAGCTTTGGCCCTCGCACCAAGAGGCCACGCGTTCGATTCCCAGTCAAGGGCATGTGCCTGGGATGCAGGTTCAATCCTGGGCCCCTGTTGGGGTGCGTGTAGAATGCAACCAATCACATTGCTGTTTCTCACTTAGTTTTTTCTCTCTCCTCCTCCTTTCCTTCCTTCCACTCTCTCCCTAAAAATCAAATAGAAAAAATATCCTTGGGTGGGGATTAATTAAACAAAACAACAAAAAAGAAATGAAGTACTGATTCAGGTTACAACATGATGAACCTTAAAAACATTGCACTCATTGCAAGAAGCCAGACACAAAAAGCCACATACTGTATGATTCCATCCATATAAAAAGTTCAGAAAAGGCAAATCCACAGAGATGCAAAGGAGATTGGGTGTTGACAGTGGGGAGAGGGATAAAGGAATGGACAGTGATCTAATGGATATGAGACTTCTTTTTGGAGATGATGAAAATGTTCTAAATTTGATTGTGGTAATGGTTTGTAAATATACTAAAAAGCACCAAATTGTACACTTCAAAGGGTAAGTTTTTTGGTATGTGAATAATCCTATCTAATAAAATAGTAATATGCAAATTGACCCTCACTCCAAACACACAAGAAGGCTGCCCCCGTGTGAACACAAAATGGCCACCACAAGATGGCCAGGAGGGGAGGACAGTTGGAGTGACCGGGCCTGCAGAGAAGGGCAGTTGGGGTGGGGGTGGAGGGAACCCAGACCTGCAGGGGAGAACAGTTTGGGGGAGCCAGGCCTGCAAGGGAGGGCAGTTGGGGGGACCAGGCCTGTAGGGGAGGGCAGTTAGGAGCAATTAGGCTGGCAAGGGAGCAGTTAGGCATCAATCAGGCTGTCAAGGGAGTGGTTAGGGGGTGATCAGGCTGGCAGGCAGAAGCGGTTAGTGGTAATCAGGCAGTCAGACAGGCGAGTGGTTGGGAGCCAGCAGTCCTGGATTGTGAGAGGGATGTCTGACTGCCCGTTTAGGCCCGAACCTATCGGGATCGGGTCTAAACCCGCAGCTGGACATCCTTCAAGGTGTCCCAGATTGGAGAGGGTACACACTGGGCTGAGGGACACACATCCCTGTGCATGAATTTTGTGCACCAGGCCTCTAGTTGCATCTATAAAAAAAAGAGCAATAACTCTTTTCTTGAAGATATGTGGTAAGGATTTAATGGATATGTATGTAGTTAGCCTAACATCATCTCTGGCTCTCAATAAATTTATTTAAGTGCATTAAATTCGTGCACTTGGGGGGAGGGTGGCCCTCTTGTAGTCTGGGAGCCCTTGCGGGATGTCCAACTGCCAGGTTAAGCCTGCTCCCCATGAGCGGGCCTAAGCCACAGTCAGACATCCTTAGCGCTGCTACAGAGGCAGGAGAGGCTCCCGCCAATGCTGCTGTACTCACCAGCCATGAGCCTGGGTTCTGGCTGAACCACCAGGGGGCAGCTCCTGCGTTTAGCATCTGCCCCTTGGTGGTGAGTGCACATCATAGTGATCAGTTGTTCCTCCATAGGTCTATTTGCATATTAGCCTTCTATTATATAGGATGTGATCCATTAAACTAGGAAGTATCATTGAGATAGCAACTAACTGGTTCCAGTTGCAGAGACAGATTTAGCAGCAAAGATTTATTAGGACTCAAAAAATGTCCTTGCATAGCATTGGAATACATTGTAGGGGGCTAGATATTATTTCAAAAATTTAAAATAAGTGTCATCACATCTCAAGTTAGAATTCAGGCCCACACTGTATTAAATAAAAGAAATAAAGATGCTAAAGAGGTGTATAATTTGTGAATCTTATATAATGCAAAAGCTAAATTTAGACATTTGTATTCATCAAAAAATAAAAATATACATGCTAAAAGAGCTGGCCAAACTATTAATTGTTTGAACAAACAGTAGCACCTAGGTAAAACTGCTTATAGCTCTTTAAAAACTGACAATATTAACAGGGGTAAAATGTTCCAATTGTCAATACTTAACGATAAAATTATTTTATTTTATTTATTTTAAAAAATATATTTTATTGATTTTTTACAGAGAGGAAGAGAGAGGGATAGAGAGTCAGAAACATCGATGAGAGAGAATCATCGACCAGCTGCCTCCTGCACACCCCCTACTGGGGATGTGCCTGCACCAAGGTACATGCCCTTGACTGGAATTGAACCTAGGACCTTTCAGTCCACAGGTCCACGCTCTATCCACTGAGCCAAACCAGTTACGGCACAATAAAATTATTTTAAAGTACATCTCAGTATTGCCTGAGTTAAACTTCAAAACATTTTACCAATGGGGCCACTGATCTTCTCAAATAATAAAATTCAATCTCTACCCCCACCCCATCACACACACACACACACACACACACACACACACACACAGTGACCCTCCTAGCCCCCAAGGGAAGAATGAGTAAATGTGCCCAAGACACATGCAGCATGGTCCTATAGGTGCCCCTAGAGGGTAATGGAAGTAATTGACTTAGGTGGTGGCAGGCTTGCTTCTCTAGGGAAACACCGGCCTTTTCAGGAGCCAAGCAGGCCTGGGGTGGAATGGATACAGCTTGGAGTATGGGAACGGTTTGAGAGAATGAATCAAACCCTTAAGGTCCAGGGATTCACTAATCTTGTAAAGACATGATGAAAGAGTATAAACAGTACTTCTCTGACCACTGTTTAAACATTAAGACCAGAGAAGTATCGTAACAGTGATTAAAGGTACTGGCTTTGAAATTAAACTGAATCCTGCTTCTACCATTTAATAGAGAACCTCTCCAAGTCCCATTTTCCTCCTTGGTAAAAAGGAATTGTATCTACCCTGAAGAATTATTATAAGGGCAAAATGAGTCAATACAAGTAAAGCATGTCGGAGGTGTTTTAAATCAGCTTGGTTTTTGTGCACTGAGTCTACTCCCATGAGACTGACTTCCTAGAATAGTGGATTGAGGATGATGAGGCCACGTGCTGGCCCAATAGGAGGAGAGCTGAGATAGACTTGTGATGTCTGCCATGGGTGAGGGTTAGACAAATGGAGATGTGCATGCATTTATCACAGCTTGGCTCTGCACAATGCTTGATGTGTTAGTAAGTATTCAATAAGTATTGGTACTTAATATTAAAACTTCTGGCCACAATCCTTTCTGGTTATAAAGTGAGTTCCTCTGGTAATTAATGTCCTTGTTCACAAACAGCCATCCTTGGTCTCTGTTCTTGCGTAGTCATTTCTTTTTTAGGTATTTCTTGACATCAGTTGTTTCTATTTTTCCCTCTTCAAATACACCTGATGCACTTTAAAACAGGCCATCTGTTTCTTAGGAATTCCCATAGCACACTAGTGTTACATATAGAAGATGGTTTATGCATTTATACAAACAGTGACCATCGAAGGGCACACACCCTTCACAAAGAATCCCTTTGATAGGAATCAAGGCCACACAACTCAGGTTCGGCACCCTTTCTATGAAGGTCTTGGCTGCAAAGGGGTTGGAAGGCTAGTGGAAACTGGGAGTGCCCATGGGGACCAGCTACTCTGCAGGGAGCCAGAAGCAATGGTCTTCACAGACAGGCAAGCCAAAGTGACATCCCTTTGACAAAGAGAGGAGATGTGGCCTGTAGTCTACTGTGATAAAATGTTCTAATACGGAGGTAAGATCTTGTAGAGCTGCCCACAAAAGAACCTCACGGAGCAAAGGCAGAGACATACACTGTCAGAGCCAAATGTTCATAAATGGTCCAGGAGTCTGCACTCAGGGAGGTCTTGGGGCCGTCGGGGTCACATGGGAAGCAGTAGAGTAGGACCTGTGACTGGCTCTGAATGGCCCAAGCAGTGTTCACTGCTCACTCTGCAGTCCCACAGCAGCTTTGCCCACAGAGTGGGACTGGGGTTGGGCAGGAGAGCCAGTTTTACACCTGCTTTGAAAATGTTGCTCTTTGTCATTCTATTTCTTCTTCAGCTACTTTCCTTTGGGGAAGGGATGTTTGATTAACACTTTAAAAGAAATAAAATAAAAAATCTTCAAGAAATCCATCCGTCCTAATGGAGACATTCTCATATCTCAACATCTCCTTCTGCTCTTTGAGGAGAGCACCTTCTGCATGAGGAGGGCTCCACCATGCAACGGGTATGTGGGTTTGCTTCCCTTCATAGGCAACAGCCATTTTCCTTTAGGTATTTACAGGTTCATTTTAATTGAGTTAAAGCGTCTCACAAACTGCTTATTGCTAAGCACCCAGACACCTCTACAAAATGTCCACCAACCCATGAAATGTCCATCTCTCCCCCTTGGCCGCTGCCAGTAACTCCATCCTGAGTAGCCCTCACTGGGGAGCATTTCCGAATTGGGAAACTAACTACCTGGGATATCCTGTGCCTTGAGAGGCACGTCTGACTTGCAGGGAAGCATGGTGGCAAGCACCGTAGATAAAGAGCACTGTTGTCATAGCAGGTGCTATGATATAGAAATGCCGCTGTGTAGAGGGCATGCCAGTGAATGATAGCCAGGCCCTTATCCAGGTGATGTCTGCAACCTCCTGTACTTGATCTCAATTAATCCTCATAATATTCAAAGGTTCACCAAGTGCACTGCTGTGACTAGACCACCATCAGCCTCTCTGGCCTCCTTTCTTGACACAAGGAGGACGGAGGAATAATCCTAGCACTCTGATCTCCTGCCTCATTCTCTGAAGTGACCAAGGCAGTTAGGACGACATCTTGGTTCTTTTTTAAAAAATATTGTTTTATATATATATTTTTAAAAAATCCGAAACCAGTTTGACTCAGTGGATAGAGCATTGGCTTGTGGACTGAAAGGTCCTGGGTTTGATTCCAGTCAAGGGCATGTACCTTGGTTACGGGCACATCCCTAAGTGAGGGATGTGCAGGAGGCAGCTGGTCGATGTTTCTCTCTCATCAATGTTTCTAACTCTATCCCTCTCCCTTCCTCTCTGTAAAAAAAAAAATCAATAAAATATAGTTAAAAATAAATAAATAAAATATTGTTTTATCATATTATATTTCTTTTTAATATATTAATTAATTAATTTAAAAAAATTTACAGAAAAGAAGGGAGAGGGATAGAGAGTTAGAAACATTGTTGATATAGAAAGATTGATCAGCTGCCTCCTGCACGTCTCCTACTGGGGATGTGCCCACAACCACGGTACATGCCCTTGACCGAAATCGAACCAAGGACCCCTCAGTCCATAGGCCAACGCTCTATCCACTGAGCCAAACCAGTTAGGGCCACATCCTGGTTCTTTTAAGTGGCACTATTGGCACACTGCACCAAAGGAAGCTTCATTATGAACAAGCTTCATCAAGATCAGCTAAGGTCCCCTCACAGAGTACATCATGGGCCAAAGAGTAGGCTGGCTATTGCCTGGGAAATCTGAGATCCCTTTGGAGAACACCCAAGAGCAAGCTCTGCATTTTCCCAGATTATCTGTGTTCCTTCCCCCAGCAGGGACATAAGCTCAAAGGGAAGATATAACTATTTTTCTAACACACTTGGGTGCATTTGCATTTGTTTTTTTAACACATTTCAATGCATGCACCCTACAATCTGCTCAGAGTATATGGCACAGAGCTATAAAATCGTTTTTCTTCAAGACTATCTCTCTTCAAAAGATAAATCGCTTCTAAGCTAACAGCTGTTCTTTTTCATAACTGTCAAGGGAGGGAGCAGGGAAACCTCTTTTCTGAGAACTGAGGAGGAAACATCAGAAAAGCCCTGGCTTTACCTCTTTAGTCTGCTGAGTATGACTATTTAGCAAACTGTCCTGTGACCAGAAGCACCCCTTACTCGCCAAACTAAAAATTCTGGTTGAGCCCTGGCTGGTGTTGCTAAGCGGTTAGAGCGTCAGCCCATGCACTAAAGGGGTGTGGGTTTGATTCCAGGCCAAGGGCACACACCTGGGTTGCAGGTTCAATCCCCATCCCAGGTTCATGCAGGAGGCAACCAGTCAATATGTCTCTCTCACATCAATGTTTCTCTCTCCCCCCCACCCACTCCCTTCCTTCCTTCCACTCTCTCTAAAAAAGCGATGGGGGGGAAAATATCCTTAGGGGAGGATTTAAAAAAATAAGTTCAGTTTGAACATGGCAGATAGGAATATGCAATTGTAATGGCAAATACAGTTTACTAAGGCCCCATATCAGTTTATTATAGTCCTCATAAGCACCCATGAAACTGACACTATGATTAGCCCATTTTATATGGGAAGAAACTGAGGCAGAGAAGAGAAGGGACTGGCCAAAGTCACACAGTTAGAATATGATAGCAGGAGTTGAAGGCCAGGTAGCAGCAGCCTTAATCCCAGCCATGCATAGATGACATCTCCAAGTGAATGAAACCACCTGTAATGTGAGCTACCTCATGCCACTGGCGGACTGGTGCAGATGTGATTTCTGCTAATAAAATATCAGAGAAAAAATAGCTGCAAAATATTAGAGGAAAACAGAAGCAGTTAATTGTTACACAAAAAAGAAAGGCAACCCAGAAGCTTTAAGAACAGGAAGCAGACAGCCTGAGAACACTGGAGGCAAAACCACAAACAAAACAAAAACCTGTGAAAATTAGGCACAGGATTTCAACGTCATGGAACCCTGCTTAGGTCCCTGAGTCCTAAGTAGCTACTGCATTTAATTGAGGCTGAAAAGGCAAGAATGTTGTTACCATGTTGTGGAAATATTCCATCAAAAAGTCAGGGAAAAAAAGAATTTAATATTTTGAGAAATTTCATTAATGTCCAATACCCCACTACCTGATGCTCCCCATCAAATGATGCTGGACTTATCTATCTTCCCTTTTCAATTTCATAACTACACACTTTATTCAGAGTCCTCAGGTCCCCCTCTCCCAATGCCCTATTTCTCAAATAGAGCCAGTTGCTTCCTCAAATTGAATTGGCTGAGCGTATTCATAATAATTTCATTACTGAGATCCCATGCTGCATTTAATTTTTATTTCTCCTTAGTCTTCTCCAGTCTCTGGCAGGTCCTATCTTCCCTTGGCATCGATGACCTTGTCATTTTTGAAGTACCTTGTTCAAGTATTTTGTAGACTGTCCTTGAATTTGGATTTGTCTGATGTTTTCACATGGTTGACTGAGGTTTAGGATTTGAGGAAGAACTCCAAAAAAGTGATGTGCCCTTCTCAGCACCTCACATCAGGGGACACAAGATACCACGAATCTTATTAATTACTAGAGGCCCGGTGCATGAAATTCATGCATGGGGGGGGGGTCATCCCTCTGCCCGGCCTGCACCCTCTCTCAGTCCGGGAGCCCTCTAGGGATGTCCATCTGCCAGCTTAGGTCCAATCCCCATGGAGAGAGGGCCTAAGCCAGTAGTCGGACATTCTTAGTGCTGCTGCAGAGGCAGGAGACAGTCCCACCACTGCCGCTACACTCGCCAGCCATGAGCCTGGGTTCTGGATGAGCAGTGCTCCCCCTGTGGGAGCACACTGACCACCAAGGGGCAGCTCCTGCATTGAGCATTTGCTCCCTGGTGATCAGTGCATGTCAGAGTGACAGGTCATTCTGCCATTTGGTTGATTTGCATATTAGCCTTTTATTATATAGGACGATGCTACCTTCATCATATGGTGAGGAGGGGGGCTATCAGGTTTTCCACTGCAAGTTACTATTGTTCCCTTTATAATGAATATCTGGTGGAGGGTGGGGGAGAAGATGGTTAGGGGCTGGGCATATATCCCATTTCTCCTTAAACTTATGCCCACTAATTTTAGAGTTCATTGATGGATCTTGCCTGAAGCATTTATTACTGTGATGTTTCAATGGGATTCTCTTTCACTCATTTCTTCTACATGTATTCTGTCTATTTATATGTGATGTACTTTCTCCTAACTGAAGGAAAAACATACACACAACTAAAAATATAGACAAAACATGGAAAGTCCTTTTAAAAAAACTTACTTTATATCCATATTTCAAAGTCAGCAGTTAAACTACTATTTACTCTTATAACTGCTTTACTGAGATATAATTAACATGACATACAATTCACCCATCTAAAGTGCATAATTCAATGGTTAAAGTATATTCACCACTATCAATTCAGACCACCCTTTATAATAATTTATAAGCTATATATGTGTATATGTGTGTATATATACATATATGTGTATATATGTATGTATATGTATGTATATGTGTGTGTATATATATATATATATATATATATAGAGAGAGAGAGAGAGAGAGAGAGATCTACTACCTCTTCCATTCCTATAATGAAAATGAAAAATATGAAAAATAGAGACACTCTGCATTCTCAAATTGAGCCTGTTGAGCCTATTCATAATGATTTTATATACAAATGACAAGGAGATAAAAGAAGTGATCACTTACTTAGAGCCATTAAAAAGTCATGGCAACTATCACAGAAGGATGGTTCCTGGGAAAAGTGCAACCCTTTTGAAAATAGGACAGATCCTCTCTGAATTGCCCCATGTGGACAAATCCACACCATGAGACTGTAAACATGTAGAAACTTTCACCTGGTGAGCACACAGGCCTGGGGCTCTGAATAATAGATTAAGGTAAACTCACAATGATAGCCAAGCAGGTGCATTGCCAGTAGGTCTTTCAGAGATACACCAGGATGCTGTCACAGCGCACATGGTTCACTGTTTAGGACTGATGTAATAAAAAAGAAACCACTCACACCTTTGGTTTTCATTTCTTGGTTCTTTACAAAGACTTTATAGCCGCTATTGTGATTGGCATGTGTAGTTTCAATCTATTACCCACAGTTTCATGACAAATGAGCAGCAGGCCTCCACAGCAGAGCTGAGGTCACACTAAGTAGGCCAAGTGTCCCTGCACCAATTATACATTTGTGACGTGGTTACATCCCCCATAGCAACCACCAAGGGCAACAATAGAAGAATCTCTCAAGTCAGAACAAGCTGAGAAAGAAAGATCTTCCCAAGACAATGACTCATTGTGGGCAAATGAACACAGTATCTATATCTCCTCCTGTCCTTCCCTCCTACCGTGGTCACTTTCCATGTCTCCACAAGGAGTGAATGAATTTATGTCCTGGTGTTACGTGAGCATCTACTACAATCCTAGCATTCGTGGGCATTACTTCACTTAACCTTCACAACAACCCACTGTGACTTAGAGAAGTTAAGTGACTTGCTCACAGTCCCAAATCCAAGGCTTTGAGAACAACCTTGACTTAGAGTTTTGGCCCTTCCCATGGCACTAAAGCAGCCTTCCATGACTATGACATGAAGAGCCCTTGTCTCCTTCCTGGGCTCACTTTTTTTTTTTTCCTTAAGAAAGAGGAAGGGAGAGGAGGAGAGAAACGTCAGTGGCATGCTCCTTAGCTGATCAGTTACCTCCTGCATGCCTTCCACCAGGGATCAAGCCCACAACCTGGGCATGTGCCTGAGTAGGAATCGAACCGGCAACCTGTCAGTGCATGGGACAACACCTGAGCCGCACCAGCCAGGGCCTGGCTCCCTTCTTGACTCCTCCTTCCCCCATCCCAAATCCCAGGGCTGTTTTTGGAAGCTCAGGCTCAGAGAGCTGAGTGCCACGGTGCTAGAAGTGTACTTCATAGCTCCCCATTTTGCAATGCCAAGGCTTCCTGATGAAAAATTTTCACTTCCAGTCACTCAAGAAGCCAATGCTTGGTTGTGAGAGGGTTCTCTCTGACCTATGATCTCAGGACCAAAACCCTTGTCCTTTGACATTACTATAGTTTCTTGGTAGGACATCCTAATACTCAGACTATTTTATGAAATATTAGATAAGAATTCTCACCTATGTACTGAGAAGTAACTTACTGACACATAGGACAGGTGTGCCAAGAGGAAAAACAAATGATTCCTAGACATTACCTTGGTTCTATTTAGTTCTGCTCAGGCTTCTCAAATTAGTCCCTCTTAGGCTACCTCTACAGAGTTCTAGCTTCCTATGTGTCACTTGGGAATTAAAAATGTAAGCCAAAAGAAAGATGCCATTATCTACTATATGACAGGCATTATGCTGGACATTTGGGGAAAATATAAGTTTTTTAAACACATGGGCCCTGCCTTCATTCAAAGAATTCACAGGAAGGCATATAACAAACATAAGGCAAATATATAATGTTGTAGCATTATTAGGTAGAGGAGTCATAAAAAACTGCAATGAAGGTGATCCATGAAAGGAAAAGAGGAGGTTTTAGGGAAAAGAGAAGTGATGAGCACGGCAGGTAAGAGGAGCAACAGGACCAAGATATGCATGTATTCATTTGATGAATATTTACTGAACACCTTTTCTCTAATTTCTTGTTTCTTGCATGAAACTCCTTCCACTAGACAAGCATTTCTCTAAAAGGTGCAGCTTAAAAAAAGTAATCTGTGGTCAGCGAGGCCTGAGAATGCTGCATACCTCATCCATCACTGGAGACAGAAGTACTGTATGTGTATTAGCATACTAAAGGCTCTAAGAAGTCCTGCAGTAAAGAACCTTTTCAATGTTGTTTAACCTGAAACTTCCCAAATTTACTTGACCACAGAATGCTTTTTTTAAACTTGACACCTATTTCCATCCACAGAAAGTACCGCTCAAGGGAACACAGAGGAAACACTGCCTTACACCAAGGTAGGAGGAAAATATGGGGTCTATGACAAACCTACATGAGAGCTAACTCTGGCTGGATGAGGTGAGAGCAGCAACAAAACAGATCAAAGCCTATTGGCAGGAAGAGTAACAGACCCTGCAAAAGGATTAGTAGGAGCTAGTCTGTGATTCCAGCTAATGGGAAGATCTAACCATAGTACAGACAATATAAGGCAACAAGTCAATGACATATGTATGAGGCAGTAACAAGTTTAGAAGAAAAACCTCAGAAAATGTATAAGCAAGCAATTGGTATTTCATATTTCTACTGTTCAGAAATTGTTACTTGATGGAAAGTCTTATATGTCAGATTATAATCTATATAATCTTTAAGGCAGACCTCAGTTTTCTGTCTATCAGGTTTAAGCTGATAGCTCATACTGATTCACTCAGTTACTCAGTGCTTATCCTATACTAGAGGCCCAGTGCATGAAAATTGGTGCACTCGTGGGGAAGGGAGTCCCTCAGCCCAACCTGTGCTCTCTTGCAGTCAGGGAGCCCTCAGGGGATGTCCAACTGACAGCTTAGGTCTACTCCCCCACACCCCCCTGGGGGGTGGGGTGAGAGCAGGCCTAAGCCGCAGTCTAGTCTCCCTCTTCAGGAGGTGACCAGGCAGGCAGATCAGGGGACGGCCAGCCCTGCCCCCCATTTCCCCGCCACTACTACCAGTGGCCTCCCTCTGCAGGAGGCGACTAAGAGGGCTGATTAGGAAGGAGACAGCGCTGGCAGTGAGTGGTTGGCCCCGCCCCCCATTTGCCCCTCCCCCACTGCTTGTCGCCAACAACTGTCTTCCCCTCCCCTCCCCCCCCAATCACCCATCCCCTCCCTCTGCCTAGTAGCATGCTCCTTAGCTGGCCTAGCACCACCTGCTTGCTGGCCTCCCACCAACCAGTCATTCCACTGTTTGGTCCAGTGCATATTACACTTTTATTATATAGGATAATAAAAGCCTAATATGCTAAGTATCTGGCCATCCAGTCATCTGTTCAACCAATCAAAGCATAATATGCTAATGATATGCCAAGGCCGCTCAACCACTTGTTATGACATGCACTGACCATCAGGGGGCAGACACTCTGACCAGTAGGTTAGCTTGCTGCTGGGGTCCGGCTGATCAGGACTGAGGGAGATGGGCCAGACATGCCGTGGAGCCTGCCTGTGGTCCCTCCCCACTGGTCAACCTCCAGCATCCCTCCCCAGCCTCAATCGTGCACCAGGACCCCTCGAGGATGTTGGAGAGTCAGCTTTAGCCCAATCCTGCAGGCCAGGCTGAGGGACCCCACTGGTACATGAATCATACACCGGGCCTCTAGTCTATATTATATAAAAGCCTAAGTGACCAAACGACTAAAAAACTGGTTGCTATGACATGGATTCCCTCTTTTCTGGATTGGATCTGCGGGGATTGGGTTCCCTCCTATCTGGATGATGTACCATGCTGTCTGGGTCAGCTATCTGACATCCCCTGAGGGGTCCTGGATTGCAAGAGGGCACAGGCCAGGCCGAGGAACTCCACTGGTGCACAAATCTGTGCACTGGGTCTCTAGAATTTATAAAGCACTCACAGACACCTGCTCTCACCTTATCCTCACCTCAGGCATTAGAATCAGAGAAGGCAAGAGTGTAGCAAAGACTTCCTAAAGTGAAGCTTAAAGAGAAGACCAGGTCTTCTATCTCTTCCTGCTCCTTCAACTCCACCTGTAATTCTAACTTCTGGGACAACCCTAGTCACAGTGCCCTATGATCACCCCAACACCATCAAAATACCCCAGAAATTATGTTTCAAGATCCAATTCATCTATCCCTTCCAGAAGGGGCCCAAAGATCCATTTTTGTTGTTGTTCAAATTCCTTTGGCAAACATGGTCAACTTTAATAGATCACAAGATTTTCAGAAAACTTTCAATCATTACAGTAGGAAAAAACTTAAACAAGGTAATAGAATATGCTAAATATATAGTTTTTTTTACCACCCAGGTTTGTGGTGTTTTTTTAAAAATCGAAGTCAGCAAATGTACTCCCTAATGGATAGAAACTCACATGCACAGGATCTAAAATAATTTATTTTTGGCTTTGTGCTCTATTTGTTTACTTAACTACAGCTCAGGTTGAAGCCTGGGGGAAATTTTTTCTCCCCAGATAACGAAACCGTACTTATGCTCCTCCCTGACATGACTCTTCCCTGCTACACTCACTGACACTTGATGCACCCAGAGCTCCTTTCTGACTGCTGCAAGACATCAGCCCAGCAAAGAGGCTGTTTTTGAAAGTGCACAGGCATCAAGGAAATTTCAGATACATTAGCTGTTATGCATGTGTCAGAGAGTACAGGGAAGACAAGATCTAATACCTACCCCGCTGACTCCATACCTGGGGTGATTTTATCCCACTCCCCCCATCCTCTCAAGGACATTGGGCAATGGCTGGAGACAGTCTTAGCTGTCACAATGGGAGGAGGGGGAGCTCCAGCAACTAGTGGGTAGAAATCAGGGACACTGTTCAACATTTTACAGTGCACAGGACAGCCTCTGTCACAGTTATCTGGCCCAAATGTTGATAGTGTTGAGGCTGAGAAACTCTGCACTAAGTTAACAAAGCACACAGTGAAATGATATATGACTATTGTCAATAAACCTGAATGTAATAATCACACAAAGTAACTGGTGCTCAGTCCTGTGGATTCTGACACAGTGAAATAATCTGGAAATCTAGCTGGTTGTCACAGTGTGGTGCCTGTTAGGCTTAAATGCCATCATAGCTAGTTTTCAAATCTGTTAACGAATATGGATAAGAAGGAACAGACTGCATTAAAGCCATAATAAAAGGTGTCATCCTGACCAATATATCATTAAGTAAATATTTGAGAGGACAAAACAGTGAAGTGGATATATGTTTTAACTGTCTCTTTTTTTAAAAAAAAATGGAAATGGCAAATATTTAAACTGTAAAAATAAACAAGAGGTACAAGTAGGAAAACTAAGTCAAATGTAGGTACAAGTAGGAAAACTGAGGACCAGCTCATAACCTAGGCTGAGTTCATGTGCCCAAGGTCCATTCCACTAATGCCTTAGTTCACTATGACAGAAACAGCTACTTCTCGACAGCCACCAGGACATTTCTGTTCCAGTAATGAAATACTATAATGTTCTTGGTAAGCCTGCACTCCTTCAGCTACTACATCATATGGTTCACCCACACCAACGAAATTTAAAATAATTAGAAAACATTTAATTTCAGAAGATACAGAAATACTTGAGAAAGTAGTCTCTGGAATAAGAGACCAACTAGCTCTCCGGCAAGATGTGAGGAGAATCGCCTTCACTGTCATTTATCATTAGCTTTCAGAAATCCCCAAAGACATCTCAGGTTGAAGAAAAAGGAAATAATAAACTCAAGTGAGAAGCATCTTTATGCAATGCAGAAAGAAAATGGAAGTGCAGAATATGTCAAAAAAGAAAAGATTAAAAATGCAAAAATGCTGCTTCATTTATACTACATGGGGAGGGGTGGAAATCACAAAACCAAATTGAAGGGCATTCCAAGTCATCTGCAACAGACCCAAAGGCTGTTTATTATTTTACATGTTGTACTACAGATTATTATAAAATTTTAGAAGAAGGAAAAAAAAAAAACTAACCTTAAGGTTATCAAAGGTTTTGACAGTCTGCGCCAAGTCACTGATACTCCCTGGTGATGCTGTCCCCTGTGCCCTAGGACCTGAGGACACCTGTGAGCCGTCAATGACCTCAAAGCCAGAAAGCAAGGCCTCTGAACAGCTGCAATGAGACTCCTTCGCTCTCTTACCCGCTATCAGGTATGTCTTCAAACCTGTGGATAAAAATTACAGTCAGCACAGGTTGAAACCACCTTTGGTTGAAATACAGCTTCGATCTTGCTCTCCGTGCAGGACCTGCTCCTGGAAAGTTAAAAGTAAAGTGAAAAATGTGAATATGTCATATTTTACTACTGACTTCCATCTTTTCAGAGATGTGCGGCCTCAGGGAGACATCTGCCTCTAAGCAACACCATTTATTCCCATTATGTTTTCTTTAAATGATGGCTGCACATTACCTTTGAGGGCTGAAATGAGCATTAAAAAAATTCTCCTTTGTGACAGCAGCAGAGCCAAATGATGGTGGGCCCTCTGCACTTCCTGAGTTTGTTTTCATCTCTCAACACCGGTCACTGACATATACAATGGTAGGTCTAGTGAGTTGTAAGGGATAATGGACCATTTTACCTAGGTCCCCTGACATAGGCAAAACTACTATGAAAAGTGAGACCATAATATGTACCCACAAGGGTAATTAAAACCTCCCTTGATTAAAATTCATCAACTATCTATTTTCTGTTGGATCCAGATATTCATAGCAAAAACATTCAGCTTTCATCCAGCTGCAGTCTACCCAAATTTTATCCCCTCACAAAATCTTCATTAAAAATAAAAAAAGTTGGTGAAGTGGACAATTAACTTACATCTTTCCATTCTTATTAAAGGCTGAGATAACACGTTAATATATGCTATACAGGTAAGCAGCTGTAACAGGCGTGTGGGTCCCTGCTCTGGGTAGTCAGAACTATCTGCTGGGGAAGTAATGAGGAACTTTTCCAGACCAAACTCAACAAATTTCTGAAAAAGAAGCAAATCTTATTTAAAACATTTTTTAAAAATCCTCACCCAATGATATGTTTTATTAATTTTAGAGAGAGGAAGGGAGCAAGAGAGAAACAGGTATTGAGGTCACAGAGAAACATCGATCTGTTGCCTTGGGTACATTCCCTGACTTGAAATCAAATCCATAACCTAGGTAAGTGCCCTGACTGGGAATCAAACCTGCAACCCTTTGGTGTATGGGATGATATTCCCAAAAACTGAGCCACCCAACCAGGGCAAAAGTGAATCTGATTTTTAAAAATCCATTGTTGGTCCTTACTAGAATTTAACCAGATTGCAAACGTATTGAAGGGAGTAACTATAATTTATTCAATAAATGTTTATTGTAGGCATGGTGTATGTTATACAGGGTGGGCAAAAGTAGACTTACAGTTGTGAGTATGGAAAACACAGTTTATTCTTGTATTATTATTGTATTATTTTCCATACAAACAAATGTAAACCTACTTTTGCCCCACTCTGTACTAAGAAAAAAACAGGGGCCTGTCTTGGAGAGTTTAAGCTCCAGCATAAGGTGATAATGAAAAGCCATCATGGAAACACTGGATCAGGGGACATGTCTACACTGCTGAACAAGCATGGTTGCTTACACTCAGTGTATATTTAATAAATGCTTTAAAATCAATTAGTCAGACTCTAGGGGACCGAATCAACATGGCGGCCTAGGTAGTCTCCTAAGCTGCCACCTAATCAACAATTTGGAAAAAAACAACAGATAAAATCGAAAGGGATCGCACCAGACCCACAGGAAAGCTGGCGAAATGGGAAGGCTACAACTAGACACAAAGCAGGGCGCCGCAACTGCCATGTAGAGTTTAAAACTACGGCAAAACCGGACCTGCCGAAGCTGCTGCCGCCTGGAATGAGGGAAGCCAGACCTCGCCAGGGAGTGGGCCAGGCCGGCAGGCCCACCGTGGGAATGAGGGAGCTGATGCAGGGCCTCCGCCGCGCCTTCGGCTCCTGCCCGGACAAGAAGCCTTTGAGAGCGGTCTCCCTGCCCACAACCATCCCAGCCCACAGCTGTCCCAGCCGCCTGCCGTGCTGGTGAGGAGCTGGTGCGGCGCCTTCTGTTCGAGGCCCTGGCGAGTCCTTCCTCCGCTGCTGCATGGCCGGGCCGAAGCTTCCGCCACTGCCGCCATGTGGATTTTAAAACTACAGTGGAAATTGAACCACAGGAGCGATCGTCGTTGCCACACCCACCACCGCTGCCGCCAAGAATAAGGGAGCCACCAATAAGGGAAATCCACCCAGAACAGAGCTCACTACGCCCCGGGCTCAGGGAGTGGGCGGCCTCAGAACTTAGCCTCCGAGTCCACAGCTGCTCCGCTTCCGCACTGAACGAGACACCTTTGAGGGTGGTCTCCCCGCCCGCAGCCATCTCAGCCTGCCTGCAGCCATCCCAGCCCACCTGCCGTGCTGGTGAGGAGATGGTGCGGCGCCTTCTGTTCAAGGCCCCGGTGAGCCCTTCGCCCTTCAGGTCCACTGCGCTACAGGGCCGAGCTGGAGCCTCTGCTGGGACCCCAAGGAGGGGCGCCACTGCCGCCATGTGGATTTTAAATATATTTTTTATTGATATTTTAGAGAGGAAGGGAGAGAGATAGAGAGACAGAAACGTCGATGAGAGAGAAACATCGACCAGCTTCCTCTTGCACACCCCCTACCACGGATGTGCCCGCAACCAATGTACATGCCCTTGACCGGAATCGAACCCAGGACCTTTCAGTCCACAGACCGATGCTCTGCCACTGAGCCAAACCGACCTCGGCCGCCATGTGGATTTTAAAAATACAGTGGAAATTGAGCCACAAAAGCCACCGCCTCCGCCACCGCTGCCGCAAGTGAGGGAAGCCCGCCGAGAACAGAGCTCACTCCACCCTGGGCCCAGGGAGTTGGCAGCTTCGGAGCTTGGCCTCCACGTCAGCAGCCGTTCCGCTGAGACTCCTTGGAGCGCGGTCTCCCCGCCCGCAGCTGACCCAGCCTGCCCACCGTGCTAGCAAGGAGCTAGCAAGGCGCCTCCAATTCGCGACCCCAGCGCCCCAGAGGGGCCGTGGTGCCCCAGGTGAGCCGTGTGTCCCAGGGGGCCGTGTGTCCTGGGTGAGCCGTGTGCCCCAGGTGAGCCGTGTGCCCCGGGGAAGCAGTGGGACCTGGGGGGAGGGGCGGTGTGAACCAGAGGAGGAGCAGATTCTATTCATGTGGTCCTGAGATAGTCACCATTAAACAAGCAGATTGTCAAATGACAGCAGGGAGGGGAAGGAGACCTGTGGGGAGATAAGAGAACAGCCGAAGGACTGGTATGCATGAATATAAGTACAACCAATGAACACAGAACTCTGTGGAGGGAGGGCATGAATGGGAGGTGGGGGGGGAGGGGCAATGGTAAGCTATGTACACATATAATACCTTAATAAATTAAAAAAATAAAAATAATAAATAAAAATAAAATCAATTAGTCAAATAACCTAGGGACTATTTAATCAATAATCCTTAATCATTATACAATTATACCACTATTTAATCATTTAATCTTTGTTCATTTCCTCTCGCTTGATAAAAATACTCTAAGGTATAAGTTTTTAAGTCAACTTTCTAAGAATTTGGCAAGAGTCCTTAAGACTCCTAGAGACATCCTTGAATATAGCTAAATCCCAGGTGGGAACCAAAAGATTTAGTTAAATAATTTTAGATGCTAATTAATCCCAAAGGAACTGGTTAACATGCTGTTAACTACGGTTCTGATCTTCCTTTTTTTTCTCCTCAAACAAAAATGCACATCCCAATTTATGTAGAATATCAATTACAGATATAACTAATTATATGCATAATCTTGAATTGGGAACATGAGCTAGAATACAACAGAAGAGTAAAAGCAACTTCCTATGAATTTCTCAGGCTCTTGTCACAGACAGCATTTGTTATTTCACCTTGGGGGGAGTTGAAAAGCACAACCTTTTGTGGGCTAACCAGAGAATAGTCCTGGGCTGGCAGGGCTTATTCCTGGTCATCACAGAAGTGTATGAAAAGGCCAGTCCCTGAAGCTGCTTTAATGGTCCCTCCCCTGACTCCCAAGGGAGCAGGTGCTGCCACTGCACAGGGCAACCTGGGAGACCAGAAGGAGGGACATTTTTTTTTGTTTGTAGGAAATGAGAAGTGAGAAGCTGCCACTGAAGAGAGAGGTTTTCCTTTATGCCAGCAGCTGGTCCTGACCCCAGAAGAGTGTTCCCTCCGAGATGCTACTGGCTCGGGGCTGCTTTGGTTGAAGCTGCTGCTCCCTGAGGAATGCCACAGAGCATAAAGCTGAGGAAGCCAAAGAGGCTCTGCTCTCAGCTCTCAATCCATGAAGTGTCCTTGGTAACTGCCTAGCCCTTCCCTGTGCAGCTCCAGACCTGTAAGGGCCAGTGAAGGAGGTCTTTCCTGGAGGTGCAATAGCTGAAGCAGGGAAACGGCTGAGTCCCACTGAGACATGCATGATGCTGAAGCCAGCGCTTCAAAGCAGGAAGGCGCCCACCACTGGGCGCCCAGATCTGCAGTCACAAGCTCTGTCGCTGCCTTGGAGAGCATATCTTTGAGGTTTGTTGTTACTACTATGAATTGTGACTACTGTGATACTGCTCATTCATCACTTATTGAGCACCTCCTGTTTACCATGCACTGTGATAAGTTTAGTACACATCAGCTATGACCCCTATCTATATGGGGCTATCCCTTGACGAAGGATCTAGCCAGCAGGTAGGATGAAGACATGCTGGTGCTCTAGAAAGCACAGAGGGAAACCTTGCAAAGACTTGGAGGTTAGGGCAGGATTCCTGGATGAAGTGTCCTCCAAGCAAGGAACTGCAAGACGAAGAGAAGTCAGCTAAATGAAAGCCAGCAAGGTCAGGTGCTGAGCTACTGTCATCAGGCCATGGGTGCTACTGCAATGAATAGGACCTCCAGAAAGGGAGCCTTTGGCAGGTAGAGTTGAGGGATGGAAGTAAATTGAATGGAACTGGGACAGGAGAATGAATGTGGGTGAATGGCCAGAGATAACCTAGGGTCATGCAGGTGGGGTGTAGACCAGCTCCAAGAGTCTTCACGATAGGGGCAATGTGGAGGGTAGGAAGCAGGCACAAGGCTTAGGAAAGGCAGGGAGCTATGGAACTTCCAGTCACAGAGGGTGGGAGCAGGTAGGGAATACGGGAGTCAGGAAGTTAATTATGGGAACAGGAACCTACTCCCCCCAAATGTGGTGGTGACAGCACAATGCTTCTACAGCAGGCCATAGAGAGATGGGTAAGGGCATGGCTTCTGCAGAGCAACCTCAGATCCAGGCATGACCTGGCATAAAATACCCCAGCCCTCTGCATCTCAGTTTCCTCCTGAGGTGAGGCTAAAAACAGGATGCACCCCACATGGCTCATGTGAGGATTAAACAATTAACACATATGGAGGTTTTAAAACAGTGCCTGGCACATAATGAGAACTTAGTAACCTTAACTATTATTACCAACTAGTGGCCTGCTGCACGAATTTGTGCACATAGGAAGGAAATTGATTAGAATATTTTAATATCGCGGAGGACTGAGAAGGTGGGGCAGTTCTGTACCGTGCTGCCTTCCACTGGTTAAGACCTCCAAGAGAAAAGGCCTACCAAGGTGAGGATGCCCATACTGTCACCTGTAGAGGGGCAGCACTGAGCTGGCCAATATTTGTGGTGGTGCTGCTTGTCCTGGCTCAGGGGAAGCGTTCCACTAAGTCTGAAAGACTAAGACATCGCGGGGACTCTCCGTCACCGCCCGCGGCCTGCTCTGCCAGGCCTTCGCGCACGCTGTGCTGGCGCTGCGCCTTCCATCGGCAGACCCGGAGAATCCTCTCTCCGTTGCCACATGGCCAGGCCAAGGCATCAGACACTACCACCATGCGGATTTTAAAACTACAGGGGAAATTGAGCCACAGGAGCTACCATCGCTGCCGCACCCACCGCCGCCCCCAAGAATGGGAATCCACCGAAATCAGAGCTCACTACACACCGGGCTCATAGAGAGTGTGGCTTCAGAAATTAGCCTCTGCATCCACAGCAGCTCCACATCTGCAACAAAGAGGACACCATTGAGGGCGGACTCTCCCCATGCAGCCATCACAGCCCGCCCACAATCTTCCCAGCACACCCACCATGCTGGGAGGGAGATGGAGCGCGCTGGTGAGGAAATGGCACGGTGCCTTCCATTACCCACCCAGGCGAGCCCATCCTCCGATGCCACGTGGCCAAGCCGAAGCTCTCACCACCACCACCATGTGAACTTTAAAACTACAGTGGTAATTGAACCACAGGAGCGACCGTCAATATTGCACCTAGCACCGCCACCCACCACTGCCGCTGAGAATAAAGGAAATCCACCAAGAACAGAGCTCACCACGCCTTGGGCTCAGGGAGTGGGCGACCTCAGAACTTAGCCTCCATGTCTGCGGCTGCTCCGCTCCCACACCGAACGAGACACCTTTGAAGGTGGTCCCCCCGCCTGCAACCATCTCAGCCCAACTGCAGCTGTCCCAGCCTGCGCGCCATGCTAGCAAGGAGCTAGCGCGGCGCCTCCAATATGTGACCCCAACACCCTGGAGGGGCCGTGTGCCCCGGGTGAGCCGAGTGTCCCAGGGGGCCGAGTGCCCCGGGTGAGCCGAGTGTCCCAGGGGGCCGAGTGCCCCGGGTGAGCCGAGTGTCCCATGGGGCCGAGTGCCCCGGGTGAGCCGAGTGTCCCAGGGGGCCGAGTGCCCCGGGTGAGCCGAGTGTCCCAGGGGGGCGAGTGCCCCGGGTGAGCCGAGTGTCCCAGGGGGCCATGTGCCCCGGGTGAGCCGTACCCCCAAAGGGGAAGGGGATCCCGGGTGAGCCGTGTGTCCCAGGGGGCCGAGTGCCCGGGTGAGCCGAGTGTCCCAGGGGGCCGAGTGCCCCGGGTGAGCCGAGTGTCCCAGGGGGCCATATGCCCCGGGTGAACCATACCCCCCAAAGGGGAAGGGGATCCCGGGTGAGCCGAGTGTCCCAGGGGGCCGAGTGCCCCGGGTGAGCCGAGTGTCCCAGGGGGCCGAGTGCCCCGGGTGAGCCGAGTGTCCCAGGGGGCCGAGTGCCCCGGGTGAGCCGAGTGTCCCAGGGGGCCGAGTGCCCCGGGTGAGCCGAGTGTCCCAGGGGGCCGAGTGCCCCGGGTGAGCCGAGAGTCCCAGGGGGCCGAGTGCCCCGGGTGAGCCGAGAGTCCCAGGGGGCCGAGTGCCCCGGGTGAGCCGAGTGTCCCAGGGGGCCGAGTGCCCCGGGTGAGCCGAGAGTCCCAGGGGGCCGAGTGCCCCGGGTGAGCCGAGAGTCCCAGGGGGCCGAGTGCCCCGGGTGAGCCGAGTGTCCCAGGGGGCCGAGTGCCCCGGGTGAGCCGAGAGTCCCAGGGGGCCGAGTGCCCCGGGTGAGCCGAGTGTCCCAGGGGGCCGAGTGCCCCGGGTGAGCCGAGTGTCCCAGGGGGGCGAGTGCCCCGGGTGAGCCGAGAGTCCCAGGGGGCCGAGTGCCCCGGGTGAGCCGAGTGTCCCAGGGGGCCGAGTGCCCCGGGTGAGCCGAGTGTCCCAGGGGGCCGAGTGCCCCGGGTGAGCCGAGTGTCCCTGGGGGGCCATGTGCCCCGGGTGAGCCGAGTGTCCCACGGGTCCGAGTGCCCCGGGTGAGCCGAGTGTCCCACGGGGCCGAGTGCCCCGGGTGAGCCGAGAGTCCCAGGGGGCCGAGTGCCCCGGGTGAGCCAAGTGTCCCCGGGGGGCCATGTGCCCCGGGTAAGCCATACCCCCCAAAGGGGAAGGGGATCCCGGGTAAGCCGTGTGTCCCAGGGGGCCAAGTGCCCCGGGTGAGCCGAGTGTCCCACGGGTCCGAGTGCCCCGGGTAAGCCGAGTGTCCCACGGGGCCGAGTGCCCCGGGTGAGCCGAGTGTCCCACGGGTCCGAGTGCCCCGGGTGAGCCGAGTGTCCCAGGGGGCCGAGTGCCCCGGGTGAGCCGAGTGTCCCAGGGGGCCGAGTGCCCCGGGTGAGCCGAGTGTCCCACGGGGCCGAGTGCCCCGGGCGAGCCGTGTGTACCAGGGGAAGCAGTGGGACCCAGGGGAAGGGGCGGTGAAAACCAGAGGAGGAGCGGACTCTATTCATATGGTCCTGAGATAGTCACCATAAAACAAGCAGACTGCCAAATGACAGCGGGGAGGGGAAGGAGACCTGGGGGGAGATAGGAGAACAACCGAGGGACTGGTATGCATGAACATAAGTACAACCAATGAACACAGAACTCTGGGGAGGGAGGGCATAAATGGGAGGTGGGGGGGGGGGGGCAATGGTAAACTATGTACACAGAAAATACCTTAATAAAGTAAAATTAAAAAAAAAGAATATTTTAATATCACTATTCGCCCTTTCTCTATAATAGACAATTCATAATTGACAATGACAGATGGAACACAAGCGTGTGATTGGCGCCAGCGAAAGCTTTCTATGTATCATTTATGCGTGAGTCAACTTAACCTTTTAGATACACAATACACTTGCTTAATTAGATCAGCTTTCTGATTTAGCTAAACATTTTCCAGCCCAGTGAAGCACCCAAACCTCTCTTTCAGGTAATTGTCAGAAACACAGCAGTAAATATCAACATGAAGCAGATTATTATTGTAGATCACGTAGGAAGAACAAAGGGTAAAATATTTAACTACAGCAGTGTTTGACTATATTTTGCACAGTGAGAAAACCTGAAGTCATTTTCAAGGTCCAACATTTCTTATTTCTTTTCAGTCTGGTCAAATTCCTAAGCTTTCTAAATATCTACTTTCCAGCTAATAAAAAGAAAATAGAATTCTACCGAATCTCCTACCTACCTACTCCAGGACTTCTGTAAGGATTAAATGAGATGAGACATGGGAAAACACTTCACATACATTTGGTTAAAGTGTAAAATGTTTGCACCTGGCTATAAAGCAAGTCATATTCCTGGCTGAAGAAACGCCAAGGAGGCTAGTCACTAGGGAGAGGAAGCAGGTATTGCTACATGATGTCATTACTCAGTGCCCACAGCGACAGTTTCTGGGCTGGGCTGGGCTGTGGGCTGTATTTTGCGCCATGGAGTCTCAGCAGGATTGCCTGTGGTTTGGTGGGCTGACGCTTCAGGGTGGTGGCGAAGCCTGTGTCCCACTTGGGGGAAACCAAGTGTTGCTTTGTGGACACCAGGTATGCAGTGCCATTTCTCTGTAAATGGCCAGTGCCAGTCAAGGCAGCTCTTGCATTGAGCATCTTCCCCCTGGTGGTCAGTGTGTGTCATAGTTACCCATTAGACTGTCAGAAGGTTGGACACTTATCCTATTACATATATATATATATATATATATATATATATATATATATATATATATATATATATTTGATTTGCTCATCACTGGAGTCTTTTTTCATGCTCCTATGTACAAAAGCATATGCAAATGGTTAAATCAATAATTGCGCCAAATTTGTTTCTAATTTGAATTTTTCTTTAGGAAGCCCCCCAAAGGCCAACTTGTAGTGATGACTACCGCTGGTGTTCCCAAGGTTCAGTGTATGTATGTGTCCATGGCAAGCAAAATTGGTGAACAAATTAAGTATCTTTTTATTTATGTTTCAATATAAAGCTAAATTTAAACATTTTGCCAAAACTAGAGGGACATCAGCATGATAAAGAAAGGGTGGGCTTAGCTGCCTGATGTGAAATACTAAGGAAATGTATTAGGTCTGAGTGACTGAGTTCCAGCCTTGTCAAGTCTGATAGAGTTTATAAAAGATAAGGATTTAATGAGTAACCACACACGTTAATCCTGAGGTCCAAGTTCATAAGAATGGTTCTTCATGAGCAGGTCAAATAAGGCAGCTAAATGATTTTTATTAAGTATAGTGAAACAGGAAAGTAATTAATTAAGATTTCTTATATTCCTTCCTGGTAACTGATTTTAAACCTCACCAGCATTTATGGTTTTTATCAGCTTAATTTTACAGAGGCTGAGGGGTGGGGTTACACAGTCCCTACTGGCTCCTTTCTGACGGAGGAGCTTGTCTCTGGCTGCTTGTTTTGAGGAGAGTGACGTCGTTAACATTCTTAAGCCTTCTTAAGTATATCATCAATTTTTTCAGGACAAGAGCTGCCTTGCACATACAACCGGTGCTTAGTTATGGTGAACTGAGTGTAATTTGCGTCAATGCCATAGTCCAGTTTGGAAAAGAAAGGCTATTCTGGCCTCTTTCCTGGATCATGGTCCTTTGCCGTGGGACACTTGCTTTGGAGTGAGATATCCTGAATCACAAAGAATCAAGGACCTGTCAACTCAACAACAAGAAGAGAATAATCAGGAAGAAAAGAATGTTTGGAGATGCAGCCTTGGGAACCAGCAGCATAATATAACAAGCGCCTAGAAGCTTGCATCACCAGTGATTTGAAACAATAAACATAAGAGAGGCAATCTGGTTAGGTTAGTTCATACACATTCTAAAAAGTTACTTCATCTTTTTATTGCAGCTTTCCTCATAACTAGGTCTGTAATGGCTGAGTAGCATGAAGATTATTGAAGCTAAAATCTAGTTAGTCAATAAGAAAAATAAAGATGAAAAGTGCTCTTAATGTTAATCTACCAAAATAACTCAGACCTACAAAATTATAGGTAGGTTATTTCATAATTACCTATATATAGCTCCTGTTTAAGACCAAAGTTTTGGTGGGGAAAAAACAACAACATTTTTCACTTTGTTGACATTAAAAAACTCTGAATGGGTCCAAGTCCTTTCTACTCTTACGTAAAACAACCAATCACAAGAATTGATTCATCCTGGTTGTTCCAACACTTGATAATAAACCACAAGTTCCTACAGCAAATGACCGGCAGTGAAACTTAACCTCTTTCTAAAAAATAAAAGTCCCAAGCAATAAAATATGAGGCAGACTTTTCCAAGCAGGTGAGAGAGCCTAAAGGTAGGTACCAAGCCTGTTTAACCTTATCTTGACTTAACCTTAAGCAGGACAAACCAAACTTTTAATCCTCACCTGAGGATATGTTTTTGTTGATTTTTTTTAGAGAGAGGAAGGTGAGGAAGGAGGGAAAGAGGGAGAGAGGTAGGAGAAGGAGGATGAAGAGGAAAGAGAGAGAGAGAGAGAGAGAGAGAGAGAGAGAGAGAGAGAGAGAGAAAACATCGATTGGTTGCTTCCCATATGCACTATGATTGGGGATTGAATCCATAACCTAAGAATGTGCCCTGACTGGGAATCGAACCACAATCTTTTGGTGTACATGATGATGTCCAACCGACTCACCCAGCCAGGGCAAAAATCAAACTTTTAGAAGAACATACTTCCTCTCCCTCTCTCTCCACGCTGCTACTGAAACAGGTGTTTTCTGCGCTCAGCTCTCTCTCTCTACCCGTAATGGGTAAGTATGCTGCCATCATGGCCAAATATGTGGCCAGACAACCACTTTGTGACCATGTTCCCATGCACTGTCTTCCTCTTACACTCCACACTTGGCATTAGTAAATGCTACCCTGCTAAGTGCTATGTTGCTGAGTATTAGCATCGTGAGAGCCCCATTACTCCCACCTCTAAAAAACTCCTGAATTATGATTTAATATTAGCCTTCACAAAGACTTCAGTAACAAAATCTCTGAAAGATAACATTTCACATAACCATGTACAGCTTAGCAAGTAGTACATCATTCATTCGTTTGCTCATTCATTAATTCACTTATCCAACAAATTAAATATTTATTGAGTATTTAATGAGTGTTAGGACCTGGGCTAAGTGTTGAAAGAAATGGATAAGAAAAAAAGAGTACTCTGATTTCAGAAACTGAGCGCAGTTGAAAACTGACTTAAACACAAAACTTCAGTTCCCTCATCTACAAAGTGAAACACTAATAGCAAAACCATCTCATGGGGCTATTGTGAGATTACATGTGTTAATGCAGATAAAAAGGGAAAGACGGTGCTTTTCCTTAGAGAGTCTTCAGGAATACTCATGAGTAACTCAAAGCAAGTGAAGAAAGGGCGTGAAGTAATGCTCATAAAAATTAAATCAGAGAGTAGAAGGGTGGCGGTGAATGTGAGGATAATAACTAGGTGATGACACACATCTACAAGAAGAAATAATTACATGAATTCAACTCTATGTGCTGACAGGAAGTTCAGAAGTGACAAAAGGCATTTTATGTTGAGAAGAGAGAAAAATGAAGGTCTATGATAACTATTTTGGAATACTGTAATATAACAGAGTTTACGTAATCAGAAGAGGCTATAAAACAAGAGAGCTAGAAGGCAAGGTGATGGGAGCTAAAACAGACTAACAACTAATACATTGTTATTCACCAAATGATAACATGCAATGCCATCAGACAGAAGAGAGTATGTTAGGTTACTCTAGAAGCAGATAACAAGAAGAGTCACAGACCATAGTCTTTTCCCTTGAGAACTGAGAAATAATAGTTAATTTTAAGATTTTAATAGTTAAACTAAGAGTTTAAAAATTAATACTTACTTTTAAGAATTAAAGTTTTAAGTACGTAACACAGACAATGGAAAATAGAATCTAGGAAAAGGATAAATGAAAGGCTCAATTTAATATCTGAGAATAGGTGGGAGCTAAATAATTGAAAAATAAAACCAAAAGGCAGAATACATTGAAAATAGAAATAAAACTATACGATGCTAAGTAAAAAAATCAGTCATAAAAGGACACGTACTTTATGATTCCATTTATATGAAATGTCCATAGAATAGGCAAATCTATAGAGACAGAAAGAAAGCTGATAGTTGCCAGAGATGTGGAAGGTAGAGAGGTGGGAAACAACTGTTAATGGGTACAGGGTTTCTTTTTTCGGGGATAAAAACGTTCTAAAATTAGATTGTGGTAATAGTTGCACAACTCTGTGAACATACTAAAAACCACTGAATTGTATACTTTAGAGGAATGAATTATATAGTATGTAAATTATACCTCAATCAAGCTGTTCTTTTAAAAAAGAGAAAAAATAAAGCTAAGTGAACTTCAACTAGAAGCAACAATAGTTCTCAAATTCAGAGTAGAAATAAAATAAAGGGAATAAGAAACATCCTTGGGGATTCAAGGAAAATGAGTAGGCAGTGGCAGGTAAAAGAAAAATATAAAAAAATAAAGACTTCAAAATAGATAACATGGGAGAGCTAGGATGGAAAATCAAATAAATACGGCTAAATAACCTTGAAGAACTAAAACTTCAACATGACCAGAGTTTAGAAGTCTGGTAGAAATTAAACAAAACAAAAGTTTGACCTTCACACAATATCTCCAAGAATCATCAAATTTGCAACTCTCACTGCTGCAGTCTAGTCCAAAAGAGCTGGGCTGACACCCAAGCTTTCTTCTTAGAGTGCCAGCCCTTTCCCCCATGACAGAAAGGGTTCGCCGCACAGCATAGCAAGGCTGCCTGAGCGTCATGTCACACCTGCCTCTACCTCCACAAATCAGAAGGCTCAGGCTTTCCCTAGCTGATTTGAATACCATTGTCTCCTTTTCATCCACAAGGACATTTATTTGAAAAAGGCATCTTCTGATGCAGGGTCAAATGCTACCCACATTGACACTTCCTGTGAGCATCTTCAGCTGAAAAGAAAGGCAGCCTAGCCAAACTCACCCTCCCTCACCAGGAAACATCGTATTATGCAAAGCAAAATACACACTTCTCATCATTCCTGATGGGCTTTTCCTGGGAGCAGCCACACCAGCACCCTGTTACTTCGTGGAAATGTTTATCCTGGCTTCTGGCTTGCTCCCAAATCACATCTCCAGCACAGTCACATGCTTGCTGTGAATTTCACTTTTCAAGTCAACCAGTTTTCAACTAAAATTAAGGCTTTCTCTCTTTGGATGAGTGATCTGACACTGGCTGGAGCACTGATTGAAACAGTTCCCCAAACTGCATTTTTCTTGTTCCCCTGGCAGTCTTGCTCAAGCCAAATAACTAAGAAACCTAAAACCTCTATTTTCTGATTAAGAAACAATATCTTTAGTTGGTTGGAACATTGTTCTGTACACCAAAAGGTTGTGGGTTCAATGCCTAGTCAGGGTGTGTACAGAGCAAGATTTCTCTCCTCTCGCTCTCTTTAAAAAAAAAAAAAAAATTGTTAACCCTGAAGACAGAAGAGAAACAGTCCAGAGATGGAAGATGTTGACGACGCCTTGCTATACTAGCAGTCAGCAGCTGTGTGTCACTGCAGGTTGCCCAGTACCAAACCAGAGAGGGTCGCACCTGCATTACCATTTGTCCACCATCCAAAACTGAAATATCATTGCTGACATGTACACATAAGGAACTGTTTGACATTGAAATTGGGTCTCAAAAGAACTGTTGGCCCAGAAAGAAACCACAGACTGATTCATTTGTCTTTCAGCATTAAAAAAAAAAAATGTTAAAAAGAAACAGTATCTTCTTAGATATCTCCAACTTCTTTAAATTCACTTCAACACTGGAGACAGTCTTTCTATTTTACACCTTCCTCAGAAGAATCAGTTTTTGTGTGTGTGTGTGGTATGTTTTTAAAAGCCTTAAAAGTATTGCTGGGCAGTAGACAAGAAGTCGAGAGTGGGGTCACTCTGCCATTCCGGAGTTCACTGGCAAGGTGATCCGCTCTCTCACGCTAGCTTCACACTGCGTGGCATGTGGCTGAAATTTATGCCTCAAGAAAATCACAACTATGTTGTAGACCCTCAAAGAAGCAAAACTGAAAGCAAAATCAAGGCAGTGAATAGTGAGTGCCCATTTAAGAGCATAGGACGAGGGATGGGGATTCTGGGGCACATCAACTTGCAGAGGTGTGACTTGTACGAAACATGACTTGGAGCTGCAATCTACAGCCTCTCGCAAAAAGAGGGGTGAGTCTTCAGAAGCTCCCTTGTCTTAGAATGGAAAGTGGGGCTCTGCTACAAATCTGAAGGACAGATGGAAGTGGGCAGAAGGCCCATGCATTCAGACTCCCTAGGAACGAAGGTTCCAAACCCTCCAGCAAGCAGGTCCCAAACCTGCTGTTGAGTATTTGGAGAAAGGAAGACATAATGAGCAGCTAAAATCTGGAGAATAAATGGGTCAGAACTCAAAAGAAGCTGAATTGCAGGATATAATCAATAAAGTGGATGCAACGGTAATGAAATAACTGATTTTCCAGAATTTTTTACTATGATATCTAGAAAAAGGATACAAACAGTGAAGAAAAAATCCACAGGGCATTTTGATAGGATGGCAATGGTTACATTAGTGTGGCAGAACTACATCATGTTATGACAAACATAGGAGAAAAAGTAATAGAGGAAGTAGATGAAATGATCAGAGAAGAAGATATTGATGGAGGTGGGCAAATCAACTATAAAGAATTCATACAGATGATGACTGAAAAATGAAGACCTACTTTCACTCCCTGCCCCCAGAAGAATCAAATTGAGTATTTTACTTACCTCAAAAAAAAAATCATTTACTTATTTTGTTTCTATATAGCAAAACTGAATGTCAAAAGTATCTTATGTCCACATACTCAAAAAAATATCTGCATATGTTGGTTCATGGTCATGTCCCCGAAAGATCAAGCCACCCACCAGTTTTACAATATAAATACTTGTACTCCCGTAATTATGAGGAAGCACTTAGTGGACTCCTTGCAGTTCCATTTGTTAATGATTAATACAGTGTTTGGGCTGGCCAGTTTTTCATGCATGCAGCTTGACAATTGAGCACAATTAGGCATTTGTATTAAAAACAAAAAGTGAAAAAGCAAAATCAAAACCTATTCAAATGAGTTCTAGTTCAGTTTGTTAGTATAAATTGTTATAGTTGGTTTGCTGAAAGCAAACACATTTAAAATTGTTTAGCTGTTGAAACCAGTTTGGCTCAGTGGATAGAGTGTCGGCCTGAGGACCAAAAGGTCCCAGGTTTGATTCCGGTCAAGGGCATGTACATTGGTTGCGGGCACATCGATGTTTCTAGCTCTCTATCTCTCTTCCTCTATGTGAACAATCAATAAAAATATATTTAAATAAATAAGTAAAATTGTTTAGCTCAGGAAGTGTATAGAAAAATGGGTGAAGGAAAAACTGTCCAAGACGTAGCCCCAGTAGCAGGGTGGTCCTCTTGCACTTCCATTTACCCCAACCATGTGACACAACCTGGTGCATGCCCATGTGTATTGATTTAGTGTTGTCTACATTGTACTAGATTACAATGAGTATCAGGCTGTCACCGTTCACACAAATGTTTTAAAAGAAACTTTTACCAAGGGAACATTTTTAGACTGTTTTTAAAACCTTCTAAACCATGACTTGGAGCCAGCAGAGGTAGTCTGTGGCTATGAACTTTAGCATAATCATCAGCATTGCTACTCAAGAAATATTTATGTACATTCCAAGTTATAAATGCTAGTCTTTTTATTTATTTTTCCAATAAAAAGACCATTATCTTTAAAAAATATACACCAAAATATTAACAGGATAATCCTATATTTAAAAAAGCTGATATGCAAATTGACCGAACAGCAGAATGACCAGTCACTATGATGTGCACTGAGCCCAGGGGGCAGACGCTCAATGCAGCAGCTGCCCACTGGTGGTCAATGCGCTCCCACAGGGAAAGTACCATCAGCCAGAAGCCCTGAGTCAGGCTCGCGGCTGGCGAGCACAGAGGCAGTGGCAGGAGCCTCTCTCCCTTCTGCAGGCCTAAGCCGTCAGTCAAACATCCCCCAAGGGCTCCTGGACTGCGTGATAGGGTGCACGATGGGCTGAGGGGACCCCCCCACACACACACACACCGAGTACACAAATTTCACGTACCCAGCGTCTAGTAGGATTATGAAAAATATTCACTTTCTATATTAGAAAATTTCTCATTTACTTATACTTTCTATATTAGATATTATTTACTTTGTGTTTAAAATGAGCATGAACTGAGAGAAACCAAGATAGCGGCCTAGGGAAGAACCTAAGCTGCCGCCTTGCACAACAATTTTAAAACAACAACTAAAAGACAGAATGGACATCATCTAAAACCACAGGAAAGTTGGCTAAGTGGGAAATCTACAACTAGAAAGGAGAGAGGCTCACGGATCAGGGGGACCGCAAAGTGCTGAGGTAGGGAGACACGCGAGCATAGGATGAAGGGTGGCCAAGTGCTTAGCTGGCAGGAGGGGAAAGGAAGTCCCCGACTGCATGAACCCCAACCCTGGCTGAAACCCCATGGACCCAGGGTCATACAGGTGGAGTCTGGACTGTAAAGAAAGGTACCCGGAGACTCAGAGACTGGGAGACTCAGGGGAGACAGGAGTCACAGAAGGCAGGGTCTAGAGGCACAAGCACAAGTGCGAGTGAGTGCACACAGAGAGGTCTGACCTTGGAGGTTGCCGCAGCCTCTCCATAGAGGAAGGAGTCGGAAGCTCCAGACTGCACTGAATCCCAGTTCCAACTGCACTGGGATTAAAAATATTATACAGAGACCCAACCCAATTCCAGGCAAGCACACACGATCTTGCAGGGGGAATCTGGACTGTCAGGTGGAAATTCAGGGGAGCTGCGGGAGGCAGAAGTCTGAGGCGCTTGCACAAGGGCAGGATTGATGGGAAGCCAAGACTGTTGGCTCAGCCCTGAGACTCCGCCCCATCCAAACTGAGCACAGAGGCTTTTGCAATTTTACAAGTCTGATCCTATAAGACTGTTTCCAATACAGAAGGTATCCCAGCGTAGACACAGCTGATACTCACATCCAATTGGCCTGGAGGTCAACTCCTCCCACTGATACCAACAACAATCAAGCCTTAATTACAACAAGGCTGTTCACACAGTCCACAAAGGGGAGCACCAAGAATGCCTACCTCAGGTAACTGGGGAGGCTGACCTACCAGGCCATGTAGGAGACCAAACACACAAAGCCACCCTACCAACTCAGGGAAGCAGCAAAAATGAGGAGACAAAGAAACAGATCTCAAATGAAAGAAATGGAGAACAAAAGACTGGTTATAGAGTTCAAAACCACAGTTATAAGGTTTTTTAAGAATTTCCTAGAAAAGGCTAATAAATTTAATGAGACCCTTGAGGATATAAAAAAGGACCAACTAGAAATTAAATATACACTGACTGAAATGAAAAATATTACACAGAGACCCAACAGCAGACTAGGGGAACACAAGAATCAAGTCAAAGATTTGAAATACGAAGGGGCAAAGGACATTCCTCTGGAGAAGCAAGAAGAGAAGAGAATCCAGAAAGTTGAAGATAGTGTAAGGAGCCTCTGGACAATTTCAAGCATACCAACATCAGAATTATAGGGGTGCCAGAAGAAAAGAGAGAGCAAGACACTTTAAACCTATTTGAAGAAATAATGTCAGAAAACTTCCCCCACCTGGTGAAAGAAATAGACTTACTAGTACAGGAAACACACAGAACCCCAAACAAAAGGAATCCAAGGAGGACTATACCAAGACACATCATAATTAAAATGCCAAGAGCAAAAGACCAAGAGAGAATCTTACAAGCAGCAAGAGAAAAACAGTTAGTTACCTATAAGGTAGCATCCATACGATTATTAGCTGATTTCTCAACAAAAACTATGCAGGCCAGAAGGCAGTGGCAAGAAATATTCAAAGTGATGAACAGTGAGAACCTACAACTCTACCCAACAAAGTTATCATTCAGAATTGAAAGGAAGATAAAGAGTTTCACAGATAAGAAAAAGCTAAAGGAGTTCATCACCACCAAACCAGTAATATAGGAAATGCTGAAAGGTATTCTTTAAGAAGAGGAAGAAGAAAAAAAAGTAAAGATAAAAATTATGACCAACAAATACATATATATCAACAAGTGAATCTAAAAATCAAGTGAATTAAAAATCTGAGGGATAAAATAAACTGGTAAATATAATAGAATCAGGGGCAAAGAAAGGGAGTGGATTGAAAATTATCAGGGGGAGCCCAGGACCAAACCAGAGACGGTTGGACCTGCATCACCACCATTTGTCCACCAACCAGATTTGAAATAGCATGGCTGACATGACATAAGGAACTATATGACATTGAAATTGGGACTCAAAAGAACTGTTGGCCCAGAAAGGAACCCACTACAGACTGACTCATTTGCCCCTCAGCATAACCATTATGGCTTGTCACAGTTTAGGTTCTTACAAGGGTATTTCTTAGATCACATGATCTCACACATCTAGAGGAAATAATGAACAACATAAACTGATCAATAACAAAAGACCCAGAGAAAGAGAAGCAGCAATCAGACTCTCAAACTTCAGAGGGAAAGTAGGGGAGGGTGGGGGTAAGGGGAAGAGATCAACCAAAGGACTTGTGTGCATGCATATGGGCCTAGCCAGTGGCCATGGGCAACAGGGGGGTGAGGGCATATGTAGGGAAGGGTTTGGGATGGGAATGGGGGGGATGAGGATAATTATGTGATACTATAATCAATTTAAAAAATTTAAAAAAAGAAAATTACCAAGGGGAAAGGGGTGTGTGGGGGGCTGCAGGAAGAGACTGGATTAAAATTGTACACCTATAGATGAGGACAATGAGGGGGAGGTAAGGGTAGAGGGTGGGGTGGGAACCGGACGGAAGGGCGCCATGGAGGGGAAAAGGAGAAACAATTGTAATAATCTGAGCAATAAAGATTTATTAAATTAAAAAAATAAGCATGAATTTTTAAATCAATGACAAATTATTTTAGACATAGAAACATTTAATAATAGGCCAAAGATTCATGGTCCCACCTAAGGAACCAAGTATCACCTGCAGTAGTTGGGTTCCCTGTGGACCTTCCCCCATTGCAAACCCTTCTCCTCCACAGAGTGGGTGACTATCCTGAATGCCACTGCCATGGTGCTCTTCCCCATGCATTGTTTCAGGTTTTCAAAAAGTATATATATATTTCTCCAAACAATATAAAGCATCAATATGCTTTTTTAATTTACATACATGACATCATTTTACAAGTATTCTTCTGAAAGTTGCTTTTTTTGGTCCTGCAATATGTTTGAGATTAATCCATATGCATGATCTTCAGACATTTATTTTTAAAACTCTTAAGTTTTCCACAATTATACCACAATTCAAAAAAGAAAAGCTTCATTTATTAGGTTAATTAACACCAACTATGAACTCTGTGTTTTATTTAAAATAAGAAAAGTATTATAAGTAAATAGGGTAAAGCTATACTTTAAAAAAATTGATTGAAAAAGTATGTCATACATATAAATGCAAGAAAGAAATATAATTTGTGGAAACCAGTAAAAAAAAAAACAAAAACCAGGAATGGAGCCCAAGGATGGAAGAAAAGTTGCTGGAAAAAAAGTCAAATAATCAAAGTCAGGGAAAGTGACAGGCCAGACAGCAAAAAACATATTAAAATGGAAAAACCAAGACAGAGAAATTTAAAAAAGGCATACTTTGAGTCCTCAGCAGAAATATAGAAAGTGAATGTTTTCCATAATTCTATTGTCCTGTTAATATTTTAGTATATTTCTGTATATTTCTTTTTATAGCTGAATTTTTTCAGTTTCATTGAGGTATCACTGACAAATAAAATTTAAAGATATTTAAAGTATACATAATATAAGAGGAGGTCTTCAAATTATAAGTTAACAAAGCTGAAAGGTGACAACTCCATTATCCCTGGTTAAGGAAATCCTCATGACTGCTGTAGGTTTAGGTCAACAACCTGCCACTTCTTGCAAGTAAATAAGTGGACAGGGGAATAGATCAGAACCAGGTTGACTCATGGCCAAATGAGGAACAGACATCGGCCCACTCGGCAATATGGCTTGGCCCTAACATTTCAGCTATATACAGCTGGGCTTTGAGGAGTGTGAGAGGTGGAACTGGAAAAGAGAGTTCCAGATGGCTCCAGAAAACTGGAGAAGCTTTCATCAAACTTCTGAAAGCAACTGCAAGTAATGACATAATACAGGAAGTGGGTTATGGAGTATATAAAGAATCTAGACCCAGAATGTCCAAGAGAACTTTCTGTGAAAATGGAAATGTGTAATAATGTTAGTTATTAGTTCAGTGGCCACTATCTATGTGAAGCTACTGAAGACTTGAAATATGGCTAGTATGAGTGAATAGTCTTATAGTTTGAATTGTAACTTAAATTTTAAATAGCTACATATGGCTAGCTGCTGTCTTATTGAACAATGACTATCTAGATCTTTCCTTAGTGAAGGAATTAGCAACAAATGTGGGTTGAAAAATTGGTTCAAAAATATAATTCAGAGCCCAGATATATAAAGATCAACCTTGCTTGACACATATTGTTCCTAAAAATGCTTTTAATGAGACTATTTATGAGATATACCATATTTTCCACTTTTTAATACCCTTTAAATTTTACTACATGATACTTAAAAGCAGTTTGTGAACCGGACACCAAACTCTCTGATCTTTCACACCCATTAAAAGTAACACATGTAGTAAAACACACGACTGAACAAATTACCATTTCGTGGGGGAGGGGGTTCTCTCTGACTCCTTGGGGCTTGAATGTTTAACTAGGCACACAGCCACTATGTTAATAGGATTTGGCACAAACCATCCAGAACAGAGCGGGAGAAGGTGTTTCAGTAGCAGTTTTGCTGTACAGCCTCTTCTGCTGAGGCCTCAGCCACAGGCAAATTCGAGAAGTGGGTAAACTCACTCTAGTCACCTCGGTCAACTTCATTTTTCTTTCTGCCCCTCAAGGATCCCATTTACTCTCCTGCCAATTTACTGTCTGAACATCCACAGCAGGCTATGTGATTTCAGGTCTTTTTAACACTGCGAAATCACACGTGATGTGCTGTTGAGAGCACCAGGGACCACACCCTGCCCACTGCTATCAAGCTACCAGTGGTCAAGAAATTCACCCCTGCAGCTGGCTGATTTGCATATTGTGCCTTCCTAACATAAATACAGATAACAACATCTGATCCCCTGCTCATAACCCAGAAATTCCTGTATCATCAGCACACAAAGTTTCTACAAGGCACTGCATGATGGCACCTCGATGCCAAAGTGGCAGGTCCCAGCAGCAAGCTCTACCTCATCTGGGGACCATCATGAATCATGACATTCCTGTTGGTTCTTTTTAATTCCTTCTCCTGAGGACCCATAACAACACCTTATGGAAACCAGAGGGGGTGAATCATGAGTTCTCAACCCCATAAGATCCAATGGCTCTTTTTTTATTGCATTTTTATTACATACCTATTTTGTAATGCCTTCTGTACCATCTTCTTCTTTTTTTATTGCCTAAAATTTTATATATGTCTCATTTTTCTGTTTGACCCCCTCACCCCCAGTCATTCCCATCCCGGGCAAGTCCCCACCACCCCAGGGTCTGTGTCCATTGGTTATGCTAATATGTGTGCTTACAAGTCCTTTGGTTGCTCTCTAATGCCCCTCCACTCCCCTGCCATTTGTCTCTGGATCTATTCTTGTTCATCAAATTATATTGATCATTATATCCCATATATGAGTGAGATCAAGTGGTATTTATCTTTCTCCAACTGGTATTTTGCTTGACATAATGCTCTCCAGTTCCATCGATGCTGTTGCAAATGGTAAAAGCTCCTTTTTTATAGCAGCATAGTATTTCATTGTGTAGATGTAACACAGTTTTTTAATCCACTCATCTGCTGATGGGCACTTAGGTTGTTTCCAAATCTTAGCTATTGTAAATGGTACTCCTATGAACATAGGGGTGTATATATCCTTCCTGATTGGTGTTTCTGATTTCTTGGAATATAGTCATAGAAGTGGGATTACTGGGTCAATTATGAGTTCAATTTATAACTTTTGAGGAAACTCCATACTGTTCTCCACTGTTCACCAGTCTGCATTCCCACGAGCAGTGCACGAGGATTCCTTTTTCTCCAATTATCACCAGCATTTGTTAATTGTTGATTTGTTGATGACAGCCATTCTGACAGATGTGAGATGGTATATCTCATTGTTATTTCGATTTGCATCTCTAGGATGATTAGTGACTTTGAGCATATTTTCATATGTCTCTGGGCCTTCTGTATGTCCTCTTTTGAAAAGGGTCTATTTAGGTCCTTTGCCCATTTTTTGATCGGATTGTTTACCTTCCTTTTGCTAAATTGTATGAGTTCCCTGTAAATGTTGGAGATTACGTAAATCCTTATCTGAAAGATCATTGGCAAGTACCATGCAGTGGGTTTTCTTGTCGTTTTGTTGATTGTCTCTTTTGCTGTGCAGAAGCTTTTTATTTTGATGTAGTCCCATTTGTTTATTTTCTCCTTAGTCTCCATTGCCCTAGGAGCTGTGTCTACAAAGATATTGCTACTACTTATGTCTGCTATTTTGCTGCTTATGGAATCTTGTAGAATTTTTATGGTTTCCTATTTTACATTTAAGTTCTTTAGCCATTTTGAATTGTTTTTTGTGTGTATATGGTATAAGTTGGTGATCCTAGTTTCATTTTTTTGCATGTACCTGGCCAAATTTCTCAACACTATATTTGTGTGTGTTTTTTTAAATAAATCTTTATTGTTCATATTATTACAAATGTTCCTCATTTTTTCCCCTCCATTGTTCCCCTCCGCAAGGTTCCCATCGCACCCTCTGCCCTTTCCCCATCCCCCATTGTCCTCATCCATAGGTGCAGTTTATGTTCAGTCTCATCCTGCAACCCCCACTCCCTTTTTCCCCGAGAATAGTCAGTTCACTCCCCTTTCTTACCTCTGATTCTATTATATTCACCAGTTAATATTGTTCATCAGATTTTTTAATTCCCTTGGTTTTTAGATTCACTTGTTGATAGTTATATATGTGTTGTTCATAATTTTTATCTTTATTTTCTTCCTCTTCCTAAAGAACCCCCTTCAGCAATTCATATAATTCTGGTTTGGCAGTGATGAACTCCTTTAGCTTTTTTTAATTTGTGAAGCTCTTTATCTGGCCTTTGATTCTGAGTGATAGCTTTGCTGGGTAGAGTATTTTTGGCTGTAGGTTCTTGCTATTCATCACCTTGAATATTTCTTGCCATTCCCATCTGGCCTGCATGATTTCTGTTGAGAAATCAGCTGACAATAGTATGGGTGCTCCTTTATAGGTAACTACCTGCTTTTGTCTTGCTGCTTTTAATATTCTCTCTTTGTCTTTTGCTCTTGGAATTTTAAGTATGATGTGTCTTGGTGTGGTCCTCTTTGGATTCCTTTTGTTTGGGGTTCTGTGTGCTTCCTGGACTTATAAGTCTAATTCTTTCACCGTCAGCCCCGCCCTATGAGGTTCCTGAGTTTCAGTGTTCCTCAGTGTGTCCTTCAGTACTCCCTGCAAGCACCTCTGAGAGAAAGGTGCCCTCAAGTTTTGCCCGATACCAGACAGTCTAGTCTCTCCCCCAATGAGCCCGGAACTGGGGTTCAATGCAGTTGGAAGTGGGGTTCAGTGCAGTCCGGAGCTTTTGTCTCCTTCCCACTAGGGCAATCCAGTGGCACAGTCAACAGTCCATCCTCTGCGCACAATGTGCACACCTCCGGGACTCTGCCTTTCGCCACTCCCAAGTTTCTGCCTTACAACCCAGATTCCCTCCATATGAGCCTGGGTCTCCAGGGTCTGGCCTAGAACTGGGGTTCAGTGCAGTCGGAACTGGGGTTCAGCACAGTCTGGAGCTTTTGTCTCCTTCCCCCTAGGGCAATCCAGCTGCACAGTCAACAGTCCATCCTCTGCACACAATGTGTGCGCCTCCAGGACTCTGACTTTTGCCACTCCCAAGTTTCCACCTTATAGCCTAGATTCCCTCTGTATGAGCCTCGGTCCCCAGGGTCTCACCCAGAAATGGGGTTCAGTGCAGTTGGAACTGGGGTTCAGCACAGTCCGGAGCTTTTATCTCCTTCCCGCTGGGGAACGCCAGCCAGGCACTCAGCCGCCCCCTCCTCTCTAGCTCCGTCCTCTCCCCATGCACACACTGTGTCTCTGTACCTTAGGCCTTTACAGCTCCTCTGATTTTCCTTCTGGTTTTCTCTTTCCTTCTAGTTGTAGAATTTCCAGTCAGTCAACTTTCCTATAGTTCTGGATAATGTCCATTTTGTATTTTAGTTGTATTTTTTGAAATTGTAGAGTGAGGCTGCAGTTAGGCATTTACCTATGCCACCATCTTGGTTTCTCCTTTCCCAACACTATTGATTGACAAAACTGTTTTGACTCCATTGAATGCTTTTGCCTCCTTTGTAAAATATTAATGGAGCACAATGGCTTGGGTCGATTTCTGGGTTCTCTGTTCTGTTCCATTGGTCTATATGTCTGTCTTTGTGCCAGTACCAGGTAGTTTTGAGAACTGGAGCTTGGTAATATAGCTTGATATCTGGTACTGTGATCCCTCCAACTTTGTTCTTCTTCTCAGAATTGCTGTGGTTATTCAGAATCTTTTTTTTATTCCAGATGAATTTTGGGAGAGTTTGTTCTAGATCTTTGAAGTATGCCATTGGTATTTTAATGGAGATGGCACTGAATCTGTAGATTGCTTTGAGTAGTATGGACATTTTAATGATGTTATTCTACCAATCCATGAACATGGTATGTTCTTCCATTTGTTTATGTCTTCTTCTATCTCTTTTTTCTTTCTTTTTAAAAAAATATATTTTATTGATATTTCACAGAGAGGAAGGGAGAGAGATAGAGAGCTAGAAAAGTCGATGAGAGAGAAACATCGACCAGCCGCCTCTTGCACTCCCCCCCCCCCCCACCGGGGATATGCCTGCAACCAATGTACATGCCCTTGACCGGAATCAAACCGGGACCTTTCAGTCCGCAGACCGACGCTCTACCACTGAGCCAAACCGGTTTCGGCTCTATCTCTTTTTTCAATGTCCTTTAGTTTTCTGAGTGCAGGTCTTTTACCTCCTTAGTTAAGTTTATTTCTAGGTATCTTAATTTTTTTTGATGCAATGGTAAGTGGGATTATTTTTTAGTTTCTCTTTTTGTGAGTTCATTATTGGTGTAAAAAAGGCCATAGATTTCTAGGTGTTAATTTTGTATCCTGCTACATTGCCGAATTCATTTATTAGGTCTAGTAGTTTTCTGATGGAGTCTTTGGGGTTTTCTATGTATAGTATCATGTCATCTGTGAATAAAGACAGTTTTACTTCTTCTTTTCCAATTTGGAAGCCTTTTATTTCTTCTTGTCTGATTGCTAAGGCTAACACATCCAGTACTATATCGAACATGAATGATGAAAGAGGACATCCCTGGCTTGTTCCCGTTCTCAGGGGAAATGAATTTAGTTTTTGCCCATTGAGTATGAAGTTGACTGTAGGTTTGTCATATAAGGCTTTTATTATATTGAGGTATAATCCCTCTATTCTTACTTTGCTGAGAGTTTTTATCAAGAAAGGATGTCGACTGATTTGATTATGTGATTTTTGTCTTTCAATTTTGTACCATCTTGAATAAAATTAAATTCATGGACAAAATATAATCTTTAATCACCAAGACCATAAAAAACACCTCTGATTGCAACAAGATGGCGGCAGAGGTAAAAGCCTAACTGCAGCCGCACTCAACAATTTCAAAAAATACAACTAAAATATAAAGTGGACACTATCCAGAACTACAGGAAAGTTGACTGACTCGAAATTCTACAACTAGAAGGAAAGAGAAAACCTGAAGGACAATCAGAGGAGCTGTAAAAGCCTAAGGTACGGAGACACGGTGCGTGCACGGGGAGAGGACGGAGCCGGAGAGGAGGGGCAGCTGAGTGCCTGGCTGGCCTTCCCTAGCGGTAAGGAGATAAAAGCTCCGGACTGTGCTGAACCCCAGTCGCACACGTTGCTCGCACAGGACGGACTGTTCACTGAGCTGCTGAATTGCCCCAGCGGGAAGGACTCAAAAGCTCAGGACTGTGCTGAGCCCCAGTTCTGACTGCACTGAACCCCAGTCCTGGTCAAGACCCTCGGGCCCCAGCCTCATACAGGGGGAATCTGGGCTGTAAGGCAGAAGCTCAGGGGAGCGGTGAAAGGCAGAGCCCCCTAGTTGCGCACATTGCACGCACAGAGGACAGATTGTTGATTGGACCGTGAGATTGCCCTAGCAGGAAGGAGACATAAGCTCCGGACTGCTCTTAACCCCACTTCCAACTGCTCTGAACCCCATTTGTGGGCTTGTTCGGGGAGAGACTAGACTGTCTGGTAGCGGGCAAAGCTCTAGGGCGCCTTTCTCTCAGAGGTGCTTGCAGCGAGTACCAAAGGTCACCGAGGTACACTGAGACTCAGGAACCTCAGAGGGCGGGGCTAACCGGAAGCCAAGGCTGTAGGCTCCACCCTAAAACTGCCCCATCCAAGCTGAACTCAGAGAGGCTTTTGCAGGTTTCCAAGTCTAGTGGAATAAGGTTGTCTCCTGCATAGACACAGCTGATCCTCCCAACCTACCAACTCAGGGAAGCAGCGAAAATGTCGAAATGAGGAAACAGATCACAAACGAAAGAAATGGAGGACAAAAAGCGACTGGATTTAGAGTTCAAAGCCACACTTATAAGGTTGTTCAACAATCTCCTAGAAAAGGCCGATAAAATACATGAGACCTATGAAGATATGAAAAGGGATCAACAAGAAATAATAAAGGATCAACAAGAAATAATAAAAGGTCAACTAGAAATAAGGAATACATTCTCTGAAATAAAAAATATTATACAGAGTCCTAAAAACAGATTGGAAGATTGCAAGAATCAAGTCCAAGATTTGGAACACAAAGAGCCAGAGGACACTCCCCTGCAGAAGCAAGAAGACAAGAGAATCCAGAAAGTTGAAGATGGTGTAAGAAACCTCTGGGACAACTTCAAGCGAACCAACATCAGAATTATGGGCATCCCAGAAGATGACAGAGAGCAAGATACCGAAAACATATTGAAAGAAATAGTGACAGAAAACTTCTCTCACCTGGTGAAAGAAATAGACTTACACGTACAGGAAGCACACAGAACCCCAAACAAAAGGAATCCAAAGAGGACTACACCAAGATACATCATAATTAAAATTCCAAGAGCTAAAGACAAAGAGAGAATATTAAAAGCAGCAAGACAAAAGCAGGTAGTAACCTATAAAGGGGCACCCATACGACTGTCAGCTGATTTCTCATCAGAAACCATGCAGGCCAGACGGGAATGGCAAGAAATATTCAAGGTGATGAATAACAAGAACCTACAGCCAAAAATACTCCACCCAGCAAAGCTATCACTCAGAATCGAAGGCCAGATAAAAAGCTTCACAAATAAATTTAAGCTAAAGGAGTTCATCACTGCCAAGCCAGAATTATATGAATTGCTAAAAGGGGTTCTTTAGGAAGAGGAAGAAAATAAAGATAAAAATTATGAACAAACACGTAACTATCAACAAGTGAGTCTAAAAACCAAGGGAAGTAAAAATCATGATGAACAATATTAACTGGTGAATATAATAGAATCAGAGGTATGGAAGGGGAGTGGACTGATGATTCTCGGGGAAATGGGAGGGGGGGGCGGAAAGAGACTGAACATAAACTGCACCTATGGATGAGGACAATGGGGGATGGGGAAAGGGCAGAGAGTTGAATGGAAACTTGGTGGAGGGGAGCAATGGGGGGGGAATGAGGAACATTTGTAATAATATGAACAATAAAGATTTATTTAAAAACAACAACAAAAAAACACACACCTCTAATGCCCTGGTCTGCTTGATTCAGTGGTTAGAGCCTAGGCCTATGCACCAGAGGGTTGCAGGTTTGATTCCCAGTCAAGGGCATGTACCTGAATTGCAGGTTCAATCCCTAGGCCTCAGTGGGGATGTGTGCCAGAGGCAACCAATCAATGTGTCTCTTTCACATTGATGTTTCTTCTCTCTCTCTCTCTCTCTCCTCCCTTCTACTCTCTCTAAAAATCAAACGAAAAATATCCTTGGGTGAGAATTAACAAAATAAACCCATCTTTAACAATTTCCCAAATACCCCTCTGCGTAGCCTTTCATCAAGCCACGTTAGGATACTCTCCAGTGGGGGTACCTGTTAAAGGCATGGCAGTAACAGAGCCCCATGCTCTAAGAGAGATCATAAATCCCACAGTTATCTGCCCATTCTTTTTCTTCTCAAGAGAGAAACAGTCTGAGGATATCTGAAAGACTGAAAATTTCCCAAGAATGTATGTGTACATCTATGATGTAATGGCAAATATAACATATGAGGTGTGTATACTAGTATCTGCAGCAATTTAAAAGAAAATGATTTCTTAACATATCCCATTCATTCTTTCAACAGATAATGAGCTCCTGAAATCTGCCTAGATTGAGGGTAGCCTATTATAAATTACAATAATACCTTCTATGACTTCTTTGACTATGTCTTACTAATCTTAGTACCTACAGTACCTAGATGAACACCTTGCACAAAGGGCATTCAAATACGTGAAGAACGGAGTCACATCTCTGCACTAGTGGTCCATTTGAAAACAGCTTAAACATCAAGGAAGAGCAGAAGAAAGCACTACAAATACTGGAACTTCTCTGGAGAATGAATTATACAGTAAACTTTTCCTACATACCAAGGAACAAGGAATTGTTTATTGATTCAATCTGAGCACCAGTTATATACCAGGCTAGACACTAAGATAAAACCACAAGCGTGACATTCACCATCACTGACTCCATGAAATTAGCATAAACAACTGCATTAATCACCAGCTTTGGATAAGGACCATAAAGAAAACTAAAGGTTGCTGCAACGGAGAACAACAATAAGTAGGGAGTTAGTTTGGATACGGGCCTCATGGAAGACCTTGAAGAAAAAATGGTGTTGAAATGAAGATGTCATTGGTGAGAAGGAGCTGATCATGGTTGTGGGTCTGAGGAAATCAACACTGGATGGAGGGGTCGGTGTGTGTAGAAAAGATCGTCATGTCTTCACTTGGCTGAAAGAGGGCCACCATTGCTAAAGCAAAGTAAAGAAGTAAGTGTGGCATTTGACATCAAGAACATTTTGAGTTATGTGCTAGGCCGATGGAGGGCCTCAGTAGAGTTTTAAGGATGTGAGTACACACAATCCTATCTTCTTTTTTTACATTTTAATTTTTAAGAACTTTTTAATTTGAATTAAACTTAGACATACAGAAAAGTTGCAAATATTATGCAATGAATTCCTTTATATTCTTCACCCAACGTGTCCTAATGTTAATGTCTTACGGGACTACATCAAGCACAGAAAAATAATCAAAAACAGAAAATTTATACCAATACAATATTATTAACTCAACTATAGATTTTATTCCAATTTCACCTTTTTTGGGTGGGGTGGGGTGGTAGGGGATGTCTGATTTCAGTTCCAGGATCTTATTCAGTGTCCCACATGGCTAGCTTGCTTTTTATTTTATTTTAATTTTTTTTACAGAGAGGAAGGGAGAGAGAGAGTTAGAAACATCGATGAGAGAGAGTCATCAATCAGCTGCCTCTTGCACGCCCCAAACTGGGGATGTGCCCGCAGCCAAGATACATGTCCTTGACTGGAATCGAACCCGGGACCCTTCAGTCCGCAGGCCGACGCTCTATCCACTGAGCCAAACTGGTTTCGGCTAGCTTGCTTTTTAAAAAACCCACTCAATGGTAGGTGGTAAATGGCTTGGGAGGCTTTGAAAGTAGTGTCAAGTACTTAATCCAAGGCTGTTGCTATGGTCCAGGCCAAGGGTAAGAGTGGCCTAACCTAGAATGACAACAGAATAGAATCAGACAGATTCAGGATATAAAATCCAGGCAGAACTGACAGGATGTGCACACAGAGTTGATGTGGGGGTGAGGTAAGGGAACAAGGACAACTCCACAGGTTCTGCCTTTAGTAAATGGATGATGATACATTTACTGGGTAAGACCAGGGGAGGTAAAGGTTTGGAAGGCAAAATGGAAAGCTCAGTTTTGGACCCTTTGAGAAAAGATGCCTGTGAAATTCCTAAGTGAAGATTTCAGTAAGGTGGAATCCCACTCAGAGAGAGATAGGTGAGAGATGGGATGGCACTACCACCACCCACAAAGAGGATGATAAAGGAGACAGCCGTGTGCCCCGGGGGAGACATGTGCCCTGGGAGAGCTGTGTGCCCCGGGGAAGCAGTGGGACGGGGGGGGGGGGGGGGGGGGAGGGGGAGGGCGTGAACCAGAGGAGGAGCGGATTCTATTCGTGTGGTCCTGAGATAGTCACCATAAAACAAGCAGATTGTCAAATGACAGCGGGGAGGGGAAGGATACCTGGAGGGAGATAAGAGAACAACCGAAGGACTGGTATGCATGAATATAAGTACAACCAACGATCACAGAACTCTGGGGAGGGAGAGGATGAATGGGAGGGGGGGGGCAATGGTAAGCTATGTACACATATAATACCTTAATAAATTTAAAAAAAAAGAAAAAAGGAAAAATAAAGAAAATAAAGGAAATTTATTACCTGTATATGGTACAGCAGTATGGTAGTTGTCAACACAAACCATACAAACTGTGAATCCTATAGTATCAAGAATTTACTCATTTATTCAATGACAGTCATGTCATCATCTTCTGGAACATCATCATAACAATCCAATTCCTGAATTTCCTGGTTAATTTCTTGTGACTCCATTTCTCTCAGAATCAGTGGACCAAATCTCTCTTGTTTAGCAATAGCACTGTCTTGAAATGAATACTTCTTATCAAGGTAACCTGCTTGCAGTGCATTTGCAATGCAACTGTCAGTGATTTTCTCCCATGAATTCTTCACCCAAGTCACAACTTCAGTTTAGGTTTCACAAAGTTTCCACACTGATTTATCTCCATTCACACAGCAGTGACATCAGTACTCTGCGTAACGTCCTTGGTTGCTAGACACCAGTCGGGGCGGCCCTAGCGACCAGTTTATGGTAAATTAATTTTCATTCTGAGACAGAGCCTGGGGGCCTTATTTTCGGGGGATGCCTTATATTTCACTCAGAAGGAAACCTGTAAGTAGGTCTTATTTTCGGAGGATATCTTATTTTGGGGGAAACACGGTAGTAGACTTTAGGGGAGGGAATTCATTTGGTTTGGTCGGAGTGAGGGCAGGAACGTAAGACTCTTAAAGTAAGCCTGTCCCTGAGAAGGTGCCACATCAGGTGATGTGCTGTTCAGACTGGTATAAATGCTCTCAAGGTAAAGTACCTAGAGTCTTCAAGAAGATGGTGCTACCAGCCAAACATGGCAGTAGGAGCTCTTCCAGAATAGCACTAAGAAGGCAAAGAAATAGCAAAGGCACAACTTGGGCAATCAAATATCTGTTGAATAAATATATAAGTGAATAGATGAGTCGATGCACCAATTAATCAACTCACAAATTAACACCTGTTATGAAGGTAAAGCAGGAGGAGACAGGAGAGTGAAGTAATGTGAAATGAACACATATGTCCACACAATAATTTGTACACTGATATTCATAAAAACACAATTCATAATAGCCCAAAAGTGGAAACACCCCAAAGGTCCATCAACTGATTATCTATCCATACAATGAAATAGTATTCAGCCATAAAAATGAATGAAGTGTTTTTTTGAAGGTCTAATTAGATTTATTCAATGAGTCATGAATTGGGCAGCAATTCCATCTAGCAAATAAAAAGGAACTCTGAGGAGATGTACAAAATGGAAGACCTTTATAGGCGGAATGAGGCAGGGCCAGGAAGTTATTCTAGCAAAGAGTGAATTGTTTCAGGCAAGGTCATCTTCCTTTGAAGGAAGGTGGGGATCTAGCAAGCAGATTGCCTTACCAGACTGACCAGATAATTCCAGACTGGTTAAGATTACATTCCTCAGAGAGGCTGAAACTACAGTTAGGTTAGGTATTAAGTCTTGGTGTGGTGACATGGGCTTATTAGCACAAGTGACTCCATTTGGAGCCTGTTTCTTTTTTAACAACTGTGTAAGCAATCAGGCATTTAATAAGGGGATGTTTCTATAGAAATAAATGTTGTTTCAATTCTTGCTAAAACATAGATAAACTTTGAACCTTATGCTAAATGGAAAAAAAAAAAAGCCAGGCACAAAAGATCACATACTACTTAATTCCATTTCTATGAAATATTCTGAAGAAAAAAAGCAGGAAGACTCGTGTTACAAGATTCCAATACTCTTACAAAGATATAGTGGTTAAGACAGTGTAGTATTGACATAAGGAAGGACAAACAAAGAGCGAAGAGATCAGAAATAGACACATGTATTTATTCAATGAGTCATGAATTGGGCAGCAATTTATGACACAATTTATGACAGAAGCAACATTATAAGGAATAGGTAGAGGAAGGTGTCCTAAATAGGACACAAAAGCATTAACTTAACAAAGGAAAAGATTATTACATACTAAATTGAACCATATGAAACTGCCAATATTTGACCATTCCCTCTACGAAAACAGTAATTTCATAGTTAGAAAGTAAGATCAGAAGGGGAAAATGTATTTACTTCACATATAACTAACAGGCTTGTAGCCTGATGGCAAAGAGTTCCTAAAAATCAGTAAGAAAGCAAAACAAAATAAAAACAGACCACTCAGCAGAAAAATGTGCAAGAACTTGAACAAGCACTTAACAAAAAAACAAATTCAGGCAGTCAACAGACTAAGAAAAGGCACTCAACCAGGGAAATGCAAGTAAAATTAAGGAATCGAAGATTAAAGCTACCAAAAGAACCTCACACACCCGCCAGAGTGTCTAAAATCAGACAGACTGGACAAGCACTGGCGAGGATGTAGAACAACTACTCTTATTCATATATGTGGTTTTGCAAAAGAACAGACTGCAAAGTACAGTTGCATGGCAGTGTTGCAGGAGGAAGACAGCAGCCCCACCACTGAACTCCAGGCTGCCACAGGTTTGCCACCACACTTCGCCAGCCCCACTGTGTAGCTTCTGGCATGGTTACACACTTATGACAAGGCTGCTACCTCTTAGCTGCCAAATGTTCTCACAATTTGCTTGCTACAAAAACATACCTAACTTATACTGCAGACTGATTTATTAAAGGTGTTGCAAGAGCGTTGTTCTTTATTAAACAAAGTTGTTTTCCAGGAAGTTATTCCCGTAAATCACATATAAACATTCACAAAAAAATATTTAAAACTCCCATAGCTTTTGGACCTTAATTCTTTTATCCTGCTATTGCTACAAAGATAACAGAAACAAAATATTTATTGTTTACAGCTGCTTGGAATTTAATTCCAAAGGACGTGGTCAGTAGACTCATTTATTGCAGAACTAAATATGCAAGATTCCAAGTTGAAGACAAATTCTCTGCATATACAGGATGGAGGAACCCTTAACAACCCTCATTGAAATTGTTTTTAACATGCTGACAACAGTCAGCTCATGGACTCCAGAGCCAAACTGCCTGCATTCAAGGTAGGTGATGTTAATTATGTCTTTTCAGATTAAGAACTGAGCCACAAAGTGGGTAAGTAGTTTCCTTAACGTTACACAGGCTATGTGCCCAATTCTTGTACACTAGCCTGTGTAATGTTAAGGAAACTAACTACTTACCTGCTTTGTGGCTCAGTTTCTTAATCTGAAAAGACATAATTAACATCACCTACCTTACAGGATTATTATCAGGATTACATGAGTAAATATTGATAAAGTGCTCAGAACTGTGTCTGGCACATGTAAGCATTTTATAAGTATTTCTTACAAGTCAATATTCAAATAAATGAGGGAAGTGGTGGTGCATGAAAATAATCTGGCTCAACAACCACACTCAGAGAATGTGGTTGGCAAGGATTAAAGACTACTTGAAAGGAATGAGGTCTAGAGAGAAACAAACAAGAACACAGATTTTAGTGTCAGACAGTCTGGCTTTAGGAACCAATTTTACCACCTTAAAACTAGCTGTTATTGCACACTCTCTCTCTACCCTAGTACTCATTTGTAAAATTGGAGCGATGAAAATTCCTAGCTTACAGGATTGTTGTGAGAATTGAACAATATAAGAAAAATGTCTGGCACATAGGAAGCATGCAATGTTTACTACTATACCAGTATATTTGAGATATGCTGTCCTATCAAATAGGACTGTGTACCTGATTCTGGCCTGTTCAAATATTATATCAGCATTTGGCCAATAGTTTAGATGTTGGTCACATCTGCAGCAAAGGTGTTGGAAGGAGCTGCAGGCCTGACAGCTTCCCCATGCCAACAAGGTAAGCCAGCAGATCAGAGACAATGTGCTCAAGATGCAGTAGTTCATGAAGCCACTGCACTGACTTTGAGTGTGAAAAAAAATGTGGCTGCTACTTCACTTCTGCCTCCTATATCTCATGTAAATTGTCTCCTGTGGCTCAAGCTACTACAGAGTCCCATTTGGCCAAACTGACAAAATATAAATCCACCAGAGTCCAGGCCTGTCCACTTGGCACATATAAACCTCTTTTCAGCCATACTTAACTTCCAGATAAAATCAGGCTCCCAGCTAATGTAATGCCACTATCCATCTTACTAGTACAACCAAAAACATGCTAACTCTCTCCAAAAGAGGATCCAAAGTCCCCATATGCTTCTTTCTCCTCTAGCTGAGTCATTTCCCCTTTGATATGGAATGAACAGTGTGACCAGTGTTCTGCCATGAGGCTGGAGAGCTGATAGAACCCTAAGGTATAACTGTGAAGGTATACTGCAGACCCCGCCAGGTACAGAAGAAAACAACATTCAAGTGCCAGGAAATATGTAGATTTGTTCCAACAACAAACCACAATTGGCACAGCAGCTGCAACAGGAGCCACTACCTAGTGAAGTTTATGCTAACCCACTGTCATTCTACAAGATCCATGCATCTTCTATACAGGCCAAGTAGGTGGGTTGAATGGAGATGTGGTAGGAATCACCACCCTTGCATCTTTAAAATCCTAGATGGTGGCACCAGTCTCTGCCATCCTTCCAGGAATATTGTTTCTGGTATACTATCTTACAGGTAGAGGCAGTTCTAGTAGCTTCCACTTAGCCTTTCATACCATAACAGCCATCACTCCAGGGAATCAATGTCAGAATTCTGCCAGTTGCTGAGTATGTGTATTTCAGTTATGTATTCTAGAACTTGAGAAAGAACCACAGGATAGGTGATGATGTCTTACCAATTACTTAATATGTAATATGCAATAATGTGTATTAAATGTTAGTAATTACTCTGAAATTGATGACAGTAAATTGACATAAGTATAATACTGAATACTTGATAATGTATGCTCACTTAAAAGTTGGCCACACTCATTCATTACACATAAAAACACAAAACCTATATACATACTGGTATGTTCTCAGATTAACCTGTGAACCCTGAGCGCATAAGAAGACAAGTCACATGCATGAGGAAAGAAACACTGAGCAGCTTTATTCTGATGGAATCCTCATTTCCTTCTTTCTTCTCAGGAAAGCTCACTTTTCCTGGCTTCTTTTGACTTTATTTCATGATTGCCTCACTAAATTTCCTATTCCCCAGATCTTGGCCTTAGAGATGCCAAGGGACCCATCTCCTCTAGTGTTCACCAAATACAATCTAGCTTCTCATAATCCATGATGGCAGGATAAGAGCTTTGACCTCCTCTCAGTACACAGGATGAGCACCCTGTATGTTCCACATGTTTGAGTAATTTGGTTTTCATCCTCAGATGAACAGACAACCTTCAAACACAACCCAGCAGATGGTGTTTCTCATGACCATGTAGTGGAAAACTCTAGTCCTCTCCAACTTCTTTGAGAATTCACAAACATGCCACATATCCTTGCGAGTTTTGTGCATAATGCTTTTGAGTAATGTAGACCACATCTACCAACTGTCTTCAAGCAGAGACCTGTACTACAGAGGATCACACAACATTGAAGAGATGTATTAGAATGCAAGAGAACAGACATCAGGACTACTAACTGGCACTGGAAAAGAAACAATCAGCGTAAGGTTTTCCTTCATTTAAAAAACCTACCGTATTTGCCGGCGTATAAGACGATTTTTTGGCCCTGAAAAATACGTATTTGCCGGCGTATAAGACGACTGGGCGTATAAGACGACCCCCTAACATTTCCACTAAAAATACAGAGTTTGTTATATACTTGCCGTATAAGACTACCCCCCACTTGGAGGCATATTTTTCAGGGCCAAAAAATCGTCTTATACGCCGGCAAATACGGTACATAAGTAGCCCTGGCTTGTTTGCCCAGTGGTTAGAGAGTCATCCGGAGGACCAAAGGGTCGAGAGTTCAATTCCCAGTCAAGGGCACATACCTCAGATGTAGGTTCCCCAGACAAGTAGAGGTTTGTGCAGAAGGCAACCAACTGATGTGTCTCTCTCACATTGATGTTTCTCTCTCTCCTCCCTCCCTCTCCCGCCCCCCCCCCCCGAACCCTACTCCCTCCTTTGCATTTTCTCTAGAAATCAATAGAAAAAATATCCTTGGATGAGGATTTAAAAAGAAGAAAATAAAAACCTACATAAGTATACAATCTTTACTATATGAAGTCTCCATAGTATCATTTTGGAAAGGATGAGCAGTATAGTTGGGTCTCATCCACAGAGCTGCGTTTCTCCCCTGTTCTCTAGGACATTCCTCAATCATCCAAACCAGAGGACCCCATGTAATTTTATTCTCTTCTCCCTTACCACTAAGCCCTATCAAGTCTCCCTGCTGAATCTATCGCTTTAGCTCCATCCACTTCCTGAACATTCATATCTCTTAGATATTGACAAATAGCTTCCTAATCAGTCCTACTGCCTTCCAATTTCTATTCTTTCCAAACACCCCAACACTGTCACCCAACATATCTTGCTCTAAAACCTCCTATAGGTGTTTCTTAATGCTTATGTATCAAATACTGCACTAAGCACTTTACACACATTATTATCACATGTATCACATTATCACCAGTCCTATGAAGTCAGTACTATTACAAATTACTGGTAAAAATAAAGTACACACTCCAATGTAGCACAGATTGCCATCCCAACCCCATCTCCCATGCCTTCTATCTTCACCTCTTTTCCATGTACTTCCAGCGCAATTGCTCAAACATCCCACACATTGTCACATTTACATGCCCTTGTGATCCCTTTTTGCCTTTTTATGTGTTACACTAATGCTGTAAATCTTGTCTTTTAAGTGTTCCAATTATACTTGAAAATAATTTGAGTGCAGGATTTCATGCTTGAAAATTAAAATCTCTACTAAATGAAACAACTAAACTTAACATACTGTCATACAACTAACTCCAATTACAACTTTAATCTGGCCTAAAACTTTGCTTTGTGTGAACACAACATCTCTATATATAAAAGGCTAAGTATCCATCCATCCAATTGGTAACTATGATGCACAGTGACTACTGGGGGCAGACGCTCAATACAGGAGCTGCCATGATGCGCATTGGCCATTTAAAAATAAATGGTACCATGGACCTGATGCCAACAAACCAACAATTGGCTTCCCCCAAGTGGGACACAGGCCCTACCACCATCCCAGAGCAACACCCCACCAAATCATAGCCAATGCTGCCAAGACCCCATGGTGCATAATGCGACCCACAACCCAGCCTAAACAAATACATGGGGTCCTCTAGTTTGGATGATTGAGGAATTTCTAGAGAGAGTAGGCGCTGGGTAATGAGGTCACATAGTAATGCCCAGCTTCCTCTCCCTAGCAACTAGCCTCCCTAGAGTTTCTTCAGCCCAGGAACCCAACTTGCTTTATAACCAGGTGCAAAAATTTTACAGTTTAACCAAGTATTTGTGAAGTGTTTTCATGTGCCTCTTCTCATTTGATCCTCACAGAAGTCCTGGAGTAGATAGGAGACTTGGTAGAATCTTTTCTTTTCATTAGCCAGAAAACAGGGATTTAGAAAGTTTAGAAACTTGACCTGACTGAGAAGAAAGAAATGGTAGAACTTGAAAATAATTTCAGGTTTTCTCACTGCACAGAATATAGTCAAACACTGCTACAGTTACATATTTTACCCTTTGTTCTCCCTGTGTGATCTATAATACTAATCTGCTTCATGTTGATATTTACTGCTGTGTTGCTAACAATTACCTGAAGGAGAAGTTGGGGTGCTTTACTGGGCTGGAAAAAGTTTAGCTATCACCAGAAAGCAGGTCTAATTAAGCAAGTTTATTCTAAATCTATCTATATATAAAAGGCTAAGTCAACTCGTGCATGGGCAATACATATAAAGCTCTCGCTGGCACCAATCGTATGCATGTGTTTCTATCTGTTATTATCAATCATGAATTTGGTTGACACTTCTATTTTAGAGAAAGGGCTAAATCTGTTTCTGTTTGTTCATTTATATTGCTCTTTAGATTCCACATAAGTGAAATCCTATGGTATTTCTCTTTCTCTGAGTGACTAATTTCATTTAGCATATAATTCCCTTTAGGTTCATCCCTCCTGTTGCAAAAGTTAAGGTTTTATTCATTTTTATGGCATTATTCATATATTTTTATCTATTTTCCCTCTTTTTCTCTTAAAAAAGACCCTTTAACATTTCTTGTAATACTAGTTTGGTGATGATGAACTCCTTTAGCTTTTTCTTGTCTTGGAAGCACTTTATATGTCCTTTCAATTCTAAATGATATCTTTGCTTGATAGAGTAAATTTGGTTGTAAGTCCTTGCTTTTCATGACTTTATGTTAATACTTTCTAGCCTGCAAAGTTTCTGTTAAGATATCAGCTGATGGCCAAAACCGGTTTGGCTCAGTGGTAAAGAGTCGGTCTGCGGACTGAAAGGTTCCAGATTCGATTCCGGGCAAGGGCATGTACATTGGTTGTGGGCACATCCCCGGTGGAGGGTGTGCAGGAGGCAGCTGGTCGATGTTTCTCTCTCATCAACGTTTCTAGCTCTCTATCTCCCTTCCTCTCTGTAAAATATCAATAAAATGTATTTTTTTAAAAAGATATCAGCTGATGGTCTTATGGGAGCTCCCTTGTAGGTAACTAACTGCTTTTCTCTTGATGCTTTTAAGAGTCTTTGTCTTTCACTGTTGGCATTGTAATTATGAAGTGCCTTAGTGTAGGTCTCTTTGGGTTTATCTTGTTTCAGACTCTGCAATTCTTGGACTTGTAAGTCTATTTCCTTCACCAGGTTAGGAAATTTTTCTACCATTATTTTTCAATTAGATTTCAACTTCTTACACTCTCTTTTCTCCTTACAGCACTCCCACGATGTTAATGTTGCTATGTATGAAGTTGTCTCAGAGGCTCCTTCTACTACCCTCATTTTTTTGAATTCTTTTTTCTTGCCCGGCTGGCGTAGCTCAGTGGTTGAGTGTCTTTTTGCTGTTCTGATTAGGTGTTTATTACTTCCTTTTCTTCCAAATCACTTATTTGATTCTTTGCATCATTTACTTTACTGTTGATTCCCTATAATTTATTTTTCATTTCAGTAAATGTATTGTTCATCTCTGACTGGTTCTTTTTTATGGATTCCACATCCTTTTATATGCTGTTGAACCTCTAAGTTAGTTGAGCATCCTCATAACCATTGTTTTCAAATTTTTATCTAGTAGTTTGCTTGCCTCCATTCATTTAGTTCTTTTTCTGGATATTTCTCCTGTTTTTGTTTGTTTGTTTTTGTGTGTGTGTTTGTTTTTTCATTTAAGATCTGTTTCTTTGCTTCATTTGGCTAAGTTTGTTTCTATGAATGAGATAAAGTTGCTAAGTCTCCCATAGTTGGTAGAGTGGCTTTATGTAGTGGGTATCCTGAAGGCCCAGTGGCGCAGCCTACCCAGTCACCCAAACTGGATGCTCCAGGTGTGCTCCCTGTGTGAGCTGAGTATACCTTCCTGTCATAGTTGAGCACTGATTGCTATTGGCTCGTCACTGGGAGGGATTGACCCATCCAGGCCAATTGACTGCAAGGACAGGCTGCAACTATATAGGAGGGGCTGCTATGCAGGGGCTTACTCTAAAGAACAGATCTTGCTTCAGTGGGCCTTGGTGCCCACTGAGACCACCACTTCAGTGTGTAGCTCGTGAAGGTAGGAGGATGGTAATCTGGCATGGTCTGGATGTCTATTGGGTGCACTGGCTCTGGGGCCTCCTAGGAGGTACAAAGTCAGCCACTGTCTGTGCCCTGCCTCGGGCTACCCAATATGAGCTACAGAGCAAACTGTAGATGGCTGCTACTTGTGCTGGGCTTGGAGGTGCCCAGGAGAAGCCAAGCTGCCAAGCAAGGCCAGCTAGTGCTGATTCTAGGGCCAATTAGCCAGAGGTCCAGGGTACTGGGGTACACAGAGGCCAGATCCTGCTTGTTTGAGAAATTTTAGAAAAGTCTGTAACATGAGGCAAGAAAGGCCATTTGCATGGAAAAGCCACAGAAAACAGCTTGAGTGGGCCTGCAAATTGGATGAGACAAAAGATATGTTGCTCACCTACCAGCTCTGTGGGGAATCAGCAGAGAAACAATGGCCTCTGTCAGCACTTCTGTCTGGGAGAAAGCTGCCCCTACGGTCTGCCCTAAAGCCAGCCAATTTAGTTCCTTATGTCCTTGGCATCTTTTGAGCTGCTGCCCCAGTGCTCAGAGCGAGTAAATATGAGTAAGTTGGTGCCTGGTTCCTTCAAGAGAAATGTCTGGGACTCCAACAGCTCTCCAGCAGTCTCGCTCAGCCACAATCCACACTGACTTTCACAGTCAGAAGTTATGGGGACTTTTCTTCCTGGCACTAGAACCCTGGACTGGGGGTTCTGAAATAGGATTGGAATCCCTCACTCTTTAGTGGGACCTCCACAACTAAGCTATCCTTCCCAATTTTAAAAATATATATATTTTTTTATTGATATTTTACAGAGAGGAAGGGAGAGAGATAGAGAGCTAGAAACGTCGATGAGAGAGAAACATCAATCAGCTGCCTCTTGCACACCCCCTACTGGGGATGTGCCCGCAACCACTGTACATGCCCTTGGCCGGAATCGAACCCGGGACCTTTCAGTCCGCAGACCGACGCTCTACCACTGAGCCAAACCGGTTTTGGCTCCTCCCCAATTTTTAACTGCCACAGGTGGGTATGAGATCAGTCCATTCCTTGTTTCTGTCCCTCCTAGCAGTCTCATTGTGGCTTCTTACGTATTTATATCCTTAGTTGTAGGACTTCTGTTCAGCATGACTTCAGGTGGTTATGAATGATGGTTGTTCTATAATATAGTTGCAATTTTGATGATGTTGTGGAAGTTCCAAATACTGAGTTTACTTACACCACCATCTTGGCAGGAACCTCAATGTAGATAATCTTAAACCAACATTTTCTCCCTTATCAAGAAGGTAACATTTCTCTCTGGTTGATGACTGGGGTTTTATGTATTTGTTACAAAGTCATTATGTAAAAAAATCTTCAGGGTTTTTTTGGGGGTGGTGGGGGTATGGGGGGGGTAATTGAATTGACAAAGAAGTTTCCTTTGCAACCAATTCACTTATGTGTGGACCCTAAGATACCTGCTGGTATTCATTCAGGATGGAAAGCAACATGACATGGATGCCTACAAAGACAGTCTTTAAAACTCTGCCTCTCTGTCACCAGGAAGCTGCTTCTGGTGGAAATGTTTCACTGTGATGGCGGCTAAATGATCGCAGTTCTAGCCACTCCTTTTTTAAATAAATAGAATTTTGGATATCTTTCATTCTTTGCTTCCAACACTGTGCAGACAGCATGTTTTCCTGTACAGTAAGCTGTAGGACTGGTCCAAGGTTGCCCACAGACTTTGCTGACAAGGCCTGAAAACTGCAGTGTATTCCAAGAATACAAGAGGAATGATCTTGGTTTTGGATGACCTTGCATCCCCTCAAATGTCTGCTATTGCTTAAACTGCAGATATCTCCTAACTTTCCCTGAACCTGTATAACCCAGAGAGCAACAAGGCCTCTCAGTGAGAGTGGCTCTCGAACTGCACTTCTGTTCTCACTGGGGCCACACCCTGACCCACTTGGACTTGTAATGCCATCCTCCCTTCAGCCCCAGGAGAGGACCCAGTTCTCAACTGCTCTCGTCCTAGGTGGAAAGAGGTCTGAGACTGGGAAGGACGCCAACTAAGATCTTTTCATTGGTTTTTGTTCCCTGTTATTTTGTGGTGAAAAGAAAACACCCAACCATCAGGAATTGCCAGGCAGATGTAAAAGAGATTCAATTAATCATAAATACTATTTTGAAGTCATTTGCACAGCTATTTTTAAAGAGGATAACACTAATAACATTAAGATAAAGTCTGTTAAAAGAAAGTGACTGCATAGTGTTCAAATTTTGATTACTTTTTTGTTCGACAACAAAAAACATCCTCAATTAGTTACACACACTTACTGTGAAACACAGCAGTTCATCCCCTTGTCATGTTTTCTCCCTTCTGCAGTTTATATAACTTCTCTTTGTTCAACAAATGGCAGTCTGATGTCAAGACAGAGTTTATTATGAAAATGAGTCCATTAAAGCCTACCTAAAAATAGTAAGACTGTACAATTCCACTATTTGAAAAGGGCATGGTGAGGGAAAAAGAAAAATCAGTACACCTCCAAGAACCACTCAGCCTACCTCTAGAGGAAGATCAGAATAGTAAAGACAGAGACCAGGACCACCTCCAATTCTCTACTTTCCTAAGGACTGCCCATTCCTGCCCTTTCTACATTACATGGAAATTGATTGAAGTTAGAAACATGTGTCATTATTCACCCCTCTCTTTTCCACAGAGCCTGACGTAGTGTCTTGCACTCAGCTGGTGTTTAGTAATGTCAACATTACTGAGTGTTCCCACTGACAACTCTCTAGCAGGGCCACTCCAGCTCCCAGAACACCAGGAACCCTGGGCTCTCAAGGAGTCACCCAGGCAGGGCCTCTGATCATTCACTGAAGAAAACCCAATAATGTCGCCATCAAATGAAACCCCCAGTCTCCAAATCATGACTCAAAGCCCAAGCAAGTGACCAGAAAGTTTCTGGGGTCATTGGGCCTTGGAATGATCAAAGGTCCTGTATCAGTCACAACTCCAAAGAGGACATAGTAACCCCAGATCAGAACGTTTTAAAAACAGGGAAGCAGAGGGCTAGGGACAGAAAGGTCAGGAGACCATGACTGAAGCAAGTAACTCAGAACACTCTGCAGGAGGAGTTATGAGAGGAACTTCTAGGAAAGCCACTGCAGAGCACCTGTGGTGTGTCTGCCTCAAACACCAGGGACAACACAGCAACTTCTCCCTGCCTTCCGCACCTCAGAGAACCTAACCTGGGGCCCCAAAGGAAAGGCTGGGGAAATACAGATGAACGTTTTCCCTGTGATGAAAGGAAGTCCAAAGAAGGCAAGGTCTAGCTGGCCCTATCAGCATCCTGCTGATGCTGAACATAACTCCCCTCCGGCCCACCCACAGCATTCTCAGAACCCAACTGACCCACGCCATGACCAAGATTATCCACTAACAAAACACTGAACACTTTCTGCCTGGATACATTGTTCCATTTAGGCTGTTACTATAAAGAACTATCCCTAATCTAATTAAGGCCTTTTTTTTCCCTTTCCTCACCATAGAATATTTTTTCCATTGATTTTTTTTTTTTTTTTTTTGAGAGAGAGAGAGAGAGTAGAAGAGAGGAGAGCAGGAGGGAGGGGGAGAGAGTGAAACATCGATGTGAGAAAGACACATCATTGGCTGCCTTCCTCATGTGCCCTGACTGGATCCAGGGATCAGACCTGCAACTCAGGTCCATACTCTTGACTGGGAATTGAGTATCCTTTGGTACTCAGGTGGATGCTCTAACCACAGAGCAACACAACCAGGGCACTAAATGCCTTTTTAAAGCAAAAACATAGATTCAAAAGTGTATGTATAGCATGCTCACTGGCACAGGCTTAAAGGAGTCTGCCTACCCCTGGGGTACCGGTAAAAGTAGGGAATCCTCGAAGGGCTGGGGAATGTACCAAGGTCTAGAGGGCCTGTGGATGAAAAAATTGGTTACATACAAAGGGAATGACAAATAAATATCATAGATGATGGAGCCATTTGACAGTCTTATTGTTGGAGAAGAGAGGTATGACCAGGGGAAGCCTGGAAAGCTAGGATGAACCATGAGATCTGAATATAATTGAACATATCATGGCTTTTATAGCTCACTGGGTGGTGAGAGAATATAAATAAGTATGCATACCTGCATATATATACCAACTTGTGTGTGCATGCACCCATGTGTAGAAGAGTAGATACATACATTTAGTTTCATAACTATGTCCATTGAGAAGGCTTAGTAGTCAAGGTGTCCCAATAACAATGGACACATCTAGCAGATCTTGGTTTCTAAAAACCATTCTCCACTAAAAGGAACCAGGACTTATTGGAGAAATTACTTTTTCCAAGACCTGGGCAAGAAAAATTCAAGTTAATCCTGAATGTGTTGTGCCAAAAAGTAAGGAAGTGCTCCAAGAATGATGTAGACATGTCAAAAGCACACAAGAGCCAGCTTGAAATGGCTCCTGATGGCCAAATTTGAGTCAATCTGAGCATCAAAGTAGAGAATGATAGCAATGGATTATAGCCTAATGAATAAACAGGAACCTATGAGGCTACTGATGGGAAGAGAAGGAGGGAAAGAGAGAAAGTGCTACCTTATAGTGGGATACGTTTACTAGTAAACGTAAAGTAAATGATGCAATTAGAAAACCACTGTCGGACAACCACCATATGTTTTAATTCAGGTAAGAATCATAAAAGAATGCTAAAACTAGCAGGTAAACGTTTAATGAGAAGCAGGATATATCCACAGTCTCAATACACTTAATAATTAGAAAATGCTAACTAATTCCACAGTGAAGAAACCTGGTAGACATTTTCTCAGCCGATGATAAAAGTTAACATCTCTGGAAATGGGACAAATCAGCATTGTACGACACAGTGAGGAGGGCACAGCCCCACTTCATCAGTCCTCCTGCCAAAAATGTGTAACCTAACCATTTGTGAGGGAACATCAGATAACCCATAACTGATGGGTTATGGGTTCTACAGTGTGACTGACCTGTTCTCTTCAAAAAATGAGAAGGTCATGAAACATGAAGACAAAGGAACTGTTACGGATTGAAGGAGACTAAATAGCCATGATGATTAGTGCAAATTGTGACCCTGGATTGGCTCCTGGGCCTGGAAAGGACATTACTGGGACAACTGGCAAAATGTAAAGGTGGCCTGTGGATTAGACCATGTTAATATCCTGAGATTTTGGTGGGTATATGGTGGCTACACAGGAATGTGTCCTTGTTTTTAAGAAATATACACAACTTGCAGAAACTGGTTTGGCTCAGTGGTAGAGCATTGGTCTGCGGACTGAAAGGTCCCGGGTTCGATTCCGGTCAAGGGCATGTACCTTGGTTGCTGCACATCCCCGGAAAGGGGTGTGCAGGAGGCAGCTGGTCGGTGTTTCTCGCTCATCGACGTTTCTAGCTCTCTCTCTCTCTCTCTCCCTTCCTCTCTGTAAAATATCAATAAATATATATTTTTTTTAAAAAGAAAGAAATATACACAACAGTTTTTAGGGACACTGTCTACAATCTATTCTTGAATGGTTCCAGGGGGGAGAAAGTAAAAGTCTGTGTGTGTGTGTGTGTGTGTGTGTGTGTGTGTGTGTGTGTATTGTAGAGACAAAGACAGAGATGAATGTGGTAGGACGTTAACAATTTAGGGAATCTGGGTGAAGGGTTGGCACAAGATTAGTGGGTACCCCAACTACATAGTTCTGGTCACACCCACCAGGGGGCAGCTCTTTAGACAGTCTGCTTGGTCTGGATGACTAGAGAGAAAAGCATGTTGGTGGTGCCTCTCTTACTTCAAATATTAAATGGAATTTGATCATTAATGCTGAAGAATAGGATGCCATAAATTCTTTAAGGGAAAGGCTCTGTCATTTATCTCTGAATCCCACCCCAACACCACATTTAGTGCTTTTTAAGTGCTCAAATAGGGTACTCAATAAATACATGTTGAATGCAAGCTACTTATAGTAGGTTGGATAGTGTCCCCCACCCAAAATTCATGTGCATCAGAGCCTGAGAATGGGGCCTTTTTGGGAAATAGGGTCTTTGCAAATGTAATCAGTTAAGTATCAAGATGCAGACATACTGGATTAGGGTGAACACTAATTCCAATGAAAGTGTCCTTACAAGAGATAGAAAAAGACATACAAAGACACAGAAAAGGCAGTATAAAAGATAAAGGCAGAGAATGGAGTGATGTGTCTACAAGGCAAGAAATATTAAGGAGTCCTGAGAGTCACCTGAAGCTAGGTGAGAGGCACAGGATGCATCTTCATGCAGAGCTTCCAGAAGAAACCAACCCTATCCACACCTTGATTTTGGACTACGGCCTCCAGAACTATAAAACAATTAATCCCTATTGTTTGAAGTCATCCAGTTTGCGATACTTTATCACAGCAGCCCTAGAAAATGAATATACTACTACTCAAAGAGTATTTAAAATTAGAGGCCCAGTGCACTAATGGGGTTCCCCAGCCTGGCCAGCAACCAGGGCCAATTGGGGCCATCTAGCCCAGTCCTGGTTGGGGCCAATGGGGGCCGGCTGGCCGGGAAGGGTCTGCAGGAGGTTGACCAGGCCAGGGAGGGACCGCAGAAGGGCTCCAAGGCTTGTCCAGCCTTCTCACCCAGTCCTGATCAGTTGGACCCAGCAGCAAGCTAACCTACAGGTTGGAGCATCTGCCCCCTGGTGGTCAGTGCACATCATAGTAACTGGTTGAGCGGCAGACCAAACGGTTGACAGATCAGTCCAACACTAAGCATGTTACGCTTTTATTATATACGATGACTTTTAAATAATACTAAAATCGCACTTAACATGTTAGCTTAATTAAGGCAAATCACTTTAATGTGTTCATATTTCAGCTAACTGAATGTGACCTAACATCTTTAAGCCACATGCTACGTAGGCATAGTTTATGACATTGCTACTCTTAATTTACACATGAACAGTGGGGACTGTCAGAGACTAACACAAGGTGTATACTGTCTTTTTTTTTTTTTTTCCTTAAGAGGAAAACTGATTTTTAAATTTCTCACAAACCTACTGTATAAATGGCACAGTTTTATGTGTTCTGGAATGTCACAAATAAACCACAATATAAATTTCTTGGAATAGGGGCTAAAACTATGAAAATGAACAGAATATTAAATAGCCATGCCATAAATCATACCACATCATGCATAAATCTATCACTTAATACGATCACATAAAAACTTAAAATGCAGTGACGTGAGTCATCAGGCAATCATTCCTAAATAAGCACAAGAAATATCTATGATTAATCACAAAAAGAGAAAATACTTTTGGATCAGAATACTGGAAATAGTTAAATAATGCAGTGCCTCTGCAGAAAACACAGTTGTTTTTTTAATTTAGTCAGTGAAACATAAAATAATGGTGATGTCTGAGAAGGGCTTTCGATGGGAACAGCAGAGCTCATTCATCAAGAAGACACTTGCCTTTCCTCTGGAGTGTTTCACGTTCAAGCCTTGTGTCTATTTATAATGGCTGGGCACATGTCACTACAATGGTCGATTGTATTGTGCAGCTGTTTGTGTGTATCAAGGAGGGCAGCCATGGACAGCCTGCACTTTGATGTTTCCCTTTTGGAGAGATTTAAAATAACATTTAAAAAACTGCCAACCAGCAAGGTCACAAAATATTTTTGGATGACATGGGGAATGATTGCAAACTTGTGGTTCACTTCAGATGTGGGGGTCTGAAACTCAGCCAACAAGCCTGATTGCACAACATCCTGCCAATGCCAACTTCAAAAGTTATTTGCTTCAGAGAGCTCAACTACTCCTTCCTGGTAATAAAACCGTATTTTATAAATTTGCAGAGGGTCTCCCTCATAGGGAATATCCAAGGAAACAAGGATTTCCCTCACCATCTTATTTACAACTGTAGGCACCATCACCAGGCCTCTCTACTGCCTTCACCCCACAGGACCCCAAAACCCCTGCCCTTTCTCAAAGCACTTACCATGGGCATACTTGGTATAGCTTTCTAATATATGTGCCAAGTTTTTACTCCCCCACTTTATTATAGATGGTCCACAAAAGCAGGGCTTTGTGTCTGTTTTATTCACTACTGTATCACAGAACTGAGACTCATGCCTGGCACATATCATTTACTGAGCGCCTACTTGCAGAATTACTTAATTTAAGTAACAGAGACAATGGTTTCAGGAAACACATGAGAATACTACTGATGAGCAGAATCAGATTCCAGAATTCTGTCTCCCTTTCCCTTACCACACATGAAGATTTGAGTTTTATTCACATACTTATGGCATGTAAAAATAGAAATGGCTTAATAAAATACACAAGGACTAAGATTTCATAGGACTCAATTCTGAAATAATATTAATCCAATCTGTATCTCTAAAATTCTTCTGGTCACTGTCCAGTCAACAAAACTTTCTGGAGATTAGATGGGGGGAGCACCTGAACTAATGAAAAATCAACTTACTTAAAAAATACTGTATGTGAACAACAATTCTTGAGATTTTTAGCTTTGTTTTTTTTTTTAAATAAATCTTTATTGTTCATATTATTACAAATGTTCCTCATCCCCCCCCCCCCCGCATTGCTCCCCTACACCAAGTTTCCATTCAATTCTCTGCCCTTTCCCCATCCCCCATTGTCCTCATCCATAGGTGCAGTTTATGTTCAGTCTCTTCCCGCCCCGCCCCACTCCCCATTTCCCCAAGAATCATCAGTCCACTCCCCTTCCATACCTCTGATTCTATTATATTCACCAGTTAATATTGTTCATCATGATTTCTACTTCCCTTGGTTTTTAGAGTCACTTGTTGATAGTTACGTGTTTGTTCATAATTTTTATCTTTATTTTCTTCCTCTTCCTAAAGAACCCCTTTTAACAATTCATATAGTTCTGGCTTGGCAGTGATGAACTCCTTTAGCTTAAATTTATTTGTGAAGCTCTTTATCTGGCCTTCGATTCTGAGTGATAGCTTTGCTGGGTAGAGTATTTTTGGCTGTAGGTTCTTGTTATTCATCACCTTGAATATTTCTTGCCATTCCCGTCTGGCCTGCATGGTTTCTGTTGAGAAATCAGCTGACAGTCGTATGGGTGCCCCTTTATAGGTAACTACCTGCTTTTGTCTTGCTGCTTTTAATATTCTCTCTTTGTCTTTAGCTCTTGGAATTTTAATTATGATGTGTCTTGGTGTGGTTCTTTTTGGATTCCTTTTGTTTGGGGTTCTGTGTGCTTCCTGTACGTGTAAGTCTATTTCTTTCCCCAGGTGGGGGAAGTTTTCTGTCACTATTTCTTTCAATATGTTTTCGGTATCTTGCTCTTTGTCATCTTCTGGGATGCCCATAATTCTGATGTTGGTTCGCTTGAAGTTGTCCCAGAGGTTTCTTACATTATCTTCAACTTTCTGGATTCTCTTGTCTTCTTGCTTCTGTGGAGGAGTGTCCTCTGGCTCTTTGTGTTGCAAATCTTGGACTTGATTCTTGCAATCTTCCAATCTGTTTTTAGGACTCTGTATAATATTATTTATTTCAGTGATTGTATTCTTTATTTCTAGTTGACCCTTCATTATTTCTTGTTGATCCCTTATCATATCCTCATAGGTCTCATTTATTTTATCGGCCTTTTCTAAGAGATTGTTGAACAACCTTATAAGCGTGGCTTTGAACTCTATATCCAGTCGCTTTTTGTCCTCCATTTCTTTCGTTTGTGATCTGTTTCCTTGTTTTGGCATTTTCGCTGCTTCCCTGAGTTGGTAGGTTGGGAGGATCAGCTGTGTCTATGCCAGGAGACAACCTTATTCCACTAGACTTGGAGACCTGCAAAAGCCTCTCTGAGTTCAGCTTGGATGGGGCGGAGTTTCTGGGTGGAGCCTACAGCCTTGGCTTCTGGTTAGCCCCGCCTCTGAGGTTCCTGAGTCTCAGTGTACCTCAGGGTCCTTTGGTACTCGCTGCAAGCACCTCTGAGAGAAAGGCACTCTAGAGTTTCGCCCGCTACCAGACAGTGTAGTCTCTCCCCCAACAAGCCCATATCTGGGGTTCAGAGCAGTTTGAAGTGGGGTTAAGAACAGTCCGGAGCTTATGTCTCCTTCCCGCTAGGGCAATCTCGCGGCCCAAACAACAGTCTGTCCTCTGTGCGCACAATGTGCGCGACTCAGGGGCTCTGCTTTTCGCAGTTCCCCTAAGCTTCTGTCTTACAGCCCAGATTCCCTCTGTATGAGGCTGGAGCCCGAGGGTCTTGCCCAGGACTGGGGTTCAGTGCAGTCAGAACTGGGGCTCAGCACAGTCCTGAGCTTTTGAGTCCTTCCCGCTGGGGCAATTCAGCAGCTCTGCGAACAGTCCGTCCTCTACGCGCAATGTGCGCGACTCCGGGGCTCTGCCTTTCTTGCTGCTCCGCTGAGCTTCCGCCTTACAGCCCAGTTTCCCTCTGTATGAGTCTGGGAGCCCAGGGTCTCACCCAGAACTGGGGTTCAGTGCAGTCGGAGTTGGGGTTCAGCACGGTCCGGAGCTTTTAGGTATCTCCTTCCCGCTAGGGAACGCCAGCCAGGCACTCAGCCGCCCCTCCTCTCCGCGCAATGTGCGCGGCTCCGTCCTCTCCCCGCGCACACCTCGCCTCCGTACCTTAGGCTTTTACAGCTCCTCTGGTTTTCCTTCTGGTTTTCTCTTTCCTTCTAGTTGTAGGATTTCCAGTCAGTCAACTTTCCTGTAGTTCTGGATAGTGTCCACTCTATATTTTAGTTGTATTTTTTGAAATTGTTGAGTGTGGCTGCAGTTAGGCTTTTACCTCTGCCGCCATCTTGTTGTCTCCCCGAGATTTTTAGCTTTGTGTTATTGTTTTTGCCAGAGTTTTACATCAGTATATCATGAACCCCTAACTAATTATTTTAGGTAAATAAAATTCAATGATGTGCCCACCACTTAGGAATTCTGGGAGGTCAGAAAGAGGCAGAGAGCAGGACCCCCATTGAAAGGGAAGAAGGCACAGAGTAGAGAAAGGCAGAGAGCAAGTGGGGAAGGGTTTAGCCTTCTCATACACAGCAAAGGGAGGACCAGGCTCAGGCAGAAAGCTAGATCTCCTCAGCAGAGTTCACAAGTGAAGAAGCCTCAGAAATGCTTTTGTGGAACAATTCAGTAACAGAATAAAGGCATCGCTTCTTCAATGTCAGTAACTTTGTATCAAAGATGCCTGAGTAAGCAATAAAGTGTTTCAGGTACAACAGTGAGATGGCTGGTTTACTGGGGGCCTCTGGGAAATGGTTTTGAAGCCACTTTCTCAACCCCCCACTGGCAAGCAATGTTTGAAACCTTGGAGCTGGGAGCTCTCAGCCAGGATTCAGAATACGAAAGTCTGCAACTAAGAGGGAGCAGGAAAAGTTCCTCTATAGACTTTTTCCCCTCTCAGTTCTTCAGAAAAATAAGTGACATCCTAGGTTCTCTAGTAGTTTTCTGCTCAGCCAGAGTGGCTCAGTTGGTTGAGCTGTGTCCTGTGCACCGAAAGGTTGCTGGTTCAAATCTCAAAACATTTAGAGCACATCTGATTTATGCACAGACTTTTCATACTTGTACAAAAATTCATGTGGCTTCAAAGAAAATGTAAAGGGGGCATTAATCCCCCCAGGAGCCAGAACCAGCCCTCAGTGTTAAAAAGCAAAACTCTGACCTCAAAATTGGTCTCCTGGGAACACCGGGAGTCAACATATGATCTTCGGGGGCTGACCAACAGAGATTCCAACTCATCTCTGCTTCAACAGTACAGCACTACAACTGGCTCTGTTGTTAGAGTTGAGTATAATGAAGCCCAGAGACATGCCGAGTTTTATATGTGCATTTTTATGATCAGCTTCCACTGCCAAGCTGCCACACCCAGCATGCCTATCCTCTGTGGCTGTGATTTGTGAAGCTGCCTCTCCATAGCAACGTCACCCACTCAGGCCCTGAGATCTGGCGAGTGCAAATCACTGAAGCTCTCCTCCCAGGGCCAAGCCTGGTACTGATACATGGCTGGTCACCGAAGAGGTCTGCCTAAGAGCCCAGTTTTTTTCAGGCAAACTGCACTGATGGAACCAACCTCAATCTTATTCAGCTACTATTTGATGTCTATAATGGGTTTTGGCAGATACAATAACATACTTTTCTTCAACTTATGTTTGTTTTCTCCCTATAAAAGCAATAAATACTTTTTTTTTTGCTGGAAATACCTAAAAGAACCAAAAGTATAGTGTAAATGAAAAAATAAAGATGAGATAAACTACTCTTTAACTTCTTTATTTCCTTTGCACCATTTTTAAAATAATGGTTTTATTCAGTTATAATTTACATTCCATACTATTTACCCATTCAGGGTGTACAATTCAGTGGTTTTTTAAAATACGTTCACAGAGCTGGGCCACTATCAGCACAACCAATTTAGCATATTTCATCACCCTAAAAAGAAACTCCACACCCATTAGCAGTTACTCTATCATCTCAGCTTGTGTTATTCTGTGCCTGTCCAGTCATTGCACTGTTCTGTTTTCTTCCCAACACCAGCATCTCTTCTCAACCTACCACCTCCCAGTTAGCACCACTTCCCACAGCCTGTAGGAGAGTTCTGACTCTGCTAACTACTGCCAAAGTGTCTGTTAGCAGAGAAGAGGTTCTGATCAAAATTTTCTCTCCTACCTGAAATATCACTGTGAAGGGATGAGTCCTTGTTAATAATTCTGATGACAGCAGGAGGAATAGAGAACACATCTATTGTGTGCTCCCTATGCACTAAGTAAGCACTGTTCTAAGGCACATTAGGGAGAGAGTCCTGTTACATCAGTATCACAACCCAATACAGTAAGGGCTGTTATTGGCTCCACTGTAGAGATGAAAAAACAAGGCCCAAAGAAACCAATGCCACAAAGGCTTAGGAGGAGGAGAGCTGACATTTGAACTCCAAGCAATGTGACACCAGAGTTCAGGCCATTAACGCTATACCACATTGCCCCTTCCTTCAGAGAACTCTCCGAAGTGCAGCCATGCCAGAATGACATCACAAGGAAAAGTCTGAGCAGGCACTTTCCCAGAGAACCTGGAAGGGATGAGCTATCAGTAGCATAAAGGGCAAAGGAATGAGAAAGCTGGAGAGGAAACTAGACAAGAGTGATGCTGTGAGAGTTGTAGGCAGAACCAAGTCTATTTAAAGTATATAAATCATACCAGAATTAATATTTTATCTTTGTCTCCTGTTAGCCAAATTAATTATTGCTCATTACATTTATCTCCTTGAATCAAGGAGCTAAAAAGAAGTATCTGAATTAGAAACTGGGGTAAAGAGTGACAGAATTGTGTGCTAAAGAGATACAACCAAAAGTACAATAATTAAACTAAGGCTTTAGACTGAAAAGCAATTCACTAACCTATTAGCAGTGGCTATCTTTTAAGGTATAGGCGTAATAAGTACTTTTCATTTTCATTTTATATATTTCAATACTGCCAATTTTTTTTACAACAAGCTTATACTACTTAGAATGTAAGAAAAACACTAAGCTAATTCTCAAAAAAAGCAATGGTAAAATGGGAGAGATTTGTCTAAAAAACAACCACTTCAGTAATGGAAATCAACCAAAGGCATACGATAAATTGAGAAGTGTTTATTCGAGAGAACCACAAAAATCCCGAGTTAGAACAGTCTCAATCTGCAGCATTTTAGCCTGGGGTCCTCTCACCCCAGCTTCATCACAGGGGTAGATCCACCAGGAACAAGCTGTGAAAACTTGTTCCACATCAAGTCAAAACTCTATTCCACATCAAGTCAACCCCTTTAGCAATGGCTAAAGGGGTTGACTTGATGTGGAATAGAGTTCATTTCTAAAGCTGCTGTCATATATAACAATGCTAATAAAAATGATAAATGGCTAACATCTCAGATAGCCTTAGGTTGCAATATTAATTGGGACAAGCAACAGACCAGCAGATTAGCCAAAAATTCGACAGACAGATGCAAAGAATAAAAAAGCCACAGTAATAAGCTCCCACATGCCCCTGTGTCCTGAAAGGATGCATGCTTGCAGGAGAGACTGAAGAAGGTCCAAGTTACCTGCCAATTCCTGGCAGAAGTGAGGCCTAACAAATGCACAGAAGCAGCAGAAGAGGGAAGGCCTGGCAGAAAGTAAAAGCCAAGGTAGATCTGTAAATAGCCTGAATTGTAATGTGTTCTTCCACCCACACACAGATCCATTACAAAATGATGAAGCTTTACGGAGTTAAGATGTTTAAACACACCTCTAAATAATCACTGGCTAGCCACTAAGCTATGCTGACCCATGTGTGATCCTTAGGTCACCAGGCTTAAATATAAAAGCAAGAAAAAAGAAAAATAAGCAGGATCATCAGCAGTTGCACAGTGCTGGGGAGACAGACCCTTAAAATTAATCCAGGCAAATCACAAACAAAAAGCAACAACAAAAACACTTGGGTATGCCAAGGGTGATCAGAATCCAGAGTTGCTACAATTTATGAACTAAAATATGCAGTTAAAAGAAAATAAAATATGAAACATGCAAAGAAACATAAAAGTATTGTAAACCATCCTCATGAAATTATACTCAGGAAAAAGAGCCATCAATAGAAACTCTAAGAGGGACCAGATATTAGACTTAACAAAGATTCAAAGTGGCTATTATAAATATTGTTCAAAGAACTGAAGGAATCTATGTTTATAGAATAAAGGGAAAGTATGGTAACAATGAGTCATCAGACAGAAAATAACAATTAAAAGATAGAAATTATTAAAAATTTGAGATTCTGGTGTTTAAAAATACAGTAACTGTAATGAAAATTGACTAGATCAACTCAACACCAGATCTGAGAAGGAAGAAGAAACAAAAAGCAAATTTGAAATTATCCAATCTGATAAAGAAATAAAAAATGAGAATAGAGAGGCATAGAGTCTCTGGAGACACAAAGAATATCATCAAGAATACCAACATGTAAAGGAAGTCCTAAAAGGAAAAAAGAGAAAGGAGAGAAAAAAATTTTTTAACTATGGCCAAAACTTACCAAATTTGTTTTTAAAAGTTAATCTTCACATTCAACAAATTCGAAGTTAAATAAAATCCAACTAAGATAAACATTAAGAGACCCATTGTGACATAGCATAGTCAAAATGTTGAAAGCCAAATTCGAAAAGAAAATCTTGTATGCATCAAGAGGAAATGCTCATCATAAAATGGGAAACCAAAATAAGATTAACAGCTGGTTTTCACAGTAGAAATGATGGAAACCAGAAGTGATGTGACATGTTCAAAATGCTTTAAAATAAATAACTAACTAAATAAATAAATAATCTGTTCACTCTAGCCAGTTTGACTCAGTGGATAAAGTGTTGGCCTGTGGATTAAAGGGTCCCGGGTACAATTCCAGTCAAGGGCACATACCTTGGTTGCAGGATGGATCCCCAGCCCAGGTCAGGATGCATGCAGGAGGCAACCAATTGATGTGGCTCTCTCACATAGATGTTTCTCTCTCTCTGTCTCTCACCATCCCTTCTACTCCCTCTGAACAAAAATGAAAAAACCCTGTTGACCAAGAATCCTATAGCCCACAAAACTATATGTCAAAGATGAAGTAAAAATAAAGACATTCCTAGATAACAGAGACTGAGAATTTGTTGCTAACACACCTGCCTTACTAGAAGTACTAAAAAGTAAGTGGATAGAAAAAAATATTCTATACAAAAAAGACCATAAGAAAACTGCAGTAACTATGCAAATACCAAAATAAACTTTAAGACAAAAATTATTACTATAAAAAATTTATAATGATAAAAGGGTCAATTTATTAGGAAGATATAATAATAAAAGCATAATATGCTAATTAGACCTGACCAAAGCAGGGGGTTGGAGGGGGGCAGGGGTGGCCACCAGGGCAGCAGAAGCCAAGGCAACCACCACAGTGGTGGGGCCAAGCCCCTTGCAAGAATTTTGTGCACCGGGCCTCTAGTATACTTCTAAGCATTTGACAACAGAAACCCAAAATACATGAAGCAAAAACAGACAGAACTGAAGGGGAAAATGGATAACTCAAATATATTTGGAGACTTCACTATCTCACTTTTAAGAACTGATATTATAATACCCAGCCTGCACAGCTCAGTGGTTGAGGGATGACCTGTGAACTGAAAGGTCATAGTTTAATTCCCAGTGGGGGCACAAGCCCAGGTTATGGGCTTGATCCCCCATGTGGGGCATGCAGGAAGCAGTCAATCAATGATTCTTTCTCTCATCATTGATGTTTCTATCTCTCCCTCTCGCTTCCTCTCTCTGAAATCAGTAAAAATATATATATTTTAAAAAGAACTAATATAACTAAACAGAAAATCAGCAATGCTACACAAGGCTTGAATAACACTATCAATCAACCTTTCATAACTAACATCTACAGAACACTTCCAGTCAACAACAGCCAACTACACAATCTTTGTGAACACCCATGTAACATTCTCCAGGACTGACAATTAGCTAAGCCAAAATCAAGTGTAATACATTTTAAAAGATTAAAATTATATAAAGTACGTTCTCAACAACAATGGTATTAAATTTGAAATCAATAACAGGAAAAAAAATTGGGAATCCCCAAGTATTTGGTAATTAGAAAACATGTCTAAATAATTTAAGAATCAAAGTAGAAATCACAAGAGAATCTGGAAAAGTACTTCAAACTGAATGAAAATAAACATAGCAGATAAAAATTATGGGATATAGTTATGAAAAGTGTTTAGAAGAAAATTTATAACTTAAAAAAGCCTGTAGGGCCCTAGCTAGTTTTGCTCAGTGGATAGAGCCTCGGCCTGCGAACTGAAGGGTCCCAGGTTTGATTCCAGTCAAGGGCACGTGCTTGAGTTTCAGGCTCAATCCCCATTAGGGGTGTGTAGGAGGCAGTTAATCAATGATTCTCTCTCATCATTGATCTTTCTATCTCTCTCTCCCTTCCTCTCTGAAATCAATAAAATTATTTTTTTTTAATTTTTTAAAGTCTGTACGGGTAAAAAAATAATCTTAAGTCTTAACCTAAACATCTATCTTAAGAAACTAGAAAAAGAAAAGTAAACAAAACCCAAATAGGAGGGCAGGGGGAAATACCAGAGTAGAAATCAATGAATTAGAAAAACATAGAAAATAAATTAGATCAAAAGTTCACCTGATCAGAATCAAGGCAAGGATGTTCATTCTCACCACTGTGGAGGAAAGACTGTTCCATGACGTAACTGCTGTCTGACCCATGAGCTGGACCTGGGCCAGAAAGGGGAGGTTGCTTCCCACAAACCCCACTTAGAGACTGTCTGATAGTAATTGATGGTCATTCTGACATAAATCAGCATCCCTTCCCAGCCTCCCACTGTATGCTGGCTCCTGGAACACGTCATTGTCCTGACCTGGTCAAGCATGTACAGTAATTTCCATACCTGATAGCATTCACGTACTAGTGCCTGTGACTATCCCACACTCCCTATTCCCCCTATATAATGCTTTGGCACCTGCCAAGCAGGGTGGAGAATATCCACTTTGTTTAGCAGCCACCCAAGATATGCCACATATGTAAGTTTCCCTTAACAAACTATACTGACTATCAGATTGGAACGGCCAGCCTCTTTCTTCTGTCCTTCAGGGCCTTCCCCTGGGTCTGTGTGTATAAACACCACTTTTAATGAACACCATACTGGAGGCTCTAGCCAGTGCAGTGTGGCAAAAAATAAAAATTTTAAGTATATAGATTGGAATGAAAGAAGCAAAACTGTCCTTATTTATAGAAAATATGATCCTATATACAGAAAAATCCTCCCCAAAAAAACCTGGTCGAATAAGTGAGTTTATCAAGTTCACAGACAAAAGTGAACTTGATAAATATCCAAAAATCAACTTTATTTCTATATACTAGTAATGAACAATCGAAAAATGAAACTAAGAATTCCATTTATACAGCATCAAAATTAGGAATAAATTTAACAAAAGTAGTACAAGATGGTTGTACTGAAAAATATATAACATTGCTAAGATAGTAAATAATATCTAAATAACTGGAAGGAGATAAATACTATGTTCTTGGATTGGAGGACTCAATAGTATTAAAATGAAATGGTATTCCTCCCCAAATAGAGCCACAGAATCAACACAAATCAACCCAATCCAGTAAGGTGTGTGTGTTTTTTATAAAATTGGCAAGGATAGCCTTAAGTAGATAATCATTTGAAGCTGGGTTATGGACAACCAACAGTTCATTCTATTATTCTCTTGACTTTTATATGTTTGAAATTGTCCAGAATAAAGTGATTTCTGTTTGCTTGATTGTTTGTTTGTTTGTTTGTTTTTAAAATATCAGATGAAAGAAAAAAATTTAACAACTATTTCAAGGGCTGCATTAATCTCACTCCATCCTCTACTTACATCACTCACCTACAGGTTGATCCTTGCTCAGAGTCCACTCTTAGTACAGTACACATGGCTACTGAATGGGTAACAAAGGAAGAATAAGTGAAAGATTATAAGCATTAGCCACAGCCTTTCCTGTAGTCTAATCCATTAACAGCCTTAAAATTTTGGCATTTTATAGCAACTCCACAACTACATGTATCAATCTCTATGACCCACTGCAACATGCAAGACTGAAGCTACAAGAATACAGTTAGAAAACACCCCTCTATTGTTATGTCAATTACACAGTAATTTACTGGATGTGAGCTATGTAAGTGCAAATTAGTTGTGCTTTAAGATCAAAGCATCTAGATCTTTAAAGTCACCATCCTCACTGCCCCACCCCTTCCCATCCAACCTTGAACACTTGCACATTCCTTTCACTTTCTATTCCCAAGTGCACACTGGCTAAAAGAAAAAGTAAATGCCAATTTCATTTCCTTTCAAATATTTAGTGCTTTCCAGTTTTATTCCTTGCTTCCCTAATGGAATAATACTTTACATTTGTAAAGCATCATTCATCTCCTCTTAAGATCCTTACACCACCACCAAGACATAAAACAGGTGTTCAATCTGAAATAATGGTAGAAAGTCCAATGTCACATAGCAACATGCAGCCTTCCATCCAGGCCCATTACTTTTTTAAATGTTTTTTAATTGATTTTTTTTTTGAAAGAGAGAGAGAGAGAGAGAGAGAGAGAGAGAGAGAGAGAGAGAGAGAGACATCAATGAGAAAAAAAACACCATCGACTGGCTGCCTCCTGCATGCCCCCTTCTGGGGATTCTGCCCATATCCTGGGCATGTGCCCTGACCAGGAATCAAACTGGGGACCTCTCAGTTCATGGATGGATGCTCAACCACTGAGCCACACCAACTGGGTCAGGCCCATGACTTTAAGAGGAATGTATTTTCCAATTCCTGTCACTGCCTCTCAAGGCACAGAGATACTTTCTAGCAACAGATAAGGGACCCTCTTCTAGGAATGGGTAAGAATTTGCCTGGAAAAATCTGTGATAGGCAACTGAGAAGTTCCATCTACATGTCATCATGGAACCCCCAAAAATATAAAAACATGTAGCCCTGAAGTTTTAAGAAGTATTAAATAGTTCTAATATGTAATATCCCATAAATATTTTATCTAGCAAAAAACACACTTGGTTTTCCATTTCCATCTACCATAAATTCCCTTCTACTCCTTGACTAAATTTTATTTTCTCCCTTCTCTCCCTAGACTAGAGCAATAATTTTACTTTTTAATGAGACAGACATATATATGTCCAATAGCATTTCCATAAGACCCATGAAAAAGCTGAATATTACTCTTTAGAATAACAAATAATTCATATAAAAATATTTTAGCTTTAAAATATTCCCAGTTGTAGGAACTACTAATATTTCAAAATTCTCAGTTAAACATAAAATTGTCCATCCCGACTTTCTCATTTACGTATAGTTCAAAAAAAAGACTTACTTTTTGAAAGATTCTTTATTTATAACAAAGCAAATACAACTTTACTATTCGATTTCCTTGTCTGTTATACGGTTAAACTGAAAATCATCATCTGAGACAGAACTAGAGAAAAACTGTTGCTGATGCTCAGCTTTTATGAAAGAGTTTTAAGAACTGAAATGACAACTTTTAAAAAACCATTAGAATAAACAAGACGTTGTAGGGGTCGGGGAGTGGATGAGAAAAAATGCATCCCAAGTTAGAAACATGAACTCCTGCTCAAAGTGCATGGTTTTTTTTAATGGATTTATGAAACAGATTAAAATAATATTTATAACCAACATTACTTCACAAGCTTAGTAAAAGACTAATTTTTAAATCCTTCCTCTTGTTCTACGGCTATTTTTATATTGGCCAAGCAAGTCACTTCCTTTCCCCAGGCTTCCAACAATGAACATAATCTGACAGCATTATACACACCACAACTCCACTGCAGACCAAGATGGTTCTGGGTCAAATCCACAACTTCTGGTTCAAATTAGGATAGTTATCAAATTAAGACAGTTCTGGCTCAACTGAGTCATCCTGCAATGGCAGCTAAGTCAATTTCAAGGCTAAATGCCTGCCCTGGGGTAACCCTGTACATCCCAGATGGCTGTATTTTATGAACCGTCTTAAACTGAAATGGACCTCCTGAGGAGTTTCAAAACCAACATTGCCTCCAAGTGACCCTCAGGAGCAGGTTAAGTCAGAGCCCAAGTTGACCAAGAGGACATTACCAGCAGATACAATGTCATCTTCCTAGATACACTCTCCCACTGTGAACTAATGCATTCAAACATTTACTTTGTGAATTTGTATATCCTCACTAGGTCAGCAGAATCATATCTCTAAACTTTTCCCCCCATAATTGAACTAATTCTATAAATTCATTTTTGGGGGATGAAAAATTGGTCCCTTCTTTAATTAAATAGGCTAGGAAAGAGTAACAGAAACAATTTTTCCCTTTTTTACTTTCAGGATTTGAAGGACTTTAAGTAGAGTTTTTCTATTCGTGGGGAAACAAGTGTTTTAATATTATGATCTACAATTTAAGCTTAATACATAAAGCATGTATAGAATGTGATACTCTCACAACAAGACAAGTCCACATCCTATCTATACCCAGGGTGGAGCGAGGGTTTGTTTTACATTCACTCATTTAAATCACTTAAACTTGCATTTTTGCTGATTAGGATAACGCATGTAATAGCTTTTAAAATCTTTTAATAATTTTTTTGCTAATAAAAGTAAACATGTCTGTTGAAGAAAAAAATTAAACAAAAAGTATTAAATATAAAATTAGAAGTTCCTCTAATCCCACCCTACTGACAACCACTATTTATAGATTTGTGTATATCCTTTAAAGCATATACCATCATCTCTATGTAAACTTACTCTCAAATACATCTGGAAAATTAGATCATATTTAATTTTATATTAGTCACTTGCTTTTTTCAATTAACAATAAAATGACTGCTATTTTATCCATGTCAGTACACACAAATCTACCATTTTCTTACAAATATTGACAACTATTCCACTATTTGGATAGACCAACTATAATTCACAATTGATAGATATTCAAGCAATTTTCAGTTTTCTGTTATTACAAGTAAGATGATTACCAAGACCCTCCTAAATACATCTTTGCACACTTATGCAAGTATGTCATAGCATAAATCCTAAGGATAGAATAGCTTGGTCAAATGGGGCAACATGTAAAATTTTGGAGAGGTATTGTCAAAAAGGATTTCTCAATTTGTATTCCAAAACACCAACAGTACTTCAGAGTGCCTCATTTCCCTGCCCATTCACAACAACTACAACCAATCTCTTTCATCTCTGCAAATGAGATGAAAACATTTTTATCATTCTCATTTTAACCTGATTATCAGGGAGGTTGTACATTTCCGGTGGCTTTTCCATACAAAAGATCTGTCTTGGCTCATGCTTCAAACTTTCCTAAAATGTCTCAAAGGTTCACAAACTACAAACGAGCAGCATCTGGCCTCAGCATATTCCATGACTCTTAAGTGACCCCAGGCCCAGCACTAGTGGCATCCAGCCTTGATTGATTCACAGCTTAGCCTCTTCCAAGCATCTCTAAGCTCAGCACAAATAGCTGCCATCTGCAGAAGACTCTGTATCTCATGCTGGGTGTCCTGAGTAGGACACCGACGGCTACTGATCTTGGCGTGTACCTCCCAGGAGGTACACAAGGCCACAGCACCTAATGGACAGCATGTCGGAACATCAAATAATCACCTCCACATGTAGCACACTCAAAGGCAGACTCAGCAGACAACTGGCCTGGGGGTAAATCCCTCCCGTTGATTTACCAATAGTAATCAAGGCTCAACTACAATAGGAGGGTGCACACAGCCCACATGTAAGGGAAGGGAACACAGTTGAAACACCCAAAGTGGGTGAATGGGAAGACTGCATCACTGGGCCCTACAAAACACCTACCACATAAGACCCCTCTACCAAGCCTAGGAGACATAGCATCTCTACCTGATACATAGAAAGAAACACAGGGAGGAAGCCAAAATGAAGAGACAAAAAATATGTATCAAATGAAAGAACAGAGAAAAACTAAAAGAAAGAAAGAAAGAAAGAAAGAAAGAAAGAAAGAAAGAAAGAAAAAGGAAGGAAGGAAGGAAGGAAGGAAGGAAGGAAGGAAGGAAGGAAGGAAGGAAGGAAGGAAGGAAGGAAGAAAGAAAGAAAGAAAGAAAGAAAGAAAGAAAGAAAGAAAGAAAGAAAGAAAGAAAGAAAGAAAGAAACAAAGAAACAAAGAAAGAAAGAAAGAAAGAAAGAAAGAAAGAAAGAAAGAAAGAAAGAAAGAAAGAAAGAAAATGGTCACAAGAAATTTACCAGATGCAGAATTTAAAACAACAATTGCCAACTGGTGGTCAGTGTGGTATGAAAGATTGGCAACCACTGGTTTAAAACACTGATCGTAAGAATTTTCAATGAACTAAGGGGAAGAATAGATGTACTTCACAAGAACTTCAGCAAAGAGATATGAAACATCTAATCACAGAGCAAATTGGCTAGGACTCTTTTTTAGAAAATATTTTTTTATTGATTTCAGAAAGGAAGGGGGGGGAGAGAGATGGAAACATCAATGATGAGAAAGAATCATTGATCAGCTGCCTCCTGTACACCACCTACTGAGGATCAAGCACCCAACCCAGACATGTACCCTTGACCGAAATTGAACCCTTCAGTTCACAGGCCGATGCTCTATCCACTGAGCCAAATAAATTAACTTTGGCCCCACAACAGAGGTATAAGACTCAATAATTATTTCACTATACTAGTATATCCAGAATCATTTTATATTTGAGAAGTGCTGGGCTGTTCACTGACTACAAAATTCCCATGACGTGTGCAAATGCAGGTGCCCCTTGCTGGTGATCACAAAGCTTGTAAGCAATAAAACTAGGACGCAATTTATATCCAGATTCATCTAACCTTAAAGTTCAGCCTTTTAGTTACTACACTAAATAGAATACAATTCTGAATTTGAAGAGCTTATGAACTTAGTCACAAGTGCATTTAAGAGCCAGCTCTTGATAAAACAGGGCAGGGGTCTTACACAATTCTTTGCCCTGATACTGGTATTATGAATGCCTGTATGATTAGCACTTTGCCAAACGCCCTGGTACACTGGTCATCCTAATGAGATGCCCAGCTGTCAGTTGAACAAACAAGACATGAGATTGGAAACAGACCAGTTAATACAGGCACATGTGGGTGGTCACTATCAGATGTTCCCTGGTTGCTAGAGAATTCATCTCCCAGACACAGGGGGAGGCACCCTCCTCACAAGGATGGGCACTGATCCCCAGCCTCCTGTACCCTCCCTCTTGTCCAAGGACATGAGAAGAAAATGTACTAGCAGATTGTCTAAAAAGAAGGTTAAAAAATGACAGAGAGAGAAAAGAAGTTAAATATTTCTTTGTATGGAAAAAACAAAGATTTTAAAAGTAACAAAAAATCTAATAAAACCGTTCAACTTTAAGTAACCACTTTTTGTAGAATATCAACAGAGCCAAAAGATTATACCTCCAATGTTGAGAAGCATGCAACACAGTTGCTTATGTTTGCTATTTATGCAATTAAAGAAAACAAAAAAATTATATTTTGAGTACTCTTAAAGCTTGATTTTAATCCCTTGTTTTAATGCCTAAATTAAAATTTTAAACTCCAAAGGATTATTAATTTATGGCAGAAGTGAAAAAGGGAAACTGGATGTGTTTATAAGAAATTTTTGTTATTGCTGTTATTACTTTAAGTGACATAGTGAAGAGAAAAGAAAAACACTAAGTGATGGCAAATCAAAAGCAAAATAGAATTAGAGACCACTCCCTTGAGTTTAGGTTTACTTGTTCATCTATGACATCTCTGCTAGAAAAGCTAATTGGAGCTAAAAATATAAATTCAAAAGACAAATCCAGGATTTAAAGTGGTAAATCTATAAATCTTTCCATTGAAAAATATAACAAAGCAACATATTTAGATTTTGTATCTTTTCTGTCCAAATGACAAGAGTTCCACTTTTCTACTTCCCATTTCATGGGTTTATATCAGCAATTTCCACCTTTTTCATCTCATGACACGCATAAAGTAATTATCAATATTCTGTGCCACACAAAAAATATATATATTTTGTCCATCTGACCAAAAAAATAGGTATAATTTTGATTCATTCACACCAGACAGCTATTGTTGTATTGGGTGCCATTTTTATTTTTTTTTGACAGTCTAAGCGGAAAGAGGTCAGTGTCCCTGACTAAATAGTCAGGTACTGCATATTTTAACATTTCTTGCAGTACACCAGTGTGCCACAGCACTCTGGCTAAAAATTGCTGGTTTATAACATCTGCCAAGACACACAGAAGGATGAGTAATCCACCTGTGCAGATGAAAAATGTTCAAGTTTCACCTCTGTGGTCTAGTGAATATTGCCAAGAGGTATAGCACACTGGGGATTTGAGAAAAATATGCCTGAAATGGTTATAAGAAAATGAGGAGGGCACCCAATCAGCAGTTGAAATTGCCATGGGCCCTCAATGAATTTCATCTAAGGCACGTTGACAAATTAAGGAGACATCTATTAATAATACCCTGAAGAGCTCCAAATGACAGATAATTAAGACTCACTCTCCTTTCTTTATAAACTTTCCATAGCTAGCATGTGGACAAAGTATCTCAATTTATTGGATTACAGCATATAAAATGGGGCTGAAATTTCAAGAACTTAATTCAAGGGGATTATAGTTTTGTTAAAAATTCACACAGAACATAGCCCCAAATCACAAGTGAGTGAAGTAGCAGAGCCTCACGAGTCCAATTCCTAGTGCTATTTGAGTACAGGGAAGAACATTCAGGATATTTTATTTCTAGTCTACTTCTGAGGTCTTTTGGCTGAGGGGACATCAAACAGCCTTCACCAAAGTCCTTTAGGAATTAAATGGCCAGTTTAGTGGCAATGAGCACTTAAGAAATAGGCCAGCGTTTCCTTTATTATGATTATTTCCTGTACTTTATATCACCCTCCCCCTTTTATTTTCTTAAGGAGGGAAAACACAAACTCTTACTATAACTCCAAGTGGAGAAATTTTTTGACCTTTACCTCTCAGCTCAATAAAAAGAAATAAGATATATAAAGACTGAAAAGTAAGGAATTTTAAATTTATATAATATTTTAACAAGAAAACCTAAGGCTGTCTAATTTTTTTAAAATAAGCATTCAATTAAGAATCCAGTTACACATAAAAATAACATTTCAGCTTTATAGTTTTGTATAAAATTAAACACACACTCACCATACAACACAGTAATTCTACTCCTATGTATTTAACCAGAGCAATGAAAACATATGTTCACAAAAGACTTGTGAATGTTCATAGCAGCTTTATTCATCATAGACAAGAACTGGAAACAACCCAAACACCCCTCAACTGATAAGCAGATTTGTAAAATTTGTGGTATATCTACACAAAGTAATGTTTTATTTTTTATTGAATTTATTGGTATGGCATTGATTGGTTAATAAAATTATATAGGTTTCAGGTATACAATTCTACAATACATAATCTGTATATCAAGTCTCCTATTCCCCCTTTTACCTTTTTCTACTTCCAATGGAATACTATTTAGCAATAAAAGGAATAAACTACTTATACATGCTATAATATGGATAAACCTCAAAAACATTATTTTAAGTGGGGGGAAAAAAACTAGTCACCAAAGATTACATACTGTGTGATTCCACTTCTGTAACATTCTACAGAAGGCAAAACTATACTGATAGAAGGCATGTCAGTGGTCACCATGAGCTGGGGACAGGAGAGAGGTTGACTGCAGTGGAGCTCAAAGGAATTTTTAGGGGTATGGAAGCGCACTATATCAAGTGTGGTAATGGTTACACATTGCAAACATTTGTTAAAACTCATTGAACTGTGCACTTAAAATGGGTGGGTTTTACTATTATGCAAATTATAAATATTGGCAGCTTTCCTACATACCAACAGAGCAGCTAGCTAGAAAATAAAAACAAAAAGGATCCTATTCGTAGTAGCAATTAAAAAATAGTAAAACTTGAGAATAAGCTTTAAAAACATGTACAACCTAATGAAAAAAACTATAAAACCTTACTGAGTGACATAAAAGGGACTTATATAGAAAGATACATATATCAGTTTGATGGATGAGAACTCAAAATTGTAGACATCAAATTAATTTGTAGCTTGGAAGAGCTTGAATCAAAATGCCAAAGGGAAGTTAAGAGGAAACAACTTAAGTCTAACTTTGATCTGGAAGAATAAATATATAAAAAGAGAAAAACAAAAAGATCTGCAAAAACAGACTCACATATAAATCAGAATTCTATATATTGTACACAAATGGTATATAACAAAGCTATATATAAACTGTATATACCAATAAATGGTATAAAAAAAACTGCCTAACCACTAGGACCACCCAAATGCTACATTAAAATAAATGTTAAATGGAGTAAATATGTAGGTATAAAAAAAAATAACCCTGGCCAGTGTGGCTTAGTTGGTTGGACCATCATTCTATGAACCTGAAGGTTTTGGGTTTAATTCCCGGTCAGGACACATACTTTTGCAGATTTGATCCCCAGTCAGGACATGTAAGGGAGGCAATCAACTGACAAGTATCTGTCTCATATCAATGTCTCTCTCTCTCTCTTTCTCTTTCTTCTTCTTCTTCTCTCTCTAAAATCAATTTAAAAAGAAGCAAATATGAAAGCATTAGAGTTCATATTTTACATAATCATGTAGTGGGGAAGACTAATATAGGTTCATATTTTACATAATCATGTAGTGGGGAAGATTTTCTAACCATGTCACCAAAGTTAGAAACCGTAAAAGAAAACTGATAGATATGCCCAATATAAAATTTAAATTTCCACTTGTCAAAAAATATCATGATTAAAAATACAAATCATGCACTGGGGGAAATTTTACAACATATATGGAACACAAAGATCAAAGATACTTATTTAGAGAACAGTATGGAGCTTCCTCAAAAAACTGAAAATGGAACTCCCATTTGACCCAGTAATCCCACTACTAGGAATATACCCCAAGAAACTAGAAAGAACAATCAGAAAGGATATATGCACCCCTATGTTCATAGCAGCACAATTTACAATAGCTAGGACGTGGAAACAGCCTAGGTGCCCGTCAGCAGATGAATGGATCAGAAAACTATGGTACATCTACACCATGGAATACTATGCTGCCATAAAAAGGAAGGAATTCTCATCATTTGCAGTAACCTGGATGGAATTGGAGAGCATCATGCTGAGTGAAATAAGCCAGTCAATGAAAGAGAAACACTACATGACCTCACTCATTTATGGATATTAAAGAACATTATAAACGAATGAACAGAAAGATTGATATAGTGACAGTAAAACAACAGGCAGACTGCCAAATGACAGCGGGGGGGGGGGGGGGGGAGGGTAGGGAGATCTAGGGGAGATAAGAGATCAACCGAAGGACTGGTATGCTTGCATATAAGAACAACCAATGGACACAAAACTCTGGGGAGGGAGGGCACCTATGGGGGGGGGGGGCAATGATAAGCTATGTACACAGATAATACCTTAATAAAAAATATTTTTTTAAAAAAATAAAAAAATAAAAAGTAGAAGGAAATGGAAAAAAACAAAACAAAACAAAGATACTTATTTAAATACAAATTAATAAGGAAAAGACAAACACCTCAATTCACAGGCAATTCATAAAAGAAGAAATACAACTGAACAATTAATGCACATATGAAAAAAAGGGTTATACCTCACCAGTAATTCATGGGGGCCAAAGACAATTAAGGTACCAGTAAGGATATTTGCCACATGATTATTAAAAAAGCCAAGATGCCAGTAACTGTAAGATGTATCATTGAAGGGAAAAAAAAAAGTGCTGCAACTAAACTATGGCATACATTATATTATACTAGTGGCCTGGTGCACAAAATTTGTGCACAGGAAGGTGTTCCTCAGCCCGGCTTGCACCATCTCCAATCTGAGACCCATCAGGGGATATCCAACTGCTGGTTTAGGCCTGATCCCTGTGCCTAAACCGGCGGTCGGACATCCCTCTCGCAATCCAGGACCGCTGGCTCCTAACCACTTACCTACCTGCCTGCCTGATTGCCCCTAACCACTTTGCCTGCTGGCCTGATCACCCCCAACTGCCCTCCCCTCCTGGTCTGATCACCCCTAACTGCCTCTGCCTTGGCCCTGCCACCAATGCTTTGTCCAATAGAATGTCTGGAAGGTCTCCCAGTCTAATTAGCATATTACCCTTTTATTAGTAATATGCATCCTAATTTAAGAGATGGATGTCTGGAAAAAGTACATCTAAGTATCATGATATATAGTCACAAAAATCTGGAAATCACCTCAATTTCCAATAAGGGATATTTCCCAAATAAATTATAGTCATTTAAAATTATACAGATGAATAGTGGAAGGATGTTTATGAACTATTAGGTGAAAAAAGAGGTTTTAAAACAATATGTTTAACATGACACCATTTTTGTTAAAAGATAATTATATCTGCATTGAAAAAGCCTAAAAGTTTTATACCAAAAAACTTGAAGCAATCTAAAAGCTCAAATAGGAACAGTTAAACAAACTATAATACATTAACTCAAAGGAATATTATATTCTCCTTACAAATAAAAATATGTCAATCATATAGATGCAAAGAAAAATTTATATAAAATAGCATCCAAAAAATGAAAGTACACATTGGTTGATATCAATTTTAACCAAGAAAAAAATATCACTTGTACCTAAGAATATGAAGAAGTTCAAAGTCTTGTTCAAAAGTTCATAGTGGTCATTTATGGTAATAGATTTCATATAATTATTTGTTTTTAGTGTTTCATTAATTTTTAATATATAATTAGTTTTATAGAGACAGTTAAAAAATACAGACTTTCAGAATTAGAACGTTCTATAATGTCTCTAACATTACTTTCCAAAAGCATTCAACAAAGCCACAAATGGCCAATAGATAGCACTCTGTTCTGCTTGTACCTTCTGTAAACTCCTGTCTTCACAATTTTGTTTTTCAATAACTTGTTTGACAAAAAAGAAAACCTCACGTAGAAAAGTCTGTACTACAGGGAAAAGTAGCAAGAAGTTTCCTCCGACTCTGTGTGCTTCTTTCTATTTTCCGGTTAAGGAAAACATTTTGTGTTCCTTCACAAAAACAAGGAACTAAAATTAGATAGATGAGAACTGAACCTTGACTCACGGTAGAGAAAACACTATTTTTAAACTAAGAAATATTTATAGGCCTATGCTTTATGGAAAAGGAAGACAGACGTGCTAATGTATGTCGATAGAACAGCCTGGGGCAGGGACAGGAGACACGGGGAGAGAAAATACTTCCACTGTGTGTTTATATTCCAGGAACCGCTGGCACTTCACATATTTTCACTCATGAAAAACAAATGAGAACCAATAATTATCGGGTATTTGAGAACTCTATTCACTTAACATTAAAGAAAATGCTGTAAATAGCTCACACCAGACCATGAGCCCATCTCCACCTCTCCTTCTATTGCCAGCCTTAGGACTAGAGTGTTCCCCAACTCTGGAAGAACTGGCTATGCTCTGGACCAGTGGTAGCTAACCTTTGGACCTCACAGACCACCAGTGGTCCGAGGACCATCAGCTGCGACTGCTGCTCTAGACACTTCCTCATCCCTGCAAGACTACCAATACTTCTCAGAGCTCCAGATGAAAGCTTAAGAAATATGATTGTTAATATGGCTATTTTTTAAGCACAGCAGTGAAATCTAAGACACTTAACGGGTGATTAAGAAATAAATCTCTTATACACATTAAAATCACATTAATCTTGACATTCGTAGCATCATTCAAAAACCTTTAAGAGTACTTTACCTCCCACATTAAGTCTAAACATCTTCCTTTTATGCATACACATCCACACAGTTATCATCAGAGCACCTGCAGTAAACTCCCAGACCAATGGGTGGGTGTGTGTGTGTCTGTGTGTGTGTGTGTGTGTGTGTGTGTGTGTGTGTGTGTGTGTAGGCAGTGGGGGCAAGAGCTAATGAAAGGGGCTAAGAGGACAGCAGGATAATGTAAGTAGGTCCATTCTTGAGAATGAGGAGAGGGGAACATTGCAAAAGAGGTGGTGCTCTTTGAGCAAACTCAGCTAGTTCAATTCCAGTTCAGGACACATGCCTAGGTTGTGGCTCGATCCCCAGTAGGGGATGTGCAGGAGGAAGCCAATCAGTGATATTCTCTCATCATTGATGTTTCTATCTATTCCTCTCCTTTTCTCTAAAATCAATAAAAATTAAATAAAAAACACAGCATGTTTTGCTCTGGCTGGGTGGCTCGGTTGGTTGGAGCGTCATCCCATACACCAAAGGGTTGCAGGTTCAATTCCTGGTCAGGGAACATATTTAAGTTTTGGGTTCAATCCCCTGTCAAGGCACCAGACCAATGTTTCCCTCTCACATCAATGTTTCTCTCTCACATCAATCGATCTCTCTCTCTTTCTCTCTCTCTCTCTCTCTCTCTCTCTCTCTCTCTCTCTCTCAACAAACAAAACACGCACACACACACACACACACACACACACACACACACACAAAAACAACAACAACCCATAAGCATATCTTTGGGTGAGCATTAAAAAAAAGTAAAGCATCACATGTTTTAACTAAAGTCACAGCCTTAATGCTTTGTATCCCTCAGGGCCATTTTCTCTCTTCAGGCCCCAGATTCCAATCTTCCTCAATAGCAGAAGCCTGATTCTCTTTGAGGAATCTACCTTCCACCTGCTCAAGAAGACCCCACTCCACTCCACCTGGCCCCAATGGGTAAAGCAAAGTAAGTCTAGGACACAGAGGCCTCCCTTCCCTTGCTGGTGATCCCTGGCGCTAAAGGGATCTGAGGGAGATGTGCTTAGGAACGTCTAGGAAAAGTTTCCTTGCTGATTAAATAAGATATGCATGAGAGGAAAAGTTACTCTTCTTCGTTGGATGTCATTGTATTGCAGTGTTTCCCAAACTTTTGACATATGTGTACCCCTTCTATAATTTTCGTAACACTGAGTACCCCTCGTCAAAAAAAATGGATGTATTTTAATAATAATCAAAATATATTTTTTTGGTACATACACAAGATAATAATAAACGAAAAATAAAAATATTCATAATAAAATATAAATAAAAGTTATATTATAAATAACATTTATTTGCACACCAGACCATCTCACGCCTCACAAAACTGCCTTGACTTGACTCATAAGAACACAGAATTAGGCGCAGCTAAGCACAGTGCAGTGCATATCCCCACCAAGCTCCAGTGCAATGCGTACCCCCACCAAACTCTTCCTGTATCCCTGGGGGTTCACGAACCACACTTTGGGAAACACTGTATTACTGGAATGGATGCAGCCACCCATGCCACAAAGGAAGATATCTCCTACATAGAAAGGTTGGCAGAGAGTGAAGACAGAAAATATATATCTTTGAAAATGTCATCTAACCTCTGACTTAACCTTGGAAATGCCATAATTATTGTTATGTGAGATAATAAATTATTTTCTTTAAGCAACTTTTAGTTATGTCTTCATTAATTCACATACTATTAATTTAAAATTAATTGGCTTGTGTGCCCCAGGGAGCCGTGTGCCCCAGGTGAGCCGTGTTCCCCAGGGGGCCGTGTGCCCCGGGAGAGCCGTGTGCCCCAGGGGAGCCATGTGCCCAAGGGGGGTGGTGGGACCCAGGGAGCTGTGTACATCGGGAGAGCCGTGTGCCCTGGGGAAGTGGTGGGACCCGGGAGGAGGGGGCGGTGTGAACCAGAGGAGGAGCGGATTCTATTCGTGTGGTCCTGAGACATTTGGACAGTCTGCAGCCATTAGCTACAGAACACTCTGTTGTATTTCCCTACAAAAACAAATGAGAGAGAGTGTCCCACTTGAAATTCATATATGGAAAAAAGGAAAAGAGAAAGGAAAAAAAATCAGAGAAGCAGAATAAAGTGGTGAATATAGTAGAATCAGGGGCAAAGAAGGGGAGTGGACTGATAATTATCAGGAGGATAAGGGGTTGAGGAAGCAGTGAGAGACTGGATTGAAATTGTATAGCCAATGGATGAAGACAATTGGGAGGAGAAGGGGTAAGGGCAGAGGGTGGGAAGGGAACTGGGTGATAGGAAGCTTTGGGGGAGAAAAAGGAGAAACAATTGTAATAATCTGAGTAATAAAGATTTATTTTTTAAAAAATAAATAAATAAATAAAATAAAAAATAAAATTAATTGGCTTTATTTATAAGCATTTCTACATAAGTGTGCATTTCTTATGAAGTAGGGAGTTTTCTATTTTGTGATAAGGTTTTGCTCTGCATATTTATTCGTTTTATAACATCTTCTCTAAGGTAAGTTTTGGCAGTATTTACACAGTTCAGGGATGGCACTCAATCTATACTCCAGTCCCTGGTAAGATATACACTGTAATTTCCCCACAATTAAATAATACATTGCATGCTTTAAGATCGTTTGCTTGAATAGTACGCTCTTTAAGTAATCTGTTTACTATTAATTAGGCCTCCCAGATATCTTGATACCACAGAGGAAGTGCCCTGGACACTGGAAATGCATAGCATATCCCCCAATGTAAAGTAATACACTGGCACATAGTTTATACACCAGTCTCGTGGTTAGCATGAATCAGTCCTCCTCAATTTGTACAACTCTGAACAATGATGAGAAGAAGATTCTGAATCTCCAAAATTGTGAACCAGATCCCCAAAGCTCACTGATACCCAATAACCTCTCTCTCTCTCTCTCTCTCTCTCTCTCTCTCTCTCTCTCTCTCTCAACACATCCCCTTCTGTTCTATACATATGAACTACAAAATCTCTACCTCCAATCTTATTACCTTCAACTACAATATAACTCCAACTGCCAATGTTTGTCTGGGAAGCTTATTTGTTTTCTGTAACAATTTTGTTGAGATGTAATTCACATACCACACAATTCAGTGATTTTTAGTATATTCAAAAAGTTGTGCGACCATCACCAAATTAATTTCAGAACATTTTCATTGCCTCAAAATGAAACCCTTGTTCCCATTAGCAGTCTCTCAATTTCCTCTCAATTCCCCAGCCCTAGCCAACCACTAATTTACTTTCTATTTTGATGTATTTACCTATTCTGGACACTTGAAATTGAATCATTTATTATATGGCCTTTTGTTACTGGCTTCTTTCACTAAGCATAAATTTTCAAGGTTCATCCAGATTGTAGCATGAATCAGTACTTCATTCCTTTTTGTGGATGAATAATATTCCATAATTTTGGTGGATCACATTTTATATTCCGCATTAGATGGACATTTGGGTTGTTTCCACTTTGTGGCTATTATGAGCAATGCTGCTGTGAACATTTGCCTACCAGTTTTTGTGTGAATGTATGTTTTCCATTCATTTGGGTGTCCACCTAGGAGAACTGCTGGGTCACATGATAATGCTGTGTTTAACCTTTTGAGGAGTGGCCAGGCTGTTTCCCATAGCCTGAGAATGCACCACTTCAGATTGCCATCAGCATGATGCAGGTAGACTAGGAGATTTTTGAGATAACAGATACAATTTATATTCATTCTCATGCCCTCAAAAACTTTGTTCAACAAATGGATGCCAGCAAAGTTGGCTTTAAAAAGAGAAGGCAAAATGTAGCCCAACAGCAGAGTAACGGCATTTTCAAGGAACAGTTTCCTCCCTAATGGGATCCTGACATACACCACAGTTCCCTTTTGTCTCCTGGAGAAGCTACCACACTCACCCAGAATAGTTTTACCTACTCACCTACTTGCCTGAGAAATATCCTAGCAAAAGAGGAACATTTGCCAGGACTCTGTAGGCACAAAGGCTGCCTAACAGCTTTTGGTGGCCATCCACTTGTGGCCATTGTAATCCAGCTGCCCTATGGGGTGTTCCAAGAGCCCCGGCCAGGGCAACTTTTCAGGGGGGGCCGATAAGCAAAGTTGGGGAGCAATACCACTCACCAGAGGGGAGCACTGAGGTTGTCCCTGGAGCATGTTCCTCATAACAGTGAACATTTCTCACCCACTCACCTTCTCAGCAAACAGCAGCCTGAGCCTGGCCAACCTCCAACCTCCCCCAAGTGGCCACAGAGGGACCACTGTCTTTATTTGCCCTGAAGGAGGAACAGTGTGTTTTTTATTAGAAACTCAGTTTTCTGCTCCTCTATCTTCAGCAATTCTGATACTTGGTAACACTGACAAGTTTACATACTTTTTCTTGCCTTTAACTACATAAAAACAAATAAAAATGAACTCTGAACCAATAACCATGTTTGGGAGTGGAACTCTTTCAGAAGCCAACATTTTTTTTAGAAAAACTTTCTATATTAAGGCAGCGTTGTGGGAACACTACTCTCTGTGGACAGTATCCCACATTCCCGCACTCTAAGGATAGCTAACAAGCAGAGAGTGTCCCAGACGGCACAAGAGGCCCGTGGGCTCACATGCCCCACGGAAACCGAAGTGAAAGCCTAATTTTACCAGGTTGTATTTAGACCGTTCGAATTCATTTGAGCAAGAAAGTTCCTAGAGTTGTTTGGGGCTTTTATTTTATTTTATTTCTTGTCAATATTTAAGTAGTACTTTTTTAAAAGCTTGCCCTAGATAGTGACTATTTATCTAACACACCATTCCAAAGTTGCCAAATCCAATGCCAGCTTAAAGGAGACAGACAAAAATCCATATATTTAACAAAAAGAAAAGTTCTCTAAATATGTCATATCTACTTTATAATTTTATCCTAATCACACCATTTTAATATACAGTGGACAAAGTCATTTCAAAAAAGATACATAATTCACAACATTACCTGTTACCAACTTGACTCTCAATATGGAGGAGGTTTTCTGAAATACCTGACTGCCAGATATGCTTTTTACAAGTCTCTCATTCTAAAAAGTGACATAGGTATATCAAAGAATCAAACATAGTTACTAGATGACCCAGCAACTCCTCTCAGGCATATACCAAAAATAACTGGGAACTTGTGCCCAAACAAAAACACAAATGTTCACAGCAGCATTATTCACAAGTCACATTTGGGTTCCTTCAACAGATGAATAGATAAACAACACAATTTTATTCAGTCATAAAAAGGAATGAAACACTGATACATGCTACAACTGATGAACCTTGAAAACAGCCAATGATGTTCAGTGAGAGAAACTAGACACAAAAGACCACATACTGTATGGTTCATTAATATGAAATACCCAACATAGAGACAGAAATTAATAATTATATCCTAATCACAACACCATTTCAATATGCAGTGAACAGTCACTGTATATTGGTGATTATCAGGAGCTGGGAGGAGGGAGGAGTGGTGATTGACCGCTTAATAGGTAGGTTTTCTTTTGGGGTGATGAAAATGTTTTAGAATTAGAAGTGACAGTTGTAAAGCACTGTAAATGAACTAAATGCCACTGAATTAACTTTAAAATGGCTAATATTCTTTTATGTGAATTTCATGTCAACTTTTAAAAAGTGAACAGAACATCAAGAAACTGTAGGGTAACAGCAAATAGAGAAAAAGTAGCAGAATATGAGTTCTTAGAAAGTTCTAGATATGGAACAAGAAACCTGACTTCAGAGGGTCAATATCAGAGCAAGTTTACGAAAGCAATTGGGACAGCCCCGCCAGGCCTACAGTTTAGATGGTGAAGCAAGTTAGGCTTAGATAAATCCTAAGTCCTTACCCAAGGATTTTTCATGACAATCTTACAAAAACTAACATAAGAAATGTCAACCCCCTAAGTCCAGGCACTGTATGAGTGGCATATAATTCCCTACAGAAAAGCATGAACTGAGCACTTGACGTACAAAAAACATATTTTTCTTTATCTGCAAAAAGGGGGAAGTGGGAATTCAAGTGCTGAATTCATGATCTTAAATCAGCTGTAACATTAATCAACAGTTATTCTGAGATATTAGTGCACCTTTCACCCACCAGATATAAAGTCACTGATATCAGTATCTGTGTTCTCACCCTGCTCTATTTTTCTGTACAGCCTCATGGCTGCAGGACACTATGTCCACCTTCTGTGTATCTGTTTTTCATGGTCCCCCTTGCAGCAATCATGCTGTGTCTGGTGCTCACAGCCCCAGGAGATTGAGATCAGGGCTGGAAGAAGCATGTACAAAGGGCAGGCAAGCAACAATGACAAAAAGACAAGTTATGTCTCGATATTAGGGAAGCCTGCATCTGTCTCCTTCCTTAAATCTAAATGTGTGCCCTCCAAGCTCTTTGTTGGTAGCTTGAATCTGGAATGTGGGTTCAGCATTACAGAGCTCATGTTCCCTTTGTGCCTCCCTCTCCTCATAGCTCTCCTGTGTTTCCATCAATTACATGAATTTCAACACTGATGAAAACAGGTTTTGAGAGAAGGGGCATAGGGTGAAAACCAAAATATTTCTAAACACCTACCATGTGCCAGGTACTCTTATGTGCATTATCTCATTTAATCCTAGCCCTAATCCTTCAGGTTAAGCGACTCACCTCCGCTAAGAGAATCCAGTTCTCAGACTGCCAGTTTTGAGCAAACTACATATTGACCACTTTTAAAAGTGAGACATTGACAATCCACACTCCTAAAAATTGAATCTATTTTAATTTTTAGTTAAAGAGAACAACCTCACAAAGAGGAAGGCTGATGTTTTGGTAGACTTGGCAGACATCTAGACATATCTGTGGAGTGAGGGGCAGTGGGAAGATCATGTATCTTACAAACCTGCCCAATATGTACTAGGCAGGCTGGCACCCTTCAGAAAGAACAAATCTTCCAAGAACAAACAATACCACCAATTTGCACTGTTTCGGTGCTACTGAATGCCAGACTAATAAATTTCTAGGATAAAAATTCATGCACATCTTTGTAAGTTTAAACTTACGAAAAGGAAGAAATATGGCCAGTTCTGCCTTGGCAGTATATTAAAGAACACAGCACACAAACTTTCTACCACATTTTTCTTGGGAAAGTCAACAAAGTCCTGTCCCAAAATTCTAGTAAATTTCAACAATAATCAGTACATCCCCAATTTATCATTAACATTGTAGCTTTATATCTAGTTATAGAATTACTAGAGGCTGATAAAAAGAGGGCAAGCAAAAAAATATTTTAAAACATAAGTACTGGAAAAACAAAGCCATCTTTGTTCTTTAAAAATATTTTAAAACATAAGTACTGGAAAAACAAAGCCATCTCAGGCTATTCAAAATAAAGCAAAAATTCCATTCTTTATAGGGTAGTTGCTATATCAGTAAAAGCCAAATAACAAGCAATATAAATGAATCATCAAGAAAATGAAATTGTATTTGGCATATTTCATTTTTCTGAAGGTAATGAAGTGTTCTATACATTTCAGAAATGTAAAAGCAAATGTTTAAGCTGGTTAAAAGCAGGAAGATGTTTGACCTCCTAAAAAGGAAAATCTTCATCTCTTCAGAAAACTTAACCATCCAGAAAGACTTACTAAAATTGATATTTATATCTAACAACATATCAAATGAAGCTGGTTTCATATTCACCTATATAATGCCCAAAAGCTGTTTGTTAAGGAACTAAGAGAAAGGATCAGAGATTTAATCAACCTGAATCAAGCTCAGAAAAGATGATAGCTGTTTAAATAATAACTAAATTTTATGAAATTTTGAAAATGAAATGTTAAATTTTAGTCAAGTCATATTATTTCTTAATATATATTTTCATTGATTTCAGAGAGGAAAGGAGAGGGGGAGAGAGAGAGAGAGAAACATTAATGATATGGAAGAATCATTGATCAGCTGCCTCCTGCATGCCCACGACTGGGGATGTGCCCTGACCAGGGTGGGAGTGGGGGAATCAAACCATGACCTCCTGGTTCATAGGTCGACTGCTCAACCAACCACTGAGCCATGCTGGCTGGGTAGTCAAGGTTATTATTATATAATAAAATATTTTCTATCATTTCAACTTACATTTAAGCTTGATTGTTAACTTCAAAAAGAATCACTTTTCCACCAACTGATGAATGAATAGATAAAATATAGTCTATCCATACAATGGAATATTATGCAACCATAAAAAGGAATGAGAATACATGCTATAATGTGGATGAATTTTTAAAACAATATACTAAGTGAAAGAAGCCAGTCATAACAGGCTACATACTGTGTGATTCCATTTATACAAAATGTACAGAATAGGCAAATCTATAGAAACAAAATGTAGATTTGTGGTTGCTAGGGGCTGGGAGGTTTAGAGAGAAATGGGGAGTGACTTAATGAGTTTAAGGTTCTTTTTAGGATGATAAAAATGTTCTAAAGTTGATTGTGGTGATGGTTGCACATACCTGCAATAGCATCACTAAAAATCACTGAATCTCAGACTTGGAATGAGTAAACTGTGTGGTATGTGAATTATATCTCAAAAAAGTGGTTATTAAAATAGAAAAGCTTAAAGCTATCCACTTTAAGAACACTGTTTATATTCCTTGTTCGGGAAAGTTCCACACACCATAAGCAATGCTACGGAAAGGAACAGAAACCTTAGTGCAAACTGGAACACCTCCAAAGGAGTATATGGAATTGGTAATTTAATAGCTGCTAAATAAAGTAACAACATGAGTAGAGCTATGAAAGCAAACATTTCCATCTGAACTTCAAATGGCAGAGGGGCAAAGTAGATAAACTTAGAATCACCAACTCTGAACGTGTTCATTATCACAATTTCTTTCAGGAGTCAGAAAGAACAGTGTTAATTAATTTATTACAGCTGAGAAATTCTCTATAAAATGCTTGTCAGAGACAAGAAATGTCCTTTGAAATTTTTTTGTTTGCATGGTAGTTCTAAAAGTTTTTAACTTTCTGCAATTACTTACACACTGAGTCAGACATTTTAATCCTTAGAAAACATATGACTCCAACAGACTGTGATTAACAGTTTCTCTAAGGGAAGCTAGAGTTTCACAAATTGTGTCTTTGTTAAGGTAAAATTCTCTCTCAGGTCAGATGACATATGTATCCACTGTCTTTCAGAACAAAGTATAGTGTTTTTCCTTTTCTATTTTGTTTGACCAGCCATTACAAATCACAGCAAATGTTATATTATTTTCCATGAGCTGCTTTGCTATTCATAAGAAAGAAAAAGAAAGCCACTCAAATATTTTATAAATCCTTTATAATTAAATCCAACAGTTTTCGTTTATCATTAGTGACCTTTAATTTCTAATTAAAAAGTCTAAGGTAGCCACTTTCCAGGTGCATTAATTGTTGAACTACTAGAGTCACACTAAATATATAGTAAATATATAGGTCCCAGGCACACGAAGCACATAGCAGATACAAGAACCCACCATCAGGAACAAGTGAGTCTTTTATTAATGGAACTAGAGGCCTGGTGCATGAAATTTGTGCACGGGGTGGGGGGGGGGGGTTCCCCCTCAGACCAGCCTGCACCCTCTCCAATCCAGGACCCCTCAGGGCCTCTCACAATCCTGGACCACTGGCTCCTAATCAATCACCTGCCTGCCTGCCTGCCTGCCTGCCTGCCTGCCTGGTCACCCCTAACTGCCTCCCCGCTGACCTGATTGCCCCTCACTGCCTCTGCGTGCCGGGCTGATGGCCCCTAACTGCCCCCCCCCCCGCCTGCTGGCCTGATCACCCCCAACTGCCCCCCCTGCCGACCTGGTTGCCCCTCTCAGCCCCCAACCAGCCTGGTCGCCCCACGCAGCTGGCTATTCAGTCATTTGGTCATCCCTCACTAACCCCCCTGCCGGCCAGGTTGTAGGCAGCCATCTGTGAGGATTGATTTGCATATTACCTCTTTATTACCGTATTTGCCGGCGTATAAGACGATTTTTTGGCCCTGAAAAATACCGTATTTGCCGGCGTATAAGAGACCGGGCGTATAAGACGACCCCCTAACATTTCCACTCAAAATACAGAGTTTGTTATATACTCGCCGTATAAGACTACCCCCCACTTGGAGGCATATTTTTCAGGGCCAAAAAATCATCTTATACGCCGGCAAATACGGTATATAGGACAATCAGTAAGAACATTATTAATCTAATATTAGTTCTGTTCTACTACTGAAAAACTTGCCAAAACAGTAAAATTCATTATTGGAAACTAATCTTCCAATCTCTCTCCAAAACAATGTTCAAACAAGCACATTTTTTTAAATAAATTAAAGCACATTTTTTAAAAATTTAATCACTTTGCATTTTCTTTAAGCCACTTCAAAAGGGTTTCTTAAAATTTTCTAATCAAATGGGGTTCCTCTAATGATACTCTGCTTTATTCAACAAACATAATTTAAAAAATTCATGTGTAGCCCTATCCAGTTTAGCTCAGTGGATAGAGCGTTGGCCTGTGGACTGAAAGGTCCTTGGTTCAATTCCGGTCAAGGGCATGTACCTTGGTTGCGGGCACATCCCCAGTAGGAGGTGTGCAGGAGGCAGCTGATTAATGTTTCTTTGCCATCATTGTTTCTAACTATCATTCTCCCTTCCTCTCTGCCAAAAAGCAATAAAATATATATATTTTTTAAAAATTCATGTGTAAATTACATTCTTTAACACAATCTTAGTTATTTATATTCAAAGGAAATAAAAATCCTTTGGCAAATTAAGAATCTCACACATGTTCTGCAATAGCAATTCTGTAAATCTGAGTTTTCATATGCTAAATTTAACTAAATGAGGATTCATACACTAAACAAATAGATTTAAAAAACCACTTTTTCATATTAAGAATGCATACTATTTCCCAATCACCTGAGAAGCTCAGCTATTCTTAGAGAATGATGGGGAATTTAAAGCACATTTAATTCAAACTTTTAATTTACAAATATGAGGAAACTGAGAACCAGAGAGATTAAATTACTTTCCCAAAAGTGCTTAACTAGTTAGTAAAGAAAACATCTTAAGATGAAAAAGTAATCTACTAAACAAATTCATTTATGCAAATAATAAAATAATTCTATAAAAGTACTTTACTTTCAAAAACATCCCCTAGCCACTACATCATCTGGTTTTTAGCAGCTCATTCACAAAACAAAAATTAACATTAATAAACATAAGAATCGTTTTCTTAGGGGAAAAAGAACACATTTATGAAATTACAGAATGCAATGTAATCTACACTTTGAATAATAACCACTTAATAGGGCAAAACTAACTGAATCAATATGCAATACACTTCTACTTAAAATGCCAAAGCTTTAATGGTATATTGTATTTTAATGTCCATATACAAGAAAATAAATCACATCGGTTTTCTTCATCTCTATAAACTAATGGTAAGAAACCTAATTTAATATTTCCCAAACAATTCAAACACAAATATAAATTAGTCAAAAGCCGCTTTCATTAGCACAATTTTCTTTGGAAGGAAAAAAATGAACAGAATATAATACTATTATATAAAAACCCTGAAAATTGTGCACAAAAACTAGTTAGGAGCTTTGCCACAAAAAAAAGGATATGCTGTTTTTCATGTTTATACATGAAAATCAAGTTAAGAATTATAAGGATCTACAGTATTATTATAAATAAATACACTTCTTGAAATACCCATTTTTTACACTTAACAATGATTGCCTAAACTAAGCAATTCAAACTGTATGTCCTAGGCCCTAAGCAAACACTTGGGTTTTCAATTCCCTGAACTCCAGCTCTACACCACAGCCTTCACTGCAGGGCCCCTGGGACCTTTAGTCCTGAGGCTGTTGGTTCTTATGCACCCATGGGCCTGTATTTCACATTTCCAGGCACTGCATTTGCAGCTCTATCTCCTTCCATAGATCCTTCCAAGGCCCAGCCCATAGCCTCTACTTAATAAACCAATAACCATTACTAGAAAACCAATTGTCCGCTCTCTACCTTCTTCTTGGTTTGTTCTGTGTAGATGTCTGGAGTGTGGTTTCACACACAATGGAGTATCCATTTATGGAGCTCAAATAGTTATAATATTCATTCATTCATCTCACAAATATTATGGAGCTTCTACTATATGCTAGGCCATGTTCCTGATGCTAGGAATACAGCCATAAATAAAATCTGCAAAATAATGCTCTCAAGACACATTCTAGTGTAGTGGAAACAGATCATAAACAAAATACATCAAATACACATTATACAAGATAGAAAGGAGAGTGACAGAGCAATCATTCCAGGAAGTTCTATTCAGAGCAATGTTCCTATGAAATTTCTGGAGTTAGGCCTTCTGGAACCTTCCACAACTGTCCTTGGGGATGGGGCTTGCTGGGCTGAGGGTACTCTTAGTCTGCAAATAGTAATCTACATGTCAATTTAGGATTTTTTTCATTTTATAGTTCTTTATCCCTAGTTACCAACATTCACAGGCACTTGCCACTAAACATGTATTGGTGAGAAAATTCTGTAGAAGAAAGAGTCAGTTGTAAGAATGCACATTAAACCTTCCAAAAAGCTTAAGAGGCACAAACTGTTTTGTCTGTGGTGCTAATTCTTCATATAAACATGCATAAACTATTAATTTTCTTTCCAAAAAAAAGGAAAGGGTAAACTTTAGCTCAGTCTCTGAATAAATATATCAAACAGAATTAATGAGATTTTAACACCTATAATTTCTCAACTCCTTAAAACATTACTAAATGAGTAAGAAAGTTATTAAAGACTACCGGGCTGTATGAAATGGACTCAGGGCCAACCTGGAGGGATTCCCATGGACCCAAGATGGAACAATTTTTTTTTTACTCCTCACCTGAGGATATTTCTCCATTGATTTTCAGAGAGTGGAAGGAAGGGGAGATGATGGGAGGGGAAAGAAGGGAAAGGGGGCAAAGAGGAGGGAGGGAGGAAGGGAGAGGTAGGAGGGGGGAAGGGAGAGATAGAGGGAGAGAAAGAAACATCAATGTGAGAGAGACACATTGATAGGTTGCCCCTCAACTGGCCAGAGATTGAACCTGCAACCCAGGTACATGCCCTTGACTAGGAATAGAACCAGAGAACCAGAGTGCACAGGCAACACTCTAACAACTGAGCCATGCCATCAAGAGCCAAGATGGAACAATTTGATTTTATATATATATATATATATATATATATATATATATATATATATATATATAATGGAGTGAAATATATCAAGAAGCTAAAATCCAAAAGTTTATATTAAGTCTTGAAAAAAGTCACTGGTCACCTTCAGAGGATGTTAAGAAACTGACTCAGTCTGACAACTAGTATATACTAAAGGGAAAGAACCAAGTAAATAAAATATAAACTTCTGAACACAGTTCCCATGATCCTAAGATTTCACAATGGTTGAGATTACAATGTGCATGAAAACACTCTGAACTGGAAAGAGCTAAACAAAGGAATAGTTGTTTCTGCTGTTGCTGCTGCTAATTGTCCCCACTTTCAATAACACTAGTTCATGAATCTTATCTCAAGAGTGACATGTGCCAAGTACTTTTCTAAGTACTTAACATAATTTTCGCCTTTAATCCTTACAATTACTAGTATTCTATGCAGTGGGAAATAGTGTTTTCTAACACAGTCCTTTGAGTTTAAGTATAGTAATCACCCCTTATCTTCGGGAAATATGTTCCAAGACCTCAAATATGACCTCAGAGGATGTCTAAAACATTGAGTAGTACTGAACCGTATATCCAGTTGACCTTTGAAAAACACAGATTTGAACTACATGGTCCACATATACACTGATTTTTTTCAATTGATCCTTGAAGTTCAAACTCATGTTCACAAGTCAACTTTATAGTTGAGAATCCATGTAAGCAGACAGCTGTAGTTATTCACAGATTTTCAAGTACTACAAAGGAGGTCTGTAGTTATTTATGGATTTTGAACTGCAAGGAAGGCCTCTAACCCCCAAGTTGTTCAAGGGTCAACTATATATAATAAATCCTCACTTAATGATATGGATAAGTTCTAGGACTTAGGCATGTTGAAACCAATTTTACCATAGGCTAATTGATATAAACAAGTTAAGTTTCTACGGCATAAACGATGTTGAACAAAATGACATTACTTGAGGACCTGCTGTACTATACGGGTTTTTTTTTTAATATATTTAAAACCTATAATAAAGTTTAATTTATAAATTAGACACAGTAAGAGATTAACAATAGCTAATAATAAAATAGAACAATTACAATAATACACTATTATAAAAATTATGTGAAGTCCTAGCTGGTTTGGCTCAATGGATAGAGCGTCGCCTTGGGTCTGAAGGGTCCCGGGTTCGATTCCAGACAAAGGCACATGCCTGGGTTGTGGGCTCCATCTCCAGTAGGGGGTGTGCAAGAGGCAGCCAATCAATGATTCTCTCTCATCATTGATGTTTCTCTCTCCCTTCATCCCTTCCTCTCTGAAATCAATAAAAAAATATATTTTTTTAATTATGTGAATTGTTTTCGGGCCATTATTAAGTAAAATAAGGGTTACTTGGACACAAGCACTGTAATACGGTGAGAATTGATCTGATAACCAAGATAGCTACTAAATGACTAATAGGTCATAGTTGTATAGCATGAATATGCTAGACAAAGGGATGAGTCACATCCCTCGTGGGATGGAGTGGGATGGAGTGAGATTTCATTATGCTACTAAGAACAGTGCTTAATTTAAAAGTTATGGATTGTTTATTTCTGAAATTTTCTATTTAATACTTTTGGACTGCAATTGACCACAGATAACTGAAACAATGGAAAGCGAAATCACAGAGAATGAGGAACCATATAGTACCGCAAGTCCTCAAGTAATGTCATTTTGTACCAGCTCCACCACTTAGCAGCTCTTCTAGTTGTGTAACCATCCCAAAGTACTTCTCTGTGCTTCAGTTCCCTACTATATAAAATGGAGAGATAAGTGTCCTTACCTCCCAGCCCTATTTGTAATACGATAAGCAAATCTAGTACATATTTGTTTAGGTGATTATTTGATTAATGCCTACTTCCCCTTCTAGGCTGTGGGCTCCAAGAGGCCAGAGAGCCCTATTTCCAGAACCTAGTCCAGGCTTCGTAAATAGTAGAAACTCATTTGATATTTGTTGAATAAGTAAATGAATTTACAATAGAAAAACAGGAGAGTTGAATAACTGCTCAAATTCAAAACTCAGCTAATATCTCCAGAATTTCAAAGATGAAGATTTCCTTATAATTCCTCAACTATCCAGGAGGTCACATCATGTTAAGTACCTCTAAGCCCTGGGGACCAGAATCAGCAGAACAATAGTGCCTGAACTCCCTGGGGTTTTCAATGCAGAAGCTGCCAAATTTTACAACTACAGTTTATCCAGGGCAAGCTATCAGTGTTTTTGTATTTTGGACACTTGCCCTTTTTAATTTGAGAAACTGACACAATCACGGTCCCTGATGTGTTCTGAGTTTCAGTCCCAAATTATACAAGATGTGCAACAAATAGAATGTAGGAAAAAAGAAACACCCTTGAGTGCAGTACAAAATGTGACTCACCAGCTTGAGAGTTGGTTATTATTTACTGAACAGCTGCTGTGATCAAGTCACTATGCTAACAAATGCTTTACTTGAATCATCATCTCATTTGATTCTCCCAATAACCCTCTGACAGACGTACTGTCATTCCTATAAACTGGAGAGTCCCTATATAGTTTGTCCAATGTTCCATGGCTCAGAAATCACAGAACTCAGAATTAAGTCCAAATGTATCAGAAATCAAATTCCATACACCCAACCACCAAAGGGTGAGCCCTGCAAAAATAAGTTAAAAGAACAAAGTTGGTAGTTTTTATCATTAACCCTAAACACCAGCAACAAATATTTGGCAGAATCACAAAAGGATTTTTTTTTGAGAAAAAGTAAATGTATGAACTAAAGTCACTAACTACTTCTACAATAAATGTGATATGTCTATCATAATTCCAGTTTGAGTTGTTTCACCTACTTGAGAATGTGTGTTTGGGTAACAGTTCTCAAGGTGTGGTCTGCAGCCCCCTAGGGGTCTCTGAGACCTCTGCAAGGTGTCTGTGAAGTCAAAACTTTTTCCATAAGGATGCCTTTTGCAGTGTTGACATTGGCAATGACGGTAAAAAAGTAATCGTGGGTAAAACTGCTGATGCCTGAATCAAAGCAATGGCACCAAACTGTACTTGTCATCATTGTGTTTTTACCACCACATACTTGCAAATGAAAAAAAAAAAGTCAGTTTCATTTAAGAATGTCCTTTGAGGAAGCAGTAAAAATGAATAATAGTGTTAAATCTCAACCCTGAGTGCATGTCTTTTTCATAATCTGTGTGACAAATGGGAAAAAGTGACTACAGCACTTCCTTTGCATTCAAATGTACCATGATTGTCAAGAAAAGCATCCATGCAACTGTTTGGGTTACAAGGTGAACTAGCTGCTTTTTTGGAAGACTATTCTTTATACTTGACCTACAAACAAATTATGGTCATTTAGATAAGTATTTGGCAGACTGTTCCTGAAAAATGAACAAAAAGAGTCTGCCACTTCAAGAAAAACAACTGACAGTATTTGTTGCCAATAATAAAATTCAAACTTTAAAGTGAAAACAAGAATTCTGGAAAACTCTTATCTGCCACTGTGAAGTGGACATCTTCCCAATATTAAAGACTTTGCTTATGTCACCATAGGGAAGACCTATATAACAAAACACCAATATTTTCTAAATAACCAATGTATAATGTTACAAAATGAATCCAATAGGCTTTTAATACCATATAAAGAAATTGATTAATAGGATTTCAGATTTATATTGCAAGTAACCCTTTAAGAAACTACCACTTGTCTGTTGGGTCTTAGTTCGGTATCTAAGAAAAATATCCACAGGCTATTAAAATGTTCTTCATTTTCCAACTACCTCTACATCAAAGTAAAGCCAAATTTTCTACACATTCATCAACATCCTACAACAATGCCAAAGAAGCTAAAAAGAATCTAGCTGACACATTTTAAAATGGCTAAAATAATAAATTTTATGTGTATTTTGCCAGTTTTTAAAAAATCCAGTTTTTGATGAATACAGAGATTAAAAAGATTTGCAGAAATGTCAAATAGTGCCACTCTTACTGACGATTCTTGGGGAAAAGGGGAGTGGGGGTGCAGGAAGAGACTGAATACAAACTGTGCACCTATGGATGAGGACATTGGGGGATGGGGAAAGGACAGAGGGTGGGGTGGGAACCTGGTGGAGAGGAGCATTTGGGGGCGGGGGGAAGAGGAACACATTTGTAATAATCTGAACAATAAAGATTTATTTTTAAAAAAATAGTGCCACTCTTCTCACCAAATTTGTTTATGAAAAAAAATTTTTTTGCCTTAGCCGGTTTGGCTTGGTAGATAGAGCATCAGCCTGCAGATTTAAGGGTCCTGGGGTCAATTCCTGCCAAGGGCACATACCTTGGTTGCAGGCTCGATCCCTGGCCCTAGTTGGAGTCAATGCAGGAGACAATCAAGCAATGTTTCTCTCTTACATTGATGTTTTTCTCTCTCTGTCTCTCCCCATCCCTCCCACTCTCTCAAAAAATCAATGGAAAAATATCCTTGGGTGAGGATTAACAAAAAATCTCTTTAAAAAAAGACCTGTGGCCACACGGTAATGCTCTCACAGCCAACCGAGTAGGCTCTCACAGGGCTGGGGGGTGGGGGGAGGCCTGGCGGCAATGGGCGGGGCAGCTGCACATGATTTCATATGCACTGGGCCTCTAGTAATAAAATAAAAGCATACATACCTTTAAGAATATTTTAATGTTGTTATTTTTATAAAAACATTTATATTAACATGCAATGGGTACAATGGGCTTATTATTTTTTAATGAATCAAGGAAAGATTTTTGAATCTTCTGTTTCAATTTCTAATTAGGTAAATATCAATATATAACTTACATAAACACAAGTTCTTTAGCTTCCATAATAATTTTTAGAAGTATAAAGGGGTCCTGAGACCAAAAAGTTTAAGAACCACTGGCTTATGAAAAAACTTATAAATCAGTCAGGGCTACTCCTGATCATTACAGTCCCAAATCCAACACGTTCTCAAATCTGTCCTGTCCCAGCTTCTACCCTCTGGTTCTACTATTGCTGCCACCACCATCAACCTTGGGGGGAAGGAGGACTTGATCTTCCAGCCTATTCCAAGGGAATGAGCCTCTCTTACCTCAGCAGAGCATGCTAGACAGTTCCCTTCCTGTTTTCAAAAAACTCTCACTTCGCCGGAATTGGTTTGGCTCAGTACTAGATGGAGGGTCCCAGGTTCAGTTCCGGTCAAGGGCTTGTACATTGGTTGCTGGCACATCCCTGGTAGAGGGTGTGCAGGAGGCAGCTGGTTGATGTTTCTCTCTCATAGATGTTTCTGGATCTCTATCCCTCTCCCTTCCTCTCTGTAAAAAAAATCAAAATATATATATATATATATATTTTAAAAAAAACCTCTTCTTTTATAAAACCATGATTGTAGGTGGAGTGACTGAGCACATTTGTTTTATCTTTCTAATATTTAAGAGGGGAGAAATAAGATGTCTTTAAGCATTCTCTGGCAGTTTCACCTTCTGTCTTTGTGACTTGACCTATAATCGGAAAAACCAAAAGTTCTAGACAAACACATCATCTTTTTGCTTGTGGCCCAAGGCAGAATAGAACAGGGTCCAGTGGTTTATCCTAAATGGTGTAGAAGGACCCTCCTCCCATAACTCAAATCATACTATTACCACCTGTCTTTAATAATAACTATTCCTCGCTTTTGGGATAATTTCCAAATTCCTAGTCCTATGCTGAAAATTCTTTCTACCTTTTCTACCTTTTCTCTCAGTGATTGGCCACCCTATCCAAAATTACACACACTCACACACACACACGCACACACACACACACACACATTCCATATCCTTCTTCCTGCTTTATATTTTCTCCTTAGAACTTAACATAAAACAAACTTTATATTTTATTTATTTGTTTACTGTTTGACTGCAGTATTAGAGTGGAACAATCAAAAGGCAGGAATTTTTGTCTGCTGTGTTCACTGCTGTGCCCCTTACAAAATAAATTATTTGTTGAATGAATGAATGAATGAATGAACAAACTAGGGGCTCCTAGCCTGTCACATTCTGCAATTCAGTCCTGCATTCTCCAACATACCATAGAAACTTCAAAGGCCTCTCACCCATTCCTGACTCCAAACTCTCTCCAGGTCAATTCCAGAAACTTGAAATACGATTTTCCAATCAAACCATCAAGCCCCTTGCCTCCCCCAGTTGTCTGTTTAAATCAGGCTCCAAGTCTATCCAAGTTGATCTTACTACTCTCATATCTCTCCCATCATCTCCATCACCACTATTATTACCTTGGTTCAAGCTACCATCAGTCCTGCCTGGGATTTACTGAAACAGCTCACTAATTTTCAGTCTCATACCCTTCTGATACAGTCCCTGGAACTAAAAGAGTGAGCTTTTCTAAAATAGCAATCAGATCACTTAAGCTTCCTGCGTAAAACCTATCAGTGGCTCCCTATTACCTATAGGACTGAATCCAAACTCCTTCCCAAGTGACCCACAACCTTCCTTGAGTTAATGAACTATTTCCAATTGTCCAAGAAACACCACCTCAAACCATTGCCCATACTATTCCCACTGCACCAAATGTTCTCCTTCTATCTACCTGGAGAGCCAGTGATCAATTTCAAAACTCACCCCAAGTTCATGTACCTCCCTAAAGTGTTCCTGACTCTACATACTCTATAACATGTATAACTGTGAGTTCAAGGAGGTGAAGAACTGTCATGACGCCATCTGTGCATCCTCAGGCCAGGTGCATTGTAAGAGCAATAAAGATTTCCAAGAAGTGAGTGAATGTGCATAAATAATGAAAGTCCACCTCCCACAAAACCTGTTCAGATAAAATAGAGGAGAAGCTTCTTAGTTCTGGAATCCAAAGTTTACTCTACATAAGTTCATTTCTATAGAGCCCACTACTGAGTATTTTTAACCCCATATTCTGAAAAGGGGTGAGAGGGAAAGGCTAATGCCCAACATTGTATAATATATATATATCACAAATCCAAAGGCAGGCTAAAAGTAATCTTAAATATATAATCTTAATCTCATGTGTGAAAAGTGTTTTCTAGACACCACGTGATCATCTCAATTTGGCAGATTTGAACCAAATCTGAATCGAACTGTGCAATTTCAAAAAGGGGCAGGAAGTTGTGTAGACATCCTCTATTAGTGGAGTCCTGTCCACAAAGATTTTCAAAATAAGCTGAATACAGCAAAATTTATAGTCTCAGGGAAACAGTTAAAGGAAGGAATACCATGTAAAGAAATCACTGGTTTAGCTAAGACTTGTCTTTCCCTACCTTCCATCCAGTACTAAAACTTTTCCGTATAAATATATAATACACACAATTTAGAGAAAAGGGGAATTTACCAAATTTACATATACTATTTGAAGTTTTTTAAAAAATCAACAAACGCATTCTAGATTTTTTTTGCCTATGTCTTTAGAACTTTGGTCTGTAAATTGAAAATAAAATAGCCCATAAATTACCCAAAAAAATTGTTAATTTAGGTGCTACCAAAAATTCAAAGACTTGGCAATTTCCAGACTTAATGATTACTTAATTAATACTTAATGATTACATCTGTTTTTATTTTTGAAACTCAAGTAATACTCTGTTTAAAGTATCACTGACAGAACTGCTATCATTGTCATACTTAATTTTACATATTATAGCACAGCTCCATTCTCTGGAATCTATCCCACTATTTCTGAGGACAGAGCCTAAAGATGCCAAAATGGCCGAAACCGGTTTGGCTCAATGGTAGAGCGTCGGTCTGTGGATTGAAAGGTCCCGGGTTCGATTCCGGTCAGGGGCATGTACATTGGTTGCGGGCACATCCCCGGTAGGGGGTGTGCAAGAGGCAGCTGGTCGGTGTTTCTCTCTCATCGATGTTTCTAGCTCTCTATCTCTCTCCCTTCCTCTCTGTAAAATATCAATAAAATATATTTTTTTTAAATGCCAAAATGTCTAGCAGTAATTACATCTGCACTCTACTCCACTGGCACCTTCAGAGTCAAGAGCAAGAACCACACTCCTTACAGGGAAAAACACTTGTCATGGAAGAATCTCTCAAGTGAACTGTGAAGTGTAGTTTCTGACCTCATCAATATAGCATTTAAAACTCTCTAGGTAGAGGTAATTATCAGGTGAAAGTGTCCTTCTACTACATCATTATTGAACTACTAGCAAAATTACCTACAGGACTGCCCAAGAAACACAACTTCTAATAAACTTCTAATAAAGAAAAATCAGGAGAAGGATAAAAGCATCCTCGCCAGATAACCAATAAGTAAATGATGTGGGGAACTCTGATCACAAGCAGAGAAAGAAAATATCAATTGAGTATATAGGATTATCTGAAGGCTGATAACCTATTCAGGCCTTCAAACTCAGCCATGTACTGTCTCTGATTACTTCTTCCATCTCTGATTTGAGCTGTTACTTCTCCTTCTGAGGATTCCCTTTCTTGGGCCTTTTTACCGTGTAATTATGCAACATGTGGGCACTATAAAACATATGATACTGCTTTACTAATTTAGGATTTTAAAAATCAATGTGATTTTCTCTACATACTACCTAAGTAGATGTTCCTTCAATCTGGAAGGTTTTAGTAAAACATAAGGACTATTTTTTAAAAGTGTTATCTAGAATCCTTACTTTTGTTCCCACTTACTTAAATATTACTTCCTAGACTTCAAATATTTTTATCCTATAGGAAAATAATAAAATTAAAGAATAGCAGTAAGGAACTTAAAACTTGGACAAGGGACCAGATACTAATCTGAGGGGCAAGAGGTAGGTGGTCTAAATATTGTTCTGAGCGCACTGCTCACTTTCAAATCACCTGGTGGTTTAGAAGTTCAACATTCTAAAATACTGCAGTCTACATGATAATACAAATCCATGATAAGCATCGTTAAATAAAGTTGAAAGCTGAAAATGCAATTTTTTTAAAAAAAGAGACGTAGGCAAAAGCATTGTACACTTAGGGGTACGTGATTCCATATAATTTTCAGTCCTACAGGGCTGAGCTGACTTCCTTGTCCCAGCAAAGGGAGGCCTAGATAGGAGAAATGCTTTATTCTTCTTCACATTGTTGGAAAAGAGCACAAGAAAACGTTTTGATGGGACTTAAGGGTGACCAAATGAAATGCAAAGGCAACTTCTTAAAGTGCTTCAAAGTTCTGACTGCAGCGCTTCAGTACCCTGACATTCATCAGGCCTGCCCCCAGAATTTCCGAAATATTAACAGCCAAATGGCAAGGAGAAATATTTTCAAAGTTCTACTTCCTTCTATGGTCTCACCTAGGTCAGCACTGCCACAGTGTGAACACATCTGTGATATTTGACTCATTGGAGGAAAAGTTCTACTGGCTCTGAGATGCCCCCACAGTAAGGTATCCAGAGAGATACTGATGCTGGAAAGAGATTGGTTTGTGGTTTTTTAAACACAAACAGGATTAGGGAGGGAAATGACTAGGCAAAGAAATACACGTACCTTTCAACTGGTCAACAACAACGCTGGGGCCTAGGCGTTCAGTAACTCTCCCATCCTCCATTTCATACCGATCATCTAGGTATTTTGCAGTGGCCTCAGAAATGTGAACCTTGCCAGCCACTCCCAGCTGCTCCATGAGATTGGCCAGGTTCACGTCGTTGGACCAAACGTCGAATTTAAACCTCCTCATGCCCAAGATGCCACATAAGACAGTCCCCGTGTGAACCCCAACACGCATGTTCACCATTTCTTTCTTCTCCTGGCAGAAGTGCTCGATGGCTTTTATCATGCCCAAGCCCATTTCGATGCAGCAGTAGGCATGGTCGGCCCGGGGCTCAGGGCACCCTGCCACACAGTAGTAGCAGTCTCCCAGGGTGCTGATTTTCTCACACTTGGTCTCTTCACACAACCGATCAAAGCGACCAAACAGATCATTGAGGAGACCCACCAGAGCATGAGCAGACTTGTTGGCACTCATCTTGGTGAAGCCCACAATGTCTGCAAATAAGATACTGACCTCTTCAATCTGCTGCATCTTAAATGGGCGGAATGCTATAGGGGCTTTCTGTATGGAAGACTTTTTCTTCCTGTTCTTGGGGCTGGAGGTAGCATGCCTTTTCACAGAATTCTCACTCTCCTCATCCCCCTGTTTCATCAAGTCATCAGCTATGATTCTTGGCATCACAGAATGAATCATCCTCTCTTTCAGGGCTTTTTCCACTTCCAGATCCTTCCCATGCATAATTGACTGTCCCACCTTGAGGAAGGTGCTCCTGGATCTCACCTGGGACATGATGAAGAGGTGGATCCCAATGGCATGAATGCAGACATGGAGTAGGGCTCGGCTCAGCAGCTCCCAGTGCCGGGGCCCTGCTTCAGGTGAGGGGAAGCAGTCTTCATCTTGGAAATGATAACCAAAGGTCTCAAAAAGAACCGAATATGCCACTCCCAAAAACAAGCTCAAGTACAAAGGTAAGTGCATGACGGTGTAGAGCAAAAAGAGCACTTCAATGCACATGGAAAAGCTCCCCACTTGAGATAAGCAAGTGTCTGTGGACTTAGCTGCTGGAGTATGATTGGAGCTGTCAACACGTCCCGAGAGAGGCGTCAGAACCTGAAACTGGGCAGCCAGGGTCAGAGTGAACACCAGGAGGGTGAAAACCAGAGAGGTCCACACATAACGTCGGGCATACAGCTTGGTGAAGGTAAACAGGAAAAAGCCCACACACACCACGAGGAAGCACAGAGCAGGGGCTACCATGACAATCAGTTTGGATCTCATGTGGACCCCAAAATAGATGCTCCAGAGCAGGCAGGCAAAGCCAATGTAGAACAGCGCATACCGGAAGCGGCGCTGGGTTTGCGGGAAGCAGCGCTCCAGACAAGCCTCCTCCAGGTTCACCGAGTCGAACTTGGGGTCCCACCACCGGCTGGAAGCCCTCTCGAACAGCTGGGGCAGCTTCTTCTGCCTGCGCAGGCGGCTTCCAGCGCCCACTCTCCGGGGAACACCCCCCGAGTCCCCGGAGCTGCTGCAACTGGAGGAGATGCTGTACTTGCAGTGCTTGGGATGGCTGTTGGACGACAGCTGCTTGGGGTTGATTTTGACCCGCACGCTGTTGCTGTCTCCGCTGGAATCACAGCTCACTTCGGTGCTGTGGTGCTGCAGCAGCTGCTGGTGGGGCGGGGAAGCCATGTTGCCGCGCGCTCGCAGCCGCCCCCGGCGGGGATCGCCGCTACCTGTCAGTGGGACAAGCAGAGTTAGGCTGGCATTAGTGCCCGTCCAGGTACACGCACCTGAAGGCCACCAGCTCTACCCATTTCCTAAGGGGCGGCCCCAGCGGTCTGCTTGCCAAGGCACCGTATGTGCCCGCAAAACTGCGGTAAGGTCTAATCAGCGCTCCCACCACCGTCCCACCTCCAGGCCGACCCCAGCCAGCCCGTGCGGGCCGGAAAGCCCAGGGTCCGCGAGGCGGCGTCCGCCGAGCCCGCGCGCGGCACCGCCCGAGCCCGCGGGTGTCCCCTCGCTCACACTCGCCTGCTGTGCCCGCCGCGGCGGCGGCGGGGAGTCCGGCCCCCAGCACTCTCACGCCGCCGGCCGCTCCGGCAAACGCGGCTCCCCGGGCGGCGGCGGCGGCGGGCCCCTCATGCTGCGCAGAGCGCGGCGCCTCCACTGCGTCAGGCCGCCGGCCAGACCCCTCTGTCCCGCCCGCGGGAGGCGGCCCCGCGGGAGGCGGGCGGCGAGTTTGCGGAGCCCGCGGCGCTGCGGCCGCCCCCCGTCCGCGCGACCCGTCTGGAGAGGGCTCCCGCCGGCCCCTCCCGCCCGCTCCCGAGGCCGACCCCGCGAGCCGGGATACCCGGGGCCCGGGAGACGCCCGGCACCGGAGGCAGGGCGCGGGCCCCTCAGCCGGCGGCCCGTGCGCGGCACTGCCGCAGAGCCCGCTCCCGCGACGCCGGCTCGGGACGCCGGCCCGGGGCAGCCTCCCAAGGGAGCTAGAGATGCCGCCGCGGCCGGGACCGCCGCCACTGCCGAGCCCCGCGGTGCCGCGGCCTCATGTCGCTAGGGCCGCCGTCTCCGGCCCCCTCCCCGCCCCCTCCCGCTGTCACTGACAGACTCCCGCCCGCGCCGCCCCTCGCCCCTCCGCAGCGCGCACGCGCGGCCCGCGCTCGCCGCCGCCGCCGGCCTCGAAGACGCGCACGGTGCGCGCGCCGGGTGGACGAGGCCGGCGGGGCGGGGGCGGCGCGGGCTGCGGCTCCGCCCTCCGCCCTCCGCCCGGGGCAGCGCCGCGCCCGCGGCGAACACTGCGGGGCAGCTGGGTCTGGCCCGCCCCGGCGGCTGGCGAGGGGACCACCTCTCCCCGCGGTTCGGCCCCCACATCCGCTCGGGGAAACCTAAGGAGGCCTGCTAGTTAAGGAACAGCTGGAGTGCGACGTTGAGGAAATGTAAATGTTTGCCCTCCCCTTCGGCACACCTTTTTTATAAATAGAAGTTTGCAACTACTGTATTTGCCTACCCTAAAGGGAGGCGCCCCTTTCCCTGTAAGCAATGAGCACATGCGCGACCCTCCCCCCACCCCTCAGCACTAGCCCCTTCCTGAGCATGCCCCCCGTAGACTCAGCCTCTGGTGGACAGATGAGCAGGTCTCCAGGGGCCGTGGTTGCCCCTAGAAAATGGGTGCCACTGAAAACCAGGTTCTCCACCCCCAGAGATTCCCTTCACATCCTTGGGTCATCTCTCCCTCCTCATAGACAACTGTTTTTCCTTTTCCACAAATGAAACTTTCTAAGCAATCTGCTACCCAGTCGACAGCCCTACAAGTGGCCCCCATTAGTATTGTCTGCACCATGTAAATGCAGTCCTATACTCCCCAATGTGCCAATCCTGGCTCTTCTCCCCACACCTCACAGTGCTTCCTGCCAGTCACAGGGGAGGTCTCCTCCCTCCTCCCCCCATCCCCCAGATGGAGCTCACCCCAGGTTTCACTGTTGAATTAGAAAATAAAGTAAAATGTGGTCTGTCCACAGAATATTCTTCATATAAAAGAATGAATAAAGTACTGATTCGTGCTGCAACCCGGATGAACCTTGAAAACATGATGCTTAGTGAAAACAGCCAGTGAGGAAATTCCATTTATATGCAATATCCAAAACAGGCAAATTCATAGAGACAGAAAGCAGATTAGTGGTTGCCAGGGTCTGAGGGATGGGCATGGGGAGCGATTGCTAATGGGTAAGGGATTTTGGGGGTGTGGAAATGTTCTGGACATGGTAGATGTACAACACTATAAATGTACTAAATACCACTTTAAAATGGTCTAAATGGCAAGTTTTTATGTCATGTGTATTTATTGCAGTAAAGGAAAACAAAACAAAATATAACACATCACTACTGTGGTATTTCTGTGTAAAGTTCACAGCCTCAATCTAATCATAAGAAAACATCAAGCTACCAAACTAGAGAACTATTTCTTCCAAGAAATTGGCCTGTACTCACCAAGAATGTCAAGGTCATGAGAGACAAAGACTGAGAACTGTCACAACTTGAAGAAAATTAAGGAATACAACTAAATGGAGTACAGGACCCTGATTTGAAACTTGGAACAGAAAAGGACAAAGGAATAAGGTCTGTAGTTTAATTAATAGCACTGTGCCAGTGTTAATTTCCTGGTTTTTTATCATTGTACTGTAATTACCTATGCTTTTAACATTAGGGAAAGCTTAGTTATAAAGTATAAGGGAAACTAGTGTTTTTGCAACTTTAAGTCTAAAACTGTTTCAAAATTGTTTTAAAAGTTAAAAATAAAAACAAACCTTTATTGCATCAACTGTGAGTCAGGTATCCTCGCGTATTCCATGTTTACCGATGAAGAAACTGAGGTTCAGAAAAGTGCATTGCCCAAGCCAATAAGTGAAATAATAGTAAACCACTGGACACTTTCACTTGTGATCTAGTTGGTCCTTACCACAACCCTCTGAGGTAGATATTATTGTTTCTATTTTAGAGATGTGAAACTGGAGGTTGAAGAGTGATGTGCCCAAAGAGTCACATAAAAGCTAGGGACAGAGCTCAGATTCAAACCCGGACCATACTTCTATAGCCACAACACTCTCAATGGCCCCGGCACCACTCTTTGTAAGCTTTGTGGTGGTCCTTCATGTATCTCACTGTCTTCTACTTCCTGGCTGAGCTGGACAGGAAGCCCTTGGAGACAGCTCTTACAGTTTCCATTCCCCCACTTAATGCAACCCTGCATGCCCCATTTCACAGTTTTCCTCGGTATTCTGAGAGATGGCCTGTCTACACTATAACTCCCCTCCCCAAATCATTTCAGTCCACCTGTCGTTTGTAGTGACTTAGCATTTTCATATTAATTAGTCATCAGATTTTTAGACACAGGTAGTGATACACCCCACACCCTCTCTCTTGTATGTTTTCTGGAAGGAGTTGGGCTACATTCCCAGCTGTTGAATCCTATAAACTGCCAGAGCTTCCTTCATCTCCAGGTTAGAGCATGAGTCATTCTATAACCCTGAGATTGAGGACCATGTGCCTGGCACTGTGCATAATCATATACAAAGGAAGATAATTACAATGCCAAGAACTGGCGGGGAGTCACTGGAGAGTCCTGGGTCTCTTCTCCTCCACTCCCAGGAAGCATAAAGGTGCCAGACACAGGACCGATGTAACAGCCTTCTCCAACCACCCAACTCAGGCTGCTGCCAGATTTGTAGGGTTTCCTCTCCATGTGCACAGGTCTTCCACCAGACACAGCACAAATCAGAATGCATCCATACAAACTCAAGCAAAAGCTCTCAAAAAGCCTCACTGGCCTCACATGAAGGTTCGTCCCATCAATCAATCAATCACTGAGGCTTGGGCTATCAGAAGTCACCTAGGGTGACAATCATGATTCCCTTTGAGATAAGTAGCTTGGAAACCACCTCCCTCCTCTCCCCCCCCCCCCATTGAGCTACACAAAGGCACATTCAAACGCACACCCCAGTATAAATGCATTGGGACAGATAATCACCCTATAAATCATAATACAAATATCTTAAGTTTATGAAATACTTTACAATCTGATTCTCACAACAGTGCTGTGAAGTGCAGGGACAAGACACAATGGCCCCCTCACATGGAGGCAGGCATCGGAGGTCACAGAGCCAGTCCATGGCAGAAGTGCTCAAGAATCCCTGGTTTCCCAGCCTGCTATTCTCTCTGTCCCACCCTGATAGTAGTAACTCCCACCATGGTCTCCATCTTCTGAGGAAACCAAGGTTGAGCTAACAAATACTACAGGGAATATCTGAACTTAGGTGAGTCCCTGAATGCCACCTTTTAACTCAGCTGCACTCAATTTACTGCTGTTCCATCCAGTCCCTCCCTCATTGGCAGTGGGTCCCTGGTACATGCAAGGGGCTGCGCAGCCAGGCCACAGGCTGGCCAGAGTCAGGCTCTCAATCCAAGGCAGGGCCAGTCTTGCATCCTGGATCCCACACCCATAATTAGGGGATGTGTTACTTTGCTGTTGCGCTGTAAAAATTATCACTAATTTTCTGGCTTAAGACAACAGAAATTTATTGTCTCACAGTTCTAGAGGTCAGAAGTCCAAGGTCAAGGTGTCAGCAGGACTGTGCTCCCTCTAAAGGCTCCGAGGGAGGACACGTCCTTGTCTCTTTCAGCAGTCCTTAGCTGGGGGCCTGCAGGCTTCAATCTCTGCCTCCATCCTCACATGGCCTCCTCTATCTCAGGATATCTAAGCTCTCTAATCCTCATTGTCTTTTTAAAATATATATATTTTTAGCCGAAACCGGTTTGGCTCAGTGGATAGAGCGTCAGACTGGGAACTGAAAGGTCAAGGTTCAATTGTGGTCAAGGGCATGTACCTTGGTTGCGGGCACATCCCCAGTAGGGGATGTGCATGAGGCAGTTGATCAATATTTCTCATTGATGTTTCTAACTCTCTATCCCTTTCTCTTCCTCTCTGTAAAATATCAATAAATATTATATATATATATATATATTGATTTCAAAGAGGAGGAGAAAGGGAGAGGTAATTAGAAACATCAATGCTTAGTGAGAATCATTGATCAGCTGCCTCCTGCACGCCACCTACTGGGAATCAAGCCCTCAACCAGGGCATGTGCCCTGAGGAAGAATTGAACCATGGCCTCCAGGTTCATCCTGGTTCATAGGTCAATGCTAACTGAGCCACACAAGACAGGTTGTCTGGTTCTTATAAGGACAGCTATCATTGGATTTAGGGCCCACCCAGGCAATCAGGATGTTCTCATCTCAAGATACGTAGGTTAATGATGTCTACAAAGGCCCCGTTTCCACATAAGGTCACATTCACAGGTACCGGGGATCAGGAGTTGGAATATCTTTTGAGGAGACACTATTCAACCCACTAGAGGAAGGAGGCAGGCGTAGGCCTACCGTGTCAACCTGTTCATCGGTGGGGACAGGGGTGTGGTGGTCACTGCTCCTGCAGCAACCTAGGTCAGGACAGCCCTTGAGCAGGCAGATGGCGGGGCCAAGGCCAGGCACCCCATCATCCAGGAATCAGGAAACAGGGCCAGCCTGCTGGTTCCCAGGGCAGTGAGTGAGCACAGCACTGAGCCGGGCAGGCAGAATCAATGGTTCCTGAGATTCAGGGAGGTTGGGAAAGAACATTAGTCCTAGAGGGTCAAGGCAGTGTTGCCAGGACAGCCTAAAATCACATTCCTGGGCCGCTCAAGTATTCCAAGAAGGCGGAAGTTGTGCTAAGTGCTTCTGCTGCAGGCAGGCCACCATGCCCTACCAGCGACTAACCTCATTTGACTCCAGAGCCCAGAGCTGGGCTTCCTCCTGACTCCTTATCAGCTGAGTCCTGTGGTCACGGTGCCATTTGCAGGAGGTGTGGTCCCACCAGTGCCCAGCCAGGAAAGGTGGTCACGCAGGAATGCCCTGGCTGCTAGGCTAGGGACATGGCAGAAATCTGGCCGATTTCCTTCTTCACTGGCACAAGGTGGAAGTCAGAGACAATGGACCACATATAATTCTAGACTTCAGTTATTCAACAAACCCTATACCTGCTCCCAACAAGCAGGGATGGGGATAAGACAGGGGCAGAAGACAGAAAATGCCTCAGAGACCTGCAAGTCCCAATAGGGCCCAGGGAAGGAGGCATAGTCTCTTTAAGATTCTAGAAGAGGCAACAGCATTGTGTGCGTCTAAATCGGTGGACTCTCTGCATTGGGACTGCCTGGCTTCAAACCTCAGCTCCACAATTTGCTGTGCAGCCTTAGGCTAGTTACTTAACTTCTCTCAGCTTAAGCTCTCTTCTCTGTAAACTGAGGATCAAAATAGAAATGACTTCATGTAGCTGTTGTGAGGATTAAATCAAACAAGCCAAAGAAAGCACTTAGCACAGTACCTGGTCTGCAGTAAATACTCACTAGTGCCAGCCATTATAAGCCATCAACATCAAAGGTGAACCTAGAAGGCAAGTGTGAAATTTCATTTTGTGTGTCAGCTTGGCCAGGATATGGTACTCAGTTTGGTCAAGCATCAGTCTGGATGTTGCTGTGAAGTATTTTTAGATGTGATTAACATTTAATTCAGTAGACTTGAGTAAAACAGATTACCCTCTATAATGTGGTGAGCCTCATCCAATAAGTTGAAAAGACTGAGGTTCCCATGAGTAGGAAGGTAATTCAGCCTCAGACTGCCTTCAGACTTGACTGCAATATCAACTCTTGCTGGAATTTCCAGTCTGCCACTGGAAATTTCAGACTTCCCAGGCCCCACACCTCTCTCTATAAATACACATCCTATTGGTTCTGTTTCTCAGGAGAATCCTGACTAACACACCAATATTGAGTCTTGCGATCCACGTTCACAGCTGGGAGAGGGGCCAATGTGAGGGGAGGAGGTAGCACCTGGTCTTGGAGAGAAAAGGAAGTCAAGTAAATGAAGTGCTCACGCTGTGCTGGAAACTTCCCGTGTGATAAGAGGTGGGCACATGTGCTTGCTTTGGCAGCACATGCACTAAAATCGGAATGATACAGGGAAGACTAGCATGACCTCTGCATAAGGATGTCATGCAAATTCATGAAGCATTCGTATTTTTTTTAGAAGAGGGTAAAGGGAGGATAAATGGTGATAGAAGGAGGCTTGACTTTGGGTGGAGGACATACAGTACAATATATAGATGATGTGTTGTAGAATTATACACTTGAAATCTATGTAATTTAATTAGCCAATGTCACCCCAATAAATTTAATAAAAATTTTAAAAAGAGGTGGGCAGACATTCACAAGGAGTAGACTACAGTGACCTTTTCAATATCACCGATGAGGAAAGGAGCTGTCTATACTAGAACCCGGACCTGACTCACACACCCATGACTTTTCCCATCAGTCCAAATGAATGCCATCAGTAGAAGAGAACAATCAGTTTGTCAGGAAAGGGGGTGGAGGGCTCTGTGGAGTCATGAAGACAAAGAAAGGGCACAGGCTTAAGGGTCAGAGAAAGCCACAGAACCTCACCCCAAGCAGGACAGAAAAGGGTGAGCCCATCACTGTTTAAAGGGTTAACTGTATTTGATTAAAATATATCTTTTGTGCGGGCGGGGGTATGCTAAATTTTATTTATTTTTTATATTTTTTTCTCATTTTTTAAGGTATTATATGTGTTAATACCTTACCAATCCCCACCCCACCCCCACTCCCATACATGCCCTCCCTCCCCAGAGTTTTTCATCCATTAGTTATGCTTATATGCATGCATACAAAAATATATCTTTTGGTCCAGCCAGCGTGACTCAGTGGTTGAGTGTCAACACATGAACCAGGAGATCATGGTTTGATTCCCAGTCAGGACAGATGCCTAGGTTGTGGGCTCGATCCCCAATAGGAGTCATGCAGGAGGCAGCCAATCAATGATTCTCTCTCATCATTGAAGTTTCTATCTCTCTCCCTCTCCCGTCCTCTCTCTGAAATCAATATCAGTTCTTCCCTGGATCTCCAACCCGCCACATGCTCTACAGATTTTAGACTTGCCAGCCCCAATGATTATGTGTGCCAATTCCTTAAAATATTTTTTTAAATATTTTATTGGCCGAAACCAGTTTGGCTCAGTGGATAGAGTATCGGTCTGTGGACTGAAAGGTCCCGGGTTCGATTCCGGTCAAGGGCATGAACATTGGTTGCGGGCACATCTCCGGTGGGGGGTGTGCAGGAGGCAACTGGTCGATGTATCTCTCTCATCGATGTTTCTAGCTCTCTATCCCTCTCCCTTCCTCTCTGTGAAAAATCAATAAAATATATTTTTTTAAATTAAAAATAAAAATATTTTATTGATTTTTTACAGAGAAGAAGAGAGAGAGATAGAGAGTAGAAACATCAATGAGAGAGAATCATCGATCAGCTGCCTTTTGCACACCCCCTACCAGGGATGTGCCCACAACCAAGGTACATGCCCTTGACCGGAATCGAACCTGGAACCTTTCAGTTCGCAGTCTGATGCTCTATCCACTGAGCCAAACTGGTTTCAGCCAATTCCTTAAAATAAACCTCTCTGTAGATAGATGCTAGATAGTTAGATATAGATAGATGATAGATCTAGGTCTATCTACCCATCTATATACTATATACACATCCTGTTTCTGTTTCTCTGGAGAACTCTAACACAGAGGGGTCATCAGTCTGTGGCTAGGGCCCACAAGGACAAATGTCCCAGTCAGAGGCCCTAGGCTAGGGGGTGGGCTTGCTGGGGAGGTGGAGCAGGCTACCTGGGCTGCAGTACAGAGGGAATATGAGGCAATTAAGCAGGTCAGGCAGGTGGTCATGTGGAGAGGAGGCTCAGAAGCCTTTGGAAGATTTGCGAGTTGAAGTGTGGATATCTGGAGCTGCCCTTGGAGAAGAGGCACTGCACAGAGCACACTGGCAGACTCCCACCACTGTGTCTACTTCCAAAGGTGGAACCAGGCTGGTTGCAGAAATGGGCTTGGGATGAAGAAACCTCCTTTGGCCCTGGCTGGGTGGCTCAGTTGGTTAGAGCATCGTCCCAATACAGCAAGGCTGTGGGTTCTAATTCCTCTCAGGGCACATACAAAAATCAAGCAATGAATGAGTAAATGAGTACAACAAGTTTCTCTCTCTCTCTCTCTCTCTCTCTCTCTCTCTCTCTCTCTCTCTCTCTTCCCTTCTCTCTCTCTCTCTCTCTCTCTCTCTCTCTCTCTCTCTCTCTCTCCTCCCTTCTATCTCTCTCTCTCTCTCCCCCCCCTCCCTTTTCTCTCTCTCTCTCTCTTTCTCTGAAAATCAATAAATACTTTTTAAAAATATATACTTTATTGATTTTACACAGAGAGGAATTGAGAGGGATAGAGAGCTAGAAACGTCGATGAGAGAGAAACATCTACCAGCTGCCTCCTGCACACCCCCCACTGGGGATGTGCCCGCAACCAAAGTACATGCCCTTGACTGGAATCGAGCCCGGGACCTTTCAGTCTTCAGGCCGATGCTCTACCACTGAGCCAAACCGGTTTCGGCAATACTTTTTTTTTTAAGAAAGAAAAAGACTCTTACCTCTCATATGGGACCAATGGTGTCACACACAAATGCAGACCTATGGCTCAGCCATGAGGCAGGAACACTGGACAAGGTGGAGAGCAGGTACAGAAAGAGCTGGTCTGCTGAGGCTCTTGTGTGGAATCTGGGTGTGGCGGCTCTACAGCAGGGATCTGGAATGTGCAATGCTGCAAAGGGATTCCTGGTGAGTTTCTGAGTCTCAGGTGATTCTGAAGACAGAGGTCCTTGGAAAGGACAGCATTCTGCAGGCAGGGGCTTTGAAAGGCGGGCAGCGGGAGCCCTGCTCACATTCTGGTGCCAAATGAAGGTCAGCCCCACCAGAAGCTCTAAAAGCCGACCTTGGTTAGTAAGCCTGAGCAGACTTCACCTGCCAGTTCACATGAGAAAATGGCCAGAGCTTGCTTCCTGGTGGCAAAATGGAGGCATTTAGTTCCAGGGGCTTCTCTCTTCTGTATTAACAGGCTTCCTGTTGGAACAGAAGTTATGCCTGCCCTTCCTAACGGTTGACTGCTATGAAATTATATATGCGCACCCTTTCTTTCTCCAATGTTATAAATGCCAAGATAGAACAATAACAGAGCAACCGTCACAACCTAGATGTTTTAGAATGTCAGAGCCAGTCCTGGCCAGTGTGATTCAGTTGGTTGGGTGTATCCAACTGAGCTACCTGGCCAGAGCTTTCTCTTCTTTTTTTTTTTAGATCATCTTGTCAGAGATTTACCAATTGTATTACTCTTTTAAGTAGCTAACCATAGTAGTTAGAATTGCATTCAGCTCTGGGTTGAAGAAAACCTCCAAATAACAGTAGCTTAACAAGATAAATTCTTTTCTCACTGAAAAATACCCAGAAGGCTCCATCCAGGTTTGGTCTGGCAATCCATGGTGTTGGAGAACCAGGCTCCTTAGAGATCTTGTTAGATCTTATTGCTCTTTCATTAACCAAGGAAGGAAAAGCCGTTGTTCAATATCCAAAGGTCACTCCTTTGTCCAAGTTTCTGGAGCACCAGTCAGAATTCCAGACAGGAAGAAGGAAGAGAAAAAAGACATGCCTTCTCTCGTTCTATCCCCTGAGAATTTCATGTGCCACTTCTGCTCAAATCGCAGACCAGAACACAGTGATATAGCCAATCAATTTGCAAAAGAGTTAAGAAAATGCTGGTTTTTGTTTTCTCCTCTCCATATCTTCATGTTATTTCTGCCCTACTTTTTACATCTATATATGTTATAAACTCCACAGAACAAGGTTTATTTTGCTTTTAAAATTACCTCTTAAATTTTTTTAAATAAGAAAAATTCTTTTCTGTTTCCTTTTTTCAGTGGTCTTCATTCCTATGTGTATATCTAAGTTTTCATCTGGTATCGCTTTCCTTCTGCCTGAAGAACATTCTCTAATATTTCTTATAGTGCATATCTGCAAGAAACAAAAATTTCTCAGCTTTAGTATTTGAAAAATGCTTGTGTTTGTTTTTGTTTTGAAGAATATTTTCACTAGATATAGAAGGCTGATGTCATTTTGGCTTTAGGCTTTAAAAATGTTCTGATGACTTCTAGCTTATTTTGTTCCTGACAAAAAGTCTGTTGGAATTCTAACCTTTGTTCTTCTATATTTAATGTACCTTTATTCTCTGTATTTTTTATCTGTATGAGAATGCTTATAGCTGCTTTATTAATAATCGCCAAAAAGCGAAAACCCAATGTCCCTGTTAGTGAGTAACAAACTAATTCTTGCAGAATAACAGAGCAAAAGTCATCAACCCAGATATATCAACCCAGCCTTCTTAAATTTTAAACAATTTTTCATTATCACTGGTTTTCAGCAATTTGGTGTTGATGTGTCTGGATTTTGTTTTCTTTTCTTTGTTTGTTAGAATTTATCTTTATTGTTAAAAATAATACAGATGTGCCCTTTTTCTCCCCATTGACTCTTTCTAGCCCACCGACTCCCCCTTCTGGGTTTGGTTGTCTTTATGTTTATCTGCTTGTGATTCTTTGAGTATCTGTGAGTTTATAGTTGTCATTAAATTTGAAAGAACTTTGGCCAGTATCTCTTCAAATATATTTATTTCCTGACCCTCCCCCTTCTGACACTTCAATAATACAATTACACATAGAAATAGTTACACATACTAGTACTGCTTAATATTTTCCCACAGGACAGAGAAGATCTAGAAGGGGGTTTTCCTTCTTTTTCTTAAAAAAATATATTTTATTGATATTTTACAGAGAGGAAGGGAGAGGGATAGAGAGTTAGAAACATCAATGAGACAGAATCATTAATCAGCTGCCTCCTGCACACCCTCTACTGGAGACGTGCCCACAACCAAGGTACATGCCCTTGACCAGAACTGAACCTGGGACCTTTCAGTCTGCAGGCTGAAGCTCTATCCACTGAGCCAAACTGGTTTCAGCAAAGCCCTTGTCTTTTAATCATATCATCTCTGTCATTTATGAGTCTTAATATACATGTGAATTCTATATTGTTTTGCTGCCTTTTTTTCCTGAGTACTAGACTTTGTTCTAACAGGCAGTTATGTTACATGCAGATTAAGTTAACTCTTTCAAGGTATGTTCTTATGCTTTGTTTGGATGAGTCTTAAAAGCCTTTACTCTAGAAATAGTTTAGTCTGACTACTAGGCTGACCCTCTGGGTCTCTATATGAATCATGTCTGTATTCACTGAACTCAGTGAGAACTTCTTCCTGTAGCTGGTTGGAACTCGAACATTTCCCAGATCTACATGACTCTAGGAATTGTTCAGTTTGCAGTTCCCCGCACGTCTTTTGACTAGCCTCATGGAGTTTCACTCTGTGTATGTGAGGCTTCGTATTCAAGTTACATTCTCCAGATTTCTGGAATTCTTTCTCTGCATAGGATTGTCCACTCTGGCACTCTGCTGTGCAAATTCAAACTGCTTTAGCCTCTCCGAATGCCTATGCTTGTCTTCCGAGATTGGCAAAGTTCAAAAGATGTGAGAGAGGGAACTACATGGCTATCTGGAGAACAATGTTCTAGGCAGAGCAAAGAACCAGGGAGCCAGACAGCCATGGAGACGGGAGGCTGCCTGGTATGTTTCAAGAACAGAAAAGAAGGCAGTGTGACTGAGGTGGAGTGAGCCAAGGAGCGAGTGGCAGGTGAACTCAGCGAGACCACTGGGAAATAAGTCCCTCTAAGGACTTAGTATATCCCAGTAAGGATTTACTATGAGCATGATGGGGATCTGGAATTTTTTTTTAGAAGAATTGAGAAGAGTTACGTGATTTGTGTTAAATTTAAAAAAAAAAATCCCTCTGCTCAATCTGTTGAGCATAGTTTATAAGAAGGTCAGGGCAAATGCAGGACACCCAGGTGGGCGGCTACTTCAATAGCTTAGGTCTGAAATGATGGTAGCTTGGTCTGAAATGATAGTACCAGCAGAGGTAGTTCAAAGTGGTGAGATTATACCTATATGCTCAAGGTAGAAGCAACAGGATTTGCTCATGGATCTGATAAGGAATATAAAAAAGAAAGAGGAGTCAAGATGACTCCAAGGTTATTATTAGTCTGCCAACTGGAAGGAGGGAGGGTGGAGAAGGCATTCCTAAAAAGGGGACTATCCCAGTTGCTTCCACTGCACCCATGAAAGTGAGCGGCTAGGCATACATAAAAAACTCTCCCTCTCACTTCACATCCAGCAGTGGTTTGCCAGCCACATCATATCGCATCACATCATATCACATCACATCACATCACATCACATCACATCACATCACATCACATCACATCACATCACATCACGTATCTGTGCATTTAGCTGCCAAGGCAGCCCCTGGATTTGCCTTGATCAAAAGCTGAATGGGGCCCAGCAGGCAGCCTGCTTGCTTAAGTTAGCAGCAAATGCTGTTCACACTTCAGACCACTAGGGAAAGTGGGAAACAAATGATTACCACATGAGGTTTCCTTGATGAAAGCAAATTTAAATTTAGGTTTTTGTTCTCTAATTCACAATACTATTGTGACAATGATTTACTTTACATCTTGTCTTCTAGCTCACTGATGCGGTCCTCTGCTTCTTCTAGTCTACTCTTGATGCTTTATATTGAGTTCTTCATAGTAGCGATGTCATTTTTCATTTCTTCTTGGGTCATCTTCATTTCTTCTTGGTTCTTTTTCATTTCCTCTTGGGTCTTACTCATATTGTCAAATTTGTCTTCCATTCTTTTTAGCCATCTTATAATCATTACTCTGAATTCTTGCTCTGGTAGGTTGCTTGCCTCTAACTCGTTTACTTCCTTTTCTGGTGATGCCTGCTTTTCTTTCATTTTTGGGCTGTTTTTTGTCTCCCCATGGTTTCTCTTTTCAGGATGTCTGATTATGTAGTTCTCTTTCTCCTTTCTGTGGATGATTAAAGAACTTCCTTGAATCCATGACTTTGCACCAATTGAGGCGTCACAACTGTTGGTGGGCTCCACTGCTGTGGGCTCCACTGCTCCACTGCTGTGCTCCACTTACCTTTTCAGGCTTCAGGTAAGATCCTCTTGTCTTTGTAAGATGCCAAGGTTTTCCTTCTGAGCCCGTAGATCCGGAAGAAGTTCCCGCTGCAGAGCAGGCTGCCTGGTCAGAAATCCTGTCCAGCAGACTCCCCTTATCTTCTCCTAGAGCTCTGCCACCGCTCAGCTTGCCAACTTACACTTCCCGATCGAATCTCAGATGCTCCTTCTATCTGCTCTGAGACTAGGTTTAGAACAGGTCCATCTGATCCACCGCCATCTTCTCTCCTAGACAATGGTTTACTTTATAAGATTATTTTGAGTCATGGAATAACCTCAGAATTCACATACTTTCAAATTGTAGCTCAGTTTGGTTAGAACATCATCCTGGTAGCTCAGTTTGGTTAGAACATCATCCTGATACAGGGTTATGGGTTCAATCCCAAGTCAGGGCACATATAAGAATCAACCAATGAATGTATAAATAAGTGGGAAACAGATTGGTATTCTCTCTCTCTCTCTCTCTCTCTCTCTCTCTCTCTCGTCAATAATTTTTTTTAATTGTTTATCTGATTGTGGTGTCAAAAGTCCATGTCCTCACCTGTTTGGCTTGGTGGATAGAGCATTAGCCTACAGACCAAAAGGTCCTGGCTTCGATTCCAGTCAAAAGCACACACCTTGGTTGCAGATTCCTCCCGGCCCAGACTCTGCAGGAGGCAACCAATCAACGTGTTTCTCTCACATTGATGTTTCTCTCTGCCTTTCCCTCTCTCTTCCACTCTCTAAAAATCAATGGAAAAATATTCTCAGGTGAGGTTTAAAAAAAAAATCCAGTGATCAGTTCATTCAGTCAGCTTGACTCCCAGATTTATTCAATGACTATTTTATTGAATATCTACTATAGGCCTGAATATTGTGGACCAAGTTAAGATCTCATCAGGATACCAGTCTGCTTACTGTGTGATTATCAACATGTTATTAACACATCAAAATGTCATACTTTTATTTTTAAATGGGCATATTTACATCCAAATGCTGCATGCAGTCCATTGAGCTCATCTATTTGTTGTAACTGGAGCTTATGTCTGCTCTGCTATAAACCACTTACTGATTTTTTTAAAGACCCATGACCCAGGCATCAAGGTTGGAGCTCAAAGCCACATTCATCATGATACATACAGGCTTTAAGAAAATGGAGTGGGGAAGAAAGAGAGGAGAAAAAGAAAATGGATGAACTAGTTGGTTTTGCATTGTTTTTAATTCTGTCAAGAACAACAGAAAACTTACTTAGACTTGGTTTTCTTTTCTCCCCTTTACCATGTAATGGGATTGGGTTGTCAGAAACATCCACTCCTGTGAGTTACCTGTGTTCAAGGAGAGGAAGATAATACTTGAGGTAAAGACTGACTTTTCAGTCTAGAAAACTCCCCTTTAGGCAGCAGATACATGTCTGGAAGCAAGGCTGGAAACACACAAAAAGAATGAAGCCAGAGAAAGGTGATGCATGGTTTATTCCAAGACAAAGTATGGGCTCATCACCTCACAATCCCAGATACACCCTCCCCCTACAAAGGAAAGGCCAGAAAAGCCACAAAAAGTGGGGCCGAGGCAGAACTGAAGCATATGAAGTCAGTTTGTACCTTTTCAATTGCACTTAGCCAGTGTGTCCAGAACACATAGAGAACCTCAGACCGAAGATTAACCCCAGTTTTGAAAGTTGCCAACTGGTTGCCTTTGGCAAGTCATTATTTATCTCTCTGGGTGAATTTCATGAGATGTGACTTACTAGTATATCTCAATAAAAGAATGAATAAAGAGGAAAAAGAAAAAAACTAGCAAACAAAAAGTAAATGAGACTAGTTAATCAGAGCCCTTTTTGGACTTTCATATGAGTCCAATAAATTGACCTCTTAGCCTGAAGACACATGATAAAAATCTCCAACAATGATAATCTGAATATCCTGCTCATATTGTTCCCTCAGTCGTTATCTTGACATGGCTCATAAAGCAATGCAGGAGGGGGGAATCTATTTTATCCACATAGCTTGAGATAACCCCAGGTTCCAGAAAATAGCCTAGATCTTTTTGTCAATTTGCAGTGTCAGTTCTCTTTGATTTAATAGCTTTGATTTCCAAGGTGACAAAGACACAACTCTGATAATAATACTGTGATCTGTTGCCTAGACTAATGATTGAAGGAAATACTAAATATATATTAGGAATGAATAAAAACATAATTTTCCCATTTAAAAAAAAAAAAAAAAAAAACAGCCCTGGCTAGTGTTGCTCAGTTGTTCGAGTGCCAGCCCATGCACTGAAAGATTGTGAGTTCAATTCCTAGTCAAGGGCATGTGCCTGGGTTACAGGTTCTATCCCAGCCCTGGTCAGGCAACCAATCGATGTGTCTCTCTCACGTGTCTCTCTCCTCTCTCTCTCTCTCTCTCTCTCTCTCTCTCTCTCTCTCCTCTCTCTCTCTCTCTCTCCCTCTCTCTCTCTCTCTCTCCTCTCTCTCTCTCTCTCTCCCTCTCTCTCTCTCTCTCTCCTCTCTCTCTCTCTCTCTCTCTCTCTCTCCCTCCCTCCCTTCCACTCTCTCTAGAAATCAATGGATAAAATATCCTTGCATGAGGATTAGCTTTGAAGTGGGGGTAGGGGGAAGCCCATAAAGGTGGATATAAATTGTACAGCTTGGGGCATATAGTAGGTGTTCAATAAATGTTAGCTGCAATTATTACTGGACTGCCAGTCAATGTACATAGAATTCATAGGCCCTCCATTAGTCCCTCTGTGTTGACTTCCTCTCTCTCCTCTCAAGGTCCCAATATTTAGCTTCCCCTAGTTAACCCCCCATGGTCCTAAGGGAGGACTGTGTAAGATCTGACAAACTGACTCAATCTGATGGAGCCTCACAGTGCTCATTCCTTCCCTTCCCTACACTGTTCTTGGACAAATCACTTTTGGGGGCTGTATCACCACTAAGTCATCCATACTTTCTATCCACATGCATCATCTTGCATCATCTTTCATTGATGAAAATTACCTTACTGTCTCCCAAACTATTTCTGTAGAAAGTAGGAGGAATGTGTCTGAACCAAGACAGTAGCCTTCATGGCAACAAAGAAAACTGGTTCACTCGAGGGACTAGATCTGGACCCCAACACAGTAACCAACAAAATAGCCTTAGGCTCCCACAACCTCAACAACCATCCTTGCTGACACCCCAGGCTCCACCAAGATCCTCCACCCTGGGTCCCACACTTTCAGCCATCCTCTAACAAAGAGACTGGGCTGGGGAGACCAAGGGAACCAGACACACCCAGTTTGTTCTCATCACTCCCCAGAGCCCAAATGCCCTGGTTGAAAGTAGAGAAGCAAAACCTATAAATAATCAAGGTTTGTGTCCAAACCTTCAGAGTCCTCCCACCCTGTGTATGTGTTCCAGATGTAGATGATGTAGATCTATAGATGATATACAGATACAGCTATAAATGTAGATATAGATGGTGTCAATATAGCTCAGTTAAACATTTCATACATTTTCTCATTTAATTCTATTAACTTGGGAAGAAATATTTTATTAATAAGAAAACTGAGATTTACATAGACTTTTTTTTTTAACTTAGCCAAAGCTGTTAGCTGATAGAAAACTGGAATGAGGCTGGCACCAGATTTAAGGACTCTGGAGTCACTATGATGTACTCCTTCTATCGCATTTCACCAAACACAAAGGGCCCCACTTGAAGCCCACCAGACTTCTTGCCATTTCTCAGACTCACCTGACAATATCAAGACTCTGTGTCTGCACCCAAGGTTGGTCTACCAGCACAGGGCCCTTCCCTCTTTCTGAGACCCTCCTTACACAACAGACTCCAGCTAAACCACTACTACCCCACTCCCCAATTAAACAGTTCTTCCTCAGTCTCCTCTGACTTAGTCCAACCTTCACTCATTGAATCAGGGGTTCATGGGCCAGGTCTTCAGCTTTACCTTGAAAATTTAGGTCTGGAGGAATAAGCTTGGGACTGAGTCTTTGATCCTCACTCTGAGCTCGGGGGCTTGGATGGAGCTGAATGCTGGGGAGTGTTGGTTGAATAAGCAAATATATCCATCAATATTTTTACATATTAATTCATAATTTTATCTTTGAGAAATAATTTACTATACTATAATTTTTAAAATTTAGGACACCATTAGATTACACACACACACACACACACACACACACACACACACACACAATTTGTTTTATTGATTTTAGAAAAGGGAGAGAAAAGAGAGAGAAACATTAGTCTGTTGCCTTCCGTAAACACACCGACCAGAATCAAGCCCACCACCTTTTGGTGTATAGGACTATGCTCCAACCAACTGAGCCACAAATAATTTTTTAATGTGCTAAAAAATATAACAAAAAATTTACTATTTCAACCATTTTAAGTGTACAGATCAGTGGCATTAAGTTCCCTTATATTGCTGTGTAACCAACAATACCATCCATCTCCAGAACTTTTTCATCTCCCCAAACTGAACTTCTGTCCCCACTAAACAACTCCCTATTTCCCCTTCCCACAGCCCCTGGCACTCACCCTTATACTTCCTGTCTTTGTCGATGACACTAAATACCTCATATAAGCAGAATCATACAGTATTTATCTTTTTGTGACTGGCTTATTTCACTTAGTATAATATCCTCAAGGTCAAACCATATTGTAGCATGTGCCAGAAACATATAATTTTTAAAAGACATTCACTGGATCATCAAAAAATTTTGATAACTTCCTACTATAGGCAAGGCCTGCACTCAAAACTCCAGATTTTTTTTTAATAAAAGGTAAACAGGCCAGTATTGTTCAGTGGTTAAGCATTGACCCATGAACCAGGAGGTCAGAGTTCAATTCCCTGTCAGGGCACATGCCAGGTTGTGGGCTTGATCCCACAGGAGGTGACCAATCAATAATCCTCATCATTGATGTTTCTTTCTTTTTTTTTTTTAATCTTTATCGTTGAAAGTGTTACTTAGGTCCTCCTTTTCCCCCCATTAACCTCTACCAGCCTGCTCCTGTCTTCCCCCAAGCCCTTATCACCCCATTGGCTACATCCATGGGTTATGCACATATGCATTCAAGTTCATTAGTTGATCTCTTCCCACTCACACTCCCCTGACTTCTCTCTGAGGTTCAGCAGTCTGTTGATGCTTCTATGTTTGATGTTTCAATCTCTCCCTCTCCCTTCCTCTCTGAAATCAATAAAAAAGACATTAAAATAAAAATTTTAAAAGGTAAATGACAGTTTCCACTTCAAGATGTTAGCCAACTAAATTTATTTTTAAGGGTCCAATGTGCTACTTGATGAGAGACAGACAACAAACCTGGCCTTCCTCTTGACCCTTGAAAATGGCTTTCTATACTATTTCTCTATATGAATCTGTTGAGTCCAGAAGACAATTTAAAAATGGAAATGACTAATGGGAGAAATTTCAGGCCACCTCAGGGTTGTAAGTAAACAAGCAACAGATGGAGTCAGGTATCAACTCCTCAGGTCAGGCTCAAAATAGCACAAAATGGCCACTTACTCTGTCTATAATCCCTCTGCAAGTTCTAAAAGGCACCAAGACTTCCCATCCAATAAGACTGCTCCTTTGGCATGCTGGACCACCAGTGTGCCTACGGGGTGGATGCTAAGGAGGCCTTGGATGGAATGAAGATTGGCGTTCCGGGAAGTGATGAAAAAAAGAAGAAAGGATGTGGAATTCATTGATCCAATGTACCACGCTCCTACTCAGATCCAAGTACCACACTAGGCACTTCTACACAACCAAGTACAAGAGAGACATCACCGCATGTCTATAGATGTAGAAACTGTGGCTTAGATGAGTTAATAAACTACTCAAGTCCACACAGCTAACTAGTATGGAAACTAATTCAAACAAATTCAGACTTGTCCATCCTCAAGGCTCTTTTCTTTAAATTCATGATGCCTCTCATTCCATGAGAGTGAGTGATGTATTCCTCATTTCTAGCCCCCACTTAAGACCCCAGACATGCATCTTTTTCTTTTTCTTTTTTTTAAAAAAATATTTTATTGATATTTTTACAGAGAGGAAGGGAGAGAGATAGAGAGCTAGAAACGTCGATGAGAAAGAAACATCGACCAGCTGCCTCTTGCACACCCCCTACTGGGGATGTGCCCGCAACCAAGGTATATGCCCTTGACCGTAATCGAACCCAGGACCTTTCAGTCCGCAGACCGATGCTCTACCACTGAGCCAAACCAGTTTCAGCCATCTTTTTCTTCTTAAATATATTTTTATTGATTTCAGAGAGAGGGGGAGAGAGAGATAGAAACATCAACGATGAGAGAGAATCATTTATCAGCACACCACCTACTAGGAATCGAGCCTGCAACCCAGGCATGTGCCTTTGACAGGAATCGAACCTGGGACCCTTCAATCCACAGGCTGATGCTCTTTATCCACTGAGCCAAACTGGCTAGGGCTAGACATGCATCTTGAGAAGATAAATCAATGGTAGGACCAGTCGAAAGCACATGAAAAGGGTGTTATCCTCCACCCACAGAAACCATGAAGGGGGTTGGAGGTCTGTCCAAAGAGGACTATCTGGAAAGGACAAGTTTCCTCTGAGTCCTTAAATGAGAAAGCAGTAAATTCCTATGGCACTAACACCTTAAGCATGGGCAGTACTTCTGATTGAAATGAAGAAAACTCAGCCAGATTTTCTGATTAATGATGACTGAGTCATAAAAAGAAAGAAAAGTTGGCTCCAAGCTGATGCTGAGAGAAGGTTGCCTTCCATAAAGTGCCTGAGTAGGTGTCTCCTGAAGCAGCAACCTCCTCTCTCTCCTGCAGCCCTGATGCCACACCTTCTGGCACTTCTTCATGGATAGAGGCTACAAGAAACAGGAAGCCTAGCCCAGCTGATATAAGGGAGCTCACTTTTGGCAAACAAATGATTGGTGAGATTAATATGAGGAAGGCATCTCCACATGGTGAAATGGATCATGGCTGGTCTTCTTTACCAGGAACAGTCTAACTTGAGGGGAAATGGCAAGTACCCGGCCCAAACCATCTCTCCACATTGATGTCAGACCCTGAGACTTCACCTTCCAAAATGTCTCTTTGGATTCCTCTCCTTGGGAGACATCTTCTTGGGAGGAGAACATTTCATCAACTCCTGGTAGTAAAGTGTTAGACAGAATCAAATGGACCTTGAAGATCACATTATCCTGTCCAGCACAGGAATCTCGGACAGCATCTAGTAGCTTATTCCAGGGATATGGGAATCCTGTCCCATGTTTGTACAGTTCCTATAAAGATCAAGCCAAAATGTTTTCCCTATCTCTTCTTCTCCCCGTGTGGCATCAGAAACAAACGTGCTCCTTCTTCCAGGCAGCCATGGGTCCCCAAGCATCTCCTGGGAACAGCAATTCTCTCAGGTCTTCCCTGTGGCATGCCTTTCAGACTACCTCCATCCCCATTCAGGATGCCTTCAATGGGCTTCCTCCAAATTATCAATAAGACCTCTAACTGCGTGTGACAAAACAGCAAAGATAAAGTGGAGAGCCCTAGTTACTTGTGTTCACATGCCACACACTTACACAACCTCACAACCAAAGGGAAAACAAAAGGCTCCAAACTGAGGTAACATACTAGATTCAAAAAGATTCTCAGATGTGTTTTGGGTACTCCTGGATATAGGAAGCAGCAGTTTTGTCATTAATTCATGGAAGTGAATGAAGGCAATATAGTGAGAATACTTGTGGAAATAAGACACAGAGGAATCTTAGTCATAGAGCCAACCCTCAAGGACCCCGGAGAAGTCAAACATCTGAGCTTTGTGGGAAGAGCAGAAACCCCAGGAGAGTAACACCTCCCAGGCACTGGCACTGGAAAGCCACTAGAAATGCAAAGCAGCATGGGAAAGCAGGCCATTGATCAACCCTCAAGCATTCATGGCCCCCTACTTTAGTGCTCTGCCCATGAAGTCATTCAGTTCCCCTCCTATGCTCTGTCTCTTCTCATCTCTTCTCTACTCTTCCTCTATCAAGTGTGTGGTTGATTCTGCTACAGTTCCCAGATCACCAATGCACAGCTCTTTAAGCCAGGCCCCTGCAGAGGTTGCTGGCCACTCCTCCTCAAGGAACAGCTTGAGGAGACTGAACCAGCGTTGAGGCTTTGCAGTTTCTTACAAGAGGTGTCAGGAAGCAGGAGCAGCCTGAGCCTAATCAGCTGTTAAGAAGAACTAAGAATATGTGCCCAGTGTCTAGAACTAAGAATGTGTTCATTTCAGTACCTTGAGGAAATAAGCAAACACAGACTTCTTAGCTACCATGTCCCCACACAGAGAACTGGGTTGATTCTCATATCCAGATGGAGATGATTTGGTGAGAATTACCTGCTTCTTACTAGTGATTATTTGGGGTGCCTAATAGAGCCCCAATCCCAAATATCATCCCATCATCTGTCTATCTGCCACTTCACCTTCACCCCTTTGTGGCTTCTGGGTTCCTCTATTAAAATAAAAATACTACTTGGGGATAAACTTAAGAGTTCTATTGAAGACTACCAAACATTATTGAGAGAAATTAAAACCAAAATAAATGAAGAGATGCACCATGTTCATGAATTAGAAGGTATAATATTGTTAAGATGTCATTTCTCCCCAAATTAATCTATAGATTCAAGGTAATTATAATAAAAATTCTAAAAGACTTTTAGAAATTGGTGAGCAGATTCTAGAATGTAAGTGGAAATGAAAATACCTAGAATAGTCAAAATAATCTTAATAAAGAACAAAGTTGGAACACTTACCCTCACTGATTTTAAGAGTTACTATAAACAACAGTAGTCAAGACAATTTGATATTAGCACTAGCATACAACAAATAGATCAGTGGAATAGAAAACAGAGTCCATAAATACACCTACATATATATGGTCAATTGATTTTCAACAAAGATACCAACCAAGATAATTCAATGTGTTGAAAATTATTTTTAACAAATGGACTAGAATAATTGTCTAACAAAAAGGGAAAAAAATGAACTATAATTCCTTACATTGTAACAAAAAATTAATTAAAATAGATCTTCCCTGGCTGGTGTGGCTCAGTTAGTTGAGCATCACCCCATGCACTGAAAGGTCACTGGTTCAATTCCCCGTCAGGGCACATACCCAGGTTACAGGTTCGATCCCTGGTCAGGGTGCATATAGGATGCAATAGGTCAATGTTTCTTTCTCACATCAATCTCTCTCCCTCTCCCTTCCTCTCTTTCTAAAATCAATTTAAAAAATAAAAATTAATTTTAAAAAATTGAAATGGATCCTAGACCTAATCAATTAAAACCATACAACATCTAAAAGAAAACATAGAAGAATATCTTTATTACCTTAAGGTAACAAATATTTCTTAGGTAAAACACAAAAATCACTAACCATTAACAAAATTAATAAACCAGAATTCATCAAAATTTTAAATTTCCAAAACACCAACCTGAATGGCTACAATTAAAAAGACTAATAAACACCAAATGTTGATGAGGATATAGAGCAATAAAAACTCCAAACATTGTTAATGAGAGTGTAAAATGATAAAACCGCTTTAGAAAAAGGCCTATCAGTTTCTCATAAAACTGTATGAACAACAATTCTATTTCTAGGTATTAACCAAAGAGAAAAGTAAATATATGTCCATTAAAAGCCTGTATAAACATAGCCACACACAAAAAAAGAATATCCATAGCATTTTTATTCATAATAGCCAAACCATATATAAGGAACCAGATAAAGAAATTGTAGGAAAAGTCATACTATTCAGGAAAAAAAAAAAAGCACAAATTACTGTCACAACAGCATAGGCAAATCTCAAAAACAATATGCTAAGTGGAAAAAAACCTTACACAACTGAGTGCCAAATGTGTGATTTTAATTATATGAAATTCTAGAACAGACAGGCACAAATAATCTATGTTGGGAGAAAATAAAAGAACTGTGATTGCTTCTACCAAAAGGAATTTGACTGGGAAATGGTGTAAAGGTACTTCCTGGGGATGATGGAATGCTCCATATCTTTATTTAAAATAACGGCTTTTTTTTTTTTAACAAGAGAAAATGATTGAACTTAATTACATACCTATGTATGGAAACTCTGCATCCATGAGAGAGAGTCAGAGATCTCACATACATGAGAGGTTCAGAAAGAGAAAGGGAAAGGAAACTGAGGTATGTAAGCCATTCTGAGCTAGGGATGAAGTAACAGACTTTACAGGTTCAGAAGGCAATTGCAGGGAGAGCACATGTTTAATAATCATTAGTTTGCCCTGCCACATAGTTAGGTAAGAAGTTATTTCTGATGGTAACTCTTGTTGTAGGCCAGGCTCCTTACTTTTTTCCTTTTATTTTTATTTATTTTTTCAATTGGTTTACATTCAGGTGTGCAGCATAGTGTTTAGACAATCATATACTTTACAAACGAAGTAACAGCTTTATTAAAATACATTTTATGTGCCATAAAATTCACCATTTTAAAGTGTACATTGTGGCCTGACCAGTGTGGCTCAGTGGTTGAGCATTGACCTATGAACCAAGAGGTCACAGTTCAATTCCCACTCAGGGCATATGACTGGTTGTGAGTTCCATCCCTAGTGTGGGGCATGCAGGAGGCAGCCAATCAATGATTCTCCCTCATCTTTGATGTGTCTATCTCTCTCTCCCTTTCCCTTCCTCTCTAAAATCAATTAAAATATTTTTTTAAAATAAGTAAAGTGCACAATGTGATAATTTTTAGTACATTCAGTGTTATGCTATTATCACCACTATTTAATTCCAAAAGAAACCTGATACCCATTGGCACTCAGTTCCCACCCTGGCAACCACTAATATATTTTGTCTCTATAAATTTGCCTGTTCTGGACATTTCATCAAAATGGAACCTACTCCACCAGGTCTTTTGCACCTGGCTTCTTTCACTTAGCATGTTTTCAAGCTTATTCCATGTTGTAGCATGCGTCAGTACTTCATCCCTTTTTGTGGCTGGATAACATTTTGTTGTATGGATGAACCAATTTTGTTTATCCATCAGTTGATGGACATTTGTGGAGGGACTTGACTGGAAAAGGCACAAGGGAACTAACTTTCCAGGGTGATCAACATAGTAGTTATATGAGAGTATGTATTTGTCAAAAATTATTGAACTATCCACTTAAAATATGTGCCTTTTATTGAAAATAATCTACATTTTTTAAAAGACCCAAGGGGGAAAAAAGAATAAAGAGAAACAGAAATACTATAGGAAGAAATGAAGGGAGGGAAAGAAAAAAGGAGAGAGGGAAGGGATGATGATTCTTTGTTTCAGCCACGGCCATCCCATCATGGGTTATTTGAGGGGGTAGGAAATCACCCAAGTCAACCTGACTGGCTTCCCTGACAGGCTTTAGCAAATTGCTCTCAGTGGGGATCAAAATGTGCTCAGAATTACCCCAGGACCCCGTGATTATCTGAGCATGCTCTCTGACCAATTTCCATCACCTTCGCAGGGTATATTCTGTTCTACAGAGAAAACCTACCTTTTCTGCAGTGGCTTGCTGGAGATGGCACTCAGCTGGGCTGGAGCCATCTATCTCTGGCTGGCCACCCCCACACTAGCTCCTGCGTCTGAACATGCTCCCTTTGAAATCATCTGAGTCCAATGCCCACCAAGCAAGTTTGTGATAACAAATTGTCCTTACAGGGAGATTCTCCTGCAGCAGGGGGAGGATATAGCTGGTTAGCCTGACAGTTCTATCTTTTGACAAAAAAAAAAAAAAAAAAAAAAAAATGAAGAGAAAATGAATAAATGGGACTACATCAAAATAAAAAGCTTTTTTACAGTAAAAGAAACCATCAACAAAACAACTAGAAAACCTACTGTATAGGAGAACATATTTGCAAATGATATCACTGATAAAGGGTTAATCTCCAACATCTACAGACAGTTTATACAACTCAATAAAAGGAAAATAAATGAGCCAATTTAAAAATGGGCAATGGACCTAAATAGAATCCTCTCAAAAGAAGACAGAAGGAAGGCTAAGAGGCACATGAAAACATGCTCAAAGTCACTAATTATCCGAGAGATGCAAATCAAAACAACAATGCGGTACCATCTCACACCTGTCAGAATGGCCAACATCAACAAAACAACAAACGACAAATATTGGCAAGGTTGTGGAGAAAAAGGACCCCTTGTGTACTGCTGGTGGGAATGCAGACTGGTGCAACCACTGTGGAGAACAGTATGGAGCTTCATCAAAAAACTGAAAATGGAACTCCCATTTGACCCAGTAATCCCACTACTAGGAATATACCCCAAGAAACTAGAAACAACAATCAGAAAGGATATATGCACCCCTATGTTCATAGCAGCACAATTTACAATAGCTAGGATATGGAAACAGCCTAGGTGCCCGTCATCAGATGATTGGATCAGAAAACTATGGTACATCTACACAATGGAATACTATGCTGCCATAAAAAATAAGGAATTCTCATCATTTGCAGTAACCTGGATGGAATTGGAGAACATCATGCTGAGTGAAATAAGCCAGTCAATGAAAGAGAAACACGACATGACCTCACTCATTTATGGATAATAAAGAACATTATAAACTAATGAACAGAAAGATAGATATAGTGACAGTAAAACAACAAGCAGACTGTCAAATGACAGTGGGGAGGGTAGGGAGATCTGGGGGAGATAAGAGATCAACCGAAGGACTGGTATGCATGCATATAAGTACAACCAATGGACACAGAACTCTGGGGAGGGAAGGCATGTATGGGGGGGGGGGGCGATGGTAAGCTATGTACACATATAATACCTTAATAAATTTTTTAAAAAATTAAAAAAAGAAAAAGAAAAAAATCAATGAATTGGCATGGGGTTTGATATCTTTAAAGTTTTGGGGGGGTTTCACACCTGAAGAGAGGCCATGTAAGGAAAGAGAAGAACCTCCCAGACTGGGAAGGAGGCCTGAGGACTCCACCATCAATCGCATCAGGACACCCTGAGCAATGAGTACTTGGTCTTCTGGTCAAAAGACACTTAGTATTCTGAAGGTTAAAAACAGTCAAACAGCAGCATTTTCATTTGGCTCAAACTGTTGACTATCTAGTAGTTGTAAGACTCTGTCCTAATTGTATTCGGGGCATGATGGTGGGCAGCAGGGCACCTGCGGGGGGGGGGGGGAAATAATAATAATAGGAGGCGAGAGTCACCAAGTGCTGCACCACTGCAGGCTACACATCGTAAATGCCATGAACGCTCCAATAGAAGAGAGGCCACTTTACACCTTTCAGGAGCTATGTGCCAATGTGATGGCACAATGGATGATGCAATGTGCTCCCTTACATCTAGGGGTGTAGAATAGCTTGCAAACAAAGAATCAAAATGCACTGTGGGAGTCATTACAACGGAGGAGTGTCTGAATTCTGCCTGAAAGTGGGGGGCAGAGCGCAACAAGGTGCAAACAAGCACAGACCTCGGGCTTCCCTGTTACACCCTGCATCAAGAGGTGACAAGACCTTCCCATTGCTTATCTTGAGTAAAATAAGGAGAGATTCCCACCCTGGGAATAGGCTGGCCTCTCGAGCTAGGTTCTGGCCTGAGTCATTCACAGATGGTTGATATCACAAACAAGGATGAATGAGCCAATTGTATCATTATATCTGCGTATAAAAAATAACCACATTGCTGACAAAGCTGGAAAGTAACTGGATGGCCTTTGGTCACAGGGGCAAAAAAATCTGGAAATGAAGAGGACAAAGAAGAGAGACGGGAGGAGAGCAGAATGAAAGAGGAAAAAGAGAGGGAAGGGAGAAATAATTGGAGAGAAGGAAGAAATTGCATCTCCCTTTGCACAAGGAGGGCAGGCCAGACTTTCCAAGACATAGAGTTTTTTCTAGGACTCCTGACCTCAGAGAATAAGATCTGTGAAATGACAGAGGAGCAGGCGGCTGTGAGGCCAAGGGGATGAAACAGCCCCTCCTGGCTTGGGTATCTCACCTACTTAAGGCACAGAGCATTTCCATGATGCAAATTGGAGGAGGAGAGCATGAGGGGCTATTCTACAAATCTTTTTTTTTCCATTATCACTAGTTAAGTGCTAAGACTCTGAAGTCTGAGAAGCAACATTTTTCTCCCTAAGCAATCAGAAATAAATAAAAGAAAAACGCTCTGTACTTGGTAAATCTGCGTTGGTGTGGGCCCACACGGCAGAGCATGGCAGAGGGGGTGGGCAAAGTTAGGAGATCTTTAGCAGAGTTAGAATTCCAGATGGTACTGGCATGGAGACTGCGGGGGATGCAGCAAAAAGGCAGAAGGGAAAGCAGGAGAGAAGCCCACTCCAAAGAAAGCCGCAAGAGCAACATGTGTGGAAGGGTGGACACTTGCTGCTCTGGAGGCCCTTTGAGAGGGCTGCATCGGTGTCCACAGTCCTGGTTCCTCCTTTGCAATGGAGGCTCTGAGTCCAGTGGCTGTTGGCTGGACAGGTAAGATGTATGGAGCTTTTGTGGAACATGAACAGGCAGGAGAGCTGGCAGCTCTGGCTCTACTACTAATTGGCCATGCAGCCCTGAGCCAGTCACGTCTTCTCCCTGGATCCATCTCCTCATCTTGAAAAGGATAGTGGATGAAGAGGTGACACTCTTCTTTGGTAATGTCTAAAGCCTATAGAGGTATCATTGTTGGGATAGAGGGACTTGACAACTTTTTATTCAAATATGTTTCTGGCACCTCCGACCTTAAACTATAGGATATCCAAAAACCCAAAAAACTGTATATACACACTTCGAATAATTATTAAGGCAGTGTTTATTAAAATACATTTCCTTTTCAAAATTAAGCTATCAGCTGTTAAAGTGTGTATATGTTTTTAATTTTTTTTTTTATTTCAGAGAGGAAGGGAGAGGGAGAAAGAGGTAGAAACATCAATGATGAGAGAGAATCATTGATTGGCTGCCTCCTGCATGCCCCCTACTAGGGATTGAGCCCACAACCCAGGCATGCGCCCTCACTGAGAAGTGAACCCTGACTTCCTGGTTTCTAGGTCTACACGCAACCACTGAGCAACACTGGCCAGGCAAAGCATGTATACATTTTTGGGAGACACCCTGTATTTTCCATCTTTCCTCTAGCTTACTTAGCTACTTACCTTTCTTACCAGGCCAGTAAGCTTGCAACGGGGTACCCCTCTAGATTCACCAAGGAGAAACCTGCTAAGTTGAATACATGCAAAGTGAAGCCTCAGCAAAGCTCTTCATACACATGTAAGTCTGTGACTTACGCCCACAGGCTCTCGGTCTGAGAAAGCACTGGGTCCTGTGGTGGGGTTTCCTGGCCGTCTAGGGCTGGCCTCATGCCATGGTGACTTATCCAAGGCTATGGAAGTAATGGCGTGACTTCAGGTCATCCAGTGAAGGGGAATAACTTAGGTGTGGGAATTGGGAGGGCGCCTTTTAAGGCTCTACGTAACACAGCTTAGGCAATTGCTTACCCCATTCTTGAGGATACCCACCCATCATGATATTCTCTCTCTAGTCAGCCTCTGCAAATACAGAGGAGGTAAGGCCCAGAGACACTCCAAGCTAACTTAGTTTTTCTGCCAAAGTAAGTTTGAATGCCCACTCATATGGAATAAAGAGGCTTGCTGGGTTAGAAAAACCTAAGGTATACTTACATAAGACAGAATCAGACTGGAGGACTTAGAACTGATTTGGGAAAGTAAAAGGAGAGAGTAGATATGTAAATTCACCAAAAATTTGTAACATTCACTCCTATTCAATAAGAGTTGGCCAATCACTATTACTGTTTTAGTTCTACTTTCAAAAGGCAGTATTTTGAAACAGCTTTGAAATCTACTTCACAAACATAAAATTCACCCATTTAAATTGCACAATTCAATGATTTCTAGCATGTTCCCAGAATTGTGAAACAGTCACCATTATCTAATTTTAGAATAGTTCATTACCCCCCCCCCAAAAAAAAAAGAAATCCCACACTCATTAGCAGTCACTACCTATAGCTTTAAAAGATTGCACTTTGCTCCTTTAGGTACTTTTCCTACAACTAGGACATGGCATACATCAGATAGCACTGATACCTTAATCTCATGACTTATACAACAATCACAAGAAAATATGTTCAACATCCCTGATCATCAGGGAAATGAAAATCAAAACCACAATGAGATATCATCTCACACTCATTAGGCTGGCTACTATAAAATAAAAGAAAAAGCGTTGGCAAAGATGTGGAGAAATTGAAACCTTTATGCATTGTTACTGGAGGTAAAAATGGTATAGTCATTGTAAAAAAAAACAATATGCAGTTCTTCAAAAACTTAAAAGTAGAATTATATCCACTTCTGGATATAAACCCAAAAGAACTAAAAGTAGGGTCTCAGTAAGATATGTGCACATCTATGTTCATAGCACAATTATTCTCAATAGGATAAAGATGGAAGCAATCCAAGTGTCCACTGACTGATAAATGGATAAACAAAATGTAGTCTATCTAACACGTAGAGGGTATTATGGTAAGTAAAATAGGTCAGAGAAAGTAAATACTGTATCCTTTCACTTATGTGTGGAATCCAAAGAACTAAGCAAATGAACAAGCAAACAGACTCATAGATACAGAAAACAAATTGTTAGCTGCCAGAGGGTTGGGGAAAAAAGTGAAGGAATTAAGAGGTACAAATTTACAGTTATAAAATAAGACACAGGCCCTAACCGGTTTGGCTTAATGGATAGAGCATCTGCCTGCGAACTGAAAGGTCCCAGGTTCGATTCTGGTCAAGGATATATACCTTAGTGCAAGCACATCCCCAGTAGGAGGTGTGCAAGAGGCAACTGATAAATATTTCTCTCATCGATGTCTCTAACTCTCTATCCCTCTTCTTTCCTCTCAGTAAAAAAAAAATCAATAAAATATATTTTAAATAAACAAATAAATAAATGAGACACAGGGATACAAAGGAACATGTAGGTAATACAATCAATAATATCAATGACAGGCAGCTACTTCATTTCTCATGCTGACCACTTTGTAAGGTATATAAATGTCAAATCACTAATAGAATATTGCATGCCAACTATAATTTAATCAAAAAGAACTGTATATTCCAATGTAATATTATACAGCATTAAAAAGGAAATAAATTCTGACACATGCTACAACATGGATGAACCTTGAAGATATTATGCTAAGTGAAATAAGCCAGCCCTAAATAAAAAAGTAAAAAAAGACAAGTATATTGTAAGATTCCACTTATATGAAGTACCTAGAGTAGTCAAACTCCTAGAGACAAAGTAAAAGAGTGATTGCCAGGAGCCAGGGAGAGGGAACAAGAAGGTGTTGGTTAATAGATACAGAGTTTCAGTTTGGTTAGAGGAGAAGAGTCCTAGAAAGGATGGTGCTGATGGTTGCACAACAATATGAATGTATTTACTACCTTTGAACTATACACTTAAAAATGTTTACGATGGTAAATTTTATTAGTATAGATGTTTATACCTTTGATCTTAAAGGTCAAGACCAAGAAACAATTTGATACCCTTCTCTTGTGTGTCCACAGAAGTTCAACGTACAATGGCCTTTCATTCAACTGTGGGTTCCCTTCCAGAAACTGGCCTCAGAAAACAGGCACCTCTCCCTTCTGATTTTAGGACTACTTTTACAGAACTGAATTTATATAACTCATATACCAGGGAGATCAGAAACTTTAAACCATTTTTCATCTATTTAACAGATATTGTTTGAGCAGGGTAACACTCTTGGCTTGTCACTGGAAATTAGAGAAATAAATAAGAAATTCCCAGTGATCAAGAAACTCAAAATGTTGTGGAACTGATGGGAACACAAATACATCACAAGATCCATGACATTAACAAAAAGATAACAGAATGGAATAAATGTCACAACAGGCTTATAAGCGAATGGCTGTAAAGGATCTTGGACATTTCTGACTGGTAGGAGGGAGGAGTCTTTGTAAAAAAGCAGGTATTTGGGCTGGACCTTAAAGAATGAATGGAGAATATTGGCAAATGAAGAGATGCAGACTGAGGGGACAGCAGGAACACCTGGGAAGTTGGAATATAGTCCCATGTGAGGGGAGCATAAAGTTAGCTTGGCCCCCAACCTTGTATTGAGGCTGGTTGGGATCCAGCTGAGACCTTCAGCTAGATCTAGGCCAACATGAGGGAATCCAAGAAACCTGGACCTTTTTTCTCAAGTTCTATGGTACTTGCAGCATAACTCACACCAAATATTAACTGTCCTCTTAACTATACATGTTTTATTTTCTCTAGTTAGTTCTCACAGGTGTTTTGCTTTCCTAGCTAAAATTGCAGCTCCTGATTCCTTGAGAACATAGTAGGGAGCATCTATATTCCACCCCAGCCAGCATGAGTCTGGGCAGACTTGCTGATTGGTTGCTGAAGTCATAAGATGACAGTTTTACAAACAAGTATAGCAAGAAGGGGCAATACTTGTAACCTTACCCTGAAGGGATCATGAGGAGACACATACTTCTGGTTTCAGGATTACATTTTATAGAGCTGATCTAAATTTATCAAGGCTGGGACTTGTTGGGTCACTCTGTGGAACTGGCCTGTATTTGACCTTTGGCTCTCTCTTACACCAAGATGCCAAGTTCCCTTTAATCCATTTTACTAGTTCCTGCTTGTCAACAACTTCCAATAAACATGGTGTCTCATCCTTTCTCTTGGAAAGAGTAACAGGAAGGATGGCATAATTTCCATTGCCAATTTGGAGACCCAAGGTCCAATGCCAGAGGAGAGAGCAAAGCCAGGGCCAGAGGGGGAGGTGGGAAAGATCTTGAGGCAGAAGAAAGCTTCCTACCAGATGGTCTACAAGGAGCTGAGGTCTCATATGAAGTGCTGGGTGAACAGAACTGAAAAACCGGGGAAATGGATAGGGACAAAACCCAAACAGGTCAAACCCCCACTCACCTCAATGGAATATGAGCAAACAATAAAGGTAATAAACTAGAGTAGGGTGGAGGGGGCAGGTACAAAAAGGACCAAAGGTCCAGGTGTTCAGGGGCAGAGAATTTTAGTGTGGGGATTAGAGAAGTTTATTTTTAGCCTAATCTTCTCTAATCCCATAGTTGAAGTCCTCAAACATCCTTGCCTGTTTTGGGTTACCCAGTGTCTTTTACCCAGTGTCTCTTCATCTTTGACCCTTCCAATTAATTAATCCTCCACGTTGCTGCTAGAGTGATGATTCTACAACAGAAATTGGTTCAAAGTCTCCCCTTTACCTTCAAGAAAAGGTTGAAAGTTCGCACAGCCTATGAAGGCCCCTCATGCTAGATCCAGATAGACCTTCAAGTCTAATCACCTCTCTTCACCCTTACCCCTCTCTACATTCCATTCACCTTATTCCACTGACAATATACTGCACAATATTCTCCAAAGATGCAACAGACTTACTCTCAACTGCGAGGAAAATTCCAATTGCAAGTGTCAACTCTTCAGTCAAATTTCCCCCTTGCTACTCTGTATAGAATTTATTACCATGACTTGCATTGATTTACAGAGACTGAGAGCCTATCTGGAGTAGGACTAGGTTTTGACATTTTGTAGCCCTCCTTGATCTTAGCTAGCACAGGAGGAATATGTTTACTTAAAGAATGAATCCCCTACCTTTAGACACACAGGGAGCTCCTAGCAGAGCTCAATTAAAATCTAGGTTGTCTGACCACCAAACCAGTATTATATGAAATGCTGAAAGGTATTACTTAAGAAGAGGAAGAAGATCAAGTGAATTAAAAATCCGAGGAATAGAATAAACTGGTGAATATAATAGAATCAGGGGCAAAGAAAGGGAGTGGATAGATAATTATCAGGGTGAAAGGGGTGTGGGGTGCAGAGACTGGATTAAAATTGTATAACCTATGGATGAGGACAATAGTGGGGGGAGGGGGGGGAGGGCAGAGGGTGGGGTGGGAATCAGGTGGAAGGGAGCTATGGGGGAGAAAAAGGAGAAACAATTGTAATAATCTGAGCAATAAAGATTTATTTAAAAAAATAAATAAATAAAATAAAATCTAGGTTGTCTGATGCCCAAATCAGGGCATTTCTTTCTGGGTTACTTCTTCTACCTGTTTTCCATGACCATGCAGTTGGATGGTTGCTCACAGACCTAGACTTTGAAACACTGGGGCAGTAACAGACTTTTGCAGAAGCAGGAACCCAAGCTGCTATCTGCAAGGACAGCCTTCTATGCCTCTCCTATGGAAGTGTTTTGATTCTGAAGGGCTTTGAAACAAACTGTAGGCAGCAACAGAGAAGGTGAGTCATCATCCCAGCCCACACCCGTTCTCTCACACCGTTCTCTGCCAAAGGGCCCCAGCATCTGTCAGTCTTAAGTGATATGGGAAATGTGTGCTCTGAGCTTACTGAGGTCCCAGGGAGGGAGAGCTGCCACTGTGGCCAAAGTCTCCCTCGCCACTGGTGGTGAAAGCAGATGTGGTGGTCTTGTCTATTGGAGCAAACATAACGGGACCCAGGGAGCACAGGAAATGGCCTCAGGAAAGCTGCAGCCATGATAAAGGTCAAGGGACACAGTCCACTATTTTGGGACCCGTATGGACAGACAGATGTGTGGGACCTTCCATCTAAGCACCCTGTTCTCCACTGCCTGCCCTCACTGGTGTCTCTTCATTTCTCCAATTTTGAAGTGCCTTGAGAAAACCACAAGATGCCTTCCACCGCCCATCCCCCAAACTTCACCAGTACATTTATCTCACAGCTGAGTCTTGTTTCAGGCAAAGTCAACATGTAAACTTCGGGGATAAATCTACACTTTACAAACTATTTTTACCACAAAGAACTCCTCTGATGCATTCATTCACTGCTGGCTTACAATGTGGAAGGTCCTCCATAAGGAACTGAAGAGATACAAATACTGTTACAGTATAATCCAGCCGTGGGCAAACTACGGCCCTCGGGCCGGATCCGACCCCTTCGGCTGTTCTATCCGGCCTGCGGAGCCAAAAGAGCGGAGGGTTCTCTTGCTCTCCGCTCCACTCCTTCACCAGCAGCCCAAGATGAGAGTGCCAGCATGATCAGGTTGCTTTTGTTCCGGCCCTCTGGTCCAGTTTAAGAACCCATTGTGGCCCTCGAGTCAAGAAGTTTGCCTACCCCTGGCAGTGCCTCAACAAAGAAAACAAGTTGCATTTCCAATTACTGTAAATAGGAGATAATGTGATAAATCCTTTAAGGGAGGCCCGCAAAAGTGAGTCTGAGACTCTGCAGGTAGATGACTTTAGAGAGACATCATGGGGAAGGCGGAATATGAGTTGGGCTTTAGAGAATGAATTGGAAATAGGTAAGATGGCCTTCCCACTGGAGGAGATATCATCAGCAAAGGACTGGAGGATACACAGACTATGGATGGAGTCAAATGTTAGGTAGATCCACAAAGGTGGGCTGACATATTTGACATGTCCAAGCCCCAGGAACACAGGCAACCGCACAAGGCAAAGGCTCTGAATAGCAAAGGGACAAGAGGAACACAAAGATTAAAGCAACGGGGTTTATTCTAGGTGAGAAGTATGCTGGGATGGTCCTTGCAGTTAGATCAGAGTTCGAATACCAGCTCTACTCTTAACAATGTGTAATGGTGAACAAGTCACCTAGCCAGAAGCCTTGATTTTTTTCATCTGCAGGGTCCCTACCTAGTAGGTCACTATGAAATAATAGATATGAAGCATCTGACACAGTGTTGGGAATATAGCATGTGATCATTAGGTTCTTTTTCCATGCTTGAGGGGCTTGAACGACAAACAACAAACGAAGTATTTTGTGGGACACGTTAGGAAGGAAGAGGCCAATAAAAGGGGATTCTAAAGAAAGGAGATGGTAAAGGAAGAGAAAGCATGGAGGAAAGAGATCAGTGCCTTTAAGTTGAGGCTTCTGCTATACAGCAGGCCATTTTAGGAGTGCTGGTAAAACTCTTCACCATACTAATTGTTGGTCCATCCCTGAAGAACTCTGTGTTCCAGGAGCAGCACCAACGATGCAATTAGCAGAACTAAGTTTGTGGGTGGAACAGTGAGGAGTTGAGCAGAGAAGAGAGGCAGCATCCTCAGCCCCTGCCAAAATTGTGGGGCATCGGAAATCAGGGGGTGGCTTCAGAGAGAAAATGTTTCAATTCTAAAAGCTATCCTTCACTAGGAAAACAAAGAAGTCCAAGGTTTTTTAAAAGTCATATCTATATACCCACTCTTTAAACTTGCATAACCTGACTTATTACAAATAAGCAGGAGAGATACCAGCAGGCCTGGATCTTACCTCTGCAGAGGGCCTCCAGACTCTACAGTTGAGTCTCTCAGCTGAGGATTTTCTGAGAAATTTAACACTGAATTCTATTTGTGTTTGTTCCTCATTCATTCATTCCACAAACATCCACAGAGAAATGACTAAACACAAGATAAGATCCCCAGACAGGCAGGTGACAGCTTTGTTGTTCAAATCTCCATTCCAAGTGGTGTGACTAGTCTATTTCTTTATCTGTTAGATTGAGAAAACAAGTTTATGGGAAGATGCAGTAAGACAATTGACATACTTGACATATATTAAGCAATCAAGAAATATAAACCATGGACAAGAGGGGGGTGAGGACATGTGTGGGGAGGGATTTGGGATGGGAATGGGGGGGATGATGACAAATATGTGACACCTTAATCAATAAAGTAAATTTTTTAAAAAAGAAATATAGTCATCGCTTCTCGGCCTTTTGGCTAAGATCAAGTGAAGAAATATAGTCAAAACCGGTTTGGCTCAGTGGATAGAACGTCAGCCTGCGGACTGAAGGGTCCCAGGTTCGATTCTGGTCAAGGGCATATACCTCGGTTGCGAGCACATCCTCAGTGGGGGTTGTGCAGGAGGCAGCTGATAGATGTTTCTCTCTCATCGATGTTTCTGACTTTCTATCCCTCTCCCCCTTCCTCTCTGTAAAAAATCAATAAAATATTTTTTAATTAAAATTAAAATTAAAAAGAAAAGAAAAGAAATATAAACCATTATTATACTACTAGTGGCCTGGTGCACGAGATTCGTGTGTGTGTGCGGTGGGGGGTGTTCCCACACCCTCTCCAACTTAGAACCTCTCAAAGGATGTCCTACTGCCAGTTTACAGAGATCGGGCCTAAACCAGCAGTCGGACATCCCTCTCACAATCCAGGATTATTGGCTTCAGCTGCTCACCTGATTGCCCCTAACCACTCTGCCTGCCTACCTGCTCACTCCCAAATGCCTCCCCCCCTCCCCACCCCCGACAACCTGCTCAATCTCAACTGCCCCCCTGATGGCCTGCTTATCCTCAACAGCCCCGCCCCCATCAGCCTGATCATCTACAACTGCCTTGCCATCCTGACCTGATCACCCCCCTGGTGACCCAAGCTCCCAGCCCCTCCTTTTTTTTTTAATTTATTTTTTTTTTTAGGGCCTCCTTGAGCGGAGGCCAGGGCTGGCTAGAAGCAAATATCTGAGATTTATCTTCTATAATTGAAACTTTGTAGCCTTGAGCAGAGGCCAGGGCAGGGCAGGGCGGGCAGGAAGCTTGGTTTCCTCCATCGCCAGGCAACCCAAGCCTCCTGCTCACTCCAGCTCTATGGCTGCCACCATCTTGGTTGGGTTAATTTGCATACTCACTCCTGATTGGCTGGTGGGCATAGTGGAGATATGGTCAATTTGCATGTTTCTCTTTTATTAATGTAGACATGTAAGATTACATGTTTTGCTGAATATATCTCATTTGTCCTTCCAAGTACAGTCTATTTTCCACACTGTGCTGTGCTCTAGAATTGACATATATGGACTAATCAAGACTCCCTTGCCCTCTGACTTCCCATTAGGCTTGGTCCCTGGGGAGCCTGGACAGATCTGAAGGAAGAAAAAGTTTTTATACTCTCAACTGTATTACTGAGCCCTTTGATCCAAAGTCTCAGCTCTAGAAAGATAACCCTCCGCCTTCCAATCTCTCTGCCTCAGATGGTGAGATCCCTTTGTTACTGGCACCAGAATATTTCACTATCCATATTGCTTCCTACATCTTGCCTCAACTTATCCAACTGAAATGTGCCATCTGTTTTTTGCTGGCCCCTTAATTTCCATGGTATATTAAGGAGAATAACAACAGGCCTGGGAACCAGGAGATATGAATTCAAGTCCCAACTCTGCCACAAGCTGGCTCTATGACCCTGGGCCAATCTCTTTCCTTTTCTAAGCCTCAGCCTCTTGTGTAAAAAGAATGAGTTGAACCACATGGCTCTTTTATGCTACAATTCCCTGCCACTACTGAGTGTGCTGTGAAGTTAAACCCAGGAAAGAAATGCTTATCCTATCTAATAAAAGTAATATGCAAATTAACCATCACTCCAAGACAAAATGATAGCCCCCATAGCCACAAGATGGTGGCACCCAGTCTCCTTAGCCCTGCTGCTGGAATGTCTGGGCCTTTCTGCCCGAGGGGGTATATCCAGCCTTCCTGCTCCACTGCTGCTGCAGCAGTTTAGCCGGTCAGCCCCGCGCCCGGGTTCGCACGGACCAAGCAGCAGGCAGACAGAGCCAGGACAGGCTTGTGGGAACCAAGCTGCAAAGCAGGATCCACCTCCAGAGGGGACGGATCCAGCTTCCTGCTCCACCAGTGCTGCAGCAGCTGTTGGGCCCGTCAGCCCCATGCCAGGGTTCACGAGGACTGGGCAGGGAAGTTGGATCTGCCCTCAGACATGACAGACAGAGCCCGGACATCAGGCCTTGGGGGCTTCTTTCTCAGGGTGATGACTGTAAAGCCTCAGGCCCGGCAGACAGAACCTGGACAGCAGGGCTTGGGGGCTTCCTTAGCGCAGAGGCAGCGGGAACACCCCCAGGCCCAGCAGACAGAGCCCAGACAGCAGAGCTTGGGGGTTTCCTTAATAAGGTGGCGGTAGGAACACCCCCAGGCCCTGCAGACAGAGCCAGACAACAGGGCATAGGGAGGGGCTTCCTTAGTGTGTCAGTGTCAGCAAAGCCCCCAGGCCTGGCAGACAGGGCACACTGCAGGGCATTGGGGCTTCCTTCGCATGGCAGAGGCAGGCAGAGAGAAGACAGCAGGGCATGGGGGCTTTGTCTCCATGGCTGTAGCAAAACCCCCAGGCCTGCCAAAACCGGTTTGGCTCAGTGGTAGAGCGTCGGTCTGCGGACTGAAAGGTCCCGGGTTCGATTCCGGTCAAGGGCATGTACATTGGTTGCGGGCACATCCCCAGTAGGGGGTGTGCAAGAGGCAACTGGTTGATGTTTCTCTCTCATCGATGTTTCTGGCTCTCTATCTCTCTCCCTTCCTCTCTGTAAAATATCATTAAAGTATATTTCAAAAAAAAAAAAAAAAACCCAGGCCTCACAGAGATCAGAGAACCATGGGAGTGGGACTGAGCCATCAGTAGGACATCTCCTGAGAGCTCCTGGATTGTAGAGGGTGCAGGTTGAGTTGAGGGACCCCTGTGCATGAATTTCGTGCACTGGGCCTCTAGTCCTATATAATAAAAGGGTAACATGCAAATCGACTGAATAGTGGAACTACTGGTCGCTATGATGCACACTGACCACCAGGAGCAGATGCTCAACGCAGCAGGGAAGAGGGAGCCACTAAACCAGCATCCTGTCAGAAGACACCAAACACCCTGGATTGATATCCCTATCACTGGGTATGTTTCGAATGGAGGGTAAGACCACTTGATGAGATATTACAGAACCTCTGAAGTGCTTTTTAGCTCCTGCAATGAGTGACTCAGGGAACTCCAGGGGCCACGAGAAAGACATTCTAGTGAAACTATCACCCTTCCTGTCCCCATAAATGTATCTGGAGTTTTGGCTGCCTAAGTACTTTCCCACCTACTGGCACTCAGAAGTAGGCAAAAGTGGGCAAGGTAAGGCTGGGTTTCTGTCCTAAAGAGCAGACTAGAATCAGGAACATAGAAAGGGAGTGGACTGACACTTCTCAGAGGGATGGGGGTCTGAGGGCTGCCAGAAGAGATTGGACAAAAATCTTACACCTATGGATGAAGACAGTGGCCGGGGGTAAGGGAATGGAGTGGAATGGAGAATCAGGTGGAGGGGAGCTATGAGGCGGGGAAGGGAGAAGAGAAACACCTGTAATAATCTGAACAATGAAGATTTATTGTTGTTTTTTTAAACAGACCTGGAGACAGAGAAGTAGCGATCAGAGGGAAGGGAGGGGAGGGTGGAGGTAAGGGGGAGAGATCAACCAAAGGACTTGTGTGCATGCATATAAGCCTAACTAGTGGTCATTGACAACAGGGGGTTGGGGACATACGTGGGGAAGGGTTTGGGATGGGAATGGAGGGATGAGGACAATTATGTGATACCATAATCAATAAAGAAATTTTTAAAAAATAAAAATAAAATTTTGCCAAAACCGGTTTGGCTTAGTGGCAGAGCGTCAGTCTGTGGACTGAAAGGTCCCGGGTTCATTCCGGTCAAGGGCATGTACCTTGGTTGCGGGCACATTCCCAGTAGGGGGTGTGCAAGAGGCAGCTCATCGATGCTTCTCTCTCTTCGACGTTTCTAGCTCTCTATCCCTCTCTCTTCCTCTCTGTAAAAAATCAATAAAATATATTTTAAATAAATAAATAAATAAAAATAAAATTTTAAGAAAGAGCAGAAGGGGAGGGCAGTTTGTATTCAAGTTTCTCTGAACTTCTGAAAGGTTAAGGGAGGTGGTGGGGTAATCTCTTCTAAGTCTCAGTTCCTGTTTTACCTGAGGGCTGGCCGCAGGAGAAAACCACAATATAACAACCACCAGCCCCGATCTGTCTCAGGCATTCTTCACGTTCCTCAAATGCCTCCAGAAATCTGTGACCTCACGCCGCCGCCGAGAGCGAGCTCCAGACCCCGCCCTGGCCCAAATCAAAACTTCCGACACCCTCCGCGGGTCCGTAGCGAGCTGCGCCCGGAGCGGGAGGGGAGCGGTGAGCCCGACGCGCAGCCGGCCTTCGCGGCGCCTCGGCCCTGGGGGGCGGCGAAGACCGCGGGGGCAAAGCTCGCGAGCCCCGCGGGAAGGGAACCCCCCGCCGCCCTCGCCCCTCGGCGTGGAGGCCCCGCCCACCCCGCTCAGCCGAGCCCGCGCGCTGGGAGCACCGCCGCGAGCCTGCGCATGCGTGAGCGCCTGCGCGTGACTCGGAGGCGCGCGGCCTAAAGGGCGCTCGGCCCGGCCGCGGTCGCGAGTGGAGGCGCATGCGCAGAGTGGGCTCCGGCCAGACCCTGTGGGCACTCGGTGCCGGTGCCGCCGCTTGATGGGTCCGCAGGATCGCCCCCTCAGACCTAGCCAATGTGTGCACGAGGAGGCGGGTTTGAGGGACGAGTCCAAATTCGGCCAGGCTCCCGGTTCCCACACCCTCACGACTCTGACAGAGAACCGCCCAGCATAGAACCTCAGTTTCCCCCTCGAAAGCGGGAAGGCCGAGGAAGGCCGAGGTCCGGCAGCCGCAGGGAGGACGCGGGCCGGGCCACGCTGGGCGCCCGAACCCGCAGGACTTTTGCAGACCGGGCGCCGCGGGAGGGAGTGGGGCGGGAGCCGCCCCGCGTCCTCCGCTGGCCCTGGGCGCACACGCTGCGTGTCCGTGTGCCCGCTGTGCTGGTCATTGGGGTGGAGGGACCGAAACGTCACAGGGGTCCAGAGAAGAGACACAGATTCGGGTCTGCCAGGGCTGGTGGGCATCCAGGGCCCAACCGTAGGGCCAGACTGATAGGGGGGCTTCTTCCCGCCGCCTCCTTAAGGGGCTCCAGCAGCAGTTGGTTCCCAGCTCCTCAGGAGGGGACAGGACAGAAACCCAGTGCCCCCGCCCAGCAAGTCGGGGATCAGGGAGCGGAGGGGCCCTGCCCACTGGATACTGTCAATGTTGCCAAAATAGGCTCCCTGGCCTCAAGCCCTCACCTCCCCAGCCAGCCTCAGGGCTGCCGGATCTTCCCTGCTTCTCCATGGCACCCTCTTTTCCGAAATTTGCAGTGGCCTGGAGCCCAGACTCCTTGGGCTCCCACTTAAAGGCTGGTTTTCCCCTACTTACCGCATCTCACCTTGATTCCTCAACTGCCACACACAGATACCTTCCTTTCTCTTAGCCTGGGCCCTGGATTTTTCACAGGATCCAAACCCCTGATCCCTGACCTTCCAAACCTGCCCATCCTTCAAAGTGTAGCTAGAATTCCACTCTCTTCCCAAGCTTGGTGACCCCCCTGGTGTTCTCAGAAGAATCCGGATGTTGTATAAGTGGATTCTCCTCCTCAAAGAGAATCTATTAAATATTTAAATAAATTTAACGGTCTGTATGCATTGGCCAGACTTTTCAGATAATTACATTTGCAAACGAGAGAGAAAACCCCCAATCAGACCATGTATCCCGATTTATGATTTGGAAAATGTGGTCACTTTATCCCTGAAGACTTCCCTCCCTAATTATTCCAGTTCCATGCCTGGTATTCCTAACTCAGTGGTTAGCTCCCCTGGAGCAGGGATTTATTCACATACCGCTGAATAAATATGTCAAATTCCAAATCTTTTGAAGTTGGGGGGGGGGGGCAGAAGTTTGACAAAAATGGAAATATATTCATAACATACTTTTGCACTCTTCACAAATACAAAATCACTCTTGTTAGTGTGTCAGAAAAATGTACTGGTCTAGGCTCCAGTTTAACACAAATCAGTGTGATTGAATATAGCAGAAATAGTGAAATGGGTAGAAATTTGTCCTTTTAGTTTGATTTGTCATGTACCAGCTGAATGAACTTTAACATCTTCTCTGGAGATTTGCTTTCCTCCTGTTTAATTTGGATTTGGGATTTGGGGATCATATATAATAAGATGATTATGGTGAAAATGAAATGTGAAGTAGAGTTAAATGGGTGTTTTTGTTGTTTTCAATTTTAAGTATTTTTTTGTTCAGGAGATAATCCTCAATAACATTTCTAAAGAAAATTACTTTTAAATGGTTTAAACTTTGTTGCTAACAAGCTTTAAGGTGATGAGTACTATTTAAAAAATTAGGTAGGTCTGAATTTTTTCCACTTTGGGATCTGGGAGGCCAGTGTCACCTAATGTGACCCTAAGCAAGTAACCTAGCATAACCTGTAGGGTGAGTCAGGCAGCAGCTAGGAATTTGAGCCTTCCACTTATACATGCCACCATGTCAACCACTCTGACCATCAGTCTCCTCATCAGTAAAATATGAATAATAGTCATAACATGTACTGAATGCTTTCTATGGGCTGTGTACTATTTCAAGCATGTTGCATATATTAAGTCATTTAATCCTGACATCTCCAGGAGAGGACTATTAATATCTCCACTTTATGAAGGAGGAAACTGAAGCACAGAGAAGTTAAGACATTTGTCTAAGGCTGCCAGCTAGTAAGTGGTGGAGCCCAGGCTGAATCCCAAGCATTGTGACTCCAGAATCTGTTCTCTTGTCAGTGCTGGACTGGGTGGCCCCTAGAAGGACTGAATGAAATAATATACATAAAGCACTCAGCATGTGGCCTGGGGCACAACTATTAAAAGTATCTGTCTCTACACCTACAGCCCAGTTCCTGGCACAAAGGAATACTCTAGAAACTGATTCCCTTCCCCATTGACATTATGTGAAAACAGGGAACATGTTCCACAGTGCAGGCAGACATTTAAAAATGCTCATTTGGCCCTAGCTGGTTTGGCTCAGTGGATAGGACGTCAGCCTGAAAGGTACCAGGTTCGATTCTGGTCAAAGGCACATGCCTGGGCTGTGGGCTTGATCCCCAGTGGGGAACTTGCAGGAGGCAGCTGATCCATGATTTTCTCTCATCATGGATGTTTCTATCTCTCTCTCCCTCTTCCTTTCTCTCTGAAACCAATTTTTAAAAAGTACTTTTTTAAAAAAAAAAATGCTCATTTGTGCATATTATTGTATCCTTCAGATGAGAGGTGGGTACAGAGAATTCCCAAGAATCTGTTGAATACACCTTGGCTACAAGCAAATTTGTGTCTCTACTCTCATTTACTTTTTGTCTTATACTTCTGTTTTTACTGCCTCTATGTTCTTCTTAAGCGGGAGGGGGGAGGGGGGCATCTGGCCCGAGGGCAGAGTAAGGCCTGTGAAATCATTTGAACTGGCCCTGCCAAGGCATTAGGGGTGAATTAATTGACCAAATGTTGCAAGCTAATTTTTTAGTGGATAATTTTGTATGGCCCAAAAATGATGTTATAAATATACAAATGGCCTTGGGCAGGGGGGAAAATGTTCTCCACCCCTATTCTAAAGAAAAGGATTGGGAAAAGCCTCAGCTTAATGCTGTATGTAGAACATGGAATTGGCATGAAATGTTGCCAGGACTTGTGAGTTTCTGAAGGCTCTAACTTTCACCCAGTTGCCAGGAGTAGGATCCAACTCCTGCAAAGACCAGGGTCTGGCAGGATGTCCTTTATGGCTAAAATTTTCCTGGGTTGGGCTTTGGGTTCACTTCATTCACACATGCTCCCCTAAACTGTTCTCATATCATTCATACAATTACTTCTTCTCAGCTATGCCCACCCACCACCCCAGACATACCTGTTCCTCTGGACCCTCTCCACACAAGATGCATCTTTACCCCCTCCCCTCAAAAAACACTTATTCTTTCTTTCATTCTCCTTTCACATAGGTGATGAGTCTTACGTGTCAGGCACTGTGCTAGGTACTGGGGCATCATTTGGCCACAAAAACTCACATACATATCTGTTTGTCCACACACAGACATTACATGAAGGTACCTGCACACCCTTTATATATATAAAACCCCATATATGCAAAGGGTACATACACATACCTGTAAAAACACTCTCCATTCAGCTCCTTGCGTCATTGGCCTATGTTTAGAATGGTCTTTGATTTTGCTCCCTCCATTTTGTGTTAATTTACCTATGGTCTTAATGGCGGACTTAACCTAACGATGGTAAGGTGTGAGGTTTGTGAAATACTCCAGTTTTGATCACGCCAGCAGTTTCTGGCATGTTATATTTACCTTCAAAACAGATCTCACCTACCTTCCCTTTTCCAGGGAAAAGCTTCTTATTTCCCCCACTCTTGGGGAAATGCCTGTTGCAGTCGTGGGTGGGAGAAGTGACCTGGGGCAGGGCTGGGTAGGCAGCAGTGGTCTTAGGTCAGCTTGCTCGGTTGCTCAGACTGGACTGTGGACCCTAATCAAGAGGAGGAGCGTAAGGGAGAGGGAGGAAATGAACTGCATTGCCCTACTCATCAGGCCCTGAGGTCAGCCTCTTCTGACAGGAAAACCCGGAGCAGGTGGCCAAGCCGCTGAATCCCGAATCTTCCATGGCCTGGCCGTCCAACCTCCCACCAACTCCGAGGACCCCGTTCTTGACCTTTAAGAAACATGCTCTCACCAGGCCAGCATGTCCGGCTGGTTGAGCATCAACCTATGAACCAGGAGGTTATGGTTTGATCCCTGATGTGGGGCATGCAGGAGGCAGCTGATCAATGATTCTCTCTCATCGTTGATGTTTCTCTCTCTTCCCATCTCCCTTCCTCTCTGAAATCAATAAAAATATATAAAGAAACATGCTCTCAAGCGTGTGGAGGGCAAGAGGGAGACCTTTGCTCTGAAGGGCACAGGCTTGGGGAGACATGGACAGGTTCTGGTTTCTTTAAAGACAAGAATGGGCAGGAGGCCCAGGCTGTGTATGCTATGGGGGCACCACTTCCTGTAGAAGCCAAGGAGATGCCTTCCTTACATTCAGGGCAGAGCTTTGGGCTCTCTCCACCGGAGCCTTCAGGCACCGAGTGGGCAGCTGTGTGACTGAGGGCGTGGATCAAGTGCCTCTGCGAGAGACTGGGGTAGATTTCAATAGCTCCTGTTAATGGGCTGCTGCCACAGAAGCAGGCAGAACGACAATTTCAGGGAAGTGTTTCTTCAAGTTTACCATTACACTACAGCAGACCTTAGTTTCATAGCCAACTGAGGGAATGGGTCATCCTTGACACTGGGAGGCTAGGAGAAGAAAGCTTGAAAAGAAGACAGGGAGGGTTAAGGAGATGCAATTATAAGTTTTCAATCTATCCCCAAGAAGTTTAAAAATTGGTACATGGGAATGAGAGCAGACAGGAGGAATGAATAGGTGGAGCACATGTGAAACTATTCTGTATGTCACTATAATGGTGGGTACATGTCATTATACATTTGTCCAAACCTGCAGAATGTACAACAGCAAGAGTGAACCCTAATGTAAACTACAAACTTCGGGAGCCTATGATGGGTCAATGTAGGTCCATCAATTGTAACAAAATGCGTTACTCGGTGGGGGTGCTGATAGTGAAGGAAGGGATTCGTGTTGGGGGGAGGAGTATATAGGAAATCTCCTGTCTTACTCTCAATTTTGCTGTGAACCTAAAACTCTAAAAAAACAATCTTAATAAAAATTAGTGCCGAAACCGGTTTGGCTCAGTGGTAGAGCATCGGTCTGCGGACTGAAGGGCCCCCGGTTTGATTCCGGTCAAGAGCATGTACCTTGGTTGCGGGCACATCCCCAGTAGGGAGTGTGCAAGAGGCAGCTGGTTGATGATTCTCTCTCATCGATGTTTCTGGCTCTCTATCTCTCTCCCTTCCTCTCTGTGAAATATCAATAAAATATATATATTTTTAAAAATAGTATACTTGCTGAAACCGGTTTGGCTCAGTGGATAGAGCGTCGGTCTACAGACTGAAAGGTCCCAGGTTCAATTCCGGTCAAGGGCATGTACCTTGGTTGTAGGCACATCCCCAGTAGGGAGTGTGCAAGAGGCAGCTGGTCGATGATTCTCTTTCATCAATGTTTCTAACTCTCTATCCCTCTCCCTCTCTATAAAAAAATCAATAAAATATTTTTTTAAAATTAGTATATTCTACTAGATTTAAAGGAAGATAAAGAGATTGAACTGGTTGGATACAATCAAAGTACAATGTGTTAAAGAGAGATTGGAACTTTATTGAGACTTTCTACCTGATGAAATCAGAATGGAAAGAACACTGGAAAGATTCCACTTTGGAGAGAAACAGCTACACTTCAGGCACAAATACTCCTCTTGAGGGATCTCTGGATCCAAAATTTCCCCCAGCTTTCAACCCACCCTCTACCCCCCATAAAAGTCAGAATTCTGCTTAAAATCCACCTCCACAGAGTGAGGCACAAAATAGCTCTTAACGTCCAAGCTGACTGACGGACAAGCCTGCGGGCAGTTAGAGAAAAGGTAAGTCAAGGAGTGAGCATAGGATTAGGAATAAGGAAAGAAAAATGGATGGAGAAAAGAAAGGGGGCAGGATCACACTGACAGTCACCACCTGAAAATATAAATATTGTATGAATGTATTAGCCTCATTCCACCTTCTTCCCCGGAAGCAATGGTGATAGTAGCTATGACAATGCCCATACAATTCTGCATCTGGTATTTCCCTTACTGCACTGAGAAGCACAGCTATGCCAAGAGGAGCCCCAGTGCATTAAGGGGCGTTAAGGAGCAAGGTGGGAGGGCAGACTCTGAGAGGATAAAGGACAGAGAGATGAGGCAAGGGTTGGTTCTTGGTGAGAAGAAAAGCAGCGAGCGCATCAGGCCCTGTCACCAGGCTCCTTGGACACCCCTAGCAGATCCTTTTCTTCTCTGGTTGGCTCTGTCCTTAGAAACAATGTCCTCAAGGCTGTGGGGCCTCTGGCTTTCTTGTGGGAGGTTCCAGGTCCTCCACGAAGCCAAAGGAAGCAGCAGCCTCTGTTGCAGCCACACCAGAGTGCAGCTAATTCTGAGAAACAGGAATTCCGAAGTCGCAGTTCTCCGCATGGCCCTAATCTGATTGCCAATTTACTTCCACTGCCTATTCCCAGTGCCGCTCCCTCCGCCTTCATCTTCACTTTCCTTCTACACCAGGATGGCTTCCTGGTGCCGGCAGGTCCTGACCCACGCCTCCTGGTAAAGCTCCCAAGAGAGGCTGGCTCACTTGGCAGGAGCCCCTCAGGGCAGCCCTGGGTCCAGTCCCCAGAATTTGCACAGACTGTTCACTTACCCACCTTTTGTCAAACGGCTCCTCCCCTCCAAGGTCCTTCCTCCATCCTCAGTCCCTCGCTGCTCTTCTGGGTGGCACACCAGCCAGGCAGAACTCTCACAAGTTCTTTCGCTATGCTCTCTGGCACCTGTTATCTCCCTAATCTCTCTTGGACAACATAATACACACATATCCACATGTATTGGTGTCTGAAGGCCCAGGCTTTCCTGCGGTGCGTCCGGTGGGAATCAGCATCAAGTTCAGGTGGAAAACTGAAGGAAAAGCCTTCGTTGCCACTGACATTGATGGCTGGTGCTGGTTCTGACTCCTGTGAGTGTTGAGTGTTAGCACATCAGGGAATGAGAAGAAGGGAAAGGGAAAGCCGTGATGGTGAAAATCAGGAAGGAACGACTCTTCTGCAGAGTGTCTCCACAGAGAAGTTGTGCAAACAGCCTCTTCTTAAATTTGGAAGAGGCGGGCTGCCCAGAGGAGTCCCCAAGGAAAAGGAGCAAGGTCTCCACTGTCCCCTCTGAAACCCAAAGACTTTGGGATCCAAGTTTTCCAAGACATGCAATAAACAAAGACACACTGCAAACCAATTAACCCTCTGAGCTGTGCTCTCACTGAAGTCACTTCCAGTGAATTACCCGAATGCATGGAACACTGGCCCTTCTCTTGGGGCAAATAAAGGGACTCAGCTTCCCAGCTGGCTTAGAACACCACGTCAGAGAAATGGCATGGGGGAGGCAGATCCTTCTCTTAGCCTGGGAACTCTTGTTCTCTCTTAGTGTCCAGGTATCCTAAACCGTCCCTCCCAACCCTGGAAGAGACAGGGAAGAGAGCCGGGGGAAGGCTCAAAACCCAGGTTGATTCAGGCCCAAGAGATTATCTGCTATTGAAGTCAACCAAAGTTTAAGAGACAGCTGAGCCCTGGGGGGACACAGAAGATTGTGTGGAAGGCAGCCACAAAGGACCAGGACAGTCCTACTGACTCAAGTCTTCTCTTTTCCCAGCGTAAAGGGGGGAAAGGAACTTCAGCTGCTTTTAGCTTGTTTAATGCTCCTCAACTCAGTATACCCTAGAATTTAGCTGCTCTCTGTCCCTCCAAGATGGGACCCAGGAAAAGCAGGTATGGCCTGACTTGCCTCAATCAGGCCTCCTAATTGAAGCAATGAGACAAGCAAACTATAATTCACAGTTTCCACTCTCCTCCCTCGACCCACACCTTCCCCCACCACTGGCCTCAATTAACTCCCAAATCTCCAATGTGTGATGATTCTTGCCAGTGTGACTCAAAGGGCTAATAAACCAGGACTTCTCAGACAGTTTAGAACACAAGCTCATTCACCAACAGGAACCCGAGAATGGCCACACAACAACCTAGTGTTTCTTATAGCGATTCTTTGGGGTTTCCCCACACCCTGTTTTGTCACAGTTGAGAGCACCTGGATTCTTCCCCAGCCCCAGGCTTCCCAGGAGGCCGGGGAGCTCGTGGGTGATGGCCCGCTCAATCTTCTCCAGAAAGCAGCCCCCCATGTAGGAGCACTGCTGGGACAGGAGCTTGAAGCTGGAAATGGGGTTGATCCCAAAGAAGTCCTTGTAGGCCTCTCGGTTGGGAAGGTCAAATTTGCTGACGTTGGTCTTTGCCAGGATGGTCTTGAAGATGTAGAATTTATCGGGATCTTCCACAATGTCCTTGAAGACCAGCTCTCCGTCGCTGAAGAAGGTCATTTTGTCCTTGTACGTCTGCAGGTAGCGGTCGACCAAAAGGGCGTGGATGCGGACCCGGATGGCATGCTGGCGGATGAAGGCAATCTTGTTCTCCAGTCTGTTCTCGATCACCTGGTTCAGGTCTTCCAGGAGGGAGATCTCTTCCTTGAGAAACAGGTCCCGGTGAGTATCGGGCTTGTAGTCTTGTGGCCAAAAGGAGCTGACGTAGACCCTTGGGGGCTCAGTGACGTTGATGAGCGGGGCCAAGCTCCAGAAGAGAGCCCCGTAGACCCGCATGAGCATCTGAGTAGCCAGGTTGTCGGCCTTGTTCAGGATGATCCTTATCTGCGATTCACGCCCCTTCAGCTGGCGGAACAGCGTCTCCAGTTCCAGACCCACATCCAGCTTGGTTGGGTCAAAGACGACAAAGATGAGGTCAGCTCTGTCAATGAACCATTGGCACACATCGTTGAAGGGGTAACCTTTGGGAAAGGGAGTGAGAAGTCAGGCTGAGCAAGCATTAGCCCAAGCCCCTTGTGCCTCTGGCCAGAACCAAACCATTGGTTCCACAGGTTGAAGGAAATAACAGCATTAAGGATTTTCTGGCCTTCTGAAGGCTTTTAAGAATTAATTGTGGCCGAAACCGGTTTGGCTCAGTGGATAGAGCGTCGTCTGCGTACTGAAAGGTCCCAGGTTCGATTCTGGTCAAGGGCATGTACATTAGTTGCAGGCACATCCCCGATGGGGGGTGTGCAGGAGGCAGCTGGTCGATGTGTCTCTCTCATCGATGTTTCTGGCTCTCTATCTCTCTCCTTTACTCTCTGTGAAAAATCAATAAAAATATATTTTAAAATAATAATAATAAAAAAAAAATTTAAAGAATTGTGTTGCCAAAGCCGGTCTGGCTCAGCGGATAGAGCATCGGCCTGCGGACTGAAAGGTCCCAGGTTCAATTCCGGTAGAGGGCATGTACCTTGGTTGTGGGCACACCCCCCAGTGCGGGTGTGCAGGAGGCAGCTGATCGATGTTTCTCTCTTATCGATGTTTCTAACTATCCCTCTCTCTCCCTTCCTCTCTGTAAAAAAATCAATAAAATATTTTTTTTTTTAAAGAATTAATTGTGTATCTCCTGCCCCTTTTCAACCTTCAGCCAAGAACAGCCTGATCCTTGCTTTAGTCTACATGGAATCCAAGATTCCAGGGAAGCAAAATGCTTTTTTTGAAATGAAGATTTTCCTACTGTCTAAAAAGATCTGGGGCAGTGGCGAAGATGTTGAGGGGAAAAAGTCAGGGAATTAGAAGGATGTACTAGACTTTTTGAGGTGATCACTTCTTAGGTTATATAAATGTCTAATCACTATGTTCTACACCTGAAATTAGCATACTGTTATATATCAACTGTAATTGTAAAAAAAATTTTTTTTTAATTAATACAAACTAAAAAGAAGAGTGATGATCCATCATTTAGTGGAAAGAAATGCGAGTCTGGCATAGGGCCAAGGCTAGAATTGGGGCTTTGTCACTGGCCAGCTGAATATTAAATGCTTCCAAGTTTTAGCATTTCAGTTGGAAAATGACAAGAACTATGAAGCCTAGGCTAATCTCAAGAGTACTATGTTGCCACAAATACAGGAAAGCACCTAACTTGAACTTCCAGGCACAGAGTAGGTGCTTAATATATTTTCATTCCTTCAACTTCTTATTTTCAAAATGAGGAGGCTAGGAATATGTCTTGACATTATTTTACAACAATCAGCCAATAATGCATAAAATTACCTAATATATACTAGGATAAAATAAAGGTTAATATTAGTGATAATATTATTACTAGTCATAAAACAGGGTCTGGTTATAACGAAAATAGGAGTGAGAGCCATAAACTGAGATCTATCATCTGGTCATATATTCTACAAATGCCTATTATGACTCATCTCTGCAGATAACCCTGAGTCATGACAATACTCAGTGGCCTATGTGCCTGCTGGGCCCAAAGTGGCACTCCCCTGTCATTGAAGGTAAGTAGGGCTTTTGATACAGGCTTATGTTGAAGCAGGCCTGGTAAAGCAGGAAGAATTAAAGGTCATGTTCAACCCAGCCCCAGGTTAGCCAGAGGTCAAGTACACCTGGACTGAGATCCAAATAATCCAGGCCTTTGATCAGTCAGGACAGCCTGGGCCTCCTAAAAACAGCTCAGCCCCAGTGTGGACCTTGAGGAGCTACTTACAGAGAAGATCAGCTTCCTCTTGGGAAAATAATGATCACCTCCAAACCAGATCAGTCCTTGGGGAGGTAAAGGGACAAGGCACTCCACACCTAAGTGGCACCACAGTAAAAATAAGTAGAATATGGAAGCAGAGAACACATCCCCTGGTGTTGGGCAATGATGGCCACATTTCCTCTCCCCTGCCTGCTTACCACCCACTGTCAAAAGCTCACCCTTGTCAGAAATGATGCTAAATTACCTCTTTCTTGCTGTTTGCGGTTCTCAATGATGCCCGGTGTATCCACAAAAGTGACCCGCTCTAGAAGTTTGTGGGGAACCTCGATGCCAATCAGCTTTTCCAGGAAATTCTGGCCAAACTTCTCGAGGGGTGAGAAGGACCGGGTACTGTCAGCTGCCATGACAATACCCTCGATGGTTTTTAGCTTAGGCCCATGCATGATGACTGTGAACTCAGAGGTGGTAGGCTCAGCACCTGCACACATAGACACAAGGTTAGTAGAAACATAGTCACCTCCTGGGAAGAAACCTACTACAAAGTAGATGGGTAGGTGAGGTATTTCAGGGAGGGTTTGCCACAAGAATCAGCTACTATGTTTGCTAAGCTAGTGACTTCCCTTTGGTTAACTGTGGATATAAATAAAAATATATATATTAGAGGCTTGGTGCACAAAATTCATGCGCAGGGTGTCCCTCAGCCCAACCTGAATCCTCTTCAATCTGGGATCCCTCTCACAATCCAGGACTGCTGGCTCCCAACTGCTAACCTGCCTGACTTCCTGATTGACTCTAACCGCTTCTGCCTGCCAGCCTGATAACCCCCTAACCACTCCCCTCCCAGCCTGATTGACACCTAACTGCACCCCTGCCAACCTGATTGCCCCTAACTGCCCTCCCCTGCAGGCTTGATTGCCCCCAACTGCCCTCCCTTGCAGGCCTGGTCCCTCCCAACTGCCCTCCCCTGCTGGCCATCTGTGGCAGCCATCTTGTGTCCACAGGGGGGCAGCCATCTTTGATTACATAAAGGCAGCAATCTTATGCATTGGTGTGACAATCAATTTGCATATTACTCTTTTGTTAGATAGGAGATAGATAGATAGATAGATAGATAGATAGATAGATAATGAAATTTACCACTTTAACCATTTTACATGTACAGTTCAGTAACATTAAGTATGACCACCATCCATCTCCAGAACTTTTTCATCACCCCAAACTGACCTGTATTCATTAAACACTAACTCCCCACTCTTAACTTCCCAGGCCCTGGCAACAACCACCATTCTGCTTTCTGTCTCTATGAATTGATGACTCTAAGGGCCTCATTAAATGGAACCATATGACAAATTGGTTTATTTTGTCCTGGCTGGTGTGGCCCAGTTGATTAGAGTGTTATCCCATGCACCAAAGGGTCACGGATTCGATTTCTGGTCAGGGCACATACCCAGGTTGTGGGTTCAATTCCCTATTGGAGCACATATGGGAGGCAACCAATCAACATTTCTCTTTCACATACGTGTTTTTCTCTCTCTCTTCCTCTCCCTTCCTCTCTCTCTAATATCAATAAAAACATATTAATAAAAAAATAGTCCTCAAGTTTCACCCACGTTGTAGTATGTATCAGAACTTTATTTTTTGTTAAGGATGAATAACATTTTGTTTATCCATTCATACATAGATGGATATTTGGATTGTGTCCACCTCTTGTGTATTGTGAATAATGCTTCTACCAACATGAGTGTAGCTGCTGGTTTCTTGTATGTGATTTTCATTATTATATTGATGACACATAAAAACATATAAACGTTTGTTTTGTTTTTCATAGCGATTTCACATATGACATTGAAATACAAGAATCACACAAGAAAATTCCACCTGTATAAAGCTGGTAGCGAGTGTCTTCCAACCCGAGGAGGTAGTTTATCATGGTGGATTTGCCAACGCTCCACGGTCCCAGGAACAGCACCATTGGCTTGGAAGTGATTTCCCCATCTGTGGGCAGCAGGAGTTAGAGATGGAAATGAGTAAACAAGTTTCTCACTGCAGGAGCAACACAGTTCTTCTCGCTGTATCCCAGACAGTCCATCTAATTGGGTTGTGGAATTCTACATTGGACCAGTCAGCATGTAGCAATCAGTGGTACATCCTTGCTACATTAGTGCAATCACTCAGTTAAAAGATACCAGAAGATTTCTAAAAAAAAAAAAAAAAAAAAAAAACTAAAAATGGAACTCCCATTTGACCCAGTGATCCCACTTCTAGGAATATATCCCAAGAAACTAGAAACACAAATCAGAAAGGATATATGCACCCCTATGTTCATAGCAGCACAATTCACCATAGCTAAGATCTGGAAACAGCCTAAGTGCCCATCAGCAGATGAGTGGATTAAAAACCTGTGGTACATCTACACAATGGAATACTATGCTGCAGTAAAGAAGAAGGAGTTCTTACAATTTGCAACAACATGGATGGAATTGGAGAGCATTATGCTAAGCAAAATTAGCCAGGCAGAGAAAGATAAATATCCCATGATCTCATCAATTGTGAAATATAATGAACAATATAAACTAATGAACAAAAATAGATCCAGAGACAGAGAAACATCAATCAAACAGACAAACCTCAAGGAAGGTGGAGGTTGGTGGGAGTAAGGGGGAGAGACCAACAGAGGGACTGTGTGCATGCATATGAGCCAAATCAATGGACACAGACAACAGGGGGATAGAGGGCAATGGGGGAATAGGGACATATATGTAAAAAAATTAATAAATAAAAATTTTATAAGGGGGAAAAAAGATACCAGAAGATAACATTTGGGCCTTGCCCAGATTCTTGGCACACTAGCACCAGAAGGAGGCACTAAGTGAAGTCAACAGATACTGACAGGGTTTACTCTGAATGAGGCCTCCAGGTGTAGGTCTGGGAAAGAGCCATTAATTTTGAGAGACAAAGAAACATCTATTGGTTGCCTCCCATATACACCCTAACCAGAAGTCAAACCCAAAACCTTTTTGTGCATGTTATGACACTCCTACCAACTGAGCCACCCAGCCAGGGCTACACCTCCTACTTGATGCACTCGTTTTCTTTCTCTAAGGTGAAACCAATCCTAGAAGACCAAGATGGTATCTCGTAAGTGGTGGGCACATATATATTTCCTGAAAGCAACACTATGGCCCTGCCCCATGAGTTGGTGGCATCTCTGTGGGCATCAACCCCTGGCTTGGGGACAGGAATGGATAGGCAGGCTGAGGGGATGGCAGGAATCCCAGTGATAACCTAAGATCCTACAAAAAGTCCATTTTACCCAGCCCAGGCCGGGGACGCCAAGAGGGACGGGACCTTCAGCCAGCAGGCAGCTGAGACCAACCACGCCAGGGCTCTTCCCGCTGCTGTTTCAGCCCTCCCTCTGCAGTAGTGAGCATTACTAGCACATGAAGGAGGCTACAGGTTGTGCAGGAGAGTAGAGGTTGTGCAGGAGACTGCCCAAGGGCACTGGGAGTCCCAGCACTGGAGGGAGGAGAGGAAAGGGGAGCCAAGTCTGGAAAATGAGCTCAGGAGTCAGGATGCCTTCCCTGCAGAGCACTATTCCTGGGGCAGCCCACAGCAGGGGCGACAAACTGCCAGCTCTGAGGGTTGCAGGATAAGGCAGGAGTGGAGGGCAGGGAAGCAACTGGGAGACTGTGACCTCACAACACCTGCACTTTTTCTATGAAGCCAAAGAGGATCGGTTGGCTCTTAGGCTTGCAGGAAACAATAAAGCCTGGCCATTGTGGCTCAGCTGGTTGAGCATTGTCCCATGTACCAGGTCATGGGTTCAATTCCCTGTCAGGGCACATTCCCGGGTTTCAGGTTTGATTCCCAGTAGGGTGTGTGCATGAAGCAGTCGATTGGTGTTTCACTTTCTCCCTCTCCCTCGCTCTCTCTAAAAGTAATAAAAAACATATTTTTTTAAAAAAGAAAGAAACAATAGAGATCATTGTGCAACAAGGAGTTCTCTCAGAGAAGGAGAGCGTTAAAACCCCAAGTTCCAGCTATGTGATCTCTGGGCATCCGGTTCCTCTTCTGGAAAGCAGGAATAAGGTGCACCCTATATCATATTCACTTTTTAACCATTAAGAGCATCACACGAGACATACAGAAGCAGCCAAGCCCAGCGGGCATGACTCAATGGTTGAGTGTCAAACTGTGAACCAGCAGGTCACAGTTTGGATTTAGGTCAAAGCACATGCCTGGGTTGCGGGTTCGATCCCCACTTGGGGCAGACAGAAGGAAGCTGATCAATGATTCTCTCTCATCATTGATATTTCTGTCTCTCTCCCTCTCCCTTCCTCTCTGAAATCAATAAAAAAAATTTTAATAATATACAGAAGCATCCAGTTAACACAGAAAAATGTTTAATGGCACTCACCATTGAGACAATAAATTGATATCATTATTAAAGTTTTCAAAGATGAATAACACTTTAAAAAGACATCACTGTGGGGGAACAAGAGCTCTCATATCCTGTCATTATGGGTAAAAATTGGAATTGGCACAACCTAAGGTAATTTAGCAACAACTATCAAAATGTTTAATTTCCAGTGTTCCACTTATAATAATTTATCGTACAAATGTAGTTGCATGAAATATGTAGCAATTATAGTAGTGCTTGTAATATTTTTTTAAATTGAAAATGGCAAATACCTTGCTTCCCATCAGCCAGTGCAGGACATCCATGCAACTATCTGAAAGGGCAAAAGTAGCTAGACACACACACAGAGTTTTGTGAGATCATCCCATCTTTGTACCCAGACATACTTGTACCCAGCTGGTGTGGCTCAGTGGTTGAGTGTCAACCTATGAATCAGGAAGTCACAATTTGGTTCCCAGTCAGGGCACATGCCAGGTTTTTGGACTCAATCCCCAGTAGGGGGCATGCATAAGTCAGTCAATCGATGATTCTTTCTCATCATTGATATTTCTATCTCCCGCTCTCCCTTCCTCTCTAAATTCAATAAAAATATTTCTTTAAAAGACATGCTTGTATATGCTAACATATGCAGAGAAACTATATTCATGAGGAACTACTGTATAACAGTGGGAGTCTCAGGGAGTGGAATTAGAGGTGTTGGAAATCAAGAACTGGGTTTTGTTTTTCAATGTATACTATTTTCCTTATTGAGTTTAGGGAGTTGTTTTTTTGTGGAGGTTTTTTGTTGTTGTTTTTGTTTTGCTTTGTTTTGTTTTGTTTTGTTTTGCAACAAGTATACCCTATTTCATTATTTTGAAAGTCAATTTTTAAAATAACCCAGACCTGAGGGAAGCTGGTCGGGAGGAGTGAACAGGAGGAGGAAAGGGTTCCAGGCCAATCAGGGGACGTGCTCAGTAAGTGAATAGGGAGCTTTGTGGGCCCCTGAGCACACGAGGGGTAGAAGCTGGCATCACTGCCCTTGGAAACCAAAACTGCACTACTGAAGCATGAGTGCTTACAAATGAAGTGTTTGCGGAAAACTCTGCAAATTATGGGGTACTCCTGCAGTGAAAGGATGAATCACGTGACTGGGATCTCCAAGAACTTAGGAGAGCTCAGCTCCAGTGTCCTCGAGCCACCACACGAAGAGCTCGGAACCTTGTGGGCATGGGGGAGTGTGGGCAGGTTGGAAGCAAAGACCCGACCTTGGGACACTGTACCTGTGATCTCGTGCTGCCGAAGCTCATTGTATTTGTAAGACTGCTCCAGGGGTTTGATGGACGAATGGTAGATCTTTCGAAGCCGCTGCAGCACCGCTGTGGACAGAGGAGGATGAGGTAGGGGGACCTCAGGTGGGACGCACTCCAGACTGCTGACCACTGTGGACCAGGTCCCTTCCCAGGGCAGCTCTAGCCCTGCCTAGAGGGGAGCAGGGAGTATCTGCAGCCCAGCAACTATCCATGTGTTAGCATTCAAGGAGGAGCTGGTCCACATCCCAGTCCTCAGAAATCTTTAAACACAAGGCGTTCCCTCTCCATCCCCTAAAGCTGCCTTTCTTGTTCATCTAACCCTCTCCTCCCTCCCTCTTCAGCACCACCTCAGCCTTCAGGTAACTGAAGGCCCTTTCCATGGCAGAGAGGAACCCCATCTCCTCTCTGTCTCCTCCTCTACTTGTGTTGGCCTTAGACTCGGAGGGCAAGGAGGTACGGCGCTAAGCAGGCCTGCAGGGCAGGACAGACACCCTGTCCGCCCTTTCACTGGTCCCTCTGCTTGGATTGCCTTTCCTCCTTCCTGCCATCCCAGAGCCCCACGGCCTTGGACGATACCCACCCCCAACCTCAGAGGATGCAGACATCCCAAGCATCTAGTTGGGAAGAACATGACTCCAGGAAGAGGTAACTCACAGGGGGAGGCTGGGAGCTCAAAGGTGGTAAAGCAGGGAATGAGGCACAAAGGGAGGAAGAGGGCCTGAGGGTCAGCAACCACCCCTGTGCTGCTCCTCTCTAGCTGTGCGTCATAGCAGAGTCCTGCCTGCTCTGAGCTTTCACTAACTAAGAGGAGACAGTAAGCTCCCCGGAAAGCTTGGATTATTATGAGGGTGACATGAAATATTGGGCATGAAAGGGCTTTGTAAACTGTAAAAAAAATCAAACCAAATGTGATGAACTCTATTAATGCCCCTCCCCAGGCACAGTGTGGAAGCTGGCACCATCCTCAGACACAGCACTGGGGTTTGTCCTTGACCCTTTCGATGATCCTGCTGCTCGGATTGACTTTCCTCCTCCCGCCAATCCAGAGCCCCCCAGGCTTTGGACGCTGCTTGCAGAGTCTCTTCCACAAAGCGCCCCTCCCCCCCCCCCAACTTTCCTCCCTGGGGAGACCGCTGGCCTCAGAGCTCCGCCCCAAAGCCTCCCAGCCCCAGCCCCAGGCCCAGCGCCTTCTCCCGCTGGTACCAGAGTAATCGTCTGCTGGTTTGTCCTCGTTCAGCATCAGCGTTTTCTCGATGTGGGAGCGATCCCTCAGTGGGGCTTCTTCACTCACATCCTCTGCCTCTTCTGCGGACAGAAGCAGAGAGCAGGGTTAGGGCGAAGCTAAGAGCCAGCTGGGCTCTAAGCCCCCTAGACAAGGATAAGGGCAGGGTCTGAGGAAGTGCTGACAGAAAGTTTGCCAAGTTCCACTAAATGGAGTTCTGATTCTAGGAAGTACTTTGAAAATCCCAGCTCAACATCTGTGAAGCTCTGTGGTCCATTTTATGTTTTCAACAGATAGCGATTGGGCAGCTGTGACGTGCCAAACACTGAGCATCATGCTGAGACTACGGCGGTGCCCAATACAGACACAGCTCCTGACTTGTGGCAATTCCCTACAGTCTAGTGGGGCAGGGAAAGAAATCATCTTAAAAGTAATGTATTCATGATAACAGTAATGTGGCCGTAGAAGCGAAGATTCCAAAAGCTGTGAGGGCCTAAGAAGTGTGACTAGGAGGAAGTCTTAGGGGGGATTAAAAAACTTCCCAGAAGGGCCACTTATGAGCTACGCTCCACTGTGTGAGGAGTTAGGTAGGTGGAGACAGGGACAGGAGACAGGAGTGGCTTGGGAAGGGTGGCTGGGCCTGCGTGGGTGAGGGTGAGTGTGGTGGGGCAGGAGAGCTCCGCTAAGGCCAACCCAGAGGACCACAGGAGTCCGCATTTCACCCTAGAAGTTCTGGCAGACAGAGGAGGATTCTAAGCAAAATAACCTGATCAAATGAGCTGGGGTCAGATTTATAAGGCTGCCATAAAGCATGTGCAAGAGGAGCCTCCGGGTGGAGAGGGTTCCACTGTTGCTTCTGACCAAGCAAGAGGTGCCCGTGACTGCCCGCAGGTCCCCAGGAGACCGTTCCCACCAACTGGCCGCACAAAGGGTTTTAAGTAATTAGAGGTCATGTGGCCTTGAGCCTGTGGGGCAGCGGGAGAGTACCCTGTTTCCCCGAAAATAAGACAGTGTCTTATATTAATTTTTGCTCCCAAAGATGCACTAGGTCTGATTTTCAGGGGATGTATTAAGTTTCCATGAAGTAGGTCTTATTTTCGGAGGATGTCTTATCTTCGGGAAAACACTGTAGTTCCACCGGGCATGGAAGCAGAGATCGATGTGTCTTGTGGAGCATCTCAGCACCCAGGCAGCCCCACCCCAGACCCAGGACAGGGAAGACGGGATGAGGGAAGGGGCTGGCTGACTGCCAGGGCCCCATAGAGGGTGCAAGTAGCTGATGAGAGATATGACAACTGAATTCTGCAGGGAAACCGGAGGGAAGTCACACTGGAAGGATGGAAGGTAAAGACTGATCCCAGTTCCTCCATCCTAAAAGCCCAGCTCTTGGTCCAGGTCAGCATCCTCAGTGGATGCAGCCATGGGCATCCCTGCCATGCCTAGGATCCGATACAATCTCAGTGTTTCCCACTGGCTTTGGCCCTGCCCTTCTCCTTTCCTACTCCCCAGTCCTGAGACGGCAGCTTCTGCTTCAAGTGGACATCTGTGGGACATCAGTGTCACGGCCAGCCTAAGATTTCTTATTGCAATCCTGACCCCAGCCCCAGTTCGCCCCACCTGACATGGCCTGGTCCTCAAGGGCAGGCCCCAGGTGTTAGCTCACTGATGTGGTCCCGGGGGCAGGGGATGGGCAGGCTCCCAACCTAGATGGCCACCCATACATCTCTTCACCAGCCTGCACAGGGCCTCAAACCCTGCCAGCTTGTCCTCCAGGCTAAGGCACTGGCTGGTGATAACTGTATCAGGGATCCTAAAGGGCAGGCTCCCAAGGACCTAATTCAGAAGTGACCAGGTTCCTTCCCGGCATGGCCTCTCACTGAGTCCCTCCAAACTGGAAAGAAGTGGCTCATGAGCAGCCCGAAGGCACCCCCTGGGCCAGGCCTCCACCCCCTACACCCGGACTGGCTGGGGCTCTCCCGCCCCACCCTGTCCCTGCCTGTCCCACTACATACAAGACTTCCAGGAAGAATGCAGCTGCCCAAGAGCCGGAGCAATTCTGGGGTCCCCTACCCTGAGCCCCCTCCACGGGCTCCTCTGCCTTGGCCTCCTCCGGGGCCTCGTCCCCCTCGGGCCCTGGATTCGGTTCCTCCGAGCTCTGCTGGGTCCCCTCATCCCCAGGGCTTGGGGTTCCTGCTGCTTCCTGGGACTCCCCCGCTTCCTCGGAGGTGTCCCCTGCTTCCTCTGAACTAGCCCCAGAGCCGCTGTCCTCTTCTGATTCTTCTTGGGATGGAGCTCCTCCTTCCTCGCCTCTGCTGAGGCCGCCACCCTCTTCCTCAGAGGACGCAGCTTCCAGATCCTGCTCCAACTTCCCTGGTGCCTGGCCCTCCGGGGGGCGGGCCTCCTGGGTGCCCCCTGTCTCTACAGCTGGACTGGGCTCCCCCTGGTCCTCGGGCCCCTCCCTGGCTTTTGTGTCCACATCCACGCCTCCATCTGGCCCTTCTGGCCCCTGATCAGGCCCCGGGATGCCCTCGCCTGCCGTCTCCGCTGCCACAGGAAAGGCCCCTGTGCCTTCAGGCTCTGCCGTGCCCGCAGCTGCTCCCTGTGCAGGGCTGTCCCCTAGGACCTCCTCGGCTTCCTCGGTGACCACGCCATTCCCAGCCTGCCCTTCCGCCTCCTCTGTTGAGCCCTCTCTTGCACTGAGCTCCGGCCCCCCTTCTTCCCCAGTCCCCTCTTCCCCTTCTGGAGGGAGGGCGCTTGCTCCGGGTAGCTCCCCCGGGCCCCCGGGGGGAGCTGAGGCTGAGGCATTGGAAAGGCTGGCTTCGGGGTCAGCGCCTGGGCTGGGGGCAGTGGCGGAGGCCCCTGCGGCAGTCTTCTCCGAGCTCTCAGCCTCCCTGCCATCTGGGGGGTGAAGGAGCAGGTTCTTCTCTTGAGGGGCCGCCTCTGCATAAAGCGCCCTTTCCTTCTCCTCTAGACTTGCATCTCCAGCAGAGAAATGATTCTCCAACAAATTGCCAACATCTTCTGTGCCACCCGAAGCAGAAACTTGCAGTTCTAAATGATTAGAACACGAGTGGTCAGTTTCACAGGGTTGGCACTCACTTCACTTCTCAAAAGAGTCTAACTCAACCTAGCTCCTGTCTTCCGGGAGTGAGGTGTGGACCTGGTATCGGTGGCATCTCCCTCCCAGGTCTTCACAACTGCCCTGGGCAGCAAGCAGGGTGGGTGTTACTCTAACCCCCATTCCCCCCCTCCCAAGACATAGAGGCTGAGCTGGGGGAGTTACAGACCCTCTGTCTGTCACTGAGGGACTGAGCGGCTGACACCCATTCCCCAGCTCCTCCCCTGACCCTGACAGCCTCTGCCGGGTCCTGATGACTGTGTAGGGATGGAAACTGGGTGAGCCTTCCAGTCCTTCCTCAACCTTGCCGCAGGCACGAAGGCACGTGTAGCCTGGCTCACCAGGAGATCTTTCCAAGATAGGACAGATGCCCTGTCAGTTCCTAGAGTCATTAACTAGCGTGCTTTTTATACTGCTATCAGCAAGGGAGTGCAAACAGGTGTGTGCAGGCCAGATAATCTTAGGTTACACGGCCGAGTACTTAGGGGATTACTTGTGGCTCTCAGCCTTATTAAGTCACACATCCAACTCTGTCCCCTTAAGGGCAGGCATTTGCTGGCCTTGCTGCCTTAGATTACAGAGGACGTGGTCAGAGGAGAGAACGATATCCAAAACTAGAAGGGCCAGGGCTTCCCGGTGGCCTTAGCCAACCTCTTCTGAGGGTATCCCCTTCTAAAGCTGATAGCTTTACCGGGAAGCACAGGGGAAACCAAGCAGGAGAGAACAAAGTAGGGGCTTAGTCTGTGCTAAGACCTCTGTCAAGGGACACGTTTAATTTATGTGGAAAATGGTGTCAGAAGCGAGGGTTGAGCCTATTCCTTCTGCCCCTCCCAACCAGACTGGACCTGTTTCAGGAGAAGGCCTGCGGTAGAGGGACCCCGCTGGCTTGTGGACATGAGGTACCATGGGGCCCTGCCCTGGGGCAGCTGAGACAGCCCCCGGAGCTCCCTTGACTCACAAGGTTCTTTCTGGGGAACTTTCTGAGTACAGACACCCCCCTCTCTTGGGCCACAGCCTGTTCTTCCCATCTTGGGGTACCCCTTCTGCCTGGAGGTACCCACACACCTTGTACCCTGAAATCTGGGGTAGCCTCCAGGGACCAAGAACAAATATTTTCTCATTAGTCCCCACAGATGCAACCTATGCTGCTATCAAATTCAGAAGAATGGGAAGTTTGGGCAACTTTTCTTATAAAAGAGCCCCATATATTGATATAACACTTCCCCAAGCTCTTTCACATATATGGCCGCATCCAAACCTCCCTCATCACTGTCAGCCATATTTCAGAGCCGAAGGTCCAGAGAAAGTCTTTGACTTGCCCAAGACAGCAAGTGTCTGCCTAGCGGGTGGCTAGAACCCAGAACTGCTGCTCCTTGGCCCAGGCCTTGTACGCCACGGTGTGTAAGGAAGCACAGGCACAACCCTTCCCACGGGTATCCCGTCCTTCCCTGCCTGCACCTTCTCTCCAGACTCACACTCCGGGCCCTGCCTGGCTCCAAGGTTGCAGGAAGCGAGGTTTAATCCTCCCTGTGTCCCCAAGGCCGGGACCTGCCTGACCCACGGAAAATGCCATGAAGAGTGAGATTTGGGTACAATAAGAATTCATCCCGTGGTGAGGGGCCTGAAGATCACTCATTAAAATTTTCTTTCATTACCTCCTGAAAACCTACATATCCTGATTCCTTTACCTGTGTATCTGTCCCACCACCACCCGCTACTGCAGGAACTTAGTTTAACCCAAGGAGACTGCGAGTCTCTGAGCAGTGAGATATATATCAAATGAGATACATTTGTATAACTAATGTGCCAAGCAATGCTTAAGCACTTATTTATCTTATTATTATTTAATCCTCACCTGAGGATATTTTTCCATTGACTTTTAGAGAGAGGGAAAGTCAGAAACATCGATGTGAGAGAAACACATCAATTGGTTGGCAACCACATGAGCCTGCAACCGAGGCACATGCCCTTGACCAGAATCGAACCTGGGACCTTTCAGTCTGCAGGCCGATACTCTATCCTCTGAGCCAAACCGGCTAGGGCAGTGCTTAAGCACTTTATATACAAAACATTAATTTACTTCATCTTACTCAACTTACTAAATCTTATTTGCTCCCATAAAACAAGTCTTACTCTTAGCCCCATTTTATAGATGAGAGGACTGGAATCAGAGACACGGAATGCCTTGCCCAACATTATGCAGCTAGCAACTGGCTGAGCCATTTCACTCGAGTTGCAGAAGAGATTTCCTGACCCTGAAGAGGGTTCAAATCCTCCTGCTCAAAGTATAGTCACCACCTGGGGAGCCTGGCAGAGATGCAGATTCTCGGGCCCCCCAGCCAGACCCACTGAACCAACGCATTTTAACAATCAGTTTTCACATTACAGTTTGAGAAGCTCTGGTCTACAACACCTGGTAAAACTACCTCTAAACCAATGTTCCCAGCACTGAACTGTTCTTGGTCCCATTCCTCCCCCTCTCCTCAAATGTTCTGATTAAAGTAGGGTATATCCCCAGCCTTAGCACTTTAACAAAAAAAAAAATCTTGTATAATTCTAATGTGCAGTCAATGTTATAAACCACTGCTCAGCCAAATAGTCTTGACTCTGAGGCTTCTGCTCCCAGCCTCTCCCCATTCATGTGCACACTGGGTCCTCCGAGTTGGATGGGTCACCTGGGGCTTGGCATGTGACCAATAGCAATGGTCAAGGCTTCTCCTCTGAATATATGCCTTCCACAGGTCCCTGTTGCCCCTTATCAATGATGATGATGACCATAATGGTGATGGTGATGATGATGATGATGATGATGACAGTGGTGATGATGATGCTGGTGGTGAGGGTGATAAGATGGCAATCATGATGATGTTGGGCAGAGCAGATTTGAGTCTGACCACTTGTGGCATTTTTAATATTCTCAAAATAGCTCTAACCGGTTTAGCTCAGTTGATAGAGCATCGGCCTGTGGACTGAAAGTTCCCAGGTTCAATTCTCAAAATATCCTCTGAACCTGATGGGGGTGAGAGGGCTTTTTAGTCCCAAGGGAGATGAGGACCCCAGACTTGGGGCTTTACTATGACCTTCACACTGTTGTGTATTTTCATTCCTAAGCAGGAATAGAAGCCATGTGTGTACATGTATATACACATTTGACTTGTCCCTGGTTCTTATGACTTAGTGCCAAGCTGCCCCTGACCTTCTGCTAAGCAATTTGGAATGAAAAAGACCAAGGGTGATGGCTTCTTGCCCAGTGACCTTCCTTCCTGGGCTAAAAATAATTTCTCTGATACAAAGACTCTCAATGAAACAAGCTGTGCCATTGGGCCCCAGAGCTCGATCCCCAAGAACCAGTTGTGACATTGGGCACAATCTCTCCTTTGGGAGGCACAGTCAGAGGCACAGAGAGTCTCTGACTAAACTCAGTTCAATTCTATAAAACAAAACAGTGCCTTCCCTCCCTCCCTGACCTAACATCTCACTGAAGCCCCTCACTGATCCCTGGAGGAGGTGGTGGGGGACAGAAGACCCAGGACACCCTGGGTGGGGTAAGAGCCTGGTAAGGTGAGGCTTGGTCTATCCCAGGACATGTAGTACCATACTGTATGTGCTGCTGCCAAGGCTGCCGTCCCAGCTCCACATAGGCCTGGTGCTTACCTCAAGGTACATGAATAGCAAGCCCCAGCTCAACCATGGAGACCATAGGAATACCTGTGTGCCTGAGAAGCTGGCACCCTGAACATAGCACAGTATACAACAGTTCTGCTTTCTCTCCCAACACCCCCTCTGCCATGAGCCTTTCTTTGGGGATCAGCCTTAGCTGCTGCCCCCTCCCATAGCCTCAGCAGTAGCCTCAGGCTCAGTTCCTCTTTCCTCTACCAACCAAGCATCTGATCATTTTCCCATCTTCTAACTCCTTCCAAAGCACTTTTCACATGGACTCAGATTAACTCTGGAGTTGCCAAAGGCCTTCATGAGTCCAACTGTAGAAGAGGAAGCTCTGGCCAGTAGCTTTAGAGACATGCCCAAGGTCAGGGGTAGGATTGAAACAGAGCCCAAATTCATGGTTCTCAAACTAGAGTTCTTTCTGCTCTTGGGTAGTTTGAAAACCATGTCTCCATGAAGGGAGAGAGGTCCATGGAAGTGACTAGAGAGGGTGAGGGATGATGAAGGACTTGGGGTTCAGTCACCCACTTTGTACTTCCTGCTCTCCTTGGGTCTATCTCACCATTCAAGGAAGGGGTAGGTGGTTGACAACTACTGCTCTTGTCTCCCCCACTTATTCCCCAAAAATTCCTCTAGCTTCCCCTTGATTATTTTCTCCAAAATTCCAAGGAGCTCCCCTTACAGCATCTTTTCATTTTAATCAAACATGTCAGGCATTGAGCTAGATGATGTCTTGCCTCCACATAGAACTTCATGCTTTCCAAAGTTATTTCATGTTCTTCTTTCGTCTTCTAAGGCAGAGAAAGCAAGAATTATTAACCTCCCTTGGAATGAGGAAGCAGACACAGGAGAGTCAAGTTATTAGCTCAACAAGTCATTCCCAGAATGGGCTAGAACGCAGGTCAAGAAACAAAACAAAGCTCCTTAGACCACGTGGAGGTGGCATCTGAGACCCAAGAGCTTCCCAAGCATAAATGCCCAGACTCCAGAGGTGGGTCAGTGTAAATCTGGTGTTTCACAAGGTGATTCTAATGAACACCAACATTTGAGAACCATGATTCTGAGCCACCCCAGTACCAAGTGTCAGAGAATTTGTCTTGAGATCAGGAGAAGAGAGGTTTGTTCAGAATAGAGTTTTGTTGACCTGTTTTGAGTCCACCTCTAAGCACTGAATTTATTCCACCCTGGTGGAACAGAATATAAACTCAATTCCAACCTGGCCAGTCTCCTTAGCATATACTCCTAAGGACCTGCCAAGATTATTCTTCCACATTTCTTCTCATCTATTTGAACTGAAACTATCAAGTCCAAAGTCAAACACCCATTATTCATACACAATTATGCAAATGAGTCATTAGTAATAAAGTCCCAGGGAGACCATCACTTTCCAATTCTATCTGAGGACATATCTGTCCCAGGGAGTCAGTCTTGGCATTCAGGGAGGCCCACATCTATCACCAGTCTGTCCTCTGCCCACACTTGGACACCTCATCAGCTGTGCCTCAAGTGCAGCTGACAGCACTTCAGAAACAGTGTTCACAGAGCCGGAGTGAGCAGACTGACCCTTGCATGTTCTAGATCTTATCTCTGAACACTCCTGTACTGTGCAGTGGCCTCTTCTGACATCATATTGTTTCTTGACCTTATTTATAGAGTAAATGCTCACCATTTGGGCTCCCTTGTTCCTTCACTTCTTGGATGCGCCTTCAGAGAGCTTTGCAGATGCCAATGCCAAAAAGGACCTTAGAAGGGAAGTACTTTCAAGAGGCAAAGTTTGCCCACAGCCTCTCAGGACCCCTGAAACCTTCTCTCTCACCATTCTGTTAGCCTTTACCTCTTCTCCTCCAGACAAGAAGACAAAGGTGAAAAGAATAGGGCAGCTACTCTCAAAAGGTTCTTCGGCCTCCTGGTCAAGTTCCTAAAATCAAGGCTAATACCACCAGGACAGCTTGTCCCTGGCTGGACTCGAGCCCAAAAATGATTCACGCAGGGGATAGGATACAATGACAAAGGCACCAATCAGAGAGAACCAAGGGATTGTGAGTCAAAAGGGACCACCACACAGACTATTTGATTTCCATGCTGAGAATCCTAAAGCCTGATAAATTATTATCCCAAAGCCACAGGTGTGGCTGGATTAGTTACCAGCAGGCGGGTTCTAGAACCCAGCTCACCGCTAACTGGGAGTCCTGTAAATTTTCCCGGCAGTAGAACACACACGCACACCCCTCACCCCCCGAGAAACAAGAGGGGACGGGGGAGTGTCAGCCTCAGAAGGGCAGTAGCTTCTTAATCTACCCTCTCCTACTTCCCTTTAAAAGGATTGCTTAAGACTTCATGACAATTGTTTGTAATCCACAAAGCCTAAAGAAGTGACAGATCATTCCCTGTCCCGCTCCTAATTTCTGGGAATCCTTGGTTTAGGAGGTACCAAGAAAGGGCCCACAATCCCACCACCATTGTGCATACACAGGCTTGTCACTGATGCCCGGGGGATTCATGACTGAGAGTGAACATTGCTTTCAAAAGGCAAATGTCTTTGGATGAAGCAAAACATGAAGCCCTAAACACTCAGTGTGACTCGATTATTAAAGTGACATCCTGTGGAACACCAAATGTTCCCAGAGATCAGCCTCAAGTGAACAGAAATCCTTGTAGTTGTTGGCAATATTTCCTACATTCAGAGGAGCTGAGCTGGGCAGGAGGGGATGGGAAGGAGGGAAAGATTCAGGCTAGATTCTGAGACACACTGAGGCAGGTGGCTGGCTTTCTCCCACCTCCCACCCAAAGAAACAGAATCTCCCTGGGTTCTACAAGGATGGTTGATGGGTCAACTTTGGGGCAGCAGACAGGGAGAAACCGAACTGGGAGCCAACAAAGTTTGGTCCCTAACATCCCAATCAACCCTGGGTTTGGGTCAGAGCCTTCATGGGCTTAGCAGATGGAGGGAACAATGAGGCCAGACCCACCTCATCCCCAACCCAAGAAAGCTGGAGGTAGTCCGCTTGATTCGGAAGCCTGGAAATGGATATGGCACCTTCCCAGCCTGGGCCAGAACCACATCTCAGGGCTTTCCATTGCCATACATCACAGAGCCAAACTGGTCTTTCCGGAGGCAGCTGAAAGTCAGGAGAGCTGGGACCTGCTCACTTACTGTCTTACTAACCAGCAATTTGACCTTGAGTTGCTCTTCACTCTTCCTACATCCAACTCCACTCACCCATACAAAAATGCAGATAATGGCACTTGCTTTGTCAATCCCCTTGGAGTATTTTAAATAGAAAATGATGTTTAAAAGCATTCTATGAATGTTTGGTATAATAATTATTTCCTAGAAGAGCAAAGATGCCAAGGCCAAATCCCAAGTTCACTGAGTGGACCAAAACAGAACCAGCTTTGGACAAAAGCCAAGCTGGCTCGCCTCTCTGAGTCCTTTGACCCCCCTCCCTCTGCTTTGGAGGGGCAGTTAGTAGGCCAAGAGAGGTCTCTCTGGCTGGGGCTCCGTCTCCCCTTCTCCCGGCCAGAAGCTGCTCAAACAAGTAGCTGTAGGCATGACAGGGGTAGCCCTATTCTCTGCATGAGGTTCCAGCTGTCCTGAGACAGAAATGGACCTTCGCTGTCAACACTCCCAGGCTCAGATCTTGTTCTGCTGAGCCCCAAGTTAACTCCTGCAGTCACTGACTCCCAGTTTCAACCAGCACTGACTCACCCAGAAACTTCTATGGCCTCACATGCTTTCCTCTATCTCCTCTACTTCCCAGAGCCCTTCCATCAGGCCACTGAAGTGAGGTGACCCTGCACTTAACCCAAACAAATGCACACTCAGGGGGACATCTAAACAGACCGCTCATCAGGGCGCATCTGTAAGAGTGGATGAGAAGCCCTGGCGGGAGGCAGAGCCACTGATAGCCCTTCACAATTCTCAGAAATGGCAACACTGCCCAAGAGAGGCCACTCACAGTGCCAGCATGGCCTCATTATGATAAGTGAGCACAGGGAGCGAAACAATACACCCTTCAGAACTGACTTGGGCCTCGAGAATGAGCTTTGACCACGCCACAAAAACCGAGTGAGGGTGGCTCTAGTTCCCATTCAAGTGGAGCTCTGCTTGACTGAAATCAGAGCAAAGGTTTTCATGGCTTGAAAGGGCCTAACACAAAGGCCTGCACAACCACAGATGCCTCTTCACCCGTTAGCAGCACCAAGCTTCCCCTACACCTGCTCAGCAGTGTGGTGTCCTTAGCAAATCTCACCCCCAACTGCCAAGAAGACTAGAGAAGCCGCCCATCCCCAAGTCTGCTCAGGGAAGTTCAAGCCAAGGGCAGCAACAGCAAATATTCTTCCCTCTGTGCTCCCATTCATAGACCCTTCCAGAAAAACTGTTGTCCAGGCACCGAAACACCAGGTCTTTTCACCTCATCTCCCAGAGGGCTTCACCAAATTCACACCAGATGGGTTCAACATTCTGATCCCAAACCTCGTCTATAGTTCAGTTATATCGCATTAGAGACTTCTTTTAGAACCGGAAATAAACTTAGCAATTAACTAGCTCAACTTTTCCATTTCACAGATGAGACCGAGGCCCAGAGCAGAAAAAGAATTTGCTGGAAGTCACCTAGCAAAAGCTGGGGACAAAACCAGACAAAAACACAAGGTCTTCAGACTCCTCACCTGATCTTTTAGGCAGGATTTCAAACAGCCGTAACTTCCTTCTCTTGCTGACATTTCTAATCTGTTATGCCCATATCTTGCCCTATCCCTGGAACCCAGCAATCTTGGGATCAATCACCCATCCGTTCTCCTAGCTGTCCCTATAATGAATGACCTGCCGAGGGCCGATGTCTGCTGTGTCCCTGAACAGAGCTCTGTACAGAGATCTGGGGGAGAATGGGATGGGGTTTAAGTTCCCAGAGATCACCGGCACCAAGAAGCCCTGAGTTTGCCATTTCTCTGCAGTGTCATCTGGAGGAGAATGCAAGGAGAGGCTCACCGTCTCCATCACAGGAGACAAAGGACAATTGGTTCCTAAGCCTGCATGAGATCAGCTGTTAGCTATCTGAATTGAGGAAGGCAGAGGCCACAAGAAGACTGGACCAGAAGAACCTTTCAGAGTCTGACTCATGAAAAAAATGAAAGACCACCTCCCTGTCTGCTGCTCCGTGAACAGGACAAAGTCTCAAAGTCTCCTAACAAATCCATCCATTACCCTCAGTTATCAAAGCTTGGAAAATGCCCACAGGCAAAGGTGTCTGTAATACCCAGGCCATCCTATAGTGGAACATTCTAGGAAGCTCATGTCTCCCTTAGAGGCAGACTTGCTTTCAGTTTGTATTCCCAAGTGAACCTCAGGCATGTGATCAACCATTTCCCCGGTGAACAACAGGAATTGTGCCCAAGGGCTCCCTCTCTGGGCGTCCCCATTCCCAGGGAGAATCATTTAAACCAATTAAACTGAGAGTAGCTTCCTTCTCGGGTGAATTTAGTGTCACCCAGGGCCTGGGTTCTCTGCCTGTCTCTTCAATACCGAAACCAGTTGAGGCTCATAACACCTGGGAACTTTCTCTTTGACAGCCTGGTGGCCACACAGGAGGCCAGGGCAGGCTTCTACTCCTTAGTTCCCACGGGGCTCCCCTGGGGAGAGGAAGGTTAGAGCCAAGGGCAGGGCAGAGGGTGGGGCCAGAGCAGGTGTACATTCTGCACTTGCTGTCCCCAGGGTGACTCTCCCTGGTCAGTGCTGAGGGCCCCATGAGGCTACTGCCAGGCTGCATCTGAGGCACTCCAACAGGCCACTTACCCAAAGGGTCCCCCACCACCAGGCTGGACAGAGCCCCAAATCCTTGCATGGAAGCCCAAGCCTCGCCGGGTATTAGTTTCCTGTAGCTGCTGTAACAAAGCATCACAACCTGGTGGCTGAAAGCTACAAAGATATTTTCTCTCACAGTTCTGAGTGCCACAAGTCAAAAATCAAGGTGTCAGCAGAGCCAAGTCCCCCCAAAAGGCTGCCTCCTGCCTCTCCCAGTTTCTGGTCATTCCCAGCAATCCTTGGCTTGTCAATGCAGACTTCCAATCTCTGTCTCCATCATGCAAGGCCTTCTCCCTATGCCTCTTTACTTTTCTTTCCTTTTTTGTTTTCTTTTTAACCATGTTTTTATTAATATCAGAGAGGAAGGGAGAGAGAGAGAGAGATAGAAACATCAATGATGAGAGAGAATCATTGACTAGTTGCTTTATGCATGCCCCACACTGGAGATCAAGCCCACAATCCAGACATGTGCCTTGACTGGGAATTGAACCATGACCTCCTGGGTTCATAGATCGACACTCAACCACTGAACCATACCAGACGGGCCTGTGCCTCTGTTCTATATCTCCTCTTTTTCACATAAGGACACCAGCAGATTAACTCACTGAATCTGTGATGACCCTGTTTCCAATAAGATCACATTCAGAGGTGTGGTTCTGGGGGTTAGGACTTCAACTTATCTTTCGGGGGACACAATCCAACCCACAATAGGCCTTCTGATGGCCCACACTACATTGCATTAGGATGCTCTCCTGCTTCCCCAGCCTCACCTGTTCCCTCTCACCTTTTGTGATGCCTTCTGGTTCTCACACCTCCAAGTCACATGAGTCCCCTTGCTGATCTCAACTTATTCACTGACTATTCCACACTGAGTCAAATGACACAGCCCCTGCCTTGTGTGGCTGTGACCTTCAGAGAAGTATGTCTATGTCCTAGTTTCCCTTCCCAGTCAGCATCTTCTCTAGGAAAGAGGTTAGACCAATGCCTCTCTGTGTCCCCAGAGGGCCTAAAAACGTGCTGAGCATCCAGACTCACATGACAACCACCTGCAGAATTCTTTAAGAAATCCTGTTAGTCTGTGAAGATTTCCAATCAGCTTTCTTGAGCACCAACACCGTTCTGTTCTTCTTTTCCCCACATCCTGGGCCTAATTCTGGCTCCTATTTCAGATCTCAGCTTTGAGGCCCATCCCCTCTGAGGCCTATCCTGATCCCTCAATTCTGAGGTACTTAGTGGGAAACTCTGTATCCCCACAACACCTATCACCCTATATGACAGCCTTTCTTTTAACCTGTGTCCCCATGAAGAATAAGGTCCCTGAGTCTAGAGCCTGTGGCTTGTCCTCAGTGGGATCCAGGGTGTCCAGCATGTGCCTGGCAAATATCCCTATACAGGAAATATCTGCTGGATGCCCTGAGAGCACTTGACAGTAATGAACCTCCCATGTGGGTCATATCTTCTCAAGGTATGGCTCAAGGCCATTTGCAAAAAGATCACAGAAGAGCTTAGTTTACAATGTTCCATTCCTGGCTCCCTGCCACAGACCCTTGTAATCACACTCAGGGTGAGTGGAGCCTCAGGTGTCTGACCTTTTTACAAGCACTCCAGTGATTCTCACACATACTAGTATCTGGGAAACACTATCCTTGGGCCTTGACCATGGAATCAAACTTTACCCATCCCCAGAGATGTACTGGTTGCAAAGGGTGGAACCCACCCCCCAATAGGAGGCTGTACCAGGCCTGGTCCAGTTCCCTCAGCCCAGGCTATGGTCCATCTCTAAGACCACAGGCAGCCAAAAAGAGCTTATGCCCATTGGCTCTAGAGACATCATAGGTCTGGTGTCTAGCCTTACTACCCTGCAAGAGGATATTCCGGAAGGAGAATACAAAGAGACAGGAGTAGACAGTGGTGGGAGGCCCTGGTTCCATGCAGAACCTACTCATGGAATGGAACCCTGGTGGTCAAGCAGAGGTGTCCTGTGGGGCACTGAAGGGGGCAGCCCTTGGAACCTGTGACTGTGGGGAAGGAAAAGGAAACAGAGTCAGGAATCTGAGTTTATTTCCCTAACCAGCGGTGGGATCTTAAGCATTTCTGTGCCTGTTTCATCAATATAAAAAAGAGCCCAGCTGGTATAGCTCAATGGTTGAGCATCTGTCCACCTGTGAACCAGGAGATTGCAGTTCGATTCCCGGTCAAGGCACATGCCTGAACTGTAGTTTCAGTGCCCAGTTGGGGGTGTGCCGGAAGCAGCCAACCAATAACTTTCTCTCATCATTGATGTTTCTCTCTCTTCTTCTCCATTCCTCTCTGAAATCAATAAAAATATTTTTAAAGAGATAAGAAAAATACCCTCCCTGCCCACCTCCAGGCTTATTGTGCCTTCATGTCATTGCTATTGATGGACTAACTACTACATGCTACATAATGGGATGTTCAGATCACATGTGATGGGACATTATGTTAAGTGAAAGAAGCTAGTCACAAAGGCCACATATTGATGATTCCATTTGTATGAAATGTCCAAAATAGGCAAATCTATAGAGATTAGTGGTTGCCAGGGTTAGAGGATGGGAATGAGGAGGATGGGAAGCGACTGATAAGTGGGTACAGGGTTGCTTTTTTGAGATGATAAAATGTTCTAAAATTGACTTTGCTGATAATTGCACATATTTGTGAATACAATAAAAATTATTGAATTGGCTGAAACCGGTTTGGCTCAGTGGATAGAGTGTCAGTCTGCGGATTGAAAGGTCCCAGGTTCAATTCCAGTCAAGGGCATGTACCTTGGTTGCAGGCATATCCCCAGCAGGGGGTGTGCAAGAGGCAGCTGATTGATGATTCTCTCTCATCGATGTTTCTGACTCTCTATCCCTCTCTTCCTCTCTGTAAAAAATCAATAAAATATATTTTTTAAAAATATTGAATTGTACAGTATTCAATATTATAAATCTTATTAAATTTAAAAGGATGAATTATATAGTATGTGAATTATATCTCAATAAAGCTTCTAAACACACACACACACACACACACACACACACAATATCTTTAATTCTTTGCTTTCTCCAAAACCTTCTCTGCCAGGCCTTCCCCAGCCACCTGGTGATGCTGTCTTCCAACAAGCCTTCCCCATCTCCCTTCCCTAGTCTTTTTCTCTATTGCATCTATAACTATCTAATAAATTATAAAACTTACTTATTTGGTTTCCCTATACATCAGGGATTTTGTATCCCAGCATCCAGAACAACCATTGGATAGATAGATGGCTGGATAGATGATGATGATGGCAAATATGAGGCCTTCTCTCAACTTAATGGCAAAGTTCTTTTCAGGAGAGAAGAGAGTCAGGACCAGGATTCAGAGCCTTGGGCCAAGTCACTTAACCTGCTCAGGTCTCTTTCTTTGTGATTGATCAAAGGGTTAGAAGTAGCTGCCCTACCACCTCAGAAGGTTGCTATGATAATCATGAACTGTATTCCTGCATTTAAGATATTCTCCTTAAAAACAGTAGCATCTAACTAGAGGGGGAGGCAGCAGTCTGAAAAGAGCACTCCTGGCAGCAAAGAGCAGAGTAGATGTGGAACCAGGGTCTCCCGGGGAGGATGTAGGACATTTGGGGTCAGAGGCTGCAGGAGCCATGCCAAGTGTATGCCGAGAACAACGGCTGCAATCAGGAGGGTGGGACATGGCGGACTTAGGAGAGGAAGTGCACACCAGGCCAAAGAGTACACGCTGGATTTGCTGATGAACATTTCTGGAGAGCCTAGAAGCCCCTGGACACCCTGTTCTCCTCTAGAACTGGGACAAACCAGAGTGTGCAACAAAGACGCAGCCACCAGCTTCCACAGCTGCCTCAACACCCAGACTCCAGGTTGGGAACCCCTAATTCTGCCATGAAGAGACCAGATACCTGTCCTTCCAGTTGGGGGCACCTGCTTCAATAGAGGAAAGCAGAGAAAGGCAGTAATGCTAAGATGTGAACCCTCTCATGGTCTTGGCAGAGGATTCACTTGGAAGATCTTCCAATTGGCTTCTGCAGAGCATTAGGAGGTACCCGTGCCCTGCTGATCTCTCACTGTGTGCTAGGGCTGGGTGTGTAGGGCGCACATGGGAGAGCTAGGGCTAAGTTCGCATAGCACACCAGGCCTGAGTTCCTGGGTTCTCTCCATCACACAACCAGCCAGGAACCAAATACCCTTGCCCTCAGGATATGTTAACTCCAACTCGATCTACACGATCTACACGTGAGCACACCCAACAGGGAGCTGGAAAATTCTTCCCTCTGTCCTCTCCAGCCTCACCACTAGACTAGGTGGCTGCTCCTGGAATTCCCTGCCCCCAGCCAGCTGTCCATCCATTCATTCAACACAGTTGCTCTGGGTGTATCAGCAGAACTCCAAATTAGCTGCTGGGGCAATTGCATGGACCATGGGGCCAGAGCTGACCAAGGAAACAGGTGCCATTTGTGCCCAGTAGAAGACTATCACCCAGGAGAGACACGAGAGCTATATACTCAGAGCCAGCAACTGCTCAGCAATCTGGGTCCGAGGCTAAGGAACTATCATGGATGAAGAGTGTCCCCCGCCCCATATTTTTTTAATATCAGATACCTGGTTCATGGACACCCAGAACCTCAGAATGTAGCTTTATTTGGAGATAGGTTCTGTGCAGATGTACTTTGTTAAATTGAGGTCATACTGAGTTAGGGTGGGCCCTAAGTCCAATGACTGGTGTCCTTATGAGGAGAGGAGAGGACACAGAGACACACAGAGAAGAGGTGACATGAGGACAGAGATTATAAAGAAATATCTACAAGCCAAGGACTGCCAGGATCTCTCAGACCCTGGAAGAGGTGAGAAGTCTCGGCCCCTGGAGCCTTCAAAGGGAACGTGACCCTTCCAACACCTTCACTTCAGACTTCCAGCCTCCAGACGGCGAGAGGATAAATCACGTTGTTTTAAGTCCCCTGGCTTGTGGTCATTTGTTATGGCAGTGCCAAGAAAATGATATAGAAAGTAACGCCTAAACCAGCCCTACAAAATCCTCCCGACCCACCTCACACTAGGCAGGTGGTGCTTTCACTAGCGGAGGCCCCTTCTGGCCCCAGCTGCTCCCCGTTTCTCTGCACTCTTAGGCTACTTATTTTTAGCCCCTGATTACACCTGCCTTATATGGTTCCCTCCTCATATTATGAGCGGCGACTGTCTCCCCTCCTGGTTTGTAAGCTCCTTGAGGACAGAGAAACCCGAGGATTTAACAGTCCTGAGGAGGGGCAGCTATATAGATAGATTCCCCCAGTTGTTCATATTTCATGATATTTGAGGAAACTGGTGGCAGTTGTCACGCCGCAGCAGTACTGACAGCAGTGATAGCCTGTAATTACTGCCATAGTCCTTTTAACCTTAAAAAGTATCTGATATCAGAAAACATTTTAAGCATCCCATAGCCATTTGCTTATCTTAGTCACATAACAACCCCGTGCCGTAAATAGGTCTAAGCATTATTATCCCATTTTAGAGGTGAACAAACAGGTGCAAAGATGGTAAGGGGCTTGGTGGCAAATATGACAAAGCCAGCTCTCTCTGCTCTTGAGTCCCAGTATGCCTGCCGACCCCACTCCTGCTAGCTGCTCTGCTCCTGCCGGGCAGCCTCCAGGAAGGGCTCTGCAGCCTAACCACCAATTCAGAAAGGAAACTGAGGCAGGAAAAGACAGGGGAAAGAGGTGGATTCACCTCCTGTCACAACTTGCATCCAAGCTCACTCTGCGGGCACCTGAGGCCAGCATGGGCTCCTCCGGGCCATGGTGAGCACTGTGGCCCTTCCCTAACTTTCCCAGATGCCTCCCTAGATCCTGGTGTCTTTAGCTCCTGAGATAGGTAGAGAAATGTGATCTTCTACAACCTAACATCTGGAATTAAGGGCAGGAGAAAATGCAAGGGAAAGGAAACAAGTAACCACCAAAGTGGCTAGAAGCCTTTCTGGTGGATACAGGTGCCCAGGGAAGGCAGCTGTGGAATCAGATGCAATTCCGAGACAGTTTCCAAAGCAACAGCTTTGTCAAGTCTTCACCTATTGCCATCTAGGGAAAATCCTATGGGAGACAACAGAATGGCCACTTGAGGGAGGATTAGGGGCTGCCGGTTTGGGCAGGGACCAGGTGACAATGGGAGGGGGCTCCCAAACCCCAGGGCTCTCCCCTGGCACGTTCTGGACTGAACTCCCAGCACAACCCACTTCCTTCAGCCCAGGACTCCAGGCCGGACTTTGCCTGCACCTGTTTGAGCTCAGAATATAGCCCCTCCTCTAGAAGGATCCAAAAATATCTAGGAGGGAGGAGTAGGGGGTGGAGGGAGGCCACAAGGGGAACAGGCTAGGTATGCTGACGTCCTCAGGACAGAACCAGGGAGAGAACTACTTGGCTCCGCATTCCAAACGTTTTGCAAAGGGCCCCAACCCACCAAGGTAGTTTGATCTCCTCTGAACAGGAGCCCCACATTCTAGCCAGAGCTGGTCTCATCCTGTCCCTGCCGGTGCAATGCTCTGAGCTTCCCCACGTCTGGCTTTGATGACCATTTCAGTTGCTCGTCCAGCTCTGCCTGCACAAATCATCTCCTCATTCATCCACATGGTTAAGATCTTTCAATGAGCTGAGCGCATGCTAAGTGTTGGTGACGCAGCAGTGAGTTAAACAAACACACAGCCCCTGTCCTCTTGGAGCTGATAGTCCAATGGTCATCCCCTTCCACCCAGTCCAGAGGGAACCCTGCCCCTCCACAAGGCTGACCTTCCAACCCTCCTCTGAACTCCAACCAGAGCTGCTGGGGTGTTAGTTACATTTTTTTTCAGCGTGTGTCATCTCCCCAAATAGAAGGTTAGCTCCTGGATGCAAAGACATAGCCCATTCCTACCTCACAGTGTGGCTGGCCAGAACCTCACCATGGGCACAGTGTGGCCTCAGGCTGAAGAGCTGGGCCTTTCAGAGAAGGTCCCTCATCTCATTTTTCCTTCCTCTTTCTAGCACCCACCTTGTGGGATTAACCAACCCCACTCTTCTTCCTCTAAAATCCTGCAGCGTCCCAATCTGTGTTGCCTCCTGCTGATCATATATCGCCCCCACCCCAATCATGACCCCATCCTGGTTCCCCAACGCGGGGTGGGCTCCCAGGGGACGGCCACATCTCCCACTTCTCCAGGGCTCTGTGCTGAGCCCTCCTTCCAGCCCACACTCATTCTTGTGCCCTTTAGTACTCTTGAATTGACAGAGGCCTAGAGGACCAAGGGCTCTCAAGGTTGTGAAAGACAAGAACCTGTGGGGAGGGGGCACCCAAGAGTGAGAGGAAAAAGCCTCTTGTCATCCCTTAACACCCTTTACAATGAGCCTAGAGAGCCTGTCCCACCTGGGCCAACATCCCACCCAAACTCCTGGGCCCCGGGATTTGGAGCTGGATGAAGCCGTGGCACCTATGCTTCTGGGTGGTCCCCATGACATAATCCCAGGGGAAACAGGCTCCTAGGATGGCCAGATAGGAGCTGACACCAGCACCAGTCTCACGGTCTTCTTCAAAATCAGGCCTCTGGGCACATATACCACTTGCACACATTTACTCCAGTTAGGGAAGAGCAGGAGGCTGGGGTAGAAGAGGCTGCTACCGTGTTTCCCCGAAAATAAGACATCCTCTGAAAATAAGACCTACTTCATGGAAACATAATACATCCCCTGAAAATAAGACCTAGCGCATCTTTGGGAGCAAAAATTAATATAAGACACTGTCTTATTTTCGGGGAAACAGGGTATCAGCCCCATGAGGGTGCGTATAGCTGAATTCCTAATAGCTGGGGAATTTAAAGGCAAGTGTCAATTCTGCCACCCGAGCCCGAGCCCTGAGGCTGGGCAGATCGGGAAAGGCTGCTCCTGCTCTGGAGACCTACCTGAGGGAAGACAAGAAGAGACAAGCACAGGCATGTGTCTTGAGCAAAGGGGTAGCTGGGACCTTGACTCTAAACAAAAAACCACCTTTGGGGCTAGAGAAGTATGAAACCAATAATAGGACAGAACTTCCTGACCCCAGAGAAAGACGACAGCACAGGCGACAAAGACCAGGAAAATGTCTCCAAAAATCTGACCCATCCCATCTGCCAAATTACACTGCCCCCCTTTGCCTCCTGCTGAGGACTCCAGGAATGGGGGTTAGCAGAGAGGTTTGGGGTCTCCAAAGCACTGGGCAAGTCCAGTCTGCAGGCTTATAGCTGTGCCCACCATGACTCCAGTTCATTCATTCTCTTACTCACTCTTTCAGGACAGATAGAGAAAGCCCCACTCACAATTAAGCCCCTCTGTGCTCAGATGGAGTGGACAATGCTGTCATTAGGGACATTTGGTAAGATCTTGCCCATTAAAGTAATGGGACATTCCACCTTAGATATGCATTCTTTGAGCTAAAATCTTCTGACTCCTTTAAAACAAAAAGTAGCCCAAGCCAGTTTTGTTCAGTGGACTGAAGGATCCCAGTAGGGGTCATCCAGGAGGCAGCCAATCAATGATTCTCTCATCATTGATGTTTCTCTCTCCCTCACCTTCTCTGAAATCAATATAAATATATTTTTTAAAAACAACCCTTCATATCTTAAAAATTAAAGTAATTTGGGAAAGTGATGGTCTAGGTGTTGAGCCATTGGCCCTCATTAGAATGAATTTCAGGGCCTTTGCTGGTGGCATGTCTTAGGAGGGGGGACCAGAGCAGGGCAGTGTGGAAGAAGAGAAGGGAATCACCAAAGGGAGAAAAGGACCCAATGGGGCTAATACAGGAGTCTGAAGACAGACTTCTAGCTTTCAAGTCCAGGAAGGCCCTTGAGAAGGCAGGTGAGCAGTCTTTGAGGGGCCTGAATCCCCAGAGCAGGTGGTGAGAGAACACAACCAGCTCATCAACTCAACTTGCTCCTCTCGTTCAGTCCCATCCCAAAATGAGCCACTCCAATGGGCCATGGGGCCGGCGGGGGGGGGGGGGGGGGGAGGTTGCGGGGAGCCTCACAGCCAGGAAAAGACCTCAGAGGGAACCTGAGCCTAGGCAGTTTCCATTCCACAAGGAAGGAGAACCGAGGTCATCACCCGGGAAACTCGGGCCACTTGCCTCCGCGCCAACTTCCACTGAAGTCACTAGTCCTGACGGAGTCCAAACCCAGTCCTTTACCCATTGCAGACCCAGTGGACATTTGCTGAATGAATGACTGAGATGCCTTCTGTTGTCTTCTCTGCAGTACCTGGCTTGAGGGGCAGGCTCACCAACAGCAAGACTAACATTCACTGTGACTAAACTGCTGACTCACCGACTTCACCTCCAGGCCCCGGTCTTTCAGACTCTGCCCAGTGTTTCTCCAGCATGAGAACCAGGCTCTGATGCTGGCCCTGCATTCAGTACCTAACAAATCAGAGCAACCGGCTCCCTTTCCACCCCACAGAGTTCTTGGGAAGATCAGTCTGGTTCCCTCCCCTCTGTGGCCCTCCAGGTCCTCTGTAGCAATCCCCAGAGTAGACCAGGATCTTTACTAGGTCAGGTCCCTGGCTGGTACCAGGCCTACTGAGTTTACCTCAAATTCGTGGTACCCCTCTGAGGGCTCCACAGTGCTGTGCCGTGTGTCCCTGAAGATTTCCTTTAGACCCCATCTACCCTCCTCAAGCATAGGGTGTCTTGATCACTTCCTCACCCTTCCCCATTGGCCCACAAACACACTTGGTCTTTGCTAGTGTTAAAAATAAAATTCTCTACCTCCATAAACTCCTCCATCCCCACTCATTCTTCCTGTTCTCTTTCCTCCCAAACTCAGTGTTAAAAGTCTCACCTTCTGAATATGCTGCCTCCTCCACGTCCTCACTAAACACACGTGGCCCCTGCCCTGGCCAGTTGGTTGGGCATCATCCTGTGCACCAAAAGGCTGCCAGTTTGATTCTCTGTCAGGCACATGCCCAGGTTGCAGGCTGATTCCCCGGTAGGGGATGCACAGGAGGCAGCCAATCAATATTTCGCTCTTACATTGATGTTCCACTCTCTATCTAGAAGGCAATTTAAAAACCATTATATATATTAAACATACATGGCACTCCACAATCTGTCAGCGGCCTCCTGCATGTCAAAGCCATCGACTCCTCCTCAGCATCTAGGAAGCATCCTTTCCCTTGGCTTCCAGGTCCCTCTCTTCCTGAAATCCATTTATCTTCTTTCTCTTCCCACTCCCCAAATCTACAGCTCCCTTGGCAGTCTCACCCTCACCTTTACCCAAACAAACCTCATTTCTGGATCCCTGGGCCTGATTTCTCTCCTCAGTCCAACCCCACCTTCCTAACTAAATAGCTCCCATTGGCACCTAAAATTCAAAATGACCCAACCTGAACTTTTAAAATCTGTTCTTTTCTCTCATGTTCCAGGTTTCCTTTTCTGGCAAGATTATATGACCTGCAACTCAACCCACACGGGCTCCTTCCCACCCAGCTCCCAGGTGGAGCAGTGATTCTGCCCCAGCTCTGTTGGGTCTGCCTCTCCTCTCCACTCCCGCCCTCTCGCCTGAGCTCACACCTTCATACTTGCATTTCTGACATGGTTATCTAATCAGTCTCTCCTTGTTCTAGTCCTCCCTACAAACAACTGCCAGATAGATTCTTCCAAAGCTCTCAGTGGTCATCCCCCGCCCACAGGGCAAAGTCCTGGTCCTCAGCCCAACACTCAAGGTCCTTCACACTTTGCCCCAAACTTAGACTTGCAGGGAGATTTCCCATGACCCCCACTTCGCTCTGCTTGCCCTTATCCCAGGCAAAACATGTCCTTTCCTGGTTCAGAGCTCTATTCTCTCCTGACTCCAGGAGTTTGCTCACTCTGTTCCTGTACATGGAATTCTCTTCCTTCCATCTTTTCATGTCTGAATCTATCTTCTTTAAGATCCAGCTCAAATGCCCTCTCATCTATAAAACATTTCCTGATCCACTCAGTTAAAAATAACCTCCCCTCTCTCCTGCATCCCACCTCAATTCACCTGTCCCTCCCTATAACACCTCTATGTGTCTGATTTTTCCCATGTACAGGCCTAAGGCAGAAGACACCCTGTTTCCCCCAGTGAACGGTAAGCTCTCCAAGGCCTATCTGAATTCCCCCAGTACCACACCTAAAAAAAAAATAGAATGTACATAATAAATCTGGGATAAATTAATGATGAAATGTGGCAAGGTGTTTGAATGAATGGGCTTTTAATACTCCAACAATATTTAAATGAAGGGGGTGTGTCATCAGTTGGGCTGGATTTGGATTTGGAGCAAAGAAGGAGCCTAAAATAGAGGAGTAAGCTCAGCATCCCACAGTGGCAGACCCACCCCTTCCCACGCTCCCAACCACCATCCTTATCCCAGGCCAGGAGGCACAGCACTAGGCCTGTCCTCAGCCCCTCAGACGGGGTCAGAGGAGGAACAGCCATCTTCCTTTCCTCCTATGTCCATAGGGACTAGCTCTGTCCCAGCCCACTGCACCTCAGTGAGCACCAAACAGCTAGGTGGATGCAACTGGCCTCATTGGGACCTCCTTCTGATGACATAAGTGGCTAAAAACACTGGACGGCAAGTGAGGAAACCTGAATTCCAGATCTGGCCCTGTCACAAACAGGCTGTGTGACCTTCAGTGTCACATCCAGACATGAAGCAAAATCAGCATTTCCAAAATGCCATTTCACAGGCCACCAGGCAAGGCATCCACATCTGGAGGATGCATCCATTAGCAAATCCCAGACTAGCACTTCGCAGACTCAGTGAGGGAAGTGGTGGACCAGATGCTCCCTAGAGGCTCATCAAGTTGTACTGAGCTAGGAACAGAGAGCCCACTGGGGACACAGCTTGCAGGGGACTGGAAAGTCTTTGGGGTCTGCTCTTTCCCCGGGATGCCCCAGATCATGATTCTTTCAGCAGACCTCCCCACAGGGGGTCATAGATGCTGCTGCATGGCTCTGTTGAGGAAAGGTGAATGGGCCTCTTCCCAGAAATAACCAGCCTGAGGTGGGTGAGGAGGGGGTCTTGTGAGGGCATACCTCCTGGTGGTACCATACACTCTCATCTCTCAGGGAGGGGTATGTCAGCCCCAGCATGCACCAACCTCTGACCCCTGGGATTATAGGGTAGGGACCAGAGCAGATGTGCACATCTGCAACCAGGACTGGGCTGGAGGACAAGGGATGCACAAAGTCAGAAAACCGCCCCACCTGTCCCCAATCTCTCTCTGCTTCCAGGAGGCAGCAGGAAGCAAAAATGTTCCATATTCAGCCTAACAAATGTCAACGGCTTAAACCCAGCACCCCCATCTCACCCTACCCTCCGGGAAGTCCAAGGACAAATGACATCATTCTTGTCCTGCATCCTGAGGGAAGCCTCTCCACCACCCTCATGTGCCAGACAGGCAGAGGATTCTGGGAGGCCAAGAAAGGGCGGGAACTCCCAGATAGGGTGCAACTAGCCCTAGGCTGGGTGCACCTGCCACTAACTCACTGTCTAATCTTGAACACATCTCTTCATTCCTCTGCCTTTTGCTCCCTTATCTAGAAAATGAGGAGGAGTAAATCGATTCAAGGTTGCTTTCCCATGTCCTTGAGAAAGCCTGTCCCCAAGACAAAGAGGTCCCTGATGGTTAGAAAGGACTGGGGTCAGGGAGTCTGGTGGCTCCATCAATGTCCTGGCATCTGGAGGGGCACTTGGTTCCCCATGTAGAGATGAGGAGACTGTGGAGCCATTGCCCTGGCCCAGAGGATCATGGGAGCAATGTAAGGACTCTGGAGGATCCCCCAGGAGACACGAATGGGAGGTTGGAGAGAACACCTGCCACCCAGTGAGGAGCAAACAACATGGGCATGGAAATGAGGGCCCCGTGGTGAGGTGGGAAGTCCAGGAGCTAAGGTGCGGCCTGTGGGCAGGGTGGCACAATTCTGGGAGAGAATCAACCAGTGGGAAAAATGGTCATTACGGGTGTGGAGGGAAACCACCCTCATGTTTGGAACCTCCCAAGGGGTGTAGAAGGAAGCCATCTTTTGGGGTATGCAACCTACAACTGAAGTAGTCATTCAATCCACATGGGTAAGAACCCACAACCCAGATGTGAGCAGGGTGAGGAGGGAGGGAACCTTGCCCACTGGTGGACAACCCCTCCCTGGAAGCCAGGCCAGGGCACACCTCAGAGTCCAGGAAGGGAGGAGCATGCAGAGAGAGGATCTTTGCACAAAGCACCTGACTGCCTCCTTTCCCTACTCCAAGATTCCCCCTGAGAGGCCTATGGAACATTCCAGAGGTCCAGACCCCTTGTTGGGAGAAAAGATAAAGGATGTCCCTAAAAGGCTAAAAGTTCCCGGGCCTGTTGTGTGGAAGAAGAGGTGGCAGCTGGGGCTGGGCGGAGCAGGGGAGGGGTTTTGAAAAGGAGAGGGTGGCAGTGGCTCAGGGCTCAGGATCCAATTACGAGGCTGTTTCCATACTTAGCCACCTGACAGCCGCTTGGAATCCTCGACACTCCAGCCACTGCAGCCCCATGGAGCCCAAATTAACTCAAGGGCAGACAAGGGCAGGGCCCGGCAGCACATGAGAAGCTGGAGCCCCCTACCTTGGCCTCTAACTTGCAAGATAATGGCTTCTGCTGTCCCAGCCACCTGCTCTCCTGATTGAGACTAGGCACTCAAAAATCAGAACCTCCAAGATCAGAAAGGCTAGGGCTCTGGCCCCCACATCCCTTGTGTGGATGAAGACTGCAGTCATCAAAGGACAAAGCGGAGTCCCAAATTCCTGGGGGGTCCCCAGAGCACCCTGAAGCATCTCCAGGGGGAACCTAGCCCCAGGAATCTTGGGAACGGAGAGGTGGCAAAATGCTCTGGTATCCCCTCCACACCTATAAATAACCCCCGTGCTGTAACCAGAGCCGCTCTGCCTCACAGTGCTGAGATGTCAAAGGAAAACCATGGCACACAGGCCCCCAGCCACTTCTAACAAAGCTCCAGCCAAGCCTCGTTCTACTCCAGAACAGTCCTGTTCCTCTGTCCAATTCAGTTTCCAACCTAATCCCCAACTCTATCTCCAATCATATCCCAAACTGACTCCCACTCTATTCCACTGCTCCTCAGACAAACCCCAACTCTGCCCAGCATGGTCCCTGTCCTCAGTCATGCAAAGCCAGGCTCCCTGCCAGATCTCCACCAGGGGAGAGGGTCAACTCAGTCACCTCCAGGGGCACCTTCCGCTCTAGGATACGTTTATTTTGTCTTATTAGGAGGCTCCTCTAGGCTTGAATGTCAAGGTCCTCTTCCCCAGCATCTACTGGCCAGCCCTTCTCTCTGGCCCCTGACTCGGGCTCTCCCCTTCCTGTACCTCTCAGTTCACTGCTTCTGCTTCCTCCGGCCTCTCTGAAAACCCCCTGAATGTTACCGGGCTGTCTCCACCACCCACCTCTTTCTCCTGGGCCCCAGGGGAGAAGAGAATGGGGACAAGATGAGACCAGCCATCAGCCCCAGGAATCACGGAGGCCTCATTCTCCAGCTACTGCCCAAGCCCCCCACAGCACAGAGTTGAAGTCTGGCCTGGCTCACAGGGGTGGGGTCATACCTGCTTGTCCTGGGAGCAGGAGCGACGCCACAAAGCAGCAGAGCAGAACCAGCGCCCTCATGGTGACTGCCAAGAGAGCCCAGCTGCTCTTCGCCTCTATTTATAGGGCTGGTGGCAGCGAGGGCGGGGGAGAAGGGTCACACAGTCACTAGGGCAACTGGGCGGGCGTGATGGGGAAGCAGCACAGACCCTGCGAGGCTGAGAGGAGGCTTGCTCTGCCGCTGCTGTGCCAGCTGCCAGGCCCCAGAAGGCAGGGCCTTGTCTCTCCCTCAGCAGCCCTGAGGTCACATGATGTGGGCCACAGGCCGGGAGTAGCAGGGGAGAAAAGTGGGACGGCCCTTGAGTTAGGTCTGGGATCGGAGTCTTCCCAGTATTTGCACTAACTTGATCCAAAGTCTGAAGCAAGTCAATGACCTTGTCGTGTCTGTTTTCTGAAGGAGGGAATTTGCAGGGCCAAGCAACAAGAACCCTATTTGAGAACCACAGACGTACATTTCAGCCCCTCCGCAAAGGTCAGGAGAGTAAAGCCCTAGCAGTTAAGGAAAACCCTCAATGTCCTACCTTTGAGGTTAATGGCTAGGAGTTTAACCTTCCCCCGACCTCTGGAAGAGACAGAATGCCGCTGGGAGGGGGAAAGCGGGGAGCTAAGAGACGCTTCCGACGATCTGATGTAAGTCAGAGGGTGGAGGGATCCATTTCCAGTGGCGCAGGGGTTCCAAAGCCTGCTGTCGCCTCCTCAATGTGCTGTTTGATGCAATTTTCCTAAGGGCATGTGACAGCCCGAGAGCCAGTTCCATAAAGCCGAGGGAAAGCAGACACTGGCTTGTCTGTCTGGGGAGGGTGTCATTGTGAGGGTAGCAGTTAGCACCTTGGAAAGGAACAAGAATCAACTACCGGTAGGTATCTATTGTGTACTTTACCTCTAAAACAGCTTTATTGATGTCTAATTGGATACAATAAAAATAACGGATTCCATAGATACAGAGACAGTAAAGCAACAAACAGACTGTCAAATTACAGTGGGGAGGGGAGGGAGATATGGAGAAAATAAAAGTAAGGTGACCAGATTTTAACATTGGTAAAGCGGGACACCATTGACAGGGGAAGGGGGCGGGGTTCTTGATTAAAAATTTGGTCTATATGGAGCAACAAAAATATTCACAGAACGCAAAAATAGTAATATTTTTTTAATTTCAACATAAGTGCAATATACAAATATAATAAATAAAAATTATGTATAGTCATGTCACTTTCAAGGCCAGTGCTAGACTTTTTGCCGCCACTATAAAATATAAATAATACGCCGAAACCGGTGTGGCTCAGTGGACAGAGCGTCGGTCTGCAGACTGAAAGGTCCCAGGTTCGATTCCGGTCAGGGGCATGTACATTGGTTGCGGGCACATCCCCGGTAGGGGGTGAGCAAGAGGCAGCTGGTCGATGTTTCTCTCTCATCGACGTTTCTAGCTCTCTATCCCTCTCCCCTCCTCTCTATAAAAAATATCAATAAAATATATTTTTAAAAATATATATATATATAAATAATACGAGTACTGTCTGCTAAATTCAAGATAATTTATGTATTTATGAAATAAATAAGTTACTTACCTAAATTATCTCAATAGCTGATTTGTAATGACATCACTTGTTTAACTAGCTTACTGGCACGTAGTACGATGTGTATCGTCTGAGAGACAGTTATAAAATGTTTTCCTAGTTGCCAATCCCAAAAAATGCCTTTGTTCATTAAGTCCAAACAATGGTGGTCGAATTCTAACAACTGATCAACAATGAGAACGTTGATAAGCAGTTCTCGATAATCAATTCTCAACAATTGTTTGTTATTATTAAAGTTTAACATTATAAAATTAACAAAAATAATATAAAACTCATATCCTGGCTAAATAGCCACATGGCCGCTGAAAACCGTTTATTCCCTTCCCGTTGTCCCACTATTCCCTAGCTTGTTGTGCATTCTTTCCAAAAATTGGGACTTTTTTAAAACACTGTGGGACTCGGGACAATTTGTTAAAAAGCGGGACTATTCCGCCAAAAGGGGGACGTCTGATCACCTTAGATAAGAGATCAACCGAAGGACTTGTATGCAGGCATATAAGTATAACCAATGGACACAAAACTCTGGGGAGGGAGGGCATGTATGGGAGTGGGGGGAGAGAATTGGTAAGATATGTACACATATAATACCTTAATAAAAAATGGGGGGAAAAACTATAAAAGCCAAAATATCCTACATAATAAAAGCCTAATATGCTAAAATAAATAAACAAACAAAAATAACAGATTCCTCACTCTCCACTTTTCCTTTTGTCCCTTCACAGACCCTTCTTATATTCCTTCCCAGGCAATCACTGACCTGGGAAGTAGTCACTGCCATTAGTTTGCATTTCCTAGATTTTTATATAAATGGAATCATGCCCATGATTCTTTTTTATCTGACTTCTTTCACTCAGCAAAATTATGTTGAGCTTTATTCAAGTTATAGCATATATTAACAATCCATTCCCTTTTATTCTGAGTTGTATTCCATTGTGTGGGTATACAGCACACCCTCAAATAATGTTGTTTTGTTCAACCTTGTTCCCTTATAATGTTGATGAGGTGCCATAGGAACTTAACTCCTGTTTACATCAATTAGCCTATGGTAGTCTAACCCAATCCAAGTGATGGAAGGTGTCCTGGGGTGGGAGCTTTGGCTTTGCCATATCTCAAGCAGGGCCTTCAGAAGCTGGCACCCTTGGGGGTGGGGAGGGGGGTATATATGTCAAACCAGAGGGCTTCTGCTTCAATATTCCAGCTCAAATAAGGTCCCGAGTCCGAAAGAAAAATGCTGCCCATAGTTTCTAGCCTGCTCCCTGCCATGGGCTAGGGCCTCTCAATTTGTGTGTGTTTTTTTTATTTAAATTCTTTATTGTTTAAAGCAGCGGTTGTCAATCGGTGATCCACAGACCACTGGTGGACCGTGAGGTCTGAAAGGTTGGAGACGATTGCTTTAAAGCAGTGTTTCCCAAAGGGTGGTACGCGCACCCCCAGGGGTACAGGAAGAGTTTGGTGGGGGTAGCGTTGCACTGGAGTTTGGTGGGAATATGCACTGCACCGTGCTTAGCTGCGCCTAATTCTACGTTCTCATGAATCAAGTCAAGACAGTCTTGTGAGGCGTGAGATGGTCCGGTGTGCAAATAAATGTGATTTATAATATCACTTTTAAATTTTATTATGAATAATTTTATTTTTCGTTTATTATTATTTTGTGTATGTACCAAAAAAAGAATATATTTTTGTTATTAAAATACATCCATTTTAATTAAATTATTACCTGTGTACATATATTACCATTGCCCCCCCCAATACATGCCCTCCCTCCCCAGAGTTTTGTGTCCATTGGTTGTACTTACATGTATGTATACACGTCCTTCTCCATTTTTTTTTTGACGAGGGGTACTCAGCGTTATGAAAATTATAGAAGGGGTACACATATGTCAAAAGTTTGGGAAACACTGCTTTAAAGTATTACAGCCCTAGCTGGTTTGGCTCAGTGGATAGAGGTGGGCCTGCGGACTGAAGGTCCTGGGTTTGATTCCGATCAAGAGCACTTACCAGGTTTCAGGTTCCATCCCCAGTGTGGGGCGTGCGGGAAGCAGCCAATCAATGACTCCCTCTCATCATTGATGTTTCTATCTCTCCCTCTCTCTCAGAAATCAATAAAAACTAAAAATAAAAAAGTATTACATAAGTCTCCTTTTTCCCCCATTGACCTCTCCCCAGCTGCCCCTGTCCCCCAGCACATGCCCTCACCCCCCACTGTCTGTGCCCGTGGTTATGTTCCTATGCATGCACACAGGTCCTCTGGTTGATCTCTTACCCCTCCCCCCAATTACTTTAATATTATTAAATGGCCAGTCAGTGTTCACACACACACACACACACACACACACACACACACACACACAACCTATGGTAAAACTGGTTTCATTTTGTCATTTCGCTGAAAGTCACAGAACCTATTGACAATGGTGAGGACTCATAGTACCACAAACTATTATCAACTGAGAGACATTTAGGTTGTTTCCAAGTTTCAGCTATTACCAACCAGCTGCTATGAACATTCATAAACAATTAAATGCATAAACATATGCTTTCTCTCTGACAAGAGGACTGATGTCCAGCCATGGGTATTCTGAGGGGAGAGGGGTCACACGCATCCCAGCACAAGCTGAGAGGAGCAGCTCATCTGGCTAATACTGAGCAGGTGGCAGGACAAATGCCTGCCCCTCCCCTGGGCCCTAAGCCTTCTGCAATAATCTCCTGGGGGCTGTTAAAGCCACTGGGAGCCCCACTGGCACCTCAGAATCACAGTGTTACTGATCAGGATGTGCGGCTGTTGTCTGGGGTGACTAGGGGGAGAGGCGTGGGTGTGCAAGCCAGTATCCTCTTTGCCTTCTTTTGCTAACTTGTGATTTTGAGCTGGTTGGGGTATAGCTGTGATTCCCTGCAACCCTGAGAACCTCTCTGTTCCCTTCTTGGGCCTAAACCCAGCCTGCTGATCCAGGGGGCATGTCAGTTGAGGGTGGGATGGAGGTGGTTGCAATGTGGGGAAGTGGCCTGAGTTGACCCTAGGTTCTTCACAAGCTTGTCCTTTTGGGGGCTTGAGGAATGGGGTCAGGGCAAACAGAGGTCTTGGTGCTGGCTCAGGATGGGGCCTACATCCTATGGAGTCATAGTTAGTGATTTCAGTTTCAATAAGCCTTGGTTTGTTACACTGGTTTCCCAATTTATTTTTTTTAAATATATTTTATTGATTTTTTACAGAGAGGAAGGGAGAGGGACAGAGAGTTAGAAACATCGATGAGAGAGAAACATCGATTCAGCTGCCTCTTGCACACCTCCCACTGGGGATGTGCCCGCAACCAGAATCGAAACCGGGACCCTTCCAGTCCACAGGTCGACGTTCTGTCCACCGAGCCAAACCAGTCAGGGCTCCCAATTTATTTTTAAATAGACTTCCAAAAATAAGTAAATAAATAAAGATACCTTGTTTGGGTTCCATCAGATCCTTGTACACCCATGGTCAATACAGCATTATTCACAATACTGAAAAGGTGGAAACAACCCAAGTGTCTACCTGAAAATGAATGAATAAACTGAATGTGGTCTACCCATACAGTAGAGTATTAGTCCACTATTTAAAAAAAAAATTTTTTGCCTAGCCAGTGTGGCTCATTGGTTGAGCATTGTCCTATGAACCAGGAAGTCACAGTTCAATTCCCAGTCAGGGCATATGCCCGGGTTGTGGGCTTGATGCCCAGAATGGGGCATGTAGGAGGCAGCTGATCAATGATTCTCTCTCATCACTGAAGCTTCTATCTCTTTCTACCTTTCCTTTCCTCTCTGAAATAAAAAATGTTTAAAAATGCTAATCTTTGAGGAACAAGATGGCGGCGTTAGGTAAACACTCCTAAATGGCTGCTGGACACAAGTCCAAGGGAAAACAACTATAAAACAAACATCTATCTCCCAGGAACCAAATGAAAGCTGGCTGAGAGGAAGCCCTACATCTAGACTGAAACAAAAGAGGAGAATCCAGGACACAAGCGCTGAAAAACTGAGGTAGGGAGGGTGTGGATGCAATAAGGGCTGGCGATGGATCCAGGCTGGCCAAGGGCGGTGCTTTCTTCAACCCGAGGAGAGACGAGCGCCCGATCTCTCTGAAACCCAGTTTCTAGGGAGAGGCTAGCCGCTAGACTGTCTGCCTTCGGGTCAGAAAGTGAGGCAGGTTGCTTGCAGATCTGGGTCTATTTACTGTGCTGTGGTGCCAGACTCCGGGAGAGGCAGCCATCACTGTTGGCCACGCCCCAGTCTAGTGACGTCCTGAGACTCCGCCCCCCACAACACTTCCTAGCTACAAGCATCGGACTTTGCATATGAATGGCCCTCTCTGTTGCAATTTAACGAAAATTGCAACCAGGGGCAAACAGATCCAAAGAGGACAGGACTGTGGTTCACGCTGTAGCTCTCCGGGGACAATACTGGCCTCAGACAGTAGCTGAACTGTACCTCATTGAGACCCAGAAACCAGAGTTCTAGTGCTCAATTTCAATCCCTCACACCCATAAGTGACACATTCAGGAGCAGTCTCAGTGAGCACCAAAGCCCCCACTGAAACAAGGCGTCTCTCCAGCGCAGCAGTTCTTCCTTTATAGACACAGCGGATCCTCAGAGACAATTGGCCTGGAGGTCAATTCCTCTCAGTGTACCAACAGCAATCAAGGCTTAATTACACCAAGACTTTGCACTAAGCCCACAAAGGGATATAGCAAAAGCTACCACCTCAGAAGCTGAGCTACTGATCCCTATAGGTCAACGACCACACAAAGCCACTCCAGGGAGACAGCCAAAATGAAGAAACACAGAAATATGACACAAATGGGAGAGATGGAGGAGAGTAAGATACTGGACGACACACAGTTCAGAATCACATTTATAAGATTACTCAAGAATCTTCTAAAAACCTTTGAGAAACTTGATGAGACCTCCAAGAAGCTTGTTGAGACCTTCAAGGACCTTAATGAGAATACAAAAAAAAAAAAAAGGAAAGGGACCAGCCAGAAATTAAGCATACAAAGTCTGAAATAAAGAATATACAGAAACCCAACTATAGATCAACATGCCCCAAGAATCAAACCAAAGAACTGGAATATAAGAAGGCAAAAATCACCAACCAGAGAGGAAAAACGAAAGAAGAATCCAAAAGTGTGAGGATAGTGTAAGGAGCCTCAGGGACAGCTTAAAACGTACCAACATCCGGATTTTGGGAGTGCCAGAAGAAGAGAGCGAGCAGAATATTGAAGGCTTAATGGAAGAAATAATGACAGAAAACTTTCCATACCTGGTGAAAGAAATAGACCTATAAGTTTAGGAAGCACACAGAACCCCAAACAGGAGGAATTCAAAGAGGAATACACCAAGAAACATCATCATTAAAATGCCAAGAGCAAAAGACAAAGAGAAAATCTTACAAGTAGCAAGAGAAAAACAACTAGTTACCTACAAGGGAATACCCATGGCACTGTCAGCTGATTTCTCAACAGAAACTATGCAGGCCAGAAGGGAGTGGCAAGAAATATTCAAAATGATTAACAACAAGAACCTACAACCAAGATTACTGTGTCCAGCAAAGCTATCATTCAGAATTGAAGGTCAGATAAAGAGCTTCACAGGCAAGAAAAAGTTAAAGGAGTTCATCAATACCAAACCAGGATTACATGAAATGTTGAAGGATATTCTTTAAGAAGAGGAAGAAAAAGAAAAAGGTAAAGGTAAAAAATCATTAACAGCAAAAAGGCATCAAATACATACCTACCAACAAGCAAATCTAAAAATCAAGAGAACAACAACAAAAAAATAATCTGAATAACAAAATGGACTGGTGAATATAATAGAATCAGGGACACAGAAAGGAATTGGACTAACAATTCACAGGGGGAAAGGGGTCTGAGGGGTGCAGGAAGAGATTGGACAATAATCTTACATCTATGGGTGAAGACAGTGGTGGGGGCAAGGGTGTGGGGTAGGGTTGGGAATCAGGTGGAGGGGAGCTAAGGTGGGGAAAGAACACCTGTAATAATCTGAACAATAAAGATTTATTTTAAAAATAAAAATGAGAAATCTGAAGAAAAAATGCTAATTTTTTAAAAATAAAAAAGGAAATTTTAGTACATGCTACAACATGGATGAACCTTGAAAATGTTATGCTAAGTGGGGGGGAAAAGCCAGTTATGAAAGGACAAAGTATTAGCTGGCTTGAGCTGCCATAACAAAATGCCACAGAGGGGCAGGCTTAAACAACAGAAATTTATCTTCTCACAGCTCTGAAGGCTGGAAGCCCAAGATCAAGTGTGGATAGATTTATTTTCTCCTGAGGAGAGCAGCTCTCCTTGGCTTGCAGATGGCCACCTTCTCACTATATCCCGACATGTTTATCTCTCAGTCTGTATTGTGTCCTAATCTCCTCTTAGTATATGGATACCAGTCATATCAGATTAGGACCCAGATATATGAGCTCATTTTACCTATCACTGTGAAGAACCTACCTCCAAGCAGTCACATTCCGAGGTACTGAGGGTTAGGACTTCAATGTGTAGATTTGGGGGGGAGACATAATTCAGCTTAGAATAGATAAATATTATATGATTTATGTGTACCTAGAATAAGCAAACTCAGAGAGGCAGAAAGTAGAACAGAGGTTGCCAGGGACTGGAGGAGAAGGGTTACAGGAGTTATTGTTTAGCAGGTAGTTTCTACTAAGAATGATGAAAAAGTTCTGAAGCTGAAACCAGTTTGGCTCAGTGGATAGAGCATCGGCCTGTGGACTGAAAGGTCCGGGGTCCGATTCCAGTCAAGGGCATGTACCTTGGTTGTGGGTACATCCCCCCCCGGGGGGGCGGGGGGGGGCAAGAGGCAGCTGGTCGATGTTTCTCTCTCATCGACATTTCTAACTCTCTATCCCTCTCAATTTCTCTCTGTGTAAAATCAATAATTTTTTTTTTTAAGAAAAAGAAAAGAAAAGAGCCGAAACCGGTTTGGCTCAGTGGATAGAGCGTCGGTCTGCGGACTGAAGGGTCCCAGGTTTGATTCCAGTCAAGGGCATGTACCTTGGTTCCAGGCACATCCCCAGTAGGGGGTGTGCAGAAGGCAACTGATCAGTGTTTCTCTGTTATGGATGTTCCTAACTCTCTATCCCTCTCCCTTCCTCTCTGTGGAAAATCAATAAAATATTTTGAGGGGGGAAAAAAGTTCTGGCCAAAACCGGTTTGGCTCAGTGGATAGAGCGTCAGCCTGAAGACTGAAGAGTCCAAGGTTCAATTCTGATCAAGGGCATGTACCTTGGTGTGCAGGAGGCAGCTGATTGATGTTGCTCTCTCATCGATGTTTCTAACTCTCTATCCCTCTCCTTTCCTCTCTGTAAAATTCAATAAAATATATTTTTAAAATGTGTTAAATGGTAAATTTCACGTTATATATAAGTATTTTACAATGATTTTTAAAGAATAAACTAAGACTATTTGGAAAATAAGAGAGATTAAAAATGAGGGTAGACACAACTGAAGATAAACCCTCAGATCATAAATACTTTTTTATTTTTTTTTATTTTTGTTAATCCTCACCTGAGGAAATTTTCTCCATTGAGTTTAGAGAGAGTGAAAGGGAGAGGGAGAGACAAAGAGAAAGATCAATGTGAGAGAGACATTAATTGGTTGCCTCCCTACACATGCGCCCTAACTGGGACCGAGGATCAAACCTGCAACCCTTGACCAAGAATCAAATCCATGACCCTTTGGTGTGCAGGCCAATTCTCCAACTACTGGGAGCATCAGGCAGGACGCAAGTCATAAATTCTTAAACAGACCTCACTTAGCTTATGAAATCTCCACACTGGTTTCATCCCACATCGCCCACCACCATCGCACCACCTTCCATGGCAAAAACCTCCCCTTCCCCCAGCTCAGTAATAAACAGAAGCTACCATACTTTCCTGCCAGGAGAGCTACCATGGCCACGAAGATAGTTTCCCGGGGCAAGTCTTATCCACTGCACTATGGATGTGCTGCGAGTTCCCCTAATGTGGGAAAATCGACTGCATAATTTGTGGTAGTGGGAGACTGTGTTCTTTCATGCATGAAAACATACATAAATACATGCATAGATAGATACAAGCTGCCAGAACCCTCAGCCTAAAGGTCCTCACCTTCACATGGTTCCTATAGCTTGATCCTTCATTTGGCAAGTGACTTGCTAGATTAATCCATGGCTGAAACAGTTCTTCAAGGAGCGAGGGAAACCAAGTGGGACCCTGACAATACAGCCTGTCTGGATCCACTCTACACTCAGCAATAACACCATGCATGAAGTAAATCTTTGGAGAGCATTTTCCCGTTTATCTTACTAATTAAAGGTCACTTACATGGAAGGACCCAAACTCCCACCCACAGCAAGAATCTCCTCCACGATAACGCTGACAGATATATATCCAGCCTCCGTTTGAATATCTTCAGTGACAGGGAGCTCACTACCAGAGAGCACCAACTCCACTGTTTTGAATATAGCGTGAAGTCTAGAACAAGCCACAGTGCTCCAGATCTCCCCACCTGCCACCTCAACGTGCCTCCCACAGTCAGGGACACGCACCATGAGGATCCCATGATGAATGGAGACCGTCTCTCCCTTAATCTCAAAGAAACAGCACCCCACTAATCCCTAGAGCCTGGCCAGACCCACTGACATGCCCGTACACCTACAGCAAATGAAATTTCCACCAATTTTCTTTGCGAACGGAATTTTCAGAGCATCATCTGTGCCTCTCACAGAGCAAGAGACAAGCATCAACAAACTAATCTCTGGTACACGCGCAGTCTTCCCAAACCACTTTCCTGTTTCCTCTTTAATTTGATTCTGAGGGTGATCACTGAGACAGGCTACACCAGGGAGACCTGTGACTTGGGCCTCCTAAGTCAAGAAACTGCAGCTATAACTCCTAGATCCTTTTAACACCAGGAGTGCAGAGGGGACAGCAGGTTTGGGAACTCGTTCCTTTAGACCACTGTGAGATTTAGGGCTGGTCCTGCCCTGCAGCCCCCAGTGCTGTGCCCTCCTCTAGGTCAGCAGGCGCTCTTGTCAATCAACAGAAGAAACTTGCAACTCTGCAGGGCAAGAGAGGGACACACGGCAGGGGATGGTGCTAACCCCACCCTAGCCCAGGAATTTTAGGGCATGCAGAACTCAAGTGAAAAGGACACCCTCCTGGCCCTGGCCTGGTGCTCAGTGGTTAGAGCATCGACCAGTGGGCTGAAGGCTTGTGGGTTTGATTCCTGGTCAAGGGCACATACCTCAGGTTCCACAGCCCCAGTAGGGAGTGCATGCAGGAGGCAACTAATCATTGCGCATCTCTCACATAGATGTTTCTCTCTCTCACCCCTCCTCTCACTCTTCCACTCTCTAGAAATCAATGAAAAAAATAACCTCAAGTAAAGATTAACAACAACAACAAAAATAGGGAAAAGACAAATGACAGGGACAGTAGCATCCAGGAAAGCAGAGGGGCAGCTGGATAAAGAAGGGGCAGTGAGATAGACTCGATGGGACAGGGTGGAAGCCAGAACCATCAAAAATATGAGGCTAAGGACTATGTGGCCAGCCAGCTCTAAGAGGCAGCTGGAGGATTTGCATGTGCTTTACATACTGGTTTGAGGCCAGTTAATCAACTGCTAAGGAGGTCAAGGTCACACGAAGGCCCCCCATTTCACTAGATGGCCCTTCAAACATCTCAGAGCTGGGGTGACTACCCTGCTGCCAAAAAGCCCCACGTCATGATACAAGGAACGTTTTTTATTATAACCTACCCCCATGCCACAGAAGCATAAAGGTGGCTTCCCAGTACTCCTAAAATACAGCAAGTAAGCAAAAATTGGAAGTAACAGTAAAAGAAAACCACAGAAAAGCAGGTACACAAAATGGAACCATTCACAAGACTAATACAAAAGCAAATAGCCCCACATATGGAAGTAACTTGGTCACTTGCCAATTCGCAGTGTCCTTAAAATAAGAACCAACTGCTCAAGAGAAGTGAAATTATTTCTGCTACTGAGACTCTACAGCAAGCATGTCTAACTTAGGCCCATGGGCCACATGTGGTCCACAATGAATATTTTTGCCGTCCAGCCAATATAACAGTATGTAAGAAAAGTTTTAATAAAAATTTTGTAACTTAATTTTTATAATATGCTGTTATACATAATTCTAGCTAATAAAGAGGTAATATGCAAAATGACTGTCACTCTAACACACAAGATGGCCACCCCCATGAGGACACAAGATGACTGCCTAAGATGGCCGGCAGAGGAGGGCATTTGGGGGTGACCAAGCCTGCAGGGAAGGGCAGTTAGAGGCAACCAGGCCTGCAGGGAAGGGAAGCTGGGGGCAACCAGGCCTACAAGGGAGGACAGTTAGGGGTGACCAGGCAGGCAAGGGAGTGCAGTTAGAGGCAATCAGGGCAGCAGGGAAGCAGTTAGGCATTGATCAGGCTAGCAGTGGAGTGGTTGGGGGGTGATCAGGCTGGCAGGCATAAGTGGTTAAGGGCAATCAGGCAGGCAGGCAGATGAGCAGTTGGGAGCCAGCCATCTTGGATTGTGAGAGGGATGTCCCAGATTAGAGAGGGTGCAGGCTGGGTTGAGGTACACCTCCCACCACACCACCACTGCATGCAATAATTTTGTGCACTGGGCCTCTAGTTATTAATAATGATCTACAGTCAGGGACACGCACCATGAGGATGCAAGGGTGCAATGGTAATATATGTATACAGACAATGAGATTCAACCGGCTGCATGCCCTAGCCGGTTTGGCTCAATGGATAGAGTGTTGGCCTGTGGACTGAAAGATCCTGGATTCGATTCTGGTCAAGGGCACATGCCTGAGTTGCAGATTCAATCCCAAGTAGGGGCCGTGCGGGAGGCAGCCGATCAGTGATTCTCTCTCATCATTGATGTTTCCATCTCTCTCTCCCTCTCCATTCCTCTCTGAAATAAAATATATTAAAAATAATAATAATAAACTACTGATTGCTGATGACTGATTACTATTGTTGGATTCATTTCCCTTATGTGCCTTACACACAGGTGCACCATTTCTCTCCACTAATACCAGCAGCGAATATTGTAGCAGTCAATTGCCACATCATTAGTCTTGTACTGACTTGTTTGGTGTGCACAACAGGAAATATTTCCCTTTCAGAGAACAAGAAAAATAGGTTTATTTGCATTATGCTTATTAATTTCTGCAGTTTATTCTGTGTCTGGTAAGTTAATGTTCAAGAAAAAATATTAGGGCCCCAGCGAGTCCTTCGTCCATCAGTCCCGCTGTTTGCCTGGCCAGGCCGGAGCCTCTGCCGAGCCCCCGAGGAAAAGTGCTGCTGCCGCCATGTGGAGTTTAAAACTACAGTGGAACTGGAGCCACCGGAACCGCCACCGTAGTTGCCACCGCGAGTGAGGGAAGCCTACCGAGAGTGCCGTGGGAGCAAGGGAACCAACGAAGGGCCTCAACCACACCTTCCACTCCCGCCCAGACACCTTGAAGCGCAGTCTCCACGCCCGCAGCCATCTCAGCCCGGCCTCTGTGCCTGCAGCCGTCCCAGCCCGCCTGCCGTGAGCAGTGGGTCCTGGGGGACCCATTTGCCCTGGGTGAGCCGTGTGCCCCAAGGGGGCCGTGTGCCCCGGGTGAGCCGTGTGCCCCAGGGGGTCGTGTCCCCTGGGTGAGCCGTGTGTCCCAGGGAAGCGGTGGGGGGGGGGGGTGAACCGGAGGAGGAACGGATTCTATTTGTGTGGTCCTGAGACATTTGGACAGTCTGCAGCCATTAGCTACAGAACACTTTGTTGTATTTCCCTACAAAAACAAATGAGAGAGTGTCCCACTTGAAATTCATATACGGAAAAAAGGAAAAGAGAAGGAAAAAAAAATCTGAGGAACAGAATAAAGTGGTGAATATAGTAGAATCAGGGGCAAAGAAGGGGAGTGGACTGATAATTATCAGGAGGATAAGGGGGTGGGGAAGCAGTGAGAGACTGGATTGAAATCCTATAACCAATGGATGAAGACAATTGGGGGGAGAGGGGGTAAGGGCAGAGGGTGGGAAGGGAACTGGGTGGTAGGGAGCTTTGGGGGAGAAAAAGGAGAAACAATTATAATAATCTGAGTAATAAAGATTTATTTTTTAAAAGATAATAGAAATTATAAAATACTTGAAATTCAAAATAAAAAATATATATTAATTTTTATTAAAATGTTCTATTGTTTTAGGTTAACAATTACTCATTTACTTCAGCCCTTTGTTTTCAGCATGTCACTATTGAAATAAATCTACATTTCTATGAAAATTTAAGCTTTTTCTTTGGTCCACATAAATTTAAGCCTTGTTTATTTGGCCCATGTTAGCTTTGAGTTTGACATGCTTGGAATTTCTTCTGAGGCTTTTCTTAAATAGGACACTGTGTGATGTAACCATCTTTTGGAAAGATGAGAGAAGAGAGACATTCCCAGTGAGTTTTATCCCTAACAGAGAACCTTAAAATAGGGCAAGGAGGCCAACCAGGTACCAAGAATGTCCAGCCCCCTCCCAAAGAAACCACCACCATACTGTCAATGGCACATGCTTAGGATGTATTTATCTTATCCTCCACTGCCAAGTTACCACCTCATACACTGGGGGCAGAGGGGAAACTACCACAATCAACTTGGAGGATAGTGCCCACTAAAATACATTCACAGCAACCGTAAGTTGGAAACAACCTAATCCATCACTAGGTGAATGGCTAACCAAAAGTAGCATATTCACAATGGACACAAAACTCTGGGGAGAGAGGGCATGTATCGGAGGGGGGGAGGCAATGGTAATATGTGAACACAGATAATAATTTAATAAAAATATTTTTAAAGTAAATAAATAAAAGAATAAACTATAAAAATAGCATATTCATACAGTGTAATACACTTAGCAATAAAATTGAACTGCTGATATACACAAAAACATAAATGAATCTCAAAGATGTTATGTTGAGCAAAAGAAGACAGACAAAGAGCATATAGAGTTGACCTTAAACAACATGGGTTTGAACTGTGGTCCATTTATACAAGGATTTTTTTTTTTAATGAATATACCATTTGCCCTCCATATCCCCAGGTTTCACATCCTTGCATTCAACCAACCATGGGTCGAAACAGTATTCAGCCTGGCTGATGTAGCTTAGTGGTTGAGCATCAACCTATGAACCAGGAGATCATGGCCTCGATTCCTGGTCATGGCACATACCTGGATTGCGGGCTCGATCCCCAATGTAGGGCATGCAGGAGGCAGCTGATCAATGATTCTCTCTCATCATTGATGTTTCTATCTCTCTCTTCCTCTTCCTTCCTCGCTGAAATCACTAAAAATATATATTTTTTAAAAACAGTATTCAATCCAAGTTTGGGAATCCATAGATGTGGCAGACTGACTATATGCATTGTTCTATGCCATTTTATATAAGAGTCTTGAGTATCCTCAGATTTTGGTTTCCACAGAGGGGGCAGGGATAGTTCCTAAAATCAATCCCCCACAAATACCAAGGGGTGGCTGTAGTTAAGTTTTGAGGGAGTCAAAAATTGTTATGTAGCCCTAACCAGTTTGGCTCAGTGAATAGAGCATCGGCCTGTGGACTGAAAGGTCCCAGGTTCGATTCCGGTCACGGACATGTACCTGAGTTGCGGGCACATCCCAGTAGGAGATGTGCAGGAAGCAGCTGATTGATGATTCTCTCTCATCTATGTTTCTAACTCTCTATCCCTCTCCCTTCCTTTCTGTAAAAAATCAATAAAATATATTTTATTTTAAAAAATTGTTATGTAGATTTCAACTGCAAGGAAGGTCAGCACCACGAACCTTGTATGATTTGTATAAACATCTAAAAGGAACAAAACTGCCGAAACTGGTTTGGCTCAGTGGATAGAGCGTTGGCCTACGGACTGAAAGGTCACAGGTTCGATTCCGGTAGAGGGCATGTACCGTGGTTGCGGGCACATTCCCAGTAGGGGGTGCGCAAGAGGCAGCTGATCAATGATTCTCTCTCATCGATGTTTCTAACTCTCTATCCCTCTCTCTTCCTCTCTGTAAAAAAATCAATAAAATATATTTTTAAATAAATGAATAAATAAAAAACAAATAAAAGGAACAAAACTAATCTATGATGATGATAAAAATCAAAACCACTGTATACCGCCGAAATTGGTTTGGCTCAGTGGATAGAGCGTCAACCTGTGGACTGAAAGGTCCTGGGTTCAATTCCTGTCAGGGGTATGTACCTTGGTTGCGGGCACATCCCTGGTGGGGGGTGTGCAAGAGGCAGCTGATCGATGATTCTCTCTCATCGATGTTTCTAACTCTCTATGCCTCTCTCTTCCTCTCTGTAAAAAATTAATAAAATATATTTTTTTAAAGTTGTTTTTTAAAAAAACCACTGTATACCCACCAGAATGGCTATTTTAAAAAAGAATAGCCCTGGCCAGTATGACTCAGTTGGTTGTTGGTTCAATTCCTAGTCAGGGCACATGCCTGAGTTGCATATTCAATCCTCAGGGGGCGGCATGCAGGAGGCAGTCATCAATGTTACAAAGATGTTTCTCTCTTCTCCATTTCTCTCTAAAAATAAACAAACTTCTTTTTTAAAAAAGAATATAATAATTCTTATCAAGTGTTGATAAGAATACAGAGCAACTTGCCAAAACCGGTTTGGCTCAGTGGATAGAGCGTCAGCCTGCGGACTGAAGGGTCCCGGGTTTGATTCCGGCCAAGGGCATGTACCTTGGTTGCGGGCACATCCCCAGGACGGGTTGTGCAGGAGGCAGCTGATTGATGATTCTCTCTCATTGATGTTTCTAACTCTCTGTCCCTCTGTCTTCTTTTCTGTAAAAAAATATCAATAAAATATATTTTTTTTAAAGAATACAGAGCAACTTGAATTCTCATAGATTGCTGGTGCACTATATGGTACGGAACTATGTACACACATACATACCGTATTTGCCGGCGTATAAGACGATTTTTTGGCCCTGAAAAATACGTATTTGCCGGCGTATAAGAGACTGGGCGTATAAGACGACCCCCTAACATTTCCACTAAAAAATACAGAGTTTGTTATATACTCACCGTATAAGACTACCCCCCACTTGGAGGCATATTTTTCAGGGCCAAAAAGTCGTCTTATACGCCGGCAAATACGGTAAGTGACTTGTAAAACTAGTAAAAATTTGAATAAGTCTTGTGGACTGCGCCCATAGCAATTACCTGGTTTCATGTTGTACTTTAGGTATGCAAGACATTAGCACCTGGGGAAGCTGGGTGAAGGGTGCACAGGACCTCCCAGACATTTCTATAATTATTCCCAAATTTAAAAAAAAAATTTAAAGATAAACTGAGATAGGCCAGTAAACTAGGACAAGTGGAAGAGGGATATTGAGACAGAGAGTTGAACAAACTGGCAATTTACAGTCATCTCCCTAGGGCAGTGGTCAGCAAACTCATTAGTCAATAGCCAAATATCAACAGTACAACGATTGAAATTTGAGAGCCAAAAACAGACTTCTGCGCATGGGCCATGAAGTTTCAATCGCACTGTACATGTGAGCCCACACATGGTATTTTGTGGAAGAGCCACAATCAAGGGGCCAAAGAGCCACATGTGGTTCTCGAGCTGCAGTTTGCCGACCACTGCCCTAAGGATAACATCTAGGCCTCAGTGGTATTTCAGCTCCAGACCCAGAAAAGCAGTAAGACCATGTGGGTCATGGTTCAATTCCTGGTCAGGGCACATATCCAGGTTGTGGGCTCCATCTCCAGTGTGGAACGTGCAGGAGGCAGCTGATTGATAATTCTCTCTCATCATTCATTGATCTCTCTCTCTCTCTCTCTCCTTCCCTTCCTCTCTCTCCCGTCCTCTCTGAGATCAATAAAAATATTTTTTAAATAATTTTTTAAAAGTAGCTAAGTACAGCCCAGCCGGCATGGCTCAGTGATTGAGCATCAACCTATGAAACAAAAGATTCCAGTTCAGGGCACATGCCTGGGTTGTGGGCTCAATCTCGAGTGTGGGGAGGGCAAGAGGCAGCCAATCAATGATTCTCTCTCATCACTGATGTTTCTATCTCTCTCTCCCTCTCTTTTCCTCTCTGAAATCAACAAAAATATATTTAAAAACTTAAAATTAAAATTAAAAGTAGCCAAGTATAAAGAAGTCAACATATAACTGACCAAACAGCGTTCATAGGCAATAGCTAAGCCCCTCTTTTAGAAGGCAGAACCTCTTGTCTCCTTTACTTGCTGCAAGTGAAACTACCTGGTGATAGTTTGACTATTGCTACCCAAGCAGCAAACCCCCTTGAGTTTGGTAACATTCCCACATCTTCTGCATGTGCTCCTCCTCCCAGGCCAGTGTCTGCAGGGCACTGCTGCACTTTCTAACCACCATGTGCTCCCAGGACTGGACCTGCACTATTCCACGTGCAGCCGCTGACCTGCACCAGGCTCCTGACCCTGGACCCAGGGCATAGGAGTGGCCGAGGCATGACGCACTCCAGCACACCTTGTGACACACCTTGTGCATAGTTTCTTACATTCCTCATCTGTCCTGATATGGCAATGTTTCCGATTGTGTGGGTTTAAAGTAATGCTACCATTAGGCTCATTCTTGCGCTCCATTATGCCCTGCTTGGGGCTCTTGACCCTCCCAACGATCTGTAGCATGATTAACGGCCTTCAGTTTCCGGGAAACCGCCTACTCGGCTCCACCGGCACCTGGGCCCCCATTAGTCTGACTGACCTTTACAAGAGACGTGCACACCCCGCTCCCCTGCCCTGCCCCGCTGATGCCATTCTGACCTCGGCCCTTCTGTTCTTAGAAATATATGTATAATTCTTTACTACCTTCGGCCTCTTGCATTCCCCTTTCGACAACTCTACCAGTTACTGAAATTGTCACCCTTTATTCCGCGGCCTCTACACCGCGGCCCGTCACGTGGGCGGCGCGCCGGACTTCCGTCCCACAGCGCAGGCCCCACCGGCCGGCGCGGCGCCGCTCGCCCTCCGGGGCCGGAGCTGCGGAAGGAAGTCGGCGAGCGCCCTCGCGCGGAAGACGCGCCGGAGCCGCACTTCTGCGGCCCTCGGGCGCCGGGCGTGCGTGAGCGCGCGCCGTCCGCCGCGGGTTCGGAGGCGGGGCCGACCGGAGCGCGCCAGACAGCCGCGGGTGCCGAAGCGCATGCGCACCAAAGCGCCCGGCGGGGCGAGGCCAGAGGGGGCACCCACGACTTCCGCCGCCCGCTGACGAAACCGCCTACGGCCTCCAGGCAAGTCGGGGCGGAGGACTTTCCGGGCCCCACGCTAAGCCCGCCTCTGGCCTGTAGACGCGGAACCAAGTGTTCCGGGGCCGCAGCGCCCTCTGTTGACTCTCTTAGGAACTGCAGGAGCCCGTGGGCCTGCGGGGCCAAGAGGGGCCGCCGCTAGACTGGCCTTGGGAAGAGTCGTCCCAGCCCAGACTCTAGCCCAGTCTCTCTCTTCAGACACGTAATCAACTTACGTAAATTTAGTTAGGTACATCCCCAAATGTAGTTGCAATGTTAAGTAAAAGAATCCAGATTCAAAAAGGCTATTACATGATTCTATTTTCAACATTTTGGAAAAGGCAAACCTGTAGGAATAGATCAGTGGTTACCAGGAGCTGGAGGGAACACGGGATGAGGGAACTTTACATTGTGATGGTGGCGGTGTTTGTACAACTGTTCGCATTTGTCAGAACTCACAACCAAAAACTAAAAGTGTGACTTTTACCAAATGTAAGTTAGTTTTAATTTTTACAAACACCAAAGGAAATAGAAAGCAGATTGGTGGTTGGTGGAGGCTGAGTGGGAAAACGCAATAATTAGTAAGTGGTTCGTTTTGCAGTGTAAGTGGTTCATTTTGGAGTGATGGAAATGTTTTGGAACTAGAGATAATGATTGTACAACATTGTGAATGTACTAAATGCCCTTCAAAATGGTTGATTTTATTGTGAATTTCACCTTTAAAAATGTATAAAAGTTCTTAAAATTGCAGGTTCCCATCTGCCTTTCTATTCAACAAGTTCGTGTCTGGAGGCATTCATTGTGGTCTGAGAAGTGAACTGGTTATTACACTCTGGCCTCAGTCCCTATGAACCTGGCACAGTGTGAGCACCAGGAAAAGCAGGCAGAGAATACATTGTAAAATGCTCTCTGGTCATAGAGGATTAAGGACTTAAAAGGACCACTCCCACCCCCCACCCACAATATGCATTGCTTTGTGCCATTATTATTCCCTGATTTATTTATTATTCCCAACTTTCAAAAAAGGAAACAGGTTCAAATATAAGTGGAGCCTTGGCCAGCGTGCACAAAATTCGTGTACTGGGGGGCAGGGAGTTTCCCAAGGGCTCCCAGAATGCAAGAGGGCACAGGCCGGGCTGAGGGGACCCCCCACCCATGAATTTTGTGCACCAGGTCTCTAGAATATATCTTATATAATAAAAGTCTAATATGCAAATCGACCGAGTAGCAGAATGATCAATCCACTGACACACACTGACCAGCAGAGGGCAGATGCTCAACACAGGACCTGCTCCCTGGTGGTCAGTGCACTCCCACAGGGGGGAGCACCACTCAGCCAGAAGCCAGGCTCATGGCTGGCTTGTGCAGCGAAGCACCTCTGTGGCAGTGCTACGGATGTGCTCCCAGACTGCAAGAGGGCGCAGGCCAGGCTGAGGGGACCCCCCACCAGTGCACAGATTATATATTATATACCCTATATAATAAAAGCCTAATATGCCAAGTGTCCTATCATCCATTCAACCAATCAAAGTGTAATATGCAAATATATGCTAAGGCAGCTCAACTGCTCGTTATGATGTGCACTGACCACCAGGGGGCAGATGGTCAACCAGTTGCTATGACATTCACTGACCACAGGGGGCAGATGCTCTAATCGGTATCTTAGCTTGCTGCTGGGGTCCAACAGATCCCGACTGAGCGAGATGGGCCGAACATGCCCTGGCGCCCTCCCATAGTCCCTCCCCAGTTGGCCAACCTCCCACATCTCTCCCTGGCCCTGATTGTGTACCAGTGGGCTCCCCGGGCCTGGCCTGTGCCCTCTCACAATCCGGGAACCCCTTGGGGATGTCGGAGAGCTAGGTTCAGCCCAATCACACAGGCCAGGCCAAGCGTCCCCACTGGTGCACAAGTTTGTGCACCAGGCCTCTAATTAATATATATGGCTTGCCCAAAGTAGAACTGACTACTGCAGACCAACTCCAGGACCTGAGTTCTTAAACACATCAGGAGGGAGTCGTTCCCTTCTCTAGATGAGGCTGAGGTTCAGGGAGGTTACACAAGTTGAAAAAGTAGCAAAGCCTAGAGATCAACCCTGAGCCTGTGTCCTTTCTCTAGGAGATAGGAATCTGTGGCTTGGTTGTTCATTTTCTCCTTGCTCCCCACCAAAGAACTGGGAGCCACTCCTCCCACCCCCCAACACCATCTCCCATCTTTGCAAATACCCAGAGTAATCCCAGCGACTGGAAGGATCCCGATTTCTCATTGCAGCACCACACACAAGTTGGGGGAGTCACCATGAGCTCACCCACATATAATCAATCCCCTCTGGTGGGTCCACATAGCATCCCATACCCTATCTAGTCCAGCAACACAGAATATTAAACATCCAGGAGACACAATCTAAAAAACAAAGTACAAACTTTATTTTTTTTCTTTATAAAGGCATGGTGGCCTCTTGGTTCCCCCCACACACACTTTCTTAACAAAATATAATAGCTCTCCTTGAACACAAAGACCTCGAAACTGTTATAAAAAAAAACAAAAAACAAAAAATAAAGAAAAAACAAACGGGGCGGGGGAGAAAAAACCCAACAAACAAAACAGAGAGACAAAGACATTTCAGGGGGTCAAAGATGGGAAGCCTGGGGGGAGAGGTGGAGGTCAGCTGGTGGGTGGTGGAGAGTGGCAAATCCTAGTGCTGAGGTGGGGCAGGGAAGGAAGGGCAGGGCAAAAGGGCAGCAGCAAACCCCAACGGAGAAGCAACTTCCACCCCGGACCCCCAGAGAGTCCTGACCCAGCCAGACCCCCAACCCATTAAGTGCTTAGAGAAAGAAGAAACCCAAAAAGAGGAGGGAAGGGGGAGTAAAAAACTAATGGTCACAGAGCTGGCTCTGGGGAGGGCAGAAACACGTCGGGGTTTTGATTTTCCCTGTTCTTAGAAACCATGTTTAAAAATGAAAGAAAAACAAATGCTTTTTGGCAGAGAGGCCAGGCACCTCAAGTGTCAGCTTCCCCAGCCCCCGGGGTGAGGCCCAGCCCCAGGTGTCCCGGTGCTCCCACACCCACCACCCCAGCCCCAGTACCTCAGGTCGGGTGGCCTTCACTCAAAGGTTGATTTACAGTATTGAAAAAGAGGTCATAAAAGAGACCCAAATGACATTGTAATTTTGTAAAAATTCCTCACTCGCTGGCCCGCATGTATTCCTGTGGCTGCCCCGGCCCCCTCTAACCCCAAGAAGGCAGAGGAGGGCTGGGGGTGGTCAGGGAAGCCCCCCGGTCCCCGCCGGCTCCTCCCGGCTCTGGTCCATGGTGTCGCTGTCCGAGGCCTCCGAATCGGAGGCGGTGTCAGAAGCCTGGGCCTCCGGGCAGCTCCGGACCGGCTTCACAATTACAGCTCGCCGCTGCTCCTCCTCCTGCTCCTGCCTCTCCTGGGTGCCCTCGATGTGCTGGATCGCCTGGGGGGGAGGGGGACAGGCTGTGGTGAGGATGGCTGGAGGGACACAGACAGCCACCATCTCCACACACACACACACACACACACACACACACCCCAGAAAGGTCCAGAAATAAGTATGGTAGAACAGCAAGTGGCCTGCCAGAGTAGCAGGCAGCCTGCCAGAGTCAGGGTTAGTAAACCCCTTTGCTGAGCTGAAAACCCCCTTGGAGATGACAGTGCAGGTCTGCTTGGAGGCCAGCAGCATCTTTCACTTAGTTATATCTTTCAAAGTTGGCCTGTTCACTGATAGAAGATCTTTGTTATTAATTTTACTATTCAATTTGCTGGGATTATGTGCAGCAGGGGTTGACAGACTATTTTTGTTTAGTTGTTTATTTCTTTTACGAGAGGCCCAGTGCACGGATTCATGCACCTGTGGGGTCCCTTGGCGTGGCCTGCACCCTCTCACAATCTGGGATCCCTTGGGGAATGTCGGACTGCTGGTTTTGGCCCGATCCCCACAGGCCAGGCTGAGGGACGCCACCAGTGTATGAATCTAGGCCTCTAGTCTATATATATATAAAAGCCTAATATGCAAAGTGTCCCCTTGGGAGTTTGACCAGGAGTTCCATTGCTTGCTAAGATATGTGCTGACCACCAGGGGGCAGTGTGGAACAAAGGAAGACCCTGGCCAGAGCCGGGGAAGGGAGGCTCTGGCCAGCGGCCGGCCAGCAGCCGGCAGCTGCTAGGGACCATACCTGTGCACAAATTTCATGCACTGTGCCTCTGGTATGCATATAAGATCTTTGGTTAATCTCTTCCCACCCTCCCCGCTGTCCCCTTCCCTCTGAGATTCATCAGTCTGTTCCATGTTTCCATGCCTGTGCATTGAGCGTCTGCCCCTTGGTGGTTAGTGCGTATCATAGCTACCAGTCCAATGGCCAAACAGTCGCTAAGGCTTTTATATATATAGATGATGCCACTGGGACACCCCTCGGGTCTCTGCCCCAGGCTGTGTACAGCAGTGACTTTAGGCCTGACTCACAGAGCTGTCATCTCTTTTCTTTCTCCTCTGTAGGAGGCTTAACTGTCACCCGCCCAGCCACTGCCACCTCCATTCCCATCTCAGGTCCTGGAAGATGGAGGTGAGAGGAAGTTCTGGACCAAGAGCTAGATGTAGGAATTCTGGAAGCCGGGAGCTCCAGTAGCAAAAGACCCTCTCAACAAACCCCACGTGGAGGGAAGAAACAAGGCTTTCTGGGGCATCCTGTCCCCCATCTCTACCCCTCATCTTCACAGAGCTCCCCCTCCAATCCCTGCAAACAGAGAGGGAGACAGACACATACACCCAGCTTCCCAACCTTTTCCCACAAGCCCTGTCTCATTCCCCTTCAGTTCCTGCTTCCTAATGTCTCCCAAAGTGCCTATTCCCAGAGGACAAGCCTGACACGCCGCCTCCTTCCCGAGACCAGGTACCTGCACGATGGTGTCCAGATTTTGCCGGGACGTGGAAACAGAGTTGATGACCGAGGAGGGGCCCATGGTGACGACGTTGATGTGGTGGGAAGGCGGGGGTGGTGGTGCTGGCACGATCACCGTGGGGTGGTGGGTGGGGGCCGGAGGGGGCAGGAGCTGTGAGACAGAAGCTCTCAGTCTCTCTCCAAAGGTTCAGGAAGCTTCCCCTTCCCCTCGGGAGGTCACAGAGGGTATAGGATGCCCTCCAAAACCATCTCCCTCTGCCCATTCCTTTAAGACAGCCTCCGCCAGCCACTCACGGGAGGTCGGCCAGTTTGGCCTCCCTTATTTTAAGCAGCAAAGAAAAGCCAGCCTAAAGAGGGGGCTCCCAGGCATCCAAGAACTTGTGGCCCCTTTACTGTCCAGCACCAAGCACTCCAACATCTAAACCAGTGGTGGCCAGGAATACAGACTTTGGACTTAGACAGCCAGGGTTCAAGTTATTTAACCTTTCTGTGCCTCACTTTCCTGATCAGTAGAACAGCCTCAAAAGGCTTCTACAAGGATTCATGCAATAATGTCTATAAGATTCCTGGGAACCAAGAATGTCTGCATTATTACGACGTAGGCCCTGCCCTGCCACAGCCCACAGCCCCTCCCGAGGCCACCTGCCCACCTGGGTCCGCAGGTGCTGCTCCCGCTCCAGCTTCTCCTGGTGCAGCAGTCGCACCTGCTCTTGCTGTTGCTGCAGCTGCACCTGCTGTGCAATCACCTTGAGCTTTTCAGGGTACATGTGGGCCTCCAGCGATCGAACCTAGGGGGAGAGCAGGCTCAGGGGCAGGGCCCGGACCACACCCTTGCACCACCTCGAGTGCGAGGCCCCCAGGGCTGCTGAGGCCAGCCTCCCCATCTCTACCCAAACAGGCCATTCACTCCTGCTGCAAACCCTAGCCGGAGCCTGTCATCCTGGGGAAGAGATCAAAGTCCTACCTTAGCCCATCAGGCCCTCTCTGACTCACCTCCTCTCCTGCCATGACCTGCCTCATGCCATCTCCCTCACTCCTTCACTTCCTCCCTCCGGCCTCAGGGCTTTTGCTCATGCTCTTCCTTCTGCCTGGAGTACCCTTCTCCCCTCTCTGCCTTGTTAATTGTGAGACTGGACCCACCTCTGGCCAACCTCCCATCCTCGGCTCAAGTCACTTGGACAGAGAAGCTGTGGGGCAGAACCAGTCCGACCCCCTCCCAATGCCCACGCTTCCTGCAGGACCTTTTCCACAGCTGCCCTTTTACAGCGTCAGGTCCTCTGACTAATCCTCTTACCCAACACAGAGGGTGACTCCTGAAGGCAAGGAACTTACCTGGCTCAATCCCCACGGGACCCCCACCCCCTATTCCTAAACCTGGCACAAAGCAGGCGCTCAAGGGAAGCAGGGACAGGAGGGAAGGGAGAGAGGGACCGGAACGCCCCACCCACCCCACCCAACCGCCTGCCTTACCTGCTCCTCCAGCATCATGCGCACCGAGCGCTCCTTGTCCAGCTGCTGCCGCAGCTCGATCATCTCCCTCCGTAGATCTTCCGCCTTTTCATCCTCCCAGATGTCCGGTGAGCCGATGCCCTCGTCCTTGTCCTCTGCCCGCCGCCGCTTGGGGGACGAGCCGCTCAGCTCCTGGGGACCCCCAAGGAGTTGGTGAGTGTGCCTTGACACCCTCGTATCACCACCATCAATGGGGAAGTTGGAGGGCTCCATCACAGTCCCCCCAAAGCGGTCAACCCGGGTGCTCTGGCACTGGGAGCCCCCCTCTGCAAACCCAACAGTGGCCACAGGCTAGAAGCAGAGGCAGGTGGACCCGCTTGCCAAGTCACCCAGTGCCTCTCGGAGCCACTCAACTGCACCTCATGGGTGGGTACGCTGAAGCCCGGGCAGGAAGGCAAGTACCCGAAGCAGGCGTGTCAGTGGGGAGGGCGGGACCCGTAGCCTCAGAGCCCCAGGCCGGTGGCGGGCCCAGTGATGCCCATGCCGGGGAGGGGGAGCGGGCGGAGGACAGGTGCTGGGGTGGCGGGAGGCCTCTGCAGGCGCTACCTGGATGAAGCGCTTGAGCTGCGTGTTCTGCTGCAGAAGCCTGGTCTTCTCCTGCTCCAAGGAGAAGATGTACTCCGCCGTCTGCTGGAGAATGGCTGCCTGAGGGTGGGAGGGACAAGTCAGGGGCCCCAGCTGGCCGCGTCGACGGAAGCCCACTTCCTTCCCCCTCCACCGCCTCCGGGAAGCCCTCCCGCCCTCGCCCACCTTGCTGAGCTTCTCTCCGTCTGTGTGGGGGATGAGGGTCTTGAGGGACTGGAAGCCGGCATTGATACTCTGCATGCGCCTCCGCTCGTTGCTGTTGGCAATCTCCCTCCGAATCCGCCGCTCCTGGTCCCGCTGAGTCTCGGGGGTCAGTGGAATGTTGGCGAGACTGCCAGGGAAGGCAGGGACATGCTCAGGCTAGGTGTCCTCCATGCCCTGTCCCCAAAGGGCCCCTGACTTCAACAGTTCATCTCCAGAGGACCCTGGGTGTAGCTTGCATTTCTATTTCTCCCCTGGCAAAGGGTGCCAGACCCGATACGCCCCAGCAGATCAGGAGAGTGATGGAATAGTGTGCTCTGTGATACCCGGGTATCAAAGGCACTGCGCATGTCCCCGTTCCCAGTCCCAGTGTCTGGCCAACAGGTCGGGGGGGTGGGAGGGGGGTGCAAAACCTACAGGGCTGGCTAGAATCCCTGTGATTCTGATGCCGGTGGGCCCGGGTGACAATTGGAGACCCCTGCTCCTGGGACTCCTCTGAGCCTCTTGCTAGGCACCCGGGCCACCTCCTCCAGAGTCACAGGCTTGAGGCTGAGGAAGACATCATTACTCCCTTTGAACCCCACAGCCACGAGCTCCTAGGCCAGGCCCCAGCTACCCTGTACTAAGACTCCAAAGACAACACAGGTAGCACTCACGCCAGGGGAGGGATGCCAAGCCAACCACCCGCCTTGGGACAGTTCTCCATGCACACCTACTCCAAGAGGAAGACCACCCTGGGCCAGAGAAGCAAGGCTCCCGGCATGCAGTGAGCAGTGTGATTGCCCATTATGCACTGCATGTTGTAGGAGGAGCAGCCTGTGGGTTGAGAGAGAAGGCGACCAGTGGAAGGGAGGGAGGCTGTGGGCTGAGGCGATGGCAGGCAGAGATGACAACAGGGACTGTGGGCCCAAAGCCACTGCTCCCAAGGGGTGGGCCTCCCCTTCCCGGCCCTCTGGGCGACACCCCACTCCCACCCCCGCCGCCCGCCCCTGGCTTGATGGCTTCCAGATGCTAGGCTCCCAGAAGAGGCCACTGACCCCACCCAAAGCCACAGCCCCGGCTTCTTCCTGATGAGCCCCCTCTCCCCCCGGGGTGACTGCTCCGGGCCCGGGCTCACACCCTTGGGTCTGAGGTAATGGGGAAAGGACTCCGGGCAGCCCGTTTCCATAGATGGGGAGCCTGGGCTCACAGAGGTGCCTGGTTCAGCTCCCCTACATGCCAGGCCCCCACGCCCAGCCCCAGGCAGAAAGGAATCTACGTCAAAACCAAGAGGGAAACACATCTTCAACGGCTGGAGACAGCTGAGGCCCTTCCTGGCCCCACAGCCCACCCCACTGGTCCCACCTCAGCTTCCTCGAGACCCTGGATTTGTCCTTGCCCCTTCCTGTGCCTCCGCCTTTCCCGACAGAGGGTAGTCAGCTGGGGATGAGCCAGAGCCAGAGCCAGGAGCCGGCTCTACACCAGCTGCTGCTCAGGAGACAAGACCTCTCCTCCACCAGTTCCCCCAGGGCCTCCCTGGACACCCCCCACCCCAAGAGTGCAAGGCCTCAAAATGTCAGTGCTGTGAAGGGGGTCCATGACCCCCACTTTATAGATAGGGCTTGGGGCTCCTAGAGGGGAGGAACACAGTCCTAAAGCCAGCCAGCCAGGAGTCTGACTTCTCCCAGTGTCCCGTCTCTGCAGTGAGGTGACCCACGTGGCCGGAGTAGATGCAGGTCAGAGACCTGATGTGCCTGACCTTTAGGGGCAGGTGGATTAGAACGGAGTCCAGGCTCCTGGGCCTGGCAGTGCCTTCCAGAAGCTCTATGATGGGTGGATTAAAGTCAGGAATCTTTGTGGCAGAAGAGATGGAAACATCCATAGAACGCCAAACCACCGGGTGACTGGGTCTGGCAACATCACCCTCCCCCTCAGGAGTGTTGGAAGGGGAGAACCCCACTCACCCAGTCCCTGGGTCCCCCCTGGTGAGGCCCAAAGGCTAGAACAGATCCAAGTAATAGGAGTCAAAAAGGAGCCCCCGGTCCGCCCCTGAGCCACCGTAAGTGCTAGGCCTTCCAAAAGGCTTACCTGGAGCGCCTAGCAACACAGTAATGAGGTGTGGGTGTGTGTTGAAGTCTTTTTAAACTTTTTACTATGCTGTGCTAAGGACTCATTTTGCTGGGATTTTTCTCCTTGAATTGTCATAATCTTCCTCTGAGTTATGTGGCCCATAATTCCTGTGTGGGATGACGACACAAAGGACTGGAGAAGATCTAGCTCAGCGAGTGCTGGGGCTGGGACTTGAACCTGGACCCCAGGACCCTGCTATTAGCCCTGAGAGGTCTCACCAGAGTATACTGGGCTCTGCTCTGCCCCAACAACAGGTGGCAGTGACCCTGCAGAAAGGACCGCGCACAGGCGTGCCCTGCCCTCACGTTCACTCCGATTAGCATGCAAGAACTTTACATATCTCCCTCTGACTCCCACAGACACCCAGCAAGGTGGCTGCCTCATCCTACTGCGATGAGGAGTCCAGGGTCCTGTGAGGGGAAGGACATGGCGGAGGTCAGGCAGCCAGACCGGGGAGCAGCAGGCTCCTGCAGGTGCCAAGCTCACACTCTTTCCCCACCAGCTGGTGGCACCCTCTACTGATGGCTCACACAGAGCCCACTGTTCATCAGAGCCCTGTGTATGGCAGCAAGAGGCAGCACCCCAAAACCCTGACTCCTGCCCCCCAAGCCAGCTCATCTGCCCATGAAATCTCAGCTCTGGGGAGCCAACCCTCTGCCTCTCCCATCTGCTCAGGATGTCCACAGACTGAGGAGACCAAAGCAGACTGCAGACACCACCGGGTGGTTTGGCTTCTCAGGGACGGTTCTCAGAGGGAAGTTCCCAGAGGGCGGGGGGCGGGGCCTGCGTTGTCTCCAGCTCATTGAAAGCCACCAGCCAGCCTCGTCCAGATGTTCCATCCTGTCCTCTTCAACACCAAATCCATCACCTCAGCCTCCTGGCTCAAGAACCGGCTGCTGGTTAACCTAGTGCAGACTTAAGTCCCAGAAAAGACTTCTCCCCAAAGCTACAGTTCCTGGGGGGACCTGGGCTGCCACCAAGGCTTTTCCATCCTCGCCGAAACCGGCTTGGCTCAGTGGATAGAGCGTCGGCCTGCAGACTGAAGGGTCCAGGGTTCAATTCCAGTCAAGGGCATGTACCTTGGTTGCGGGCACATTCCCAGTAGGGGGTGTGCAGGAGGCAGCTGACCGATGTTTCTAACTCTCTATCCCTCTCCCTTCCTCTCTGTAAAAAAAATCAATAAATTTAAATTTAAAAAAAACTTTCCCATTCTCACTCACCTAAATCGTCCTGGAAGTACCAGCTGACTGTTTGTTTTTCTTTTCTTTTTTAAAAGATATTTTTATTGATTTCTGAGAAGGGAGAGCAAGATAGAAATCCATGATGAAATCATTGATCAGCTGCCTCCTGCATGCCCCACCTAGGATGGAGCCCATTACCCAGGTATGTGCCCTGACCAGGAATCAAACTGTTACCTCCTGGTTTACAGGTCGATGCTCAACCACTGAGCCAAACTGTCAAGCTCCTTTTTTTTTTTTTAATGTTTTTAAATAATGTTATTTTTAAATGTTAAAATAATGTTATTATTTTTAAATTTTAAAATAATGTTTTTATTTTTTTAATATGTATTTTTATTGATTTCAGAGAGGGAGAGGGAGAAATAGAAACATCAATGATGAGAATCATTGATCGGCTGCCTCCTGCTTGCCCCCCACTGGGGATGGAGCCTGCAACCCTGGGCATGTGCCCTTTACAGAAAGGAACCTGACACCCTTCAGTACGCAGGCCGATGCTCTATCCACTGAGCCAAACCAGCTAGGGCTGTTTTCACTGCTTTTAGAGGGAAGGAAGGAGGGAGGGAAGAAAGGAGGGAGGAAAAGAGGGAAGGAGGCAGGGAGGGAGGCAGGGAGGGAGGCAGGGTTATTGGCTGCCTCCTGCACACCCTCTGCCAGAGATCAAGCCCACAAACCAGGTATGTGCCCAGACTGGAAATCAATCAGCCACCTCTCAGTGCACAGGTCCAGGCTCAACCAACTCAGTCATACAGGCCAGAGCCAGCTGACAGTTTCTTTAATAGATGCAACTAACCAGGGATGCTGCCCAACCAGGAGTTCTGATTGGTGGAATGCTGCCTAACCAGGGATTCTGATTGGTGGAGTGCTGGCCAATCAGGGGTTCCAATAAAGGATAACTAATTGGAATTACCAGCTAATACTACAAATGCATTAAAGCATATTTGCATTTTTTTCAGAGTTTGGTAGAGGTAAACATGACTTACAGTAACTGTTAAAGTCCTACACACCTCCCCATCAACTTCAGAGCCCCCAAGGGAGCAACAGAGATGGCCTGGGTCCACTAACACCAAATATCTCTCTGCTTCTCTCCCTTCCCCAAATGCCCTCCAGCAGTCTCCTGGGCCTGGCCGTGGACTGCTTTGCCTCAGGAAAAAGGGAAGGCACCTACCCAGAAACAGTCCGGGTGCCAGCCTCAGGTGCCAAGAGCAGAGCGGCCCACCGCCACCAGAGCACCTTCAGAAAGCCCCTGGGACGACACCAGCACCAACCAGAGGCTCGGGGCGGGGAGCACACTCTTCCAGCCTAGATCTTGGCCTGTACTGTCCCTCTGTCCCAGTCCAAGGGCAGTACCCCATCCTCCTTAGACACCCTGTCAGGCTCCAGCCTCAAATTAGCCACTGACAACTCTCATTCCACACTGTCCCGAAGTCACTCACACACCTGCCACTCAACGATCAGAGGTGAGAGGGCCACACAGGATTTTCCCCATAATCCAAAGGACAGCAGGGAGGAAGAAAACCCTCACCAAGGCTGCCCAAGGTACCCATCCTTCTCTGCAGCAGGTATTGAAGCAGCCCGGGGCCCTCAGCCATCCCAGCTGTTTCTATCCACAGGACTCCCCCCCCTTCCCTCCCCCCCACCCCCACTGCCCGCTCCAACCAGCCTGCACTCCTGCCCTCACTCACAGGACACACCACATGCAGGCTGTCCCCATCAGAAACCCCTCCTCCTCTCGGCTTCTCCAGCCCCTCCGAGGAGGCCCTGCGCTCAGTGGGTTCAAATGCACATGCACTCACTGTAGGACCCCAAGCTTAGCTACTTCACCTATCAGAGCCCCAGTCTCCCCGTCTGTTAAACGAGGAAATACTGCCTCACTTCACAGGGCCACAGTGAAGTTTAAAAGAGGAGGAAAGAGAGAGATTGAGGATAACAGGATGCCTTATTTTTCCAGGGTCCGTACCCAGGACTCCGGGAGAACCGAGAGACTGCAAACTCAGGGCAGAGGCCAGTTCTGGTTCTCTGTGAGATCCTCGACCCTGGCACAAAGCAGATGCCTTGTAAACACTAGATCAGGGATCCAACACACATTCAAAAGCCCCTAAATGATTTCTAACTTCTTCTAAGAGCAATTTGTCTCCTTCCCCCTAAACTCCTGCTTCTCAGAGTTTGAGAGTTTTGTTGCTGTTAATCCTCACCCAAGGATATTTTCCCCCTTGATTTTTAGAGAATGGAATGGCAAGAGGAATGAGGAGAAACATCGATGTGAGAGAGACACATCAATTGGTTGCCTCCCACATGCGCCCCAACTTGGGCCGGGGATCGAACCTGCAACCCAAGTACGTGCCCTTGACCAGGAATCAAACCCAAGACCCTTCAGTGCACAGGCCAATGCTCTAACCACTTAGAAACACTGGCCAGGGCTCTTTTTTATTTTTATTTTTTTAAGAGAGAAACATGGATTTGTTTTCACTTATGCATTCATTGGTTGATTCTTGTATGTGCACTGACTGGGAATCAAACCCAAAACCTTGGCATATCAGGATGATGCTCTAACCAGCTGAGCTATCTGGCCAGGGCTGAGAGCCATTTTAACAACTACCAGGCACTTTCCTTCTGCGAAGCCACACTTCAAGGTGCTCCATTTTACAGAGCCTAAGCACGGTTAAGTGAGAGGTCCCAAACTACAAGCTTGTGAGGATCCTGCTGTGCGGGGGGGAGGGGGGGGCGCGCGTGCGGGGACTGGAGAGAGGGTCCCTCTGAAGAAGCAGGGAGCCCTCCTAGTCCAAAGAATGGAACCAAGTCTGCCAGTCTGAAAAGTGAGTCCATCTGGCCAGAAGATCCTGTCTGACCCACAACCTCAATCTCCTACCGGTCTCTGACCTCACCCCACAATCCCTTCTAAAAATGAACAAACTGCCTAGCCAGTTTGGCTCAGTGGATAGAGCGTTGGCCTGCAGACTGAAGGGTCCCGGGTTCAATTCCAGTCAAGGGTTTGTACTTCAGTCGCAGGTTTCTCCAAGGCTCGGGCCCTGGTGGAGTTTCTCGTGCAGGAGGCAACCAATTGATGTGTCTCTCTTACACCAATATTTCTGTCTTTCCCTCTCTCTTGCACTCCCTCTAAAAATCAATGAAAAAATATTCTTGGGTGAGGATTAAAAATAAATAAAGTGCTAAATTGGTAAAAATAAAGAAGTAATTAATAAATAAGTAAAAATGAACAAAGCTAGAGGCCCCAACTCCACACCCAGTGCACAGGCGGACAAGTGTCTCCCAGCAAGGCGGCCTGAGGATGCCCCATGCCCAGCTCTGCAGGGGAGTCCTGCCACCTTAAGCACTTGGCCCCTGGGGGACAAATGGATTCCTCTAAAGGGGGCTAGGGTCAGTGTGAAGCATGATCCACTGCACCAAGCCTGCCCAGCGTCAGAACTGGCAATGTCCCCTCTAGCATCTGGAGCAGCTCAACACTTCCCCCCACTGCCCAGCCCTCCTCCCAGCAACCCTCAGGTCTTTCCAGGAGGGGCTAAAAACAGAGGCTAAGAGCAGGGCCCTGGGATCAAGGTTCAAGTCCCGGCCCCACCACTTGCTGTAACTGTTCCCTTTTCAAGCCTGTGTCCTCATCCCACACGGGAATCATAAGGCTACTTAACTCAGGAGACAGACAACTCAATTAAGAAAATCTAGCTAAACAAGTCCCTAGAATATATTAAGAGCTTCAGAATTTTATTTATTTATTTATTTTTATGTTTTACAGCTAGGGCCACCACTAAAAAAAAAAGGGGGAGGGGGGGTCCTGCTATCTGCAACCCACCAACTGGCCCAGCCTGCCTGTAGTTGAGAGTAGTTGAAGTGAGAGCGAAGTTGAGGAGTTTGAGGGGTGTGGAGGTGGGAGTACATGTGCAGCAAACTTCCCCCCAACCTGCAGCGCCCGGAGTTCACCAGCCTGGGCCACACCATCTGGGGCTCCACCTCCTCAATATCCACGCCTAGCCTTCCCTGGCGGCAGAGCACGTGGCCTCAACCCTAGGGAGCCATTTCCCTCCTAGAGCAGCGCCGCAGGAAAGAGACTGCACGTCCCGAACGGGCCCGCGGGAGAACCCCCACGAAGCTGTGCTGGCTCCCGGGGGTGTTCAGTATACAGATGGCCAGGCCCTCCCTTCTAGTCATCGGAGTTCCGGACATCGGCATTTTAACAAGTGTCCAGGGTGACGCTGGTGGGAGCGGTGCGTGAAGTATCGTCCTTTGAGAAAGGTGGATTTGGAGCAATCGGGTCAAACTAGCACAGTGGCTTCTGTAACAACCCGGTCCACTTTGTAAAGGAGCGGAGAGCTGCGGACTTCGGACCACCCACCCACTCGCCCCGCTGGGAGACCGCCGCTTTCTGGCCGGGGGGCGGGGGATGGGGGTGGGGTGGGAAAGTTTGCGGTAGAGACCTACGTGCAGGGTCTGGTGAGACTCGGCGCAGCTCCTGCACCCACTTATCCCCAAAGCTCCCCCACCTGGCCTGCCTCGCCTATCCCGCCAGCTAGAGGCTGAGCTTTGTGCCGGGAGGGAAAAGCGTGGCCCGGGCGCGCCTACAACTCCCACAATGCCGCACCGGAGGGTCGCGGGGAACTACAGTTCCCGAGAGGCGGCGCGCCGAGGTCCGCCTACTCCAAGAGGGCTGCAGAGTCACGTCCAGGCCTCGCTAGTAAACAGCGCCCGGGCGGCAAGCGAGCAAGCGGCGGCCGCAACGTGCCCGGGTCCGCGGCGCTCCCGGCTCCCCGCGCGAGTCCCCAGGGTCCCACCCACCCCTCTACCCCTACGCGAGCACACCCCCGCCGCAGTACTCCGTCCTGCAAACAGGCACACCACCCGGCTCCCCGCCCCCCCCCACGCCCCGAGCCGCGGCGTGGCTGCATTGTAGCTGCCCGCCCGCGGCCCCCCACGCGCCTCGGGGCCCCCCAGACCCCTTAGGAGAGGGTACCCGAAGGCAGCGAGGAAGGAGGGAAAGGAAGGAAGCCAATGCGGGAGGGGGGAGGAGGACGCGCGGGGTGGGGAGGGAAGCCACCAGCACCAAGCATGGCCGGGATTGCTGCAGAACCACGTGGGTCTGTTTGCAATTACAAACGTCGCGACTCGCCCGCCTGCAGCGGACAAAAGTGACCGGGACCGCTCAGGGCCCCCACGTTCCGAGGGAGGAGGGTTCCCGGACGGCGCGAGATCGGCGTGCGGGGCTGCAACTGCCCGGGCGGCTAAGAAAAGCGAGCGGGGTTGGCGGCGCGGGCCATGCGTGCGCACACACGCGCCCACTCGGGCTGGTTCGCCCGGGGCTGCAATTGTAGGAAGGGGATAGGGGGTAAGGGGAGGAGTACACACCTACAGAGCCCTCCTATCACTTCTTTCTCTGTTTTCCTGAAATGTTGCAAAGAGGGCACCTTCTGAGTGGGCACCATGAAATACTCCATAGCGATCGGCCCCCCTCCTCTGCACGAGCCGGGTCCCGTGGTCCGCCGGAGAATGCAAGATGGAAATCCGAATCAAAGGGCAGCGCCGGACGGTGGTGCAGAATCGGCCGGTCCCAGATGCTGGCGGCGGCGGCGGCAAGGGGAGGGAGGCGGGCGGGAGGGGCGAGAGGGAGGTCTCTCCGGCCTGCCTCCCCGGGCGCGTGTATGTGTGTGTGTGTTTGCAGCTGATCAGATGTCTGTTTCAAGGCGGGAAACAGCTGGTGAAAACTCAGCACTCCCCCGGCCTCCTTCCGCGGAGTAAGGAATTGCATGTAAACAAAGGACTATTTGCAGCGCCCCCCCGGGCGGCGCACAGCCGTGATGAGAAGGGCTCGGGCCCCCGTGGGCAAGGGGCCGCCGGGATCTGTGGGCCTCCCCCCGGCGCGAGAAGCGGGGGGCTGCGGGTGGACTGGGAAGGCACGGCGTGAATGGAGCGAGTTGGGGCTGAGCTACATGCGCCACTATGGGTGATGAGGTCCATCAGCTGACAGGTTGGCAAGCGTCGGGGAGAAGGAGAAAAAAAAAAAGCCACCGCGGGGGAGCCCAGCCAGTGCGGCCGGGGTCCGGCGGAGACTGCCCAGTGCTGGGTCTTGGCGCTCTGAGGCCCTCGAGGGCGGGGGACGCGCAGCTGGGCCGGGGAAGGCGGCTTGGGGTGCTGCTAGGGGCTTTTCGCTTTTTACGATTGTAACTGCACAGAGCGGAGCCGTTCTGGCGCGCTCCCTCCGAGCTCAGGGCCCCCTGGAAACTTGCGTCACAGCCACCGCTTCCCACATGCAACTTGGGGCCGGCGTCGGAGGCCGGCCAGCCTGCTGCCTCCCACCCTTCCTCCCTCCCTCCCTGCCCAGCTGCCCGGCACTGGCCGCCTAGCCCAGCTCCAAAGCCTGGGAATCCCGGAGCTGGAGAGAGGAATGCAAAGGGGGCGCGCCGGGCGCCTCGGATCCTGGGGCTGCCCTAGGAAGCGGGGGCCCCGGCAGGGAGGGAAACGTGGAGGGAGGCCAAGACGGCAGCGGCCCGGGGGCAGGCTGCCAGCGCGGCTGGGAGGTCTGGTGGCTGCTGCCGGGTCCCGTCCTAACCTTCGCCATACACACTCTCCCCCTCTGCGGGGAGGCAGGGGGGCGGGAATCTAGGCCTGGGCGGAGGGAAAGCTGCAGCTTTTCATTCACGAAACCAAGGCGAGACTTGCTCCTCCACAAGGGCGCGCTTTCTACCAGGGCTGATGGCCTGGGGCGGAGAAGGGAGGGACACTAGCTAATGAACTTCTGTCCTCGCCACCACCCTCACCGGGTTCTCATCTTCCCTTCCCCAGATCCTCCCCTGGCTCCTGGAGGGTGGGCCCTGGGCCCCAGAAGACCGCGCCTGCCATGAAATGTCCTGCCTCCTGCCCACTACCCTTCTCAATCCCATTCACCTTCAAGGTTCCCACCCACATTGCACCTCCTAATCGAAATACTCCTACTACCTGAAGCTGGTTTGGCTCAGTGATAGAGCGTCGGTCTGCGGACTGAAGGGTCCCGGGTTCGATTCCGGTCAAGGGCATGTACACTGGTTGCGGGCACATCCCCGGTGGGGGGTGTGCAGGAGGCGGCTGGTCGATGTTTCTCTCTCATCGACGTTTCTAACTCTCTATCTCTCTCCCTTCCTCTCTGTAAAATATCAATAAAATATATTTTTTTAAAAATGAAATACTCGTACTAATAACAAGGATTACTGTTATCCTATCCTATATAATAAAGGGCTAATATGCAAATTGACCAAGCAGCAGAACGACAGGTCTAAGACACGCACTGACCACCAAGGGGCAGATGCTCAACTCAGGAGCTGCCCCCTGGTGGTTAGTGTGCTCCGACCACAGGGGGAGCACCGCTGAGCCAGAAGCCCTATGGATGTCCAACTGCCAGCTTAGGCCTGCTCACCAAGCCTAAGCTGTCAGACATCCTGGAGGGCAGGCTGGGTTGAGGGACCCCACGCCCCCAGCACTGCTGAGCCAGAAGCCTGGCTCCACAGCAGCCCTACGGATGTCCAACTGCAGGCTTAGGCTGGCTCCCCTGAGGGTTCCCAGACTGCGAGATGGCGGGCACAGGCCGGGCTGAGGGGACCTCCTCCACCTGCACAAATTTCATGCACCGGGCCTCTAGTTAGAGATTATTATTAGATAGTGAGCACCTTGTAGATATTGAGCAGTTTTGCATGCATGTTTTCTAATCCCTAAAGCAAACTGTTGGGCAGTTTTCCCTAAGGAACGAGCCTAAGCCACTTAGGAAGGCCTTGACTGTGGACACAGGGAACGTGCTCAGGAAACGATGACACCTGAGGGATGACAGGATGCAGAACCCCATAACTATACACTTATGCTCAGTGTACAGTGCCTGGATGGATGGATGGATGAATAACAGCTGGGAGAAATTTATCTTTCTTTTCCTACAGAACTGCCTTGACCCAGCCTGATCCCCATGAGCTCTGTCACTAAGACGGGCCTCTCCGTTTCTGCAAAAGGCACCTCACAGAGAACCCTCAGATGCACAAACCCAAAGTCCTTCCAGCTGGATCAGCAGCTCCTGCCCTAAGGCCTGAAATACCATCACTGCCCCCAGCCCTACATGCCCGCTCTCTCCCATCACTATAGCAGTAGCTCAATAAGTCCCCAAAATCCAGGCCAATCTCCATTCCCAGGAGGTCCTGTACATCCCCTAATCTGATCCCATTTCCCTCATGCTCCCAACTCCTAAACTCAGGTTCACTGTGCTTTCTGGAGCCCTCAGAAGGTGTTCAGCATAATCCCTCACATCTTTGACATCTGACAGTACCTTCTTGCTCTAAATTAGGAGTCAGCAAGCTTTCTCTGTAAACTGCACATAAAAGTTATATGTGCCGAAATCAGTTTGGCTCAGTGGATAGAGCATCGGCCTGCAGACTGAAGGGTCCCAGGTTCGATTTCGGTCAAGGGCATGTACCTTGGTTGCAGGCACCTCTGGGGGGGGGGGGGGAGGGGTTGCAAGAGGCAGCTGATCGATGTTTCTATCTCTCTCTCCATTCCTCTCTGTAAAAAATAAATAAAATATATTTTTAAAAAGTATATGTATTGCCAAAACCAGTTTGGCTCAGTGGATAGAGCGTCGGTCTGCGGACTGAAGGGTCCCGGGTTCGATTCCGGTCAAGGGCATGTACGTTGGTTGCGGGCACATCCCCAGTGGGGGGTGTGCAGGAGGCAGCTGGTTAATGTTTCTCTCTCATCGACATTTCTAGCTCTCTGTCCCTCTCCCTTCCTCTCTGTGGAAAATCAATAAAATATATATATTTTTAAAAGTATATGTATTAGTTTTCTGCAGCTACTGTAATAAATTACTATAAACTTAGTAGCTTAAAATAACACGTTCTCTGGAAGTCAGAAGTCCAAATGGGTTATATTTGGCTAAATCAAGGTGTCAGCAAGGCTGTGTTCTTTTTGAAAGCTCTACAGGGGATTATATTTCCTTCCCTTTTCCAACTTCTGGGAAGTGGCCCTGATTTCTTGGCTCATGCCCCTTCCTCCATCTCCAAAGTGTGTCACTCCAACTTCTGCTTCTGTCATCACGTCTTCTCTGACTCTCTTGCCTCCTTTCTATGATGGCCTTGGACCCACCCAAATAATCCAGAATAATTTCCCAATCTCAAGCTCTTTAGCACGTTCAAAGTCTGCTTTGTAAGGTAACATTCACAAGTATTGGAAATTAGGCTATAAATATCCGGGGGTGGGAAGGGAGCATTATTCTGTCCATGACACCACTCTTGGTTTGTAAGCCCTACAAAATGAAGCAGATGTTACAATATGCTGCAGTAATTTCATTCTGCAAAGAATGAAAACGGTGACTCAAACATATCATTGTATGGTGGTGTTCACAGCATCATTATTCATAATAGCCAAAAGGTACAGTGCACCCCACTGTTCATCAACTGATGAATAGATAAACAAACATGGACTATCCATACAATAGAATATTATTCAGCCTTAAAAAGGAATGAAGTTCTAATACATACTACATCATGGGTGAACCTTGAAAACATAATGCTAAGTGAAATAAACCAATACAAAAGATCAAGTATTATATTATTCCACTCATGTGAAATATCTAGAATAGGCAAATTCACAAAGACAGAAAGTAGATTAGAGGTTACCAAGGGCTGGAGGGACGGGTGAATGGGAAGTTATTATTTAAGGAGTATAAAGTTTCTGTTTGGGGTGATGAAAACTTTTGAAAATAGTGGTAATGATGGTACAAAATCGTGAATGTAATTAATGCCACTGAATCATACACTTTAAAATGGTCAAATTGGCAAATGCAATGATATATATATATATATATTTTTTTTTTTTTTTTTAACCACAATTAAAAAAAAAATTTAACAGCCACCCAGCTGGTGGTGTAGCTCAGCAGCTGAGTATCTACTTAGGAACCAAGAGGTCATTGGTTCAATTCCAGGTCAGGGCACATGCCTGAGTTGCAGGCTCGATCCCCAGAATGGGGCATACAAGAGGCAGCCAATCAATGATTCTCTTTCATCATTGATGTTTCTATCTCTCTCTCCCACTCCCTTCCTCTATGAAATCAATAAAAATATTTATTTTTTTAAAAGTTAAACAGCCTTGGCCAGGTGTCTCAGTTAGTTGGAGCATCGTCCCATGCATCAAAGGGTTGTGGGTTCAATTCCCAGTCAGGGTATGTATGGGAGGCAACAAAGTGCAATGTTTCTTTTTCTCTCTCATCAATTAAAAAAAATATGTATCAGCTGAAACCAGTTTGGCTCAGTGGATAGAGCCTGTGGACTGAAGGGTCCCGGGTTCGATTCTGATCAAAGCGCATGTACCTTGGTTGCGGGCACATCCCCAGTGGGGGGTGTGCAGGAGGCAGCTGGTCGATGTTTCTCTCTCATCTATGTTTCTAGCTCTCTATCCCTCTCCCTTCCTCTCTGTAAAAAATCAATAAGATATATATTTTTAAAATAAAATAAAATAAATTTTAAAAACATATGTATGTATCAGTGGGCTGGCCCTCACTTCCTTCCTTATCTGGTTTAGAATTATAGTCTATCAGTATAATCATCTCACATACACTTTCCCTTTCAAGTCTAATAACCCCTCCTGTCCTGCACCTACCCCCGCAAGTGGAACAGGGCTGGGAAAAGGAAATCCCACAACCTTACTGAGTGATTTTGTTGTTGTTGTTAATCCTCACCTGAGGATATTTTTCCATTGATTTTTAGAGAGAGTGGAAAAGAGAGGGAAACATCTATATGAGAGAAGCACATCGATTGGTTGCCTCCTGCACACAGCCCAACCAGGGCCCAGGCCAGGGCAGAACCTGCAAACGTGGTACGTGCCCTTGACTGGAATCGAACCCAGAACCCTTTGGTACATAGGCTGACCCTCTATCCCCTGAGCCAAACCGGCAAGGGCAAGTGATCCTTTTTGGGGGGGGGGGGGGCGCGCGGGGGGGTGCTAGGCATTTCTTTTTATTTTTTTTTATTTTTTATTGTTTGAAGCATTACAAATAGTAGTACATATGTCTCCCTTTTCCCCGACCTCCCCCAGCCTCCTTACCTGCCCCCCCCCATCTTATTCTTAAATGCCAGACCAGATCCTAGAGGGGATCTTGGATGGCTGGTAGTCACTTCATATTCTCGCTCCCACCTTCTCCTTTCTGCAAGACCTCTTTCACCTCTTCCTGATCCTCACTCTCAGCTCATGACCTCACATCCTGTTTCTCTGAGAAAATGGAAGCAATTAGAAGAAAACTTATCCTAGAAATATATAACCTTCCTAGACTAAATCATGAGAATTGGAAAATCTAAATAGACAAATCAGCAATGAGGAAATTAAAACAATCATCAAAAACCTCCCAAAAAATAAAAGTCCAGGACCAGATGACTTCACCAGTGAATTCTACTAAATATTCAAAGAAGATTTAGAACCTATCCTTCTCAAACTCTTCCAAAAAAATTAAAGAGGCAATACTTCCTAACACATTTTATGAGACCAACATAACCCTGATACCAAACCTGGCCAGGATAACACAAAGAAAACTACAGATTAATATCTCTGATGAATACAGATGCAAAAATCTAAACAAAATACTAACAAATAGAATACAATAATACCTGAAAAAATAATCATAATACATCACAATCAAGTGGGGTTCATTCCAGAGGAACAAGAGTGGTTCAACATATGCAAATCCATCAAGTAATACACTATATTGCAAAAGAAAGGATAAAAGGATATGATTTTATCAATGGATGCAGAAAAAGCATTTGATAAGATACAATATCCTGCCGAAACTGGTTTGGCTCAGGGATAGAGCATTGGTCTGCGGACTGAAAGGTCCCAGGTTCGATTCCGGTCAAGGGCATGTGCCTTGGCTGCGGGCACATCCCCGGTAGGGGGTGTGCAAGGAGGCAGCTGGTCGATGTTTCTCTCTCATCGACGTTTCTAGCTCTCTATCTCTCTCCCTTCCTCTCTGTAAAATATCAATAAAATATATTTTTTTAAAGAAAATAAAAAAGATATAATATCCATTTATGATTAAAACACTAATAAAATAGGAATAGAAGGAAAGTACTTCAACATAATAAAGGCCATATATGAGAAGCCTGCAGCCAGCATTATACTCAATGGTGAAAAGCTGAAAGCTTTTCCTCTAAAATCAAGAATAAGACAGCATTCAAATATTCAGCATTAGAGGCCCGGTGCATGAAATCTGTCCCTCAGCCCGGCCTGTGCTCTATCACAGTCTGGGATAGAGCTCCTTACTGCCCTCCTGCTCGCTGCTCCTTAGCTTGCCACGGTGCCAGGAGAGGACAGCCATGAGCCCAGCTTCTGGCTGAGCAGTGCTCCCCCTGTGGGTGTGCACTGACTACCAGGGGGAAGCTCCTGCATTGAGCATCTGCTCCCTGGTGGTCAGTGCATGTCATAGCGACTAGTCGTTCTGCCATAATGGTCCCTTAGGCTTTTATTATTTAGACTAGAGGCCCAGCGTGCATGAAATAGTGCGCAGTTAGGGTCCCTAGGCCTAGCTTGGCCTCCATCACTGGCCTCTGCCACCCTGCAACACCCTGTTTTCTTTATTGAGCCCCCCTTCATCAATATATGCATTTATAGAGTGTCTTTCGTACGCTCAGCTGTGTGCTAGGTATCAGGGATATAGCAGGACTCCCTACCCTGAAACACTCTGCAATGCTCATGGCCCCTCGACTGCTCTGCACGGCTCCCCCTGACCTGCCACTGCTCTGCAATGCTGCACCTCACCCCTCAACTGCTTTGCGAAATTCCCCCTGCCCCACAACTGCTCCACATGGCTCCCCCTCCCACCACTGCTCTGCAAGGCTTCCCACACCCCACAACTGATCGGTGAAACTCCCCCGCCCCACGACTGCTCTGTGAAACTCACTGCTGCCCTACAAAGCAGCCCACCACCACCAATGCTGCTCAACAGTTCCCAGCCCCATCCCCCCTGCCACCGCCACCCCCTCATGGCAAGTGGCTTGGGGGGCTGGAGGAATGGGGGAGACCGAGAGGTGCTCCATGCACTTCATGATGACTGGTCGTCCATTCAGTCATGACGGCACCTGGCTCTTTATTTATTACTAGAGGCCCGATGCATGAAATTTGTGCACAGGTGATGTCTCTAGGCCTGGCCAACGATCAGGGCCTATCAGGGCCATGACGGACAGGGAAAGGGATCAGGGGAGGTTGGCTGGTGTGGGAGGTTGACTGTGGGAGCACACTGATCACCAGGGGACAGCTCCTGCATTGAGCATCTGCCCCCTGGCGGTCAGTGCATGTCATAGCAACTGGTTGGCCAGTTGTTCTATTATAAGGGTCACTTAGGCTTTTATAGATATATAGATGATATAGATGTAGATGTAGATGTAGATGTAGATGTAGATGTAGATGTAGATGTAGATAGAGATAGAGATAGAGATAGAGATAGATAGATATAGATAGTTCTGCCAGAGCAATAAGACAACTGGAAGAAATAAAAGTCATCCCAATCAGGAAGGAAGAAGTAAAAGTGTTAACTTTTACTTGATTATGACATGATTCTTCACATAGAAAACCCTAAAGATTCCACACAAAAACTATTAGAGCCTAAACCGGTTTGGCTCAGTGGATAGAGCGTCGGCCTGTGGACTCAAGGGTCCCAGGTTCGATTCCAGTCAAGGGCATGTACCTTGGTTGCAGGCACATCCCCAGTGGGGAGTACACAGAAGGTAGCTGATCAATGTATCGCTCTCATCGATGTTTCTAACTCTCTATCCCTCTCCCTCCCTCTCTATAAAAAAATCAATAAAATATATTTTTAAACTATTAGAAACAACAACAAATACAGTAAAGTTGTAGGATACAAAATCAGTGTACAAAAATCTACTGCCTTCCTGTATACTAACAATAAAATTTCTGAAAAAAAATTCCTTTTGCAATTGCAACCAAAAAAATAAAATACCTAAGAATAAACTTAACAAAGGATATAAAAAATATATATACTGAAAACTATAAAGCATTATTAAAAGAGATTGAAAAAGACAACAAACTAGAAAAAATATCCCATGTTCATGGATTGGAAGAATCAACATAGTTAAAATGGCCACATTACCCAAATATACAGATTTAATACAATCCCCATCAAAACCCCAATGTCGTTTTTTAAAGAAAAGAACAAGAAATAATCAGATTTGTATAGAATCACCAAAGACCCCAAATAACCAAAGCAATCTTGAGGGGGGGAAAACAAAGCCAGAGATATCATACTACCTGACTTCAAATTATACTACCGAGCTACAATAATCAAAACAGCACGGTGTTGATAGAAAGAAAAGAAGAAAAAAAAAAAACACAGATCAATGGAACAGAATTAAGAGCACAGATATAAAACCACATGTATATGGGCAAATAATTTTCTACAAAGGAGACAGAAACACACAATGGAGTGTAAAAATAAAAAAAAAATAAAAAAGGAAAGCCTCTTCAATAAATGGTGCTGAGAAAATTGGAAAGCCAACTTCATAAGAACTCCTCTTGCTAAAGTCACTGGTAACCTCCAAAGGGCTTTGTTTTCTGTCTTCACCTATCTGACCATCTTGAAATTCTTTTTTTCTTGGCATAAGGGAGGCTACCCCCGGGGGCCACAGTCCCCAGACCTCCCTCATCTGTCTACTCTACACACACTCCCTGCTCTTTGGCCAACAGTTCCAGAAAGGACTAATAGCTATACAGTGTGGTTCAGAATCTAGACTCTGCCTGACCCCAGCTCCAGGGTCGTAAAACAGAGGTGGTACAGCACCTAGCTTTCAGGCTATCACGAGAAGTTAGTGGCATGCCTGGCATCAATAAGTATAGTTGATATATCGCTGGTACCAGGTTGCCATGGGTGGTGGTGGCCAGAGGTACCTGAGCAGCCCAAGGAGAAGGACAGAGTTTGGTGATGTGCAGGGAGGGACAGAGGAGAGGCCACACACACACACACACACACACACACACACACACACCGGCCCTATCTCCCTGTTAAAACTTGCTGCAAGTGGCCCAGCCAGAGTGGCTCGGTTAAGCATCAACCTATGAACCAGGAGGTCATGGTTCGATTCCTGGTCAGGACACATGCCTGGGTTTCAGGCTCAATCCCTGGTGTGGGAAGCAGCCGATCTATGATTCTCTCTTATCATTGATGTTTCTTTTTTTTTTTTTATCATTGATGTTTCTATCTCTTTCTCCCTCTCTTTTGCTCTCTGAAGTCAATAAAAATATATTAAATAATAAAAATAAATAAAACTGCTGCAGGTGAAAGGGACAGCCATGTTGTAAGGTTGACATTGAATATGAGTGGTGTGAAAATCAGCCGGCAGAATGCTTGCCCTTTAAAAATTAGACCCCTTTAAAGAGTGTAATTAATTAAATGCCCACAGATGATCCCTGTCAGAAATGCAGATCATCTACTGAGCTGGCACCCAGTGCCCTTCCCTCCCCTTTGCTCGGCTCCCCACAGCCCCACCCAAATTCCATGTAGGAAGAGTGAATGAGAGTCATCAACAGGCTTTAATGATGGGAACACAAAAAGTGGTCCATCTACACCATGGAGTATTATTCAGTCATAAAAAGAAATGAAGTACCAAAAATATGAAATGAAACACTGACCCATGCCACCATATGGATGAGCCCTGGAAACACAATACTAAGTGAAAGAAGCCAGACACAGGTCACACATTGAATGATTCCACTTACATGAAATGTCAAGAATAAGCAAATCTATAGAGATAGATTAGTGGTTGCCAAAGGAATGAGGGGGCGTTAGGAGGAAATGAGGGGCAAGTGCTAATTGGGGGATTCTTTTGGGGCAATGAGAGAATGTTCTAAAATTGATTGTGGTGATGGTTACGCAATTCTGAATATACTACAACTTTTCAATTTTACACTTTAGATGGGTGAATCTCATCTAATAAAGCTGTTATTTTTTAAATGGCTTTATTGACCCTAAAGATGACCAAAGTCCAGGGATACTCTACAGTAGAAAATTCCAGGGTGCCTTTTTTTTTTTAGCCAGAGTGGGATCTGGCTGCTCTGATGGTGCCATTAGCACAGCCATTCTCAAAACAAACGTGCCCTCATCCAGAAAGGCTGGAAGCTCAGGTGAAAGACATGAACCCTAAGAATGTGGGTTTAACTGCAGCCAGGAGGGGGGACTGTAAATACAGAAGCTGCTGTACATTTTTACTCTACACAGCGGCATTGGGGGAAGGGTAATATAGATTTTTCTCATTCTTATCTTACATGTTGCTAAAATGCCATTCTTCTCTTTGGACAAATGATGTATTCATTTTCTGTTGCCGTGTAATAAATTTCCACATATTTACTGGCTTAAAGCAGTACCTGTTTATCACCACACAGTTCAGGGGGTCAGAAAGCCAGGCATGGCATGGCTGGGTTCCCTGTTCAGGGTCTCACCAGCTGAAATTGAGGTGTCGGTTGTGGCTTTGATTTCATCTGGAGTTCTGGTCCAAGTTCCCTGGATGTCGGCAGAATCCAGTTCCTTTTGGCTGGAGAATGAGGTCTCGTTGGCTTGCTGGCTACTGGCTGGGTTGGCTCTCAGCTCCTAGAAGCCATCCTCAGGTCCTTGTGCCCTGGCCTCCTCCATCTGAACAAGAGAATGTCCCAGGCATGAATCCCTCTCTCGATTCAAATCTCTCCAATTTCCTCTTCCAGAAGCAGCCAGAGAAAACTCTCTACTTTTAAAAGACTCATGGGATTAGGTCAAACTAATGGATATTGTTAACTTGACATTATCAGGATACCGGTAATATCTCTATCTCAAGGTCAACTAGGCATATATATATATATATATATATATATATATATATATATGGCATAATTCAATCATGGGAGTGATACCCTATTCACAGGTTCTGCCCACTCAATGGAAGGGGAGTATATAAGGGCAAAGGTCATTGGGGGCTTTAGAAGAATTCTGTCATCACAGATGAGGGAAACATGAAGGAGGTACAGAGAAAGTTACGGGACTTCCCTAATGACATACAGAGAAGTGGAGATGGAACCTAAACAGGAATCTAGGGTCCCAATCCTAATTTGAGGCTTTTCCTCTAAGCAAATATGCCATGAGTGTGTGTGTGGATGGGGGGGAGGGGGGGTGCAGGTGAAGAGATGGCCTTTCAAACCCCAGCATGCTCTGATACATGTGGGACCCCAACCTGTTTAGGAGATGGGGGGCGGGGGGGGATGGATACAAGTTCTTTGGTCATGAATGAAGGCCCCATAGAAGCAAAAAGCCCTGCTTGGGAGGGGATCCTGAATACTCCAAGGAAGATAGAATGGGGGTCAGACACTCATGCAGGGGTTTGGAGCATATCCCAACATCCCCCAATGCCCTGCCTGATCTTCTTTCCTACCCTAGACACAGAGATCTCTGTGCCAAGACTGGGGTCCCCCAACCACTAGAGGGCGCCTGGCACAAAGGATCCTGGGAGAGCAGCAGAGTGAACATATTAGAGAAGCCAAGGCAGAGATTGGGGTGGGGTGGCTGAGCTCCAGCCTCCAGCACCGCCACGGCCTTACTGATCTTGGAGGCACTGGGCTTGCTCAGAAAGCTCAGAAGGCCCTGACCTCCAGAGGCCCACTTCCTTTGTCCAGCCCGATCTGACTCACTTTGCTCATAAGCAAGATCTTGAAAAGGGGGCTGGAGCTCTCACTGGGTGGCTCTGTTAATTGGAGCATCATCCCGTACACCAAAAAGGTTATGGGTTCGATTCCTGGTCAGGGCACACATCTAGGTTTCAGATCCAATGCCTGTGTGGGGTGAGAACAGATCAATGTTTCTCTCTCTCCCTTCCCCTTTCTCTAAAATCAATAACCATATCTTAGGGTGAGAATAAAAAAAGGAGGGGCTATGCCCTAACCAGTTTAGCTCAGTGGATAGAGCGTCGACCTGCAGACTCAAGGGTCCCAGGTTCAATTCTGGTCAAGGGCATGTACCTTGATTGCAGGCACATACCCCGTGGGGAGTGTGCAGGAGGCAACTGATCAATGTTTCTCTCTCATTGATGTTCCTAACTATCATTTTCCCTTCCTCTCTGTAAAAAATCAATAAAATACATTTTTTTAAAAATCGGGGGAGCTGGTTTGTGTCCCGGGTCCTCTGTCCCCATTTCTGGTTCTGTTCCCTACTTTCAGGCCGTAACTACAGCCCGGCCCTCTTCCCTCTTCCCTTCCCTCCATGGTCAGCACTCAGCTCCTCCCTCACACTCCACAGTAAGGTTCCGCCTCCCTCTGTGAGAGCTTTCCCCGGGGAAATGTCTCTGCTTTTCACCTTGTCCACAGGGAGGAACCAGGTATGCCTGCTTCGGTGAGGTGCGTCCCCTTTATAAAAACTCAACATATGGCCACCTGGCTGGACTATTTCAGTTTTAAACAAAATGGCTATCCTAGCTGATTTAGCTCAGTAGATAGAGCATCAGCCAGCAGCCTGAAGGGTCCCGTGTTCCACTCCGGTCAAGGGCACATTCCTGGGCAGCGGGCTCAATCTGCAGTGGGGGATGTGCAGGAGGCAGCCAATCAATAATTCTCTCTCATCACTGATGTTTCTATCTCTATCCCCCTTTCCCTTCTCTAAAATCAACAAAAATATATTTTTTTAAATGAAATGGCCGACCACTTTCTCAGTTGACCTTTGCTAAGCACAAGTTCAGCTGTGACGGTCCCGCCCAGAAGACCAGGAGCCTGAGGCCTGGCACAGCTGGAAAGCTGGGACCTGACTCACACCCCAGGCCCTTCCCAGGAGAGTGCGGGGAGGAGGAGGGAGAGCTCAGGGGCCTTGGGTCAATATAAAAGGAGAGTAAGTCAGCCTAGGGACCAAGGAGGTGTGGCAGGGAGGGTGAGGGATCGTCAAAGGGGCCACAAGAAACCAGGGGGGAGCATTTGGGGCTCAGGAGAAAGGTCTAAATCAGAGGGACAGGGGAAGAGGACAACTGAGGTTGCCGTTGAGCTCAGAGGAGGTGTGCAGTGTCTCTCTGGGCAGCTGACGCTCCTCGGAGGAACAGAGAGGTGAGGGAGAGAAGGCAGGATGGCAGTCCTGCCTGAGGATGGAAAAGGACGGGGCTGGGGCTGGGCATGGCCAGGGCAGGGGAGGGACAGAGGTCTGCTAGGACAGGAAAGCAGACTGAGAGGCTATGAGGGGTGAGGCACTGGAAACAGTGGCTCTCCAGAGGAGGGGGACTCAAAGCTCCAGCATGTGTGTGTGCGGGGGGCCTTGAGTGCCACTAAGTGCCAGCTGATGCTCTGGTGGTTCTACTCAAATTCCCTATTTCATCCTCTCTACAGCACCCACGTCTGTGATGACACCCCAAGGACTTGCCCAAGATTGTCCCAGCTAGTTGGTGCCAGCACCCGGCTCCTTGCAGGCTCCTAACAACCTCCTACGGCCTCAAGACTCACTGGGACTAGTGGTCCAGGTGCAGCTGGATGTGGCAAGAAATATGGAGGGACCCTAGCTGGTTTGGCTCAGTGTATAGAGTGTCAGCCTGTGGACTGAAGGGTCCTGGGTTTGATTCCCATCAAGGGCAAATGCCCGGGTTGTGGGCTCGGTCCCTAGTAGGGGCAGCCAATCTATGATTCCTTCTCATCATTGATGTTTCTATCTCTCTCTTCTTCTCCCTTCCTCTCTGAAGTGAATAAATAAATAAATAAATAAATAAATAAATAAATAAGGAGGGAGAAGACACAGTCTATAAGAAAGGACAAGGTCAAGTACTCGGTGACAGAGACGCCAGGTTCTGTGGTCGACTGTCAGTGTCCAGGCAGCCAAAGGAACAACTCACAGGGTGAGGGAGGCTTCAGCTTTCAGCGTGGGCAGACAGGGAGGACCGAGGTAAAGGCCAGCAGGGGAGCAGGCTACAGCAAAGGGACTGACTTCAGGGCGGCTTCTTCCTCCCTCAGCCCCTGTGGGCTGCTTTTCCAGGGAGCCCACTACCAGCACATGGGGGGTTAACGTCTGTCTGGTGCAGTGGCCTCAGCAGCACAGCAGCACGAGGTGGTGCCAGTAACTCAGAAGCTGAAATGTGAGAAGCTAAGGAGAAGGGCAGGGCTGGGAAAGGCTAAGCAGCCTGGGAGGGTTTCCCTGGCAGGCGCCGGAGGCTCCACTCTGGCGACTAGAGGCCTTCCCATCCTGATCCACACCCCTCCGAGTGCCTGCCTCTCCAGCCCCAGCTGTGGGTACGGCGCCCACTCGGGGTGGCCCACGGGACAGCAGGTCTGTGCTGCAGATCCAGGGCCGGGGAGGAGGACCGGGCCAAGCAACCAGCAGAGAATGCTCTGGGCCCTGCCAGCTGTGCCGGAAGCACTGGATGGGGAGATGAGAGATGGGGAGATGGGCAGAGAGCAGAGTGAGGAGGAGGACGAGGAGGTGCCTTGGGTCCCCTACCTCAGAGGTCTGGCCTTGACTTCCCCCTCCTTGGGCAGAACTGAGTCATGGGAGCCTCCCACTGTCCCAGGGGCAGGGAGAGACACAAAGCTGCTGCCCCCTCCCCGGGCCAGGTGCCAGCCTGCCTTTGCAGAAAGGAAGGACCAGAGACGAGTGGCTTCCCAAGTGTGTGTGAGGGGCTGGATACTGAGTGGGCTCATCTCCTTGTCTTTTACACTCACACTGGGAATCAAGCCCACAACCTGGGCACGTGCCCTGACTGGGAATCAAACCAGCAACCTCTTGGTGCCTGGGTCGACACACAACCACTGAGTCACACCGGCCGGGCTTCACCTCCCTTTTCTTAGCTCCACAGCCACCTAATCAGTGTGTCAATGGGTAGTATGATGACTCCTCCTCCACTACAGATGAGCCACCGGAGGCTCAGAGGTTGAGAAACTTGCCTGAAGCCACATAGCCAGGGTGGCAGAGCCAACCTGAACCATGGCTTGTATGACAACAGGCTTGTATGACAACACCTACCCACCATGCCACACGGGAAGGAAGGTGGAAGAAGCAAAGTTCACCAGCAGGTAAATACGTGTCTGTGTGCCAAATCCAAGGCAAGAGGCAAGATGAAAGACCGCCTTGGAATCCCAGAAAAGCAAGAAGATACAGGCTGAAATGTATTCAGAGGCAGGAGTTAAATGTCCAGTCCCAGACTCGTGGATGAATCTGCAACGGTAGGGACTTCCCGTAACCATCTGAGGTGCTTCCGTGGAGCCACAGGATTACCACTGAGCACCTGACTGGCACTCACCAGGACAGAACATGGCGCACATCTGTGGCCCGAGTTCTGCATGAGCCTTGATGGAAGAATAAGCAACATTTACTGTGGGGTAGCACTGGGCAAAGCTCTGCTAAAAATTAACCCAAACACCTCAGTACACATCATGGGCCTAATGGCCAAGAGCTAGACAACCCCAGTGCTTCCAGCTGTGTGACCTTGCCTCACCTCTCTGAGCCTCAGTTTCCTTATCTGCAGGAGGAAGAGCATGCCAGCACTGATACACAGGGCTGTAGTGAGGATTAAACAAAGTGTTTGTCAAAAAAACACTTATATTGAGCCTGGCCAGAGTGGCTCAGTTGGTTAGAGCATCATCCCATGCACCAAGAAAGGTTGGGGGTTCAATTCCCAGTCAAATGCTTCTCTCACATCAATGTTTCTCTCTCTCTCTCTCTCTCTCTCTCTCTCTCTCTCTCTCCTTCTCTCTCTCTCTCTCTTCTTCTCTTCTCCTCTTTCCCTTCCACTCTCTAAACATGTCCACAAGTGATTTTTTTTAAACAAAGCACTTATATTGAAAACCTTTATCTTTACAAAAAAAATATACACGAAAAGCAGCATCATTCACAAAAAGTGGAAACAACACAAATATCCATCAATCAGTGAATGGATATGCAAATTCTGATCTGTCCACACAATGGAATGTTATTTGACCATAAGAAGAATGAAGTACTGCCCTAGTTGGTTTTGCTCAATGATTACAGTGTTGGCCCAAGGACTGAAGGGTTGTGGGTTCGATTCTGGTCAAGGGCACCTACCCTGGACCCGGGTTGAGGTGTGTGCAGGAGGCAACCAATAGATATGTCTCTCTCACATCTATGTTTCTCTCTCTTTCCCTCCCTTCTACTGTCTCTAAAAATCAATGTGAAGATATCCTAGGGTGAAGATTAACCAAAAAAAAAAAAAAGGAATGAAGAACTGACAGGTGTTACAATATGGGTGGATCTTAAAAACATGATACTCAGTGAAAGAAGCCAGACACAATTGCATGATTCCATTATATGAAATGCCAGAATGGCCATGGAGATGAGAATAACCACAGGTGCATGTGGTGGCGTTCGGATGAGAGTCGAAGGACTTGATGGGCGGGCACCCACAGACCTGTGGCAGCTCAGAGGTGTGGCACCACGCAGGACCGGAAGGAGGGGAAGACACTGAGCCAAGAAGGTGGAAACTCGGCCTAGTGCTCCAAGGCCCCAAGCAGAGTGTGAGAGATGCTTTACCTCAGTTCACAAAAGCTGGAAAGGCTTACAGCAGGCCTGCTCTCTGCCTTCCCAGAAGCCCCTGGTTTCTGCGAGGCGTCCAAGGGGCTCAGAATACTCTGAGCACCAGTTTCTTCTTCTGAGAATCCCCAAGCCTGGGTTCCTCTCCAATTCACCCCAGGTTCCAGGTCCTAGAGGAGAGAATATGAGGTCAGCAAGCCTGTTTCAGTGCTGTCCCCAATGTCAAATGGCCAACATGCATTTAACGTGACATAGGAGGGACAGAGGCAGCCACTCCCTAGAGCCTGGGCCCCTCCAGCCCCCGTTTGAACTGAGGGAATGAGAAGGTGACTGACTCCACGAGGCAGGCCTGAGCCTGTAGACCAGCAAGTGAGGCCCATACCCTTCTCCTCCTTCACCTCTTCCCTTTCCCTCCTGTCTCTCCCCTCTGTCCTATATTGTCCCTAAGCCCCTGGGGGAAAGCCAAATAATACAGAACTCCTTGGAGGAGAGAAAGGGGCATGTTGCATGCATGTGCACACGTGTACACACATACACACACCTGCCTGCACCATCACAGAGCAGATCACATAATACCTAGATACAGGGAAGAGAAAAGAAACTAGACATGTTAGCACCTTGCCTCCTGTGGGCCAGGCAGGTACCAAGGGATTTGCATTTATTGACTAATTCAATCTTTAAAAGAAGCCTATGAGATTTCACAGATGAAGAAAATGTCCTGGCTGGTTGCTCAGTGGTTAGAGCTAGCCCTTGGACCAAAGGGTCTCAGGTTTAATTCCCAGTCAAGGGCACATATCTTAGCTGCAGGTTTGATACCAGGCACCTGAGGGAGGCAACCAATCAATGTGTCTCTCTCACTTCAATGTTTCTCTCTCTCCCCCAGGTCCTTCCACTCTGTCTGAAAATCAATGGAAAAATATCTTCGGGTGAGGAGTAAAAAGAAAGAAAGTGAGCTTCTGAGAACTTAAGGAACATAGCCAGCGGGATACTCGGTAAGTAAGAGCCATGAAGTTGAGCGCAGTGCCTGGCATGAGCCCCAGAAGCCAGTCCTATGGAGGCAGCTGAGCAGAGTGGGGTTGTGTACAGTTTCTGCCCACCCCCTGGCATCGGTTCCTTTGGGGGGCCCCTCACTCCCACTTTCCCTGTGTGGCTTTAGGGGTGTCTACTCTGGGCTACAGTAAGCTCCTGACCTAGGCCTGTCCAATCAGCGTCAGGGATGAGCTGAGACCCAGCAAGAGGCAAGCCTGGGGTGTTGCTGGAACCCAGGGAGAGCCGAGCTGGGTGGCACAGAGCCCACTGGACGGAGCGATGCAGTTCAGTGTCCCAGCACCATTGCCGAGCACTTGACAGCCAGGCCCTCGGCCTTTGCAGTTGTATGAACTGTTAAGTAACTGGCCTTTGAACACAGGTCTGACTGCAGAGCTCTGGTAGCTTAGGGGCTGGAACACGATGGGGATGGGGCCTCACTTCTCTCCCAGAATTGGGGGGGGAAGGGTTTCGGGGGCTCTGGACCTCCTTCTAAAGCACCTCCATCACTCAGTTTGACCTTCAAAGTTGGCATCTGCTTGCAAGAATCTGTCTCCTCTGGGAGTTCAGCCTCCAGATGTCAGATCCAAGGCAACAACAGTGGCTGCACATGGCTCTCCCCAGAGTGAATCAGCCACATTCCAAAGGTGCAAACACAGACACCACGCCCTCGGCAGCCTGGGGCTACAGACTTCCTCCCCAGGCCCGCCCAGCCCCCATTCCGGCTCCCCACCCCTCTCCCCTCTTCCCAGCCAGACCAGGCTTTGGGCTTCCTTTCCAGAGACATTCTCCTGGAACTGAAACAGAGGGAAAAAGAAAGCCACTGGGGCCAGGAGACACCCTGATCCACTCTGCTCACTCCCTCCCTTGCAGCGAGCATGGACCCTAGCCCAGACCTCCCCCAGTTATCAGTATATGCAGGGTGGGGCAAAAGTGGGTTTACAATTGTTTGTATGGAAAATAATACAATAATTAATACATAATAATACAAGAATAAACTCTGTGTTTCACATCCTCACAACTATAAACTACTTTTCCCCTACCCTGTATGGGTTCATTCACTCTACAGGTATTTATTGAACACCTACTGTGAGGTAAACCAGATACAGACAAGCCCCTGACCTCATGGAACTCAGCCCAGCAAGAGCCAGACAAAATCGGCTCCACAGAAAATAATTCCAAGTGTGGGAAGTGCTGAAGAGGAAAGTGCCGAGAGTGATGGTGAGTGACAAAGGGAGGGTTATGAGGCTTGGGGGGGGGGGGGGGGGGAGAAGCTCAGGGATATCACATAAGCTGAGGCCTTAAGGATGAATCAAAGCCTCCTCCATAATCACTTCTCCACAATCATTTCATGAGAATTACAGCAATGTAACCGCAAAGAATCTCCCCCAGTCACTCAGCAAGTTCTTGAGTCCACTTCCTGGTGCCTTCTGTCAGCATTAATGCAGGAAAGTCTGGCTAATATTTTCTTGAGTAAGAGCTTTATTGAGATATAATCCACATACCATACCATTTACCATTTTAAAATATATGATTCAGCCCTGGCTGGTTTGGCTCAGTGGATAGAGCGTTGGCCTGCAGACTTGAGGATCCCGGGTTTGATTCTAGTCAAGGGCACATGGATTGGGGGCTTGATCCCCAGTAGGGGGCATGCAAGAGGCAGCCAATCAATGATTTCTTTCATCATTGATGTTTCTATCTCTCTCTCCCTCTTCCTTCCTCTCTGAAATCAATATATATATATATATATATATATATATATATATATATATGTATATATATATTTAAAGTATACAATTCAATGTTTTTTGTATATTTACCATGCTGTGCAACCATTACCACAATTAATTTTATGCCTGACTGGCATGGTTCAGTGGTTGAGTATTGATCTATGAACTAGGAGGTCAGGGCACATGCCCAGGTTGCAGGCTTCAACTCCAGTCCAGGATGTACAGGAGGCAGTCAATCAATGATTTTCTCTCATTATTGATGTTTCCATCTCTCTCTCCCTCTCTTTTCCTCTGCAAAGTCAATTAAAAAGTATTTTTTTTAAAAAACACAATCAGCCGAAACCGGTTTGGCTCAGTGGTAGAGTGTCAGTCTGCAGACTGAAAGGTCCTGGATTCGATTCCGGTCAAGGGCATGTACCTTGGTTGTGGACACATCCCCGGTAGGGGGTGTGCAAGAGGCAGCTGGTCGATGGTTCTCTCTCATGGACATTTCTAGCTCTCTATCTCTCTCCCTTCCTCTCTGTAAAATATCAATAAGATATATATTTTTTAAATAAAAAAAAAACACAATCAATTTTAGAACATTTTCATCACCTCCAAAAGAAACCCTGCATCAATTAACAGTTATTCTCCAATCACTATTCCCACTACCCCTGACAACCAGTAGTCTATTTTCCATCTCTACTGATCTACTTATTCTAGAGATTTTATAGAAATGGAACCATCCAGTATGTGGTCTTTTATTCAAGGCTTCTTTACTCAGCATAATATGTGATTTTCCCCCCACCTTTTTTTATTGTTTGAAGCATTACAAATAGTAGTATCAGCATAATGTTTTCCAAGTTTATTCATGTTGTAGCATCTATCAGAACTTTATTCCTGCGGAGGACTGAGAAGGTGGGGCAGTTCTGTACCGTGCTGCCTTCCACTGATTAAGACCTCCAAGAGCAAAGGCCTACCAAGGTGAGGATGCCCCTACTGTCACCTGTAGAGGGGCAGCACTGAGCTGGCCAATATTTGTGGTGCTGATTGTACTGGCTCAGGGGAAGCGTTTCACTAAGTCTGAAAGACTAAGACATCGCGGGGACTCTCCGCCACCGCCCGCGACCAGCTGGGCCCTGCCTTTGCGCCACACCCTCGGATCCCGCTGCCTCCACCGATGCCACCGCCCGAGGCCTGCTCTGCCAGGCCTTCGCGCGCGCTGTGCTGGCGCTGCACCTTCCGTTGGCAGACCCGGAGAATCATCTCTCCGCTGCCGCACAGCCAGGCCAAAGCATCAGACACTACCGCCATGCAGATTTTAAAAGTACAGGGGAAATTGAGCCACAGGAACTACCATCGCTGCCGCACCCGACGCCGCCCTCAAGAATGGGAATCCACCGAAGTCAGAGCTCACTACGCCCCGGGCTCACAGAGAGTGTGGCTTCAGAAATTAGCCTCTGCATCCACAGCAGCTCCACATCTGCACCAAAGAGGACACCATTGAGGGCGGACTATCCCCATGCAGCCATCACAGCCCGCCCACAATCTTCCCAGCACACCCCCCATGCTGGGAGGGAGATGGAGCGCGCTGGTGAGGAAATGGCACGGCACCTTCCATTAGCTGCCCAGGCGAGCCCTTCCTCCGATGCCACATGGCCGAGCTGAAGCTCTCGCCACCACCGCCATGTGAACTTTAAAACTACAGTGGTGTGGTAATTGAACCACAGGAGCGACTGTCAATATTGCACCTGGCACCGCCACCCGCCACTGCCGCCGAGAATAAAGGAAATCCACCAAGAACAGAGCTCACCACGCCTTGGGCTCAGAAAGTGGGCGACCTCAGAACTTAGCCTCCATGTCTGCAGCTGCTCCGCTCCCACACCGAACGAGACACCTTTGAAAGTGGTCCCCCCGCCTGCAACCATCTCAGCCCAACTGCAGCTGTCCCAGCCTGCCCTGCCCCCCATGCTAGCAAGGAGCTAGCGTGGCGCCTCCAATATGCGACCCCAACACCCTAGAGGGGCCGTGTGCCCCGGGTGAGCCGAGTGTCCCAGGGGGCCGAGTGCCCCGGGTGAGCCGAGTGTCCCAGGGGGCCGAGTGCCCCGGGTGAGCCGAGTGTCCCAGGGGGCCGAGTGCCCCGGGTGAGCCGAGTGTCCCAGGGGGCCGTGTGCCCCGGGTGAGCCGAGTGTCCCAGGGGGCCGAGTGCCCCGGGTGAGCCGTGTGTCCCAGGGGGCCGAGTGCCCCGGGTGAGCCGTGTGTCCCAGGGGGCCGAGTGCCCCGGGTGAGCCGAGTGTCCCATGGGGCCGAGTGCCCCGGGTGAGCCGAGTGTCCCAGGGGGCCGAGTGCCCCGGGTGAGCCGAGTGTCCCAGGGGGCCGTGTGCCCCGGGTGAGCCGTACCCCCCCAAAGGGGAAGGGTGTCCCGGGTGAGCCGTGTGTCCCAGGGGGCCGTGTGCCCCAGGTGAGCCGAGTGTCCCATGGGGCCAAGTGCCCCGGGTGAGCCGAGTGTCCCAGGGGGCCGAGTGCCCCGGATGAGCCGTGTGTCTCAGGGGGCCGTGTGCCCCGGGTGAGCCGAGTGTCCCAGGAGGCCCGAGTGCCCCGGGTGACCCGAGTGTCCCAGGGGGCCGTGTGCCCCGGGTGAGCCGTACCCCCCCCCCCAAAGGGGAAGGGTGTCCCGGGTGAGCCGTGTGTCCCAGGGGGCCGAGTGCCCCGGGTGAGCCGAGTGTCCCAGGGGGCTGAGTGCCCGGGGTGAGCCGAGTGTCCCAAGGGGCCGTGTGCCCCGGGTGAGCCGAGTGTCCCAGGGGGTCGAGTGCCCCGGGTGAGCCGTGTGTCCCAGGGGGCCGTGTGCCCCGGATGAGCCGAGTGTCCCATGGGGCCGAGTGCCCCGGGTGAGCCGAGTGTCCCAGGGGGCCGAGAGCCCCAGGTGAGCCGTGTGTCCCAGGGGAAGCAGTTGGACCCTGGGGAAGGGGCGGTGAAAACCAGAGGAGGAGCGGACTCCATTCATATGGTCCTGAGATAGTCACCATAAAACAAGCAGACTGCCAAATGAGGAGTGGATTCTATTCATGGGGTCCTGAGATGGTCACCATAAAACAAGCAGATTGTCAAATGACAGCGGGGAGGGGAAGGAGACCTGGGGGGAGATAGGAGAACAACCGAGGGACTGATATGCATGAACCTAAGTACAACCAACGAACACAGAACTCTGGGGAGGGAGGGCATGAATGGGAGATGGGAGGGAGGGGGGCAATGGTAAGCTATGTACACAGATAATACCTTAATAAAATAAAAAATAAAAAATAAATAAAAAAAGAACTTTATTCCTTTTTGTGGCTGAATAATATGCCATTGTATAGCTAGACCACATTTTGTTGACCCACTCATCAGCTGGTGAACATTTGGGTTATTTCCTGCTTCTGGCTATTGTAAATAATGCTACTATGAACACCCATGTACAAGTTTTTACCTGGACATATGTTTTTTTTTTTTTTATTCTCTTGGGTATATACCTAGAAGTGAAAGTGCTAGGTTAAATGGTGACTCTATGTTGAGGGATTGTAAGACTATTTCAAAATGGCTGCACCATTTGACATTGCCACCAGCCTCGTGTGAGGGTTCCAATTGCTCCCTGTCTTCCCGATACTTGTTGTTTTTCTTTTCTTGTTATACTCATCCTAGTGGTGTAAAGTAGTATGGTTGTTGATGTGTAGTTCTCTAATAAAGTCTACCTTCAGCCTGGCCTTAGATGTTACTCCCATTCCTTCCTTGCCAGCACTGCCCCTGCCCCGTCCCCTTAGGATTCCACTGCCTTCCAGCCCTATACCAGGTCCTGCTGGGATCCACTTCCACCTTCACAAGGGTCAAACTCACACCAATTCAGCCAATGTCTACCTCTTGAGGCCTTCAGGTGTAAGGAATAGTACAGAGGTGAGATAGGGGGTCCTGGTCTGTGCCCCCAGGACAGACAGTGAGGAAGAGGGCCCCTGGGCAAGCATCTACCATTCCTATACACTTCTTCCCATGTGTCCTGACCAAAATGTAGGCTCCAGAAGGGCAGAGCTTCCTCTGCTCATTCACTGCTATATCCCTAGGTGGTAGACATGCCAACATATTTCTTGAGTCAATGAACTCAAGATGAAGAAAGAGAACACACAGCACAGGGGTACAGGGATAGAGTTGTTAGTGTTTAGAAACTTGGGCTCTGGAGTGAAATGATTTGCGTTAGAATAATCCCACCTCTGCTGCTGTATAGCTATGTGCTCTTGGACAAATCTCTTGGCTTCTCTAAGCTTCCTTCTCTTCAAAATGAGTCTGACAGCAACAATCTATCTGACATGCCAAAACCGGTTTGGCTCAGTGGATAGAGCGTCAGCCTGCAGACTGAAAGGTCCCGGGTTCGATTCCAGTCAAGGGCATGTGCCTCGGTTGCGGGCACATCCCCAGTGGGGGGTGTGCAGGGGGCAGCTGATCAATGATTCTCGCTCATCGATGTTTCTATCTATCTATCCCTCTCTCTTCCTCTCTGTAAAAAATAAATAAAATATATATATATTTTTAAAATCTATCTGACAGGGTAGTTTTGAGGATTAAATAACAATACAGATCAGGCAATATTATATTCCAAGGACCCTTAGAGATGAAGCCACATAATGTCAATTCTCACAAGAGCCCTGTGAGACAGGACTCTTATTACCACCTTCCACATTGTAGAGGAGGATACAGGAACCTGTCGGGCATGAGGCTGGTTAGGGCAAAGACAGGATCTGAACCAATACCCCTAACTCCAGGCAGGGGCAGTGTGGCCCAATGCCGGATGGAGCAGAGCTGGGCAATCTCTGAGTGGGCAACAAACTAGTCCAAAGTGCTCGTATTATATCCCTGGGATGTTTGGTTCTGAGCAAAAGCGAGCAGGCTGATGGTAAGTTCCAAAGACCCCCAAACAAGGGACTGCAGTGCCTTGGTGGGGTGGGGAGGGTGGTAGGGGTACGAAGAGATCCTAGGGCTGCAAGGCTGGGGCGCTAGAACAGACACTCATGGAGACAGAGGCTCAGGGGCCAGAGGTCAGGAAGATAAGCCAGCACTAATAGTTGTAACACGGAAAGAACAAGAAGTCAGAAGTTTCCAACAGGGAAGCCTGGCTACTGAGAGGGGCTCTCTTAAAGATGGCAGGTCCTCTTTTCTCTCGCAGGGTATGCAGCTCGGGAGGAGCCAGACAGTCCCACCCGGCTGGTCCACCCTAAGTGACAGGTGTGGCTAGATTCCCCTCAAATCGAAGAGCCTATTTGGAAGAGCTCCGGTGGGCTGGCCTAGGGGAGACATCAAGGTAGCCCATAAAAAAAAAAAATGGGATGGGGCTGGCACCCCCCAAAGGCTGGGTATAAATATTGGGAGCTCTGGATTAGAAGTGCTCCTCTCACTTTTGCTCTTCAAATGAGGACACCTGTCAAGCAGAAGAGGTCCAAAGACGAACCTTAGGGAAACACCTGTTTCAGGGACCTATGGGAAGACCCTTGGGCTTTAGGACGTAGCAGAACCTGGCACAATGTGCTTTACGGGGAGAACTTGGGACAGAGCAAGGAGCTCAGAAATAAATGGGTGACCTAGGGCAGCTGGAAATACTTGGCATGGGAGGGTTGGAGACGGGGCTATTGCTTGAGACTCCATCATTTATTTATTATTACTTTAATCCTTACCTGAGGACATGCTCAGAGAGAGGGAGAAACATCAGTTGTCTCCTGAAAGTACCTGACCAGAGATTGAACCCACAACCAGGTATGAACACTGACCAGGAATCGAACTGGTAACACGTCAGTGCACAAAACTATGTGCAACTATGTGCCGCTCCAACTGGGCTCCATAATTTATTTTAAACAGGGGAGAAGCTCAGCTGATGACAGCATTCCAAGTGAGAATGCATCTAACTTTAGTTGTGGAAAACCATTAGGCTCACCAGTCTCTTATCTGCCAGAAGCCTTGGAAGGGATTCCCTATAGCATGCCTGGCTGGGAGGCCTGAGACAGCAGTTTTCCAGGTCTAGTCAGAGGACCACCTGCATCACAAGTCACTTGAGCCCAGCCAGAGTGGCTCAGTGGTTGAGCATTGACCTAGGAATCTAAAGGTCACGGTTTGATTCCCAGTCAGGGTACATGCCCAGGTTTGCAAGCTCCATCCCCAGTAGAGGGCGTGCAGGAGATAGCCAATCAATGATCCTCTCTCATCACTGATGTTTCCATCTCTCCCTTTCCCTTCCCTTCCCTCTCTGAAATCAATAAAAATATTTTTTTTAAAAACAAAAACAAAAAAACAAATCCCTGAACCTTGCCCAACTCACTGGTCAGCATCTTGAGATTCAGAGTCCATTTGGTTCTAAGACTCCGAATATTTCCAGGGACGAAAAAAGTGTAGGAGAGACCAGCTCAACAGGAAGCAATGTTCAGAGGGTTCACAACACCTGGCCCACAGGGGTCATTTAAGGAAACCAGCTACCACCCCCTGACATTCTATTCACTCAAGTCTCATGACTCAAATGTGCCACCTCAGACCTCTCTCCCTCCATTCTGACACCCTCACTCAGGCCATCTAATCAGTGACCATAGCTTCAACTGCACCCTTAGTTCAAGACCAGGTGTACAGGTAGGTTCCCGATGCCCAGGTGGAATCATTTCTGCCCTTGGGCCTGGGCCCAAGACCAAAGCCCCGAGACCTCATCAGGAAGAAGCCCCTGGCTGATGACATTGGCAGACGACCCCTACAGTGCCTCTGGCCCCTCCTACACCAGTCCACCCTGAGAGGGGAGAGACCGATTCAGCCCAGATGCAAAGACCTGGGATGAGGCCTGGGACTGCATAACTGAGAATCTGAGAATAGAAAGTGTCTCTGTCCCCTCTGGTCATCATCACTTCCCCATCCCTATGGCCCCCACAGGAAGTGTGTGGTGTGTGTGTGTTTGGTGCGAGGGTCTCCACTATAACAAACACACAGCCACATATTCTGTTGGGGCAGGGCTTGGGCTCTGGACTCTAGTGATTTGCACTCGTATCCATCTCTGCTACTTCATAGCTGTGGGCTCTCAGGTGAACCACTGAACCTCTTTTATATATATATATATATATATATATATATATATATATATATATAATTATTGACTTTTTACAGAGAGGGAGAGTTAGAAACATTGATGAGAGAGAGAATGATTGATCAGCTGTCTCCTGCCAACCCCCACTAGGGATGTGCCCGCTACCAAGGCACATGCCCTTGGCTGGAATCGAACCCGGGACCTTCCAGTCCACGGGCCTATGCTCTATCCACTGAGCCAAACTGGTTTCGGCACCACTGAACCTCTTGAGTCTCCTTTAAAAAAAAAAAAAGTAAAAAAAAAAAGTATATTTTATTGATTTTTTACAAAGAGGAAGAGAGGGGGATAGAGAGTTAGAAAAATCGATGAGAGAGAATCATTGGATCAGCTGCCTCTTGCACACCCCCTACTGGGGATGTGCCCGCAACCAAGGCACATGCCCTTGACCGGAATCGAACCTGGGACCCTTCAGTCCAAAGGCCCAACGCTCTATCCACTGAGCCAAACCAGTTTCGATTTGAGTCTCCTTCTTATCTACCAAATGGCCTGTACCACTAGGACCTGACTAACACTGGTCTCCTGAGGCTCAAACTCAGAGGCCTGGGTCCCACTCCTAATCCTCCACATTTTACATCCCAACCCAAAGGCCAAGACTTGAGCGAGGCTGAGCGAGGCTGGTGCAGAGGTCTCCATGAAAAACCCCCAGGCCTTCACCCCCTACTTCTACAGCAGAGCAGCGATGGGTACAGCCAGCAAAGGAAGCCCGGATCGGCAATCCGGAGGCCCTTCCCACCACATCTGGTCGGTGGTCAGAGAACCTGCTTGCTGGTGCAGACGTGGGTGAGTTTTGTGGCTGTGCTTTAATCTCTCCAGGCTCACAGGGATATTTCGGTGATTCCACTTGCCCTGCAGTTGCTGGCGGGTATACACAGCCTGCCTGGCCGACACCATCTTTGTTACTGTTCCAGGGCACCAAGCTTCCTTCAACCCACTGCCAGCAGCAGCCTCTTCCCAGTTCTACTCTCCCTCCCAAAGCCACTAGTGCCTGCTCCAGAGACTATGGGAGTGACAAGTGCTTCCCAGACAACAAAAGCCTCTCCCAGGAGAAGAGAGAGGAGAGACTTCTGTCCAGGGAAACTCCCACAGCACCTTTGTTCTGTACACTGACTTTAGCCTGGGTTTCAGGGCCTCAGCTGCTGGGTAAATTGTTTTATGGGGGCAAACTGTCAGCAAAAAGGGCCCAGAGAGCCCATCCTTCCCTTCAGGTCACTCACTGCCCCTCCCTCTAGTACTTTGGGAGGAAACTGAGGAGTCGCGGGGAGAACCTATCTTGGTTAAGGTCACCTCCACCCTGGGTCTCCTGGGTGTGTTTCACGCCATGACATCAATCTCCTTGGGCTCCCTGACCCCGATTGATTTCCTCTTAGCTAACCGTAGTGCCCAGGTCCAGGTTGTCCTGATGATTACAGGACATAAATATGCATAAAGCATCTAGCCCTTCGCTTGGCACCTGCTCAACACGTGAGCCATCATTATTATTCCATCCTTTTCATTCTCCCCTCTCCACTCCAGCCACACCGAGAGCCTTCCCTAGCCGCCTGGTTGGTGCCCTTCGCCGCTTTTGTCCTCACGCTGACACGCGTCTGACCTACTGGACATTCTTCTGATGCCCCCGCGGGCCTCCCTCGCCCCGGCCCGTCGGCCCTCAGAGGACAGGGCTTTCTGCTACAGCCTCTGCCCTGCGCCCGCGCCGCCCGCCGGGGAGAGCGGAGGACTCCTACCGCGTCTCCGGGCTGCCGGCGCGCCCGGGCGCCCGGCTCAGGGGCCGGACCCCGCCCTGGGCCGGAGCGAGACGGGCGGCGCGCACAGGGGCCGCGGCCGGGGCTGGCGGCTGCACCCGGGTTTCGGGGGGCGGCGCCGGGGACAAAGGACTGCCCTACCTGTGCTGGGGGCGCAGGCACCTCCCCGCGGGCGGCTCCAACGCGCACCCGCGAGGTCACGTCCGGGGCGTGCCAGCCGGAAAAAGGCCCCGCGCGGGCGGGCGGGGGGCGGGACGTTCGCCGACAAGCCACGCCCCCCGGCCGCGGGCCGCCGGCGGAGGCGGGGCCAGCCGGGCGGGGACAGCCTCCCGCTTCCGCCGGCCAGGCCGCTCATCCATATTCATGAGGAGGGTCAGGGGCGGGTCCCGGCGCCCCCGCCGCGCCCGGCCCCCCGGCCGCGAGTCCAGCCCCGGCGGAGGCTCCGGCCCCAGTGGGGCGCCCCCGGCTTCCGCCTCGGGGAGGGAGTTTCCACTTGGTCACGACTCAAAAATGTGTCGCTCCCGCTCCTCCGCCCCCTCGTCCCGGCCCTGGGCGAGGGGGCGGGGGAAGAGAGCGGAGGGTCTCTCCCTGGGAGGACGGGAGGGGCGGCTCCTCCCTCCCGGGGCAGGTCCGTGGGGATTCGGGGCTGACCGCTCCCTCTTTCGCTCCCTCCAAGATAGCGCCTGGGATAACCCTCATTTTTAAAACATAATAGCTCTAATTTATTAAGCGCGTATTCTGTGCCAGGCACCATACCCTTCAGATGAACTTTTTCTCTGAGCCCTCCCGCAGTTGGGCCGTTGTTCTTGCTAACAGTCCAGTGGAGGTAAGTACACAGTGGTCATCCGGAAAGAAGCTCAGGAACGTTGAGTGACATGCCCACCATTTACACAGCAGGCCCGGGCTACTCCCAGGTGCTGGCCGCCACCGTCTTCCCCGAAATGGGCTTTTACCTGGGCACTGCTGGGTTGGGTGGGTGTGGCTGAGCGGTGGGTGTGAATGCCCCATTGGAGGGAGACGTTACATACAGGGGGAAACCAATGCATGAAGGCTGGACAGGCTGGACCTTTGGCCGGACCCAGTGCCAAAGGACAATAGCAGGGCCGTGTGTTAATGAATGATTAAGAGCCCTGGCCGGTGTGGTTAGAGCGCCGGTTTGGGCATGGAAGGGTGGTGGGTGCGATTCCAAGTCAAGGGCACATACCAATCCATGTGTCTCTCTCACATTGATGTTTCCCTCTCTCTCCCTCTCCCCTCCCACTTGTTCTAAGACTCAGTGGGGGGGAGGGGGGATATCTTCGGGGTGAAGTTTAACAAATTAACAACCACAAGCAAAGATTAAGAATTTCAAGATGGTGATGGGAGAACATTGAGCCCCAAAGCATGAGCCCTTCTAAGTGCCAAGCTTGTGGGACTGCCCAGGCAAATATTATGAAGCTGACCCTGATGAAAGCACTCAGGGTCTCTTCTAGGAGCAGAGAGGTCACATCCTCACCTCCATGTGTCACCCAACCCCACCTCTAAGCCCTGGAGCTTCACCTCCATGCTGACACCCAGGCCTGGCTTCCAGAACTCCAAAAGCAGAGTGCTTCAAGCCCTCCAGGACCAGTTTCCTGAGGGTCAGGTGAGTCCCACAGGGAGAGTGTGCCCCAAATCTGAAAGGCCCAGCTGATCCTTGGGGCTGTGCCTCCTGGACATTCTCAGCCCTGAGCCCTTTAGGCAGTTGGGCAGGATTTTAAGGGCCAGGCCAGGCCCAGAAGGGGCCTCAGTTCTGACTTGAAGCCCTCCTTTCTCACTGGCACAGGGTGTGAGGAGCAGCCAGGGCTGCTTCCCAGAATAAACACCCCACCCATAGTCTGTCCCAGCCCTGCAGGCACAGCAAGCCAGCAGGCATGGCAAGACAGTGCCAACTGGAGAGATGTTCCTCAGGCTGCCAGCTCAAGGTTAAGAAGTCATCCTGATCTCACTCCCTCCATCATTCTATCCTTGTGCCTGGTCCCACTCCCAGCAGGTTGCAGGCCTCCTCAGTAACAATAGCTACCATTTGTTGCACTGCTCCTTCTCCCCACCAGGCACTGGAGGAAGTCCTCTGTGTGCCCTCTCCACTGAGCCTCGCACAGCCCTGTAATAGGCATGAGAACCACCATTTTACAGATAGGAAACTAAGGTTCAGAGAGATCCGATAGTTAGGCTAAGTTCAAGGGCCAGAGTTCATGGTCTGCTGCCATTCATCTATCTTAGTTCCTGTCATTTTTCCTATGTCTGCAATGTAGGGCTTTTGTTCTGCTTTGTTTAAATTGATTTCAGAGAAGCCGAAACCGGTTTGGCTCAGTGGTGGAGCGTCAGTCTGCGGACTGAAGGGTCCCGGGTTCGATTCCGGTTCGGGGCATGTACACTGGTTGCGGGCACATCCCCAATCAGGGGTGTGCAGGAGGCGGCTGGTCGATGTTTCTCTCTCATCGACCTTTCTGGCTCTCTATCTCTCTCCCTTCCTCTCTGTGAAATATCAATGGAATATATTTTTTAAAAATTGATTTCAGAGAAAAAGGGAGAGGGAGAAAGAGATAGAAACATCAATAATGAGAGAGAATCATTGTTCAGCTGCCTCCTGCATACTCCTTTCTGGGGATGGAGCTTGCAACCCTGGCATGTGCCCTTCACCTGAATCGAGCCTGGCTGGGACCCTTCAATCCACAGGCCGACACTCTATCCACTGAGCCAAATGGGCTAGGGCCTGCAATGTAGTTATTAAGGCTCACTTCTTTATGTTCACTCTCAGCTCCTTGGATAGAATGAAGGTTCTGGAAAAAGAGAAACTGTGTATACTGAATTCCCTGCTGGAACTAGCATTGTGCATTAAAGAACAATGTATGTGGCCGACACTGGTTTGGCTCAGTGGATAGTGCGTCGATCTGCAGACTGAGGGGTCCCAGGTTCGATTCCGGTCAAGGGCATGTACATTGGTTGCGGGCACATCCCCGGTGGGAGGTGTGCAGGAGGCAGCTGGTCGATGTTTCTCTTTCATCAATGTTTCTGGCTCTCTGTCCCTCTCCCTTCCTCTCTGTAAAAAAAAAAAAAAATCAATAAAAAATATTTTTTTAAAAAGAACAATGTATGTGAATAAATTAGCCACTTCCCTCTGGGTATTGAGAGACAGTGGGTACCCACTGGATTGAGATATCTCCTTGAAGACATGGATGGGGTTGTCTAACCCTGGGCACACAGTAGACTCTCAATAAATATTGTTGAATGAACACATAATGATAGCTTAATAAGCACTGTTGAATGAATGGGAACCTAGCAGATGTTCAATAAATGTTTACTGATGTAAGATTAAGGGACAAGATTCAGTCCCCAAATGTAATGTTCTTAGTCAATTCAGGCTGCTATAACAGAATACCATAGACTGGGGAACTTAACCAACACACATTTACTTCTCATAGTTCTGGGGGCTAGGAAATCCAAGATACAAGTGTTGGCATATTAATTTCCTGGTGAGGGCTCCCTACTTTGCTTGCAGATGGCCACCTTGTTGTGTCCTTACATGGTTAAGAGAGAGGGGAAAGAGAGAGAGAGAGAGAAAGAGAGAGAGAGAGAGATCATTTATCTCTTTAAATATTTTTTATTGATTTCAGAGAGCAAGGGAGAGGGAGAGATAGAAACATCAATGATGAGAGCGAATCATCCCCACACTGGGGTTTGAGCTCGCAACCTGAGCCTGTGCCCTTGACCAGAATTGAACCTGGGACCCTTCAGTCCACAAACTGATGCTCTGTCCATTGAGCAAAACCGGTTAGGGTTTATCTCTCTTTTTATCAGAGTGCTGATCCCATTATGGGGATCCCACTTTTATGACCTTATTTAAAATTACCTTTTAAAAGCTCCATGTGCTAATATAGTTACATTGGGATTTAGGGCTTCAACCTATGAATTTAGGGAGGACACAAACACTTGGTTCATAACAGCAATATTTATGAAGCATATACTATATTCCAGATCCTGGGAGGAACTCTGCAGAGTGAGTGACAAAGCAAATAATGCCCTTGTATCCTACTCCTTGGGGAATTTAGGGTATAATAGGGGAGACAGTCCATTACACATGGGAGGGAACAGAAAGCAAAGAAGGAGTGCTCAGAATAAGGACTCTGGGGAGAGAAAACAGCATGATGGTGGGGAAAGAGGACACCTCTCTTTACCTACTTTTTACTAAGAAGGAGGAAGCCAGCCCTAATTGGTTTGGCTTAGTGGATAGAGCATTGGCCTGAAGACTGAAAGGTCCTAGGTTCGATTCTGGTCAAGGACATGTACCTTGGTTGCAGGCACATCCCCAGTAGGTGTGCAGGAGGCAGCTGATCTCTCTATCCCTTTCCCTTCCTCTGTATTAAAAATCATTAAATATATATATATATATATATATATATATATATATATATATATATATATGGAGGAGGAAGCCAGTCCTGGACAGACTGCTATAGTAGGTGTTGCCTCCTGGAAAAGGCAAACCCCCCTGAAGCCCTCTCACAGCCTGGCCCTCTTGGATGTCTCAAAACCCCATCCTGCCATCTGATGCCCCGGGGACATAGTAAATTATAACACAAGCTTTGGAATCAGACTGACTGAGATTGCAATCTGGATTTTGCCTCCTACCAGCTTCTAAGAACTTGACGAAGTTACTTAACCTCCCTGTGCCCTCAGTTTCCTCCTCTAAGGATGAAGGTTCCTTATGGCCAGGTCCCCTTTATGGTTCGCAGGTCACTGGATTTCCCTGGTCACTGGATCCAGTTCCTGTTGGACTATAAGCTCCAGGAGAGCAAGGGCAACTGAGGTTGTCACTCTTTATTGCACTACTGCACAGTGCCTGGCACCTGCAAACACTCGTAAGCATTTTTAACTGATATAAAATTAGCCCTTGTGTACCTTTTTCATACACGTGGATTCCCCCGGGGCCTGGAGCCTTGCCTGGTAGAGATCAAACTTTGTGACATCTACGAAGGCCGAGGGCCGAGTTTCGGGCAGAATCCCCACCATCCCGGACGCCGGGAGGGGGCGCTCTGCGCCCCTCAGACTCCGCCCCTCCCAACGCACCCGCTGGACCCGGTGAGTCGGCCCTTAGCAGTCCTCTCCTGGGAGGGAGGCGCTAGGTAGCCAAGCTGAACTCCCACCGGGCCCATCTGCTCACTAATGTTTAACCCGACCTCACTCCACATTACCCACACGAAGGAAACCCGAGTTGGGGTGGGGTTACTTCCAAATCACTGCCTTCCGGGCCTACTGGTCTTTCACCTATCACTCACTAAACAGTTCATGAGCAACTACTCCATTCACACTACAGTGAATAGAGTATTATGTGTCCCTTAATGCAACAGGCCAGGAGTACCTACTATGTGTTCATTCTCTTAAAATGGAATGAACACAAATTCTGTGTCCATTGACGAAACAGCCATGAGCCCCTACTATATATCCATTTGCCCCAAATATAATGAGTATCTACTGTGCCTCCACGTAACAGTTCGTGAGCACCTACTATGTGCGACGCCCTGTGCCAGGCCCTGGAGATGCTGTGTGCTCCGGCGGCCAGACGCGCTGCGCCACCAAATATGCAGGTGAAGACGAAGGTGGAATTAGGCCCAGAGGCGGATGCCTCACCTACAGAAGATGCTTTTTGTCTGCTAGACTCCTCAAGGCCAACTGCATGGTGGCAGGGCTGGCCAGCAGCAGCAGGGCTCTTTTTAAACCGAGGTTTGCAGAGCAGCAAGAAGGTAAGTTGGGGGGTGGGGGGCTCCAGATTGGCTCAAACAAAACACCCTCCAGAAGGCCAGTCTGGGTTCAACATCAGGAGGGAGACACAATTTAGCGGGTGCAGGTTCGGGGCTTTCTCCCTCGTTTCTATCCACTCACTCCACTTTCTAACCCGCTCGGCGCCGGGCGCCGCGGGGGGCCACGCTCCATCACGGACCCCTTGGCGCTCCAGCCAGAGGACGCGGGTTGCCCCCAGCCGCTGGGACCAAGACTGGGGCCAGGAGGGAGCCCGGACTGCTCCGCGTCAGACCTGGTCCTCACTCCATTGTGCGGGGACCGAGGCGAGGGGAAGGCGGGGGCGGGGGCGGGGGGGGGGGGAGCCAGGGCGGCGCTGGACGGCGGGAGGCGCCGAGCCCGGCCTCGAACCCCGGCGTGCGCTGCCCCGAATCCGGAGCCGGGGCCTCTGCCTGCCGGGCGCTGCCCGCGCGTTCCTGGAACTGGGCTGGGCGGAGAAATCTGGGCCGGCGGAGAGGCATTCTAGCCGCCCTCCCCGTCGTCGCCGGGGGCTGCGGGGGGCCTGGCCAAGGTGACCCCGCGGGAGGGAGGGAGGGAGGGAGGGAGGGAGGGAGGGAGGGGCCCCGCCCCCGCCCCCTCCTTCCTCGTCCCGGCTTCGGGGCCTTTCCTCTGGACCCGCACGCCCGCGCCCCCCGCCCCCCGCAGCCCCCTCGGTCCCCGCGAGCCCGCCCCCTCCCCGGGCTTCCCCGAGGGCGGGCGGGCCGTCCCTCCCCCGCCGCCCGGGCCACCTCCGGGCCGTGTCCTAGCGCTGCCCTCGGACTGGGGGCGGGGCCGCGGGGGGGCGAGGATGGGGACGGAGAGGACGTTCCCGGCCCGCGCCCCCTCCCTCCCTCCCTCCTCCCTCCCGCCGGGGGCCGGCTCCCCGCCGCCCGCCGCCCTCCCCTCCCCTCCCCTCCCCCGGCCCAGCGCCCGCGCGGCCGCCCTCCCTCCCCTCCCCTCCCCTCCCCCGACGCCGAGTTCCCGCCTGGCAGCTGGCGCCCCGGGCCTGGGGCCGCGGCGGCGAGGGGGTGTGCTGGGCGGCTGGAGGGAGGCGGCGGGGGAGGCGGAGGGCGGGCGGCGGCCCCCCGCGCCCCTCCTCCTCCCCTCCTCCGCGGCCCGCCGGTCCCTCCTCCCGCCGCCTCCCCCGCCCTCCGCCCTCCCTCCCTCCGCAAGACATCCCGGCCCGGCCCGGCCGCCGCGGCCACCTTCCCCGCCGGAGCTGCAGATGTGGCGGAGCGGCCGGGAGCCGGGCGGCCGTGCCAGGGGAGCCCGCGCCCGGTGAGCCTCGCCCCGGCCCCCGCCCGCCCCGGCCCCTCCCCCGCGCACGCCCGCCGCCCCGACCGCCGGAGCCCGCCGCCCGGAGCCCCCCGCCCGCCGCCGCCGAGGTAGGAAGCCCCCCGCGTCGCGTCGTGTCGCGGGGCCGGGGCCGGGCGCGGGGCCGGCTTGTGGTGCGGGGGCTGCAGGGCGGAGGGTCGCCTCCCGCCGCCGCGTCCGCGCCTCGCCCCGGGCCATTGTGAGCCCTCGCCGGGGCCCCTGCCTCGCTCCCTCGCTCGCTCGCTGGCTTGCGCGCTCCCTCTCTCGCCGGCTCCCCGACTCCGTCCTTTGGTCTCTGTGTCTTTCTCTCCCCTCAGCCCTCAGTCCGTCCTGCGGCCGGGAGGAGCCCGGGCCGGGCCGGACCGGGCCGGGGTGGTAGCAAACTTCGGCGGGGAAGTTGGGCGGCCGCAGTGGGGGCTCGCTGCGGGGTGGGGGGTCCCCCCCCAGGCCCGGGCAAGAAGTTGTCTGGGACTGCTGTGGGCAGCCTCCCCTTTTGACGTCTGCGTCGGGGCTGTTTCTAAAACTGGGTTTGAAAGGTGTCTCTTCCCTGTCCCGGGAAGTCTCTGACCCTGGTGAGACCCGACCCTTCCTCGGGCAGGGGAGGGAGGCGTCCCTGAGGCTCAGGACAGGGGTGCCCCGCGTTTGGACTAGGAGCCAGAGTCCTGTCCAGCGCTTGTGCCAACCCCTGCTGTCCTGGTGCAAGCAGGGGGCCTGGCAGAGTGGGAGGGCAGGGGTACCTAACCCTCCTGAAGAACGTCTGGAGGGGGCGAGGCAGGTGTATCTGGAGAGAGGGAAATGCCTGTGCCCCGCTTCCCCCATCCCCCCGGGATGGGGCTGGAATCCAGGCTGGCACCTGGAGGCCTTGGCACACTGCCCTGCCCAGCCGGGTACTCGGGCCACAGCAGGGCAGCATGCCGCCTGTCGCTTGCCCAGGAGGGCCTGCCTGGCCTGGCCCGCCCCCTCCCACCCCCCCACCAAGGGCCGCTATGGTTGCAGCGAGCTCTCACCCAGCCCTGCCCGGGGGCCTGGGAAGCGGGAAGGGATCCTGGGAGGAGCCCTGGGCCCCCGGCCATCTCAGCCCAGGATCTTGGCTCTGAAGAGAATGCTTGACACTGAAGGGGCAGCCAGGCCAGCCCCGGTCCCGGACCTGGCCACGGCTCGGGCTGCTGTGATTCTCGGTCTGGACCAGGGACAGGACCTAGCTGTGGCCGTGGGAGACAGCCATCCCAAGGGTCCTACTTGCCTGGAGAGAAGGTGGGGCTTACCAGACCGCTAGGGAGGACGTTTCCTCCAGGGAGGGCTTCCTCAGCCCCCAGGCTCAGGGAAGAGGAGACGGCTCCTCAGACCGCCTGCCCCCCAGCCCTCCCCCAGCCCACCATGCCACGGTGCCACAGCTGTTGCAGCCCAGCCCATGAGTCCCTCCCCATGACCTCGGAGCCTTCCCCCCTCTGCTCCTCCTTCCCCCCTCTGGGCCACAGCTGGGCCTCCCAGCTGGTCTTGGCCTGTCCTGGGGGAGGGGCTGCACCTGGGGGCCCCTTCTAGGACACCCCTTTCTGCGCGTCAGCCCCGCTCATTTCACAGCCCGCTCCCAGCTCAGCGTGGCACTGTTTGTAGCCCACCACGCAGGAGACAGTGGCCAGGGATTTGGGCCACCATTTATGAGGGTTGGGGACCTCTCAGAAGCAGCCCTGTTTTCCTCAGCCCCTTCTCCTCCCCCTCCTTTCCGGAGCTGCCATTAGTGCTGACCCCCTGACCCCCCATGCCGGCCCACCATTCCCTGTCTGTGACCTTTAACCTTTGGAGTTAAATCCCTCCAGCTGGGGCTCCTCGCCCTCTGAGTGACCCTGGCACAGGCCCCCCGGGGGGCCTCTCCCTGCTCCTGGCTCTCTACATGGGGACACCTGCCAGTTCCTCCCTCCCTGGTGGGGAGGGGGAACACCAGGAAGCCAGACAGTGAGTCACCCCGCTTCTGGGCACCATGGCTTTTGGGGTTAGTGACCTTGGGGGGTATGCCGGAGCTGGGCCACAGCCTGGAGGGTGAGTGGGAAAAGCCCCCACCTAGAAGTCAGACATTCTGGAACGGAGTCCTGGCCGGGCCACCGACTCCCAGAGGTGTCTGAGCCAGGCCCCTCCCCTTTCTGGGTCTCAGTTTCCTCATCTGTCAAACCAAGGGTCAGACAAGGTGAGCTTCCTGAGCTCCAGAGTCCATGAGAAGACCTGGGGGTGGAGGCATGTTGAGAGAGGGGTAAGGCCAACAAAAGCCAACTCTCAATTGTCCGTGGGTGGAGCCAGTGTGAATAACTGGATGCCACAGACATCCAAAAACCTCATTTTAAACAATCGTGAGAACACGCCTCCCCCACCCCCCCAGCTTTTGTTGTTTCTAAAAGCCCAGCTGCAAATGGGCAGCCACAGCCGCGTCTCTCCCGCCGCCCGGCTCCCCTGCGGCCTCACCCGGTGCCCATGGAGGTGAGAGGCTGAACTGATTGGAAGGAGACAGAGCTCTCCAGGTCCCTCCTAGGGCTTGTTTGGGGCTGGGGGGCCTCGACCCCTCTCAGCCCCGCTATGGGGCCCTCGCTTTTCCGCTCCCTCCCTTCCCCGGCCTGGCCTTGGCCCTGGGCAGTGGGAGTGTCTTCTGCCACCTAATCCTCCCAGGGTCTGAGCTGTGGTATAGAAAGAAGAATGTGTTTTCCTGATATTTTCCCATGTGGGTTTTCCATCCAATTTCCCACTTAGGCCAGGGGGCGGGTACGGGTGCTGGGCAGAGTTTGGGGCAATCCCAGGATGAGGGAGGGGGTGAAAGCTGTGGCTGGGTGACCAGATGTGGGAGCGGGGCCTGCAGTTGAGCTCTTTGGAAGGTGTTTGGGCAGGGGGAGGGGCTGGACAGGGCAGGGAGGACTCCTGCGCCACCTCTTTCCTCCAGTGGGGTGTGCTTCCCAGGTTCCTGAGCCCCAGGGGAGGCAAGCGGAAGAGGCCTCTTATGCAAGAGAGAAATTGGGAGTGCGGTGGAGAGGCCTGAGCCAGGTGAAACGGGAGGATGAAGAGTGGGGTTGCCTTTTCTGAGGCTGAGAGAATCCTTCCTCTACTCAGGGCTGAGATTGTCATCGTACATTTCACACGATGACTACCTCAGAGGAGTGAGCCCTGCAAGGTACTGAGTGACCATCCCTTCACCCAGACAGGTGCCCTTCTCAGAGGTGGGGACATCGCTAGCTGGTGAGGGGCTCTTGGGGCCAGCCAGAAAGATGTGGATCCCCTCCCCCCCCCCCCCCGCCCCGGTCTGTGAAAGGGCCCTAGAGAGAGGCTGAGGCCCAGACACGCGTCTAAAGGTTCACCTCTCAGAATGCCCTGAGTGTGGGGGACCACAGCTCCTTCAAGGCCCTTGGCACACATCTGCCCAGGCTCACACCTGGAGAATTCTGCATCAGGCGTGGCTAGGCAGGGACTCCCACTGTCCGCCAGGACCTCCCGTGCCTGTGCTTTGCTGATCAGCCAGGACTGAGGCAATTGCTTTGATGCGAGGACAAAGAAGGGCTTGCTGGGGGGTGTGGGGGTCTCTTTGAGGGGCACAGCTTGGAATAGATCCAGGTTTCTCTCCTGGCTCCCACGTAACCCCGTAAACCTCTGCTGTCTCTGCAACTGATAAAAATGCCATCTTGGGCCCCCAGGGAGGGGGTGGGGGAGAAGTGGGTCAGGGGTGAAGCAGCTTGGGTGGATCGCCTGGTGATAACTCCCTGAAAAAATCAATGGTGCCTTCCAATGGCCCTGCGAACTTTGTAGGCATCGACATCTTAACCTTGTGAGAGAGTTCCGTTGATCCCTATTAGAAAAATGAGGAAACTGCCGAAACTGGTTTGGCTCAGTGGATAGAGCGTCGACCTGTGGACTGAAAGGTCCCGGGTTCGATTCCGGTCAAGGGCATGTACGTTGGTTGCGGGCACATCCCTGGCAGCTGGTCGATGTTTCTCTCTCATTGATGTTTCTAGCTCTCTATCCTTCTACCTTCCTCTCTGTAAAAAATTAATAAAATATATTTTTAAAAAAAGAAAAAGAAAAATGAGGAAACTGAAGCTCAGGATGGAAAAGGGCACGTGAGCATGGCGGGGGGTGGGGTGGGGACGGGGGGAGTGTGTGTCCAAGTTCCTGGGGGTCTGCTCTGGCTGCAGTGGTGGTGTCCGATGGCCAGCTTCCCAGCCTGGAGTGAGGGGAGCCGGAAGTGGCCCAGCAGCTGTGCACACTGGGCCCCAAGCATCTACCCTTTCCCTGTGCTGGTCCCGGCCTCTGCTCCAGACCTGTCCCTGGGAGACGTGAGGCCTGGCCCAGATCTGCCGGGGTCCCTGGCCCTCTTTTCGCTCCCAGCTTCCAGGGGGGCTCTGAGAGCTTCCCTGCAGCTGGCCCCCGGGGAGCCCCAGTTGTCTGACCATCCTGACTGGGATGTTCCTACCAGCCGGGCCTAGGAGAGGCCCTGGCTCTGGGCATCTTGATGGGGGAGCACTGGCCTTCCCTGCTCCCTCCAAGGTGGACGGAGAGTTCTGGCTAACTGGTGGTCAGGCTGGGAGGAGCCTGGGATAACAGCTGGGACGTATGATGGCCGGGGGTGAGGGGTGGGGGGCTGGGAGGGTTAGGTAGGAGGCTTCTCCATCTCTCTGGTGGGAGATGGTAAGGGAATGAGGCTCTTCTGGGCCATAACTGGGGGTTGGCTGGGGTCTCCTCAGGCCCTTTGACTCCACTGCCTAAGAAGTCACCTGACACTTGAGTGAGTTATGTGGGCACATGTACCACTGCCTTGGCAGATGGCTGCCTGGGAGGGGACTCAGTCCCAGCCTCTGGCCCCTCTTCCAGGCATGGCCAAGGGCGGGTGGGGAGCCTGCGGAAGCCCCAGGAGATGGCTGAGCGGCTTGAGGCAGCCCTGGGTGCCTCTGGGAAAACAATTCTGCCGGCTGACAGGTCCCCACCGTTAGCACAGTGTGCTCACAGGCCAGCGCCCCTGGGACCCTGGGAGTAAGGAGGCTGCCTGTGGACACTGTGGGTTGTGGGGGGGAATAGGCTCAGAGATCTGAGGGCTTTGCCTGGGGTCGCTTAGGGAGGGACAGAGAGGGGGACTGGAGCCTAGGGCTCTCCGACCCTGGCCTCTGAAATGTCATTTCAGCCTGGAATCCCCCCAGCTCCACTCCTGCCTCCTCTCCGCTGCTTGGGCCTGACATGGGAGACAGCTGTGTCTAGATAACGCCTCCCTCCCTCATTCCCATGTCCACCTGGGTCGTGCTGGGAAGTCCCAGGCTGCCATTCCTCTTCTGGTCCACTTCCTCCTGCATCCAGAACCCCCTGCACCCACCCCACCCTCCCAGGCGGACTAGCCCCAGCTGTGATGCCCCCCTCCCCCCAGGCTGTGGAGCCCTCCATTGTTCTGCCTGTTTTAAAGTCCCCCCACCCCGGTATTGCTGGCTGGCTGCCTACCAGCCCCACCCTCTCCCAGCCGAGCCCCCAGCACCACCTCAGAACACCTCGTGGTCACCTTGCATGGGCTCCTGGACCCTGAGCCCCAAGAGCCTGACGTAGGCAGGCCTGGCACGTGTTTCCTTTTGGGCCTGGAGGCTGCCCCCTGGCTTCTGGACTTGCTCTGCTGCCTGGAGTGGGCCAGCATGGGAGGGTGGGGGGCTGGTAAGAAGGGCACGGGGTGGAGCCAGACTTTGTGCTCGAGTCCCTGCTGGGCCTGGTCTTGTCCGGCTGTTCCGGGGTAGGCCCCGAGCCCCTGTCGGGTGGGCGAGGCAGGAGATAAGGCTGGGGAAGCTGGGTCCTCCTGGTCATCCCGACTGACCAGGGCGATTCTGGCTGCCCCGCCCTCGGCCTGCTCCAGGGGAGGAGGAAGACTCTGTGTCCAGGCCCTGCCTCTCACCTTGACCTTGGACAAGCTACTTCCTTCTTGGGGCTGTAAGCCCCTCCTGCCACCTCACCGCATTCACTCGGCAAACACGTACTGAGGACCAAGCACCAGGGAAAGTGAAGGGCAGTGGTGCTGTTAGGAGCGTGGTCGGGATGCTTGAGCTCCAGCCCTATTCCAGGCCAGCTCCTCTTTGCTTGGGTCGGGAAACCGAGGGCCAGAGCCTGGCCCTCATCACACTGGGGCAGGCCTGGTTTCTGGCTCTGAGCCCCAGCACTTTGCATCAATGTCCAGTTCATACTGGAAAGAGGGGGCAGTGGTCTGCTCCATGGGGCCTTCTACTTTTCAGCACCCCCAGAAGCTCTGAGCTGCCTGGGGCCCAGAGATACAGAGATGTCCCTACCTGCCCTGAATCTCCCTTCTGGGAAAGAGGCTCTGAGTGCCAGGTGCGGGCGGCGGGGGTGGGGTGGGGTGGGGTGGGGGTAACACTACTTGGGGCTGAAGGTTGGGGCAATGACTATGACGCTGTGTGCAGGGCTGGGCGCTCAGGGCGTGCTCCAGCATTGGTGACATTGTGCATTAGTGGTCTGTTAGTGAGGACCCTGGCCCAGTGGCAGCACAGGGCCACGCCGGGCCAGGGATGTGCCATGCAGTGTGGGGACAGAGGAAGGGGCCTCTGCTCTGCTTCAGGCACCTGGGGGAACAGCTCGTGTACAGCCGCAAGAGCTGAATCAGGGAAGACTTGCTTGTGGGGGCTGAAGGGGAATGGCAGCCGGAGGAGAGTTTGGGGACAGGGAAGGTGGTAAAACAGGAGCTGGCACTTAGGAGATGGGCCCCAAGCTCATGGCGGCAGGGAATCTTGAGAAAGGAAGTGCCGCAGGGGACGAGAGATTCTGGGCTGGAACGGAGGATGGCACTTTCTGTGTAGGATACTCCATGGCTTCCCAGTGCCCCCGGGTCCTGGCCTCGCTTCCCCCTGAGCCTCCTCTTCTGCTGAATGACAGCTTCCCTGTGGGTTAGTTGGGGCCACACTCCCGGCCTCTGCAGCATTGGACCTAGAGTGCGGGCTTTGGACCTGGAGGTGAACCCCAACTGTGCTCCTCACAGCTCTGTGGCCTCGGCAGGTGCTGCCTGCCCGGAGCCTCCGGGTCCTCGTCTGGAAGGTGGGGAGAATAGCACTAAGAGGCAAGGCGGCGAGGATGAAGGAGATGGTGAGTGGGAGGCCTGCTGGCCACTGTAGCCTGCAGACCTTGTTAGGGCCCAATGCGCCCTCTTGCTTTACCCCCGTCCACGTGGCCGACTCGGATCTGCGCCCCCCGCCCCCACCTGGCAGGAGCAGCTCACCCCTAATACTGCTTTTCTGTTGCCAGCGGTTCCCCCACTGAAGTCTGGGTGCCCTTCATTCTCCAGAACTGAGCGGAGGGCCTGGTGCTGGAATGCATAACTGAGTGAGGGGGTAAACGAGGCTGGGAGGGACAGGCCAAAGTCCGGAGCCTTCCTGCCCACCTCCCTCCCGCGGGGACTTGGCAGGTGCTGTTCCGTGGGCCTGGTGCCCATGCTTTGGTGATGGGAGGGGTAGGCCACAGGCTTCATCTCTGCTCACTACCGTGGCCTGGCACTCTGACACTGGTTACCTGCCACGTCCTGTGTGTCTCCTGTATGTGCACAGGTGTAACACACATGCACGGACCTGTATGTCGCGGGGTGTTGTGGGTGCCCGTCCATGTCTTGTGGGACACTGACCACACCCTTGCTGGCCCCAGAGAGCTCTGGAGGAGTGCCCTGCTGCCGCTGAGAATGGCGGTGCTGACTGGCAGGGCCCGGGCTTCCCGTGTCCAGGCCTTGCTGGGTGTGCGTCCTGTCTGGCTCCCCAGGGCGGCCCCTCCCAGGGGTTTGGGCAGCCTGGGCCCAGCCCTTCCCTCCTGGCCTGCTGACCGGTGGGTGTGTGGGCGGGCGGGTGTGGGGGCTGCTTGGCGGGCTCCCCTCTGGCTGAGGCCCAGGTGCAGGCAGTGCTCACAGCCCCACATACCACCTCCCCCCAAGCTGGGCAGACAGGAAAATACCAGACATAGTTGTGCAAAGGTGGCTGCAGGCAGGCAGGCGGGCGGCGAGGGGCGGGGGCTGCACTAGGGCGCCTAGAGCCACCAGGCCTAAGGGAGACCTCGGTGCCAGGCTGGACCCTGCAGCCGGACGGGCACACACATCTGTGTGAGTGTTCACCTGCCGTCCAGGGCCCATGTGGGAGCTGCCGCCCCCAGCCGGTGTCACCCTGCTAATGCCGGAGAAGGACGTACATCTGGGGAGCACAAGTGTTAGGGGAGCCGGCGGCGTGCCTTCCAGCTTCCGTGCTGCCCGGACTATCTGGGTGACTTTGGCAGGCCGATACCGCACGGGGCAGGAACAAGAATCCTCAGGGCTACCAGTTGCTGGCACCTCCTGGGTGCCAGGCACCCCGCCAGGCAAGTCCTGCAGGGTCCCCCGGCTGTGCCTGTGACTGTGGTACCTGCGACGGGGGAGGAAACCCAGGCTCGGAGGGGGCCCACAGCCACCTGAGGCCGCACAGCGAGGGGTGGAGGCGGAGAGGACTGGAACCCGGGAGCCTGGCCCCGGTAGCACTGTCTACACATGCCCGCCCAGGTGCTGCCCAGCCGGGCCTTTTCCGAGGCCCCCACCGCGCCGAGCAGAGCGCTTGGCCTTGGCTGGCTCACCTGGGGGTGCTTGCACTCCCGCCAGGGTGAGGTGTGCGCTCCCCGAGGATCTGGGGAGGCCCTGGGTCCTGGCTGAGCACCCCTCTGGCGAGGGGGGAGGGGCCTGTCTTGGGAGCCAGAGGTTCCCAGGGAAGTCAAACCCCGTGCTCTTCCAGGAAATGCTGCCTGCCCCGGCCCCTCTCCTGGGACCCGCTGGGCAGAGGCCTCAGGATAAGCCCCTCCCCTTCATCCTGGGAGGAGGCCCGCTCTTCCAGGGCTGCTCAGAACCTCTCCAGGGCCTCCCAGAGTTCTTTCTTTGAAGCAGCCACGTATCTGGAAGGTGACTGTGGTCTGCTGTGGCCGTTCCACAGGCAGCAGCGGCCGGAGGCTCTCTGAGGGACACACACTTGTTCAGTTTCACCCTCAGCCGAAGCCCACGTGCTCCCAGGGCGAGACCACAGTGTCCGGGGAACAGCGGGGAGGGCCGTCCTCTGCTCGGCTGCCCTCACAGCTCCAGACTGGCCAAAGCTGGGCAACTCAGCTGTGGTGACGGCTTATTCAATGTGATTAAGTGCCCACTATGCACCCAGTACTGTTCGAGGTGCTGGATGTTGCGTACCAATGGGAAACACTAAGAAATCATTGACTGGGCACCATTGCATTGATTTCTCCCCAAAACCCAATGGGAGTGGGTTATTACTACTATAACTGTCTCACTTTGGAGATGAGGACCCTAGGGTGAGACAGTAACAATAGTCTTGCCCTAAGTCACGTGGGTAGGAGGCGGCAGAACCATGTTGGAGACCCAGGCGGTCTGCCCCGTACTTAGAGCCTCGGTACGGTACGCTCTGCTGCCTCGTCAGGAGAGGGGGCCAGGAGAGGACGGGGCCGCCCCTGTCCCCAGCCCCTGCTGCCTGCCTGGCTGCCACGGAGGGCGGGACTCGTAGCCAGAGCAGGGTGGAGCTGCAGTGGTTCTCAGGAATGCAGGGTTGTGGGCCCTTTGCTTTGGCAGCATATCTGTCTGCAGCTCTCCAAGCTTCCCCGTGGCCACCCCCAGCCGGCCTCCCAGCGCCCACCCACTGCCTTCCGCCCCTCCTAGGCTCTGCAGCTAGCTCAGGCAAACCCCAAGGCAGGGGGAGGGCGCCAAGCTGGAGCCCTTTTGCCTGCGTCTCCCCACCTCCACTGGCACCGGAAGATGAAGCTAATGGGGAACATAGTTCCTGGACTCACCTGGCTGAACACCCAGCTCTGCCACAGGCAAACTGTGTGACCCCGGACAGATTGTTTAATCTCCCCGAGCCTCTGTGTTTACATCTGTAGAATGGGGATGAGAGAGCACCCGCCTGAACCGGTGCTAGCGCGTTCCCCAACTATCAACAACTGGCTGTTGATACTGTTATCCTGTAATAGTCACCCATGGCTTCCCGTCCTGGGCTTGCCACCCACTGTGTGACCTGGGGCAGTGTTCTCTCTCTCTCTCTCTCTCTGGGCCTCAGTTTCTCCATTTGTACGACCAGCATGTTGGCAGTGATGGTCCCAGTCACCAGACACAGGGCACCCATGGAGCACAGGGAGGCCAGGGACTTGCTTCCTCTTTCCAGTCTTTGTCAAGAAAGCCACAGGGGCCCTCACCGGTTTGGCTCAGTGGATAGAGCGTCGGCCTGAGGACTGAAAGGCCCCAGGTTCGATTCCGGTCAAGGGCATGTGCCTTGGCTGCAAGCACATCCCCAGTAGGGGGTGTGCAGGAGGCAGCTGATGGATGTTTCTCTCTCATCAATGTTTCCAACTCTCTATCCCTCTCCCTTCCTCTGTAAAAAATCAATAAAATATATTATAAAAAAAGAAAAAGAAAATGTCTCCATTAAAAAAAGAAAAAGAAAGAAAAAGCCACGTGGGCTTCTGAGAGTTGCATCTTGGAATCGTCCATAAGTCCTAAGCTGGACGAGCCATGGCTGACCAAAGGGCAGCTTCAGGGCTGCTGTGAGAATGAGGGTGTTCCTCATATTGCCTTTGACAACACTGGTTCGCTGGTGGCCAGGGATCTGACTCTAGGCTACTGTGAGGAGAGCCCCCCACTTACAGAGGACCCCACCCTCTCTGCGTCTGCCAAGGAGACCGGGAGTGCTTCTAGGGGGGCTGTGCAGAGCCCCCTCCACCTCCACAGCCCCTCCTCCAGGCTCAGGGCCAGCCACCGCCCCCCCACCCCCAAGCAGGCGAGGAGGGGCTTTATGCAGAGCAGATTCCAGCCTGCACCTACGGTACCAGCCTCAGTTTCCCCATTTTTATGACGGGAAATGACAACATCTACTCACAGGGGTTTGTGAGGGTTCGGAGAATTCATGGACAAACCGTACACGAAGGGTAGTAATGGGTGTTGATCCCCCATTCTGTATACCATCCACCCTGTTTCCCCGTCTAGTGCTTCGCCTGTGGAGGGGAAAAGTGTTGGGGGACCTGCCAGGTAAGCCGGGAGTATGGGGGGGCATGTCTTGGTGGGCCCAGCAGCTGAGGCCGGTCGCTGGGCCACAGGCAACACACAATAGCAGCCATTGTCTAGGCGCAGCCGGCCGGGAGGGTGCGGTGGGGCGGGGGGAGGGGCGGGCCCGAGGGCCAGCGTGGCCCACCCCCAGATGACCCCTGCCCGCCCCCACCACTTCGGTGGTCCCCACTCCGCCCCAGCCCCCTCAGCTCCCTCCACTCTAATTAGTTCCTTTCGCAGCTGGAGTTGCTGTGCCGCACCGGCAGGCAGTGTGACCACCTCTGCGCTGCCTCCCCGCCGGCACCCCGCCCACACGGAGCCCCACAACCCCGCACCCGCAGAGCCCAGTCACATCTTCAGGCCAGGTTCCCAGGGGACTCCACGCTGCGCCCACGGGGTGCCAACTGAGTGCCCGAACCTGGTTAAGAAACTTGCCTGCGCCCTCAGAGCAAGACCGCTGCCCTTCTGAGCGGCTCCATCCTCCCCGCCTCCCTGGCTGTCCTGGGCATTACATCGGTGATGGCTGGCTGGCCTCTCTGGTTATCACAGCGCCAGTCCCAGGGCTTCAAGCCGGGTTGTCCCCTCAGCCTCCCGCGAGCATAACTGGCTCTCGCCCGCCTGCCCTCACCCAGCCCAGGAACAAAGAGCAGAGCTCAGCCCAGAACTGGCCGCTGGCTGGGGGCTGGGGGCTGGTGGCTGGTGGCTGGTGGCTGGTGGTGGGAGTGAAAGGACACTGAGGTTGGCCAGGGAGTGGGTCACAGGCGTCTTCCCCTTGGAGTGGGGCCCCCATTGCGAGGGAAATTGGGGTGAGGCCAGCCTGGAGATGGGGTGGCTGGGACTGTGGGCTTTGGGGGCGGCGCCTTCCTCCTATTCCAGGGCCTCCAGGCTGGGCTCTGGCTCCCTCAGAATGAAACCGAGGGCAAAACCCAGGGGCAGTAGTGGGGGCCAGGGGTACCCCCTCCCACCTTGGGCCCCACCCTGGGGGACAGGTTCTTTTTGGGCCCTCCCTGGTTCTGGATGAGGCAGGATCTCCTTCAGGTCTTCAGAAGCAGGTGACCCAGGGCTCAGGGTCCTCCCCGGTCCCCTCTGGGCTGGGAGGAGGGCAGCGGGGCTAGTGCCAAAGGATGTTGCTTGGACAACGACACCAGTGAGCGTCCGTGTCACTTTGAATTCTCGCGTCCAAACTATTCTGCCGTCATGGTCCCCTTCTCTGCCAGGCTGGGCTGGGGATTGGGGGAGGGAAGTGGAGGCTTTGGGGAGGCCTGTGGCCCCAGGCCAGCCAAGGACCAGGCCACCAGCCCTTCCTGGCTCCTGAATTCTTAATCAGCATAAATATTTACTTCCTTCCTCTCTTTCCAGGCTCCTAACACAGAGGAGCTTCAGGGAGGTTGGAAGGGGCCAGTGTCTAAAAATAAACAGGTGGAGGGACAGGCAGACACACAGACAAACTGACAGGACTAGGGGGTGGGTTAGGCAGAGGGCAGCTCCTCCCCCATCCAGAAGAGAGTGGAGGGGGCCCATAACCACCCATTCCTGCCATTCACTCACCTGCCCGCCTGGAACGGGCTCCCGAAGGGCAGGGGGGCAGTCTGGGCCCAGCCCCCCTTGCATGGCTGGGAGCTCCTGGCCCATGCATGGCCTGGGGGGGTGGGCGGGGGGAGGCAAATCCAAACAGACCTGCTGGCTCTTACCTGTTGGAGTTTAACAGGAACAAGTCAAATCACAGACCTGGGTCCCGTGGCCAAGTGCAGCCAACAGCGCTCTGATAATACAATCCCCTTCCCTAGGCTTAGAGACTAATATTAGCATGTGCTGGCGGGCCTTTGTGTGTGTCCGCAGAAGCTGAGGGTCCTAAGTTCTCTGTGTGCTTGGAGGGTCTTAGCAAAGGTGGGGCTTGGCCTACCCTGGCCGGTGCTGCTAAGTGCTCAGAGGGTCTTGGATTCGATTCCCAGTCAAGGGCATCTAACTGGGCTGCAGGTCCAATTCCAAATGGGTGGGTGCATGTAGGAGGCAACCAATCGATGTGTCTCTCTCACATTAATGTTTCTCTCACTTTCCACTTCCCTCCCTGCCTTCCACTCTCTATAAAAATCAATGGGAAGCCCTGGCTGGTTTGGCTCAGTGGATAGAGTGTCGGCCTGTGGACTGGCACATGCCCTGGGTTGCAGGCTTGATCCCCAGTGGGCAGTCGGTGATTTTCTCTTATTGATGTTTCACAGCTGGAACATCTCTCCCTGTCCCTTCCTCTTCAAAATCAATAACATATATATATATATATATATATATATATATATATATATATGCCGAAACCGGTTTGGCTCAGTGGATAGAGCGTCGGCCTGTGGACTGAAGGGTCCCGGGTTCGATTTTGGTCAAGGGCATGTACCTTAGTTGCAGGCTCATCCCCAGTGGGAGGTGTGCGGGAGGCAGCTGATTGATGATTCTCTCTTACTGATGTTTCTGGCTCTCTGTCCCTCTCCCTTTCTCTCTGTAAAATTTCAAATAAAATATATTAATATATATATATATATATATATATATATATATATATATATATATATAATCAATGGGAAAAAAATACCCTTGAGTGAGGATTAACAACAACAAAAAAGTGGAGCTTGTCCTAGGAAACAGGTGAGCCAGGCTTGGAGCTAGGTGAAGACTGTTTACAGTAGCTGAGGGGCTTGACCTAGAGAAAATGAGTGGGGATGTGGGGGCTGTCCCCCCATCCTGCTCCGAGGAGAGAGCACCATCCAGCTCTGCAGGCATCTGTAGGCAACACTGGCCCCCAAGGAGACACATCAAACAAAATATGCAAAGGCTCTTACCACATGGTGCTTATGGGATTATTCTGTATTAAATTGTGAAAACCTGGATTCAGGGAATGGTAGGGATACAGTATCTCAGTGTTGGCTTGTTTAGCAGATAGATTTTCAGGGAGTAATCATCTCAATGAACAAATGCAAGGAAATACTGTGACTGTTTCCCCACGTGTGAAAAGATAGCCTCTGTAAGAAGTTTTAATTTGGAATGAAGAGTTGACCTTGCTTTTGGGTCATTTTTATGTGAAGAAAATTATATCACTGAGACATTCTAAGAAAATGGTGAAAATTCCAGCATGAGAACTCATAAAAGAATGTCATTACACAACACACACACACACACACACACACAAAGATATATGCATATATTTCACTAGGCACCAGAGCTGGTCCTGCCCCTGGCTGGCCTGGCTGGGCCACAGCCCCCAGCTGCCCCCTAGTGGCAGCCCAGAGCCCTCTGGCTCCCTGTGTCTATGGGCACCTCTTCTCTCTCCCCTGTGAGGCAGTGCCACCTGTCTGCACCCCCATCCCTTGGGGCCAGGCTTTGCTTAGCCATTTCTCAGCTTTGCTCCCTCAGAGCTGACCACAGATCCCAATGGGCCCTGAGCAGTCGGTAGCTGCGGACCTCTCGTGGCCACCTAGGAGAACACCTGTGGCTCCTCAGGCCTGGTTTTGGGTCTTTTGGCTCAAACCAGGCATGTGCTTCAGGCATGACTTGCCACTCAGTCAGAAATGACCTTTGGGTCTTGGCTGGTTATTTCTTGGGAGATCTGACCTTGAATAAGGTAGCTCTACCACTTCCTAGCTCTGTGACCTGAGGCAGGGTCTCTAAAACTCAGTTTTATGGCAAAATGGACTCTTTGAGCTTTGCCTACCAGAAAAGACTTGTGGGAAGTGGACATGGAAGATCTGAGTAGATGGTTGGCTCTCTTTATGATACCTGCTGGCCAGGCCACTCAGGTTTCCCTGCCTGGGGAGAGAGCCTTCACACACCTACACACACACCGCCTGCCTCTCCCGTGGGCTTTGATGAATGTGGCCCACGGAGGACTTGGGATCAGTGTCACAGCACAGCTCCTGTCCTCCCCTAGGTTCCTGCCTGAACACCAGCTTGCCACCCCCACCCCCAGCCCCGCCCCATCACTATGCACTCCCTGGACGAGCCGCTTGACCTGAAGCTGAGCATCACCAAGCTCCGGGCGGCGAGAGAAAAGCGGGAGAGGACGCTGAGTGTGGTCCGGCACCGAGCGCTGCACCGGGAGCTCGGCCTGGTGGACGACAGCCCCACTCCATGCTCCCCGGGCTCCCCGCCCTCAGGTACTGCGCCGGGTCAGGGCCCTGGTCTCTGGCCTTGATGGAGCTGGGGCAATAGAAAGAATGCCCAAGGTGTGCCCACCAGGACGTAACTGCAGTCCCTCTCGGCTTCTGGCTTAGAGTGCTCCCCAACTCTGCCATTCATCCGCCCAGCAGTCTATCTTTGGAGGTCACATTGTCCTCACGAGGAAGGAAGTCACCTGCCTAGTTTACAAAGCTGGGACAGCAGAGTCAGGATCCAAGTTGAGGTCTCTGGGAGGAGTTGGGGTAACTGATAATGGGAAGCAGAGTTTCTATGTGGTAACAAAAGGCCCTGAGACCCAACTCCTGGGCTTTGAGGCAGGGTGGGTGGCCAGCAGGTCGGTAGAGATTGGGCACCTAGTCCAGCAAGTTTCTTAGGATGCTTCGGGCCCAGGCCTTCTGCTCTGCCTCTGGTGCTCCTGAAAAGCACATCGACCCCTTCTGAGCTTGAAGGCTCTAGAAGTAACCTAGCCCAAACCTCTCCTTTTAGAGGGGGGCACTGAGGCAGACGGGTGATGGGAAGCTCCTAGTTTCACATTCCTAGTCAGTTGCTCGCCCTGTGTACCAGATCATTCTAGCTGCAAAATGCATACTTCCCACTTTTCATGTCAACTGATGGCCGAGCTCTCATGATGGCCAAGATCACATCTGCCAGTTATATAGGCTGTTGCTCAGATACCTGGGGTCCCCGGTGGCCAGGGGGTGTGGCGTGCCTGGGTTTGCTTCCAGGGCCATGGTTTAGGATTCAGAGGTGGGAGGGCCAAGCCCACCAGGACTCCTGACTCCAACACCCCTGAATTGTGCTTCTCTTTTAGGCTTTCTACTGAACCCCAAGTTCCCTGAGAAGGTGGAGGGTCGCTTTTCAGCGGCCCCACTGGTCGACCTCAGCTTGTCACCATCATCAGGACTGGACTCCCCCAATGGCAGCAGCTCGCTGTCCCCCGAGCGCCAAGGCAACGGTGACCTGCCCTCAGTCCCTGCTGCCCCGGTAAGGAAGACGTGTGGGTTTGGAACTACATCACTCCAATCTCTGTCGTCACGTGGCCTCTTTCCCTCTATGTGTGTCTCTATCCAAATCTCCTTCTTTCTCTTATCAAGACTGGTCACTGGATTTAGGAACCCCCCTTCCCACCCTGTCTGGACCACACTGCTAACTTCATCATATCTATAAAGATCTTATTTTCAAATGAGGTCACACACACAGGTACTGGGGGTTAGGACTAGGACATACTGTGGGGACAACTCACCTTGCTGTAGGAGACAGAAGGGGTCTGGGCCTGCTGGCCCCATGGGGCACTGACCACCTCTGCCCCTCGCCCTCTCCTCCCAGGATTTCCAGCCGCTGCGCTACCTGGACAGTGTCCCCAGCTCCTTCCAGTTCTTCCTGCCTCTGGGCTCTGGGGGAGCCCTGCATCTGCCTGCTTCCTCCTTCCTCACCCCCCCAAAGGACAAGTGCCTCTCACCAGAGCTACCCCTACCCAAGCAGCTGGTGTGTCGTTGGGCCAAGGTGAGTGGGGGCCAGGAAGAGTGGGACTGGGCCTGGGGCAGGTGGCCTCACACGGGCTCAGAACCCTCCCTGGCCCCGCAGTGTAACCAGCTCTTCGAGCTCCTGCAAGATTTGGTGGATCATGTTAATGATTACCACGTCAAGCCAGAGAAGGATGCGGGGTACTGCTGCCACTGGGAAGGCTGTGCCCGTCACGGTCGAGGCTTCAATGCCAGGTGAGGAAGGGCAAGAGCTGGCAGGAGGGAGGGGGCACGGGTGTCCACTGAGCTGAGCTGTGCTCTATGCCCTCTCTGGAGCAGGTACAAGATGCTCATCCATATCCGCACACACACCAATGAGAAGCCGCACCGCTGCCCTACCTGTAGCAAGAGCTTCTCCCGCCTGGAGAACCTGAAAATCCACAACCGGTCGCATACAGGTGAGAGGGGTGCTGGGGGTAGCAGCTGGGCAGGCACCTGACCATCCGTGTGCTCCCGAGAGACAGGGATGCATCCCACTGCTGTCTGGTCCCTTTTCGAGCTCCACTTGCTGGGGGAAGCCTCTCCAGTAGGTGAGACCCTCAGCAAACCGAGCACAGACAGGCCTTCCCGCCATACTCAGCGTTATTGTTTGTAAGATTATTTGACTCATGCCACCTGTGATTGCACTCAATATGTCTGCTTTGCTCCTCACCACAACCCAGCACACAGTAGGGCCAGCACGGGCCAACAGAGCCACACAACTGATTTTAAATTTCCTAATTGCTGCATTAAATTACAAAGAAATCGGTGAAATAAAGTATAATCATATATTTTCTGGAACCCAATTATGTCCAAAGTATTATTTCAAAATTAAAAATATATCTGAGACATTGAAAATCTTCATTTTGTTTGAAGTCTGCAGAATCTGGTATGTGTTTTACACTCACAGCACATCTCAATTTGGTGTGGCCACGCTTCAAAGGCCCGTAGCCTCACGTGGCTCCACCCTGGCCAGTGAGGGAGCAAACGTTTAGTAAATCTGGAGCCATTCTGCCCAGTAAAGGCTGCCTAGAGGGCAGGGCAGTCGGCATTCATGCAGTGCTCACTGTGGGCTTGCCGCCAGTAGGGGCTTTATGGAAGACTGTAATCAGGTTCGAGGTTCTCCTATTGACGTGGCTGCTGTCACCTGCAATTCGAAGCACAGCACTAAGGCTAAGGGCACACAATCGGGGCACAGGGGTTCTGAGGGTAACCAGGCTGGCTTTTCAGTGGCTGTGCCTTGCTGCCCCTACCTGGCGTCACATCTCATGCCAAGTGCTAAGGACACCGCCCCTCAAATGAGAGAGTCTGTACTTTCAAGGACATCTTGGTCTGGGGTCTGCCAAGTAGGTAGTAGGTGGGGGCAGGACCCTGGGCTGGGAGACCTCTCACACCAGCCCCACTCACAGGTGAGAAACCCTACGTCTGCCCATATGAGGGCTGCAACAAGCGCTACTCCAACTCAAGCGACCGCTTCAAGCACACTCGAACCCACTACGTGGACAAGCCCTACTACTGCAAGATGCCCGGCTGCCACAAGCGCTACACGGACCCCAGCTCGCTGCGCAAGCACATCAAGGCCCATGGCCACTTCGTGTCCCATGAGCAGCAGGAGCTCCTGCAACTGCGCCCACCCCCCAAACCACCACTGCCTGCCCCCGACGGCAGCCCCTATGTCAGTGGGGCCCAGATCATCATCCCCAACCCCGCTGCCCTCTTTGGAGGCCCTGGTCTGCCGGGCCTGCCCTTGCCCCTGGCCCCCGGCCCCCTTGACCTCAGCGCCCTGGCCTGCGGCAATGGTGGGGGTGGGGGGAGCGGGGCGGGCATGGGCCACGAGCTGCCAGGCCCCGTCCTACCCCTCAATCTGGCCAAGAACCCACTGATGCCCTCACCCTTTGGGGTTGGTGGACTAGGCCTGCCCATGGTCTCCCTCCTGGCTGGCTCCACGGGTGGCAAGGCCGAGGGGGAGAAGGGGCGTGGGGCAGTGCCGGTCAGGGCCCTTGGTCTGGAGGGCCGTAAGACCCCCCTGGAGAGGACTGAGAGCGGCCGCTCCCGGCCCAGCCCGGAAGGACTCCCCCTGCTGCCCGGCGCCGTGCTGGACCTGTCCACAGGCGTCAATTCGGCGGCCAGCAGCCCAGAGGCCCTGACCCCTGGCTGGGTGGTCATCCCGCCTGGCTCTGTGCTGCTCAAACCAGCTGTGGTGAATTGAACTCATCCCAGGGACACTACCCGAAGCTCCCAGCCCTGCCCCGACGAACAGAACCTTTTCTGCGAGATAGCAATAATGTCCTTCTGCCCCCAGGGCCTGGCTGGCTGTGCCCCCTGGCAGCCCCAGCCCGACACAAGCGGTGGCAAGGATGGTGCTAGGTCATTGCTGGTGTCCCAGGCTCCCAAGGGAGGAACTGCCTACCTGCCAGGGAGACCTAAGCCCCTGAGTGCCGAGGCCTTGCTCACCTCTGGCCCTCAGTCTCCTGGCCTTGCCCACCCTGGTGCCTCCCTCACCCAGTGGCCAACCTGGACAGGTCACCCTCCCTCCTTTGTCACTTGCCAGCCACATCCCAGCAGTGGGGCCGGTGGGGTGGCATCTACCCCCTCTGCCGGCCCAGGACTCTACACCCCTTCATGTGGTAAGCTGTGACAAGGAGCCCTGGGATTGAGGCCCCTACCCAACCTGCCGAATTTCACCAGGCTCCTGCTCTGGGGGCTTCTTGGACCCCTTTCCCTCTGGCCCACCCTCCAGAGGGAGAGCAAGACAGATGCAGCCCCTGCAAAGCCACAGGAAGAGCCACCTTATCCTTATGACAAGGTGCCTCCTGCTCAGAGAGGGAGGCCTGCTCTGCCCCCTGCCCCCCATCACCTACCTGCTATCCGAAGCAGCCCTTCTCTGGTTTGGACGGTGCTCTCCAAAATGAGGGGACAGCTGACCACTTAGCTGCCTCTTTACCACTGGCCTCCCTGCCCTACCTTATAGGGAGCCTTGGAGTGTGGGGAAGGGGGGTGCCCGGACTTCGGGCAGGCCTGGCTCAGGGAACAGGTGCGGAGGGCCTGGCCTGGGGCAATGTCCCTCTGCAGTTGGGGCTGCAGACACCTGCAGGCTGGTAGGAGGCTGGAAGCTGGCTGGGGATGAACCCCGGTTGGGACAGTTCTCATCTGGGGGTGCCAAGTCACAGCCAGCACACAGATAAGGGGGGGCACAGGAGCTTTCAGAGGCCATGGTCTGAGGCCTTGGGCTTGGGGGGATGGTGAAGCAGTCAAGACTGGCTATGGGAGGCCCAGCCCCTCCACCGGGGAGGGGGAACTCTGTGGAAGCCTGGACTTATGACATGCTGTGTCCTTTGGATTCTTCCATCTGAGCCCCTGTCCTTGACGTTTTGTTGTTTTTTTAATCCCAGGGGCCAGAATAAGCGAAGGATGCTAGTGTTCCAGGTGCCCGCTACCTGACCCTAGGGAATGGGCCTGGGGGATGCAGCAAATGCTCCCCCCCTCCCCCCCCCGAACCCTCACTGGGCGGAGGCCCTGGTCTAGGCACGGGAGCTTTGGCTCCAGGCCTGCCCGGTCCCCGGCATCAGCGAGCAATCCTTTCCTTTCCCCGACAGAACAAGGGAGCTGCAGGACAGTAGGGGGTCCTTGTAGCCCTGCAGTCCCAGAGTCCCCCTACTGTTCCTCAGCAGCTCTGCTGACCCCTACCCTTTTCTGGACTGCCCTTCTGTCCTAGAGGGGTCACCCTGACCCAGCCTGCCCTGACAGGGCCTGGCAGTGCTAGCTCTGCCTCTCTAAGGGGCTGTGAGCAGAACAGGAAGGAGCTGGTCTCCTTCAGGCCCCATCCAGGACCCAGGCATCCCCACCCCATGAAGGGCCCCAGGCCTTTTTAAGTCCCCCGTTGGGGGATGAGGGGTTTGGGTTTGCAATTGAAGCCCAGGGAGCAGAGGAACAGGGCACTGGAAGACGACATTAGCTCAGCATGTGACTCAGTGATAGACCAGGCTCAAGAGAGCTGGTATATGTGTTGTTGTTGGTTTGTTGTTGCACATTCCAGGATATCAGTATTTTAACAGGTTCTAAGTGCCTTTCTATCGTAGCTTATGTTTTTCCTCCTCTTGGCTCCACTGCTGTTAGCATAGAGTAAAAAAAAAAAAAAAAAAAAAAAAAAGATAAGCTAATGACTATAACAATATATTCCTCCATGTGAGAGGAATTTTATAAAGAAACAATAAAAGTGAGTTGCAAAGATGGTTTCTGTTGTGCATGTTCCCGAAGCTGGGCCACCCAACAAGAAACCACTTCCAACTGTCCTGTGTCCAGCTCTAAGGTAACCCACTCCAGCCTGCAGCACCCAGAGGCTATTCTGCGGCTTCCTCCTAACCCAACATTCTGCTGGGAGCCGGAAGGGCGGGAGGAGTCAGGTGCTGAGGAGCAGGAGTGCTAGGAGGTAAAAAGCAAGGTTCCGGAGAAAGCTCACAGGCTTAGCTGCTTGTCCTGCAGTGCCTGCTGTGGCTCTGGTGAGCAGCTTAGCCCTTAGGACGACCCAGCTCCAGGGCCTCAGAGCAATGAGGCTTCTCTTCCCCAGCTGTACATGGAGCATTCTGCCCACATCACTGAGGTGCTGGAGTCAAACTCAGCTGTGGAGAGGTGCTCTGTGACAGAGCTTGGGTGCCCAGGGCTCTGTCCTCAGGTGAGAAGGGCAGCGGCAGATCCAAGGATGGTCATACTATAGGAAGGACCTGGTGCTGGCACCGACAGCAGGAGCGCTGTGTCCAGTACATAACAGTACTTGGCTAGCTCTCCGCAGGCAGGCAGGGCCAGGTGGGTAGGCTGCCTGACTTCTTGCCAAACTTACCCACCCAGCCCCTTGCTCTTCTCCCACCAGCCCATGACTGGCAGGAAGAGCAGTCTGAGAAATGCAGAAAAGACATTTATTAACGAGCTATAAATTAGAGGTGGAAGGGGGTGGGGGCGGGAGGAGCCAAGTGGTCACGTTTGTGGCCTCTTCTCTTTCTCTCTGTCCTCCTGGGCCTGGATTCGGAGCTCCTCCTCAAGGCGCTCCTTCGCTCGGACCACCTGGGGAAGGAGTTACAAACAGCTAGGTAGGGTGGCCTGCACAAGATGGTCCAATTCCAGCTGTGAGTCCCGGACAGCAGGAGGCAGGTCCAGGGCCTGGGGACTTCCCCGTACAAGGAGACCGCCCAGGGCATGTGGACTGTCATATGGGATCTGAAGCTGCTTCTAGCAATCCACCAGCTAATGGTCCTCTTCCCTCAAAGTCATGGCTGTTGGGAGGGCCTCTGTCCAGGCTGCTGCAGGGCTCAGCCTGACAGAACCCGACAGCTGAGGCAGCCAGAAGGCGGGACAGTTTAGGGGGTCTCCCTGAGGTGGGGCACCAGGGAAAGGCCCGCACATCTTTCTGCCTGCCAAGCTCTGAACTACCTGGAACATGGCTTGCCCTCCTCCCAGCAGCAAACACTACTCACCTTTGACTGCAGGTAGAAGGAGCCGCCCACAGATTTATCATTCACCTTGAAGAGGTGTTCGTACTTCTGCAGAGGAGGGGAGACGGTGAGAGGTGTGCAGTCTCTGGGTTACAGAGGCGGGGGAAGCTAGGAGATGACAAAGAAGGAAAGCAAAAGGGCTCGATCCCTCTGCCCTGTATGCCTGAAACTCCACACAGGAAGCTACCACAACTACGAAGGGCAGAAAGGTGAACAGGTACCCACGGAGAGAGGGGTTTGCTGCTACCGCCAAATGCTCAGTGCCTCTGCTACTGCCTCCCTTGGGCCTAAAAACTAACAGGGGACACTGGCTCCCACAAGTCGGGATTCCCAGCTGGCTGTATCCAAAGTGTACCCCACCCCTTCATGCCAGACCTCCTTTACTCTTCCCCATGCTGCTGGCCTGCCCCCACCCCCTCCCGCTTTCTGGTCTGCTGGTCTCAGAGTCAGCCCTGTGGCCTCACCTTCTGGATCTCCTCGGGGTTCAGCTTGGAGACATTGAGAATCTGCTGTGCCTCCTGGAGGCTGAGGCCGGAGAGGTTAGAGGCGGCTGCAGACTGGTGTCCGGCACGTCCCCGGGCATCAGCTGCTGCCCGGCTGGCTGTATAAACATGTGGGTTAGTGCTCAACCCTCAGCAGCCCAGAGCTCACCTGGCCTTCCATGTAGGTGGCTCACCCCTGCCAAGTGACACATGGAGTCAGAAGCAGCCAGAGGGCATTTCTCCACAAGTGGTTTCTTTTTTTTTCCCCCCTGGGGGGGGGGGGGAAGAGTAGAGGGGGAGGTAGTATTGGAGGGGTATTGAAGGGAGGACCAATTTGCTCCACTAGGGGTCAGGGTCTAGTCACCAAATCTGAAGCCTAATACCCAGACTAGACCACAAAAATTACCCTGTCCCTCTTCTCTCTATTGCTCCCTCATGTGGGCACAGAAAGTTGGGGATCTTTAGGCTAAGGGGAGCAGAGCAAAGTGGTGGGCAAGGGGAGGCAGCAATAACTCTGCCCACTGGTTACCTAGGAGACCAAAGCAGGCTGCCCCCGGGGACCACTTCCTTTTCAATGACACTAGATTCAGAAGTCAGAACACTTTTACTCAAGGGTTCTGAGGGCTTTGCAGGCCAACTGATCCGTGTTGGACTCTGTCTTAAAAGCAGCCAGAGGGTGTAGCTGTGTTCCAATAAAACTTTACCTACAAAAACAGATGGCTAGGTAGGCCAGTTTGCCAACTCCTGCCTGTATGCCCATGTCAACCAGGTCTCTCTCTTATGGGAATGCCTCATAGTCCATCATTGTCCCCAACCACGGGAAATGCCCCAGGCTACCCAAGCTGCTAGAGCCCCAACCCACAGAACTGCATCACAACTGGCCCAGCATGCGAGGGCCCAAGGGCCCATTGCTATGGGGAAATCTGAGCTGGGCAGGAGCTCTCAACCTAAGGCAGTGTTTCCCAAACTTTTGACATATGTGTACCCCTTCTATAATTTTCGTAACACTGAGTACCCCTTGTCAAAAAAAAGAAAAAAAGATGTATTTTAATAACAATCAAAATATATTTATTTTTTCTTTTTTTGGTACATACACAAAATAATAATAAACAAATTATTCATAATAAAATATAAAAGTTATATTATAAATAACATTTATTTGCACACCGGACCATCTCACGCCTCACAAGACTGTCTTGACTTGACTCATGAGAACGCAGAATTAGGCGCAGCTAAGCACGGTGCAGTGCATACCCCCACCAAACTCCGGTGCAACTCGTACCCCCACCAAACTCTTCCCGTACCCCTGGGGGTACGCGTACCACACTTTGGGAAACACTGCCCTAGGGGAAGACAGGGGTCAAGCTTACCTGCAAATTCCTGCCGCAGGGCCCGGGCAAAGGCTCTGCCCACTACCTGCGCCCCCATCACAATGATCTGGGCCAGGTACTTGGCCTGTTGGCAAAGCAGGCATCTGGTTAGAAGGCTGAAGCCCCAAAGATGGCACCCTAGAAATGGATGCTGAATGGCCCCCAGAAAGTTGAGGTAATAAAACACAGAACAGCAGCTACAGGCCTTTTTCTAATGAAAAGCTACTTTGGGTGGCTTCAGGTGTTCATGAGACAGTAGGTAAGGGGGTAAACCTGACCAAGTCCCCAGAGGCACACCACTTGGCCTCTGGAAGAGGCAGACAGGAGCCAAGGCAAAGTGGCTGCAGGGCACAGGAGCCACTGGCTTCAGGAATAACACTGTGACCAGGAGCCAGAACTGAGCCCGTCCCAGACTGACCACTCACTCACTTTGGCATCTAGGCCAGCGAGGGCACTTTCTGTGCTTCTGGGACCAGCTGGTCCAATCTTCATTCTACTGGTGACATTCTAATTTTCCCAACACTATTCAAGTGTACTCTATCCAACACAACACAGCAAAAACTCTACCTTCCAGGAGGGAAAGGCCACGAGGCAGCCATTTAGACAAACACATCAAGGACCAAGTATCTAGGGAAGGCAGGGCTGTTTCCTTTTTCTCCACTGGCTCACTGAGAGGCAACATTTAGACTACAAAGACACACTTTGCTCAGTTGCTCAGTTGGTTAGTGTTATTCCTATACTCCAAGATTGTAGGTTCAATCCCTGGTCAGGACACATACAGATAGGGGTCAACCAATAAATACATAAATGGAACAATAAATCAATTTCTCACCTCCTCCTCCTCTCCCCCCCTAAACTCAAACAATCAATCAATTAAATTAAATAAATTAAAAAAAGATACAGAGGTCCTTGTCCTTGGAGCTCCCACACCCATCAGGCCTTGCAGGGAAACCCTCCAAGGCAGTGCCACATGGCAGTGTTCCACCCTGAGACCACATGGGTCCATGCACCACAGAAGCAAGTGGGGAGTCTCATTAAGCGCGTGGCCAGAGGCATGGGTGGGAACCCAGGAATGAGATGGAGCTATTAGAAGACAGCAGTATTTCTACTGGGATGGGCTTTGCAGGGCAGGTAGAATGATGATGGGAGTACTGGGGCTTCCTAGGCAAGAGGGACCAGGGGGAGCCAAAACTGGGAGCAAGCATAAGGAATGACCCGGTAGCCGCCAGGAGTCTAGGGGACCAGGAGGGTGGCTGAGATGGGCAAACGAGCAGATCTTACTGTGAACAGAGATTACAGAAAGCCTGCACATGTGAAAATGACTGTGTGTGAGATGGTACAAACTGGGTGCGTAGAAGACACCTGGAGAATGCTCACTGCAGGGCAACACTGTTCAGGGGCACATCCAAGTGGTTTCACTTGTTCTTTGTACTTTAGACTTCCCATCAGTCAACAAGTATCATCTAAGCAAGAGTGATAGGCACCATGCTAACCACATTGTTTATTGTGCTATTTATTTTATTATTTTTAACAAATATTTTTATTGATTTAAGAGACAAAGGGAGAGGGAGAGATAGAAACATCAATGATGAGAATCACTGATTAGTGGCCTCCTGGGGATCGAGCCCACAACCCAGCATGTGCCCTTGACCGGAATCAAACCTGGGACCTTTCAGTCCGCAGGCCAGCGCTCTATCCACTGAGCCAAACCAGCTAGGGCTATTGTGCCATTTAACCCTAACAACTCAAGACACAGAGATATAAAAATTAACAACACAAAAAGAACAAAACAAAAAAAGACACTAAAGCAGAGGTATTTAGAGACCAGTCCAAGGACACGCAGCTAGAACTCAGGGGAAGGTGGGCAAGGATCCCAAAGCCGGTGCTATCAGCCACGGCATCCCTAGGTTGCCAGTCTCACACAGAGTTCTGGGATCTGCAGGAAAGGGCGACAATGCAACCTGACAAGGAGCAAGGACCCAACCCAGAGGCCAGAGGGTCTTGTCAGATTCCAGTGGAATCCAGACTCCAGAACTGGCTTTGTTTGGCCTCCCTTGAACCTGCCCTTCCCTACTAATTCTGGGTCGTAGTCAGGAATTAATAAATGGAAGTGAGTTTGGATTTCATGAGTGGGTGGAAATTTCATAAGCCCTGTATTTCACACCAGAAACCAAAAGACTCTTGTGACCAGGTGTCAAGACTAATAATGGACATGCTATTGACTTTGAAGCCTCACCTGACTTCCAACCCCACCTAAAGCCACTCTCAGTGGGATAGGAGGCTCTGGGATGAATTGCTGGTCCTGTCTGAGTGACAGAGAGACTGACAGGCCACTAGGTGACTCCAGAGGTTTTCCTTGGCCTGGCACCTTCAACCTTCAGAACATACCTTCCTTTGCTACCACATGCCTGAGTGCAACACCATTGTATCACCTTGTACTCTGCTCAGGGTATTAACTGTTGCAAAAAAAAAAAAAAATGAATATTAAGAACAAGGCTGTAACGGGCAATTCCCCCAACCACCCCCTATAGGCTTCAAACCAAAGTGGCATGGTGGCTCCATGGCTCCAGTTGCCAGAGCTCCGTGGCTGCAGGGAAGGCTGGGCATTCTGCAGTTTCCCAGTGGCTAAGGAAGCTGCCCGGTCAGCTGAATTAGACTACACGGTTCCTGTAAGAGCCAACTCCCAGGGGAAGCCGTGTGGTATAGTAGCTACAAATGCAAGCTTTGGGATTACCTGTGTGCAAATCCCCAACCTCCCTGAGCCTCCGATTCCTCACCAACAATGGGGCTAATTTAATTACCTCAGGATTAAATCAGTGTAAAGTGACTGATACAGAGCCTGATAACACAGTAGGTGATCAATAAATATTGGTTTTCACTTATTACTATTGTTTAACAAAACTTGACAATGGCCAGTCACTATGGAGTAACAAAGCTTCTCCCAATAAAGCAGCTCATTTGATAGATTCTCTAATTACTCAGGGGAGAAGGCTGCAAAAAGCCAGGCACCTCAGAAGCAATGTGAAGGCAGAGTGAGAACGCTGCTTTGGAACTGGGCTGACATAACCTGGGATCCCCAGCTTTGCTTCTAAAAAAAAAAAAAAAAAAAAAAAAGCCAAAACCCGTTTAATGTGCCTAACCGATTTGGCTCAGTGGATACAATGTCAGCCTGCAGGGTCCCAGGTTCGATTCCGGTCAAGAGCATGTACCTTGGTTGTGGGCACTTCCCCAGTGGGGGGTGTTCAGGAGGCAGCTGATCGATGTTTCTCTCTCATGGATTTTTCTAACTCTCTATCCCTCTCTTTTCTTCTCTTGTAAAAAATCAATAAAATATATTTTTAAAAAGTACATATTTGTATCAATTTCAGAGAGGAAGGGAGAGAGGGAGAGAGAGAGAAACATCAATGAGCAAGAATAATTGACTGGCTGCCTCATGCATATCCCCAACTGGGCATTGAGACTGCAACCCAGGAACGTGCCCTGACTGGGAAGCAAACCTTGAGCTTCTAGTTCATAGGTCGACACTCAACCACTGAGCCACGCCAGCCAGGCCCCAGCTTCGCTTCTTTTAAAAAATAGATTTTTATTGATTTCAGAGAGAGAGAGGGAGGGAGAGATAGAAACATCAATGATGAGAGATAATCAAAGGGCCCCAGCTTTGCTTCTGGTTAGTTGTGTGGCGCTAGGCAAATTACTCAACCTATCTGAATTTTTTTTTAATGTTTACTTATTGATTTTAGAGAGATGAAGGGAGTGGTCAGTGAGAGAGAAAAACATCAATTTGCTGTTCCACTTATTTACACATTCAATGGTTGATTCTTATATGTGTCCTGACCGGGAATTTGAGCCCACAACCTTGGCATATTAGGACAATGCTATAACTCAGTGGTCGGCAAACCGTGGCTCGAGAGCCACATGCGGCCCCTTGGCCCCTTGAATGTGGCTCTTCCACAAATACCACGTGCGGGGGCGCACATACAGTGCAATTGAAACTTCGTGGCACATGTGCAGAAGTCAGTTTTCGGCCTGGGCGAGTCTATTTTGAAGTGGCGTTAGAACACTCAAGGGCCAAAGAGCCAAATGTGGCTCGTGAGCCGAGGTTTGCCGACCACTGCTCTAACTGAAGGAGCTATCCAACCAGGGCTGAATTTCAATTTTCTTATCTGCAAAATGGGGAGAATAATACCTTTCTCAGAGGAGAGCTGTAAGACCCTCAGGAGGCAATGCACATAAGACCAAGAGGACAGACAGAGTGGCAGGTCCAGGGCAATTCAACAGCTGCCTTTGCTCTGGACCAGGTCCTACGTGGTGTTGAATAATCTAGAGATCAGGGGAATAGCCAAGTCTCTCATCCATCTGTTCAAAACCCAGACACCTGCTAAGCACCAACTGTGGGTCAACTATGCTCAGCGCTGAAGATTGACGGGGAGCAGAGTTCTGCCAACTATAGCTACCAGAGGTGATAAAGACAGCCACTGGCTGAGGCTTCTCAGAGAGCCCACATAATCCACAGACTAACACTTGACCTGAAGACCCTGGGCCAGAGCAATTGGCTGACACAGCATCCAACTTCAGACCAACCTGACAGTTAAGGAGCAGGGTCAGAGCCACAGGATTCCGAACATGGGACCACTGTGGGCAGCACACATGCTTTCTCACCTGGGAAGCATCGTGGCATAACACAGGACCAAAGCTCCAGTGGGGCAAAGGAGGGTAGTAGTGTGGAGGTGGGAGTGCACTCAGGAATGTGGTTTATCCCAAATCAAGTGCATCAAGAAGGGAGCTTGGCCGAAACCGGTTTGGCTCAGTGGATAGAGCGTCAGCCTGTGGACTGAAAGGTCCCGGGGTTCGATTCTGGTCAAGGGTATGTACATTGGTTGCGGGCACATCCCCAGTGGGGGGTGTGCAGGAGGCAGCTGATCAATGATTCTCTCTCATCGATGTTTCTAACTCTCTATCCCTCTCTTCCTCTCTGTAAAAAATCAATAAAATATATATTAAAAAAAGAAAAGAAAGGAGCTTGGCTTTCAGACAAAGGCATGTGCAATGCTTCCTTCTAGGAACAGTTCCAGTCACCGAGATTCACCCTTTTCTTTCAAGGACGCATTGAGACAGGAAAGTGCAAACAGCTGCTGGTATCACAACTAAGACCACAACTGTCCATTTACCATGGTGTGTGTGGGCCTGGCCAGCGGCTGGCGCAGGTGCCTGATACATATTTGAATGAATGTGACATTCAAACAAGACACCATCAGCTCTACTTTGGCCAAACTGAAGTCTCATAATCTCTAAATCCCACATAGAATTCCAAATGCTTCCCACACCCTCTGCTGAAGGAGGGCTCTAGCCTCCCCTGACAATACACACAATTCTCCACCAATACCACCTGCAAATTCAGTCCACTCTCCAGTTCGGTCCAGGTACAAATGACTTCTCTGGTTTCTTCTTCCCTCACCCTCTCCACCATTCACTCCTAGATCCAGCTCCTCTACTTCTTTACCTGAAATCTCTGCAGCTCTGAATTCACACACCATGTAAGTCATTCTTCTAAAGTGGACAATTCCGTGCTTTCTAGTGTATTTAGAGCTGTGTGACCATCATCACTAGTTCCAAAACATTTCCATCACCCCCCAGAAAAACTCCATACCCATTAACCTTGAATATCCTCTCTTCCACTCCAATACTGTCAAAATTCAACATCCTTCAAGACAGTCACGTGACCACCACCCAAGTGAAATCTTCCCAGTCTCCTCCCATCACTACCTTCCCATAGCACCCATTCTTTTCCTATTAATATATTATCCACCCGAAAACGGTTTGGCTCAGTGGATAGAGCATTGGCCTGCGGACTGAAAGGTCCCAGGTTTGATTCTGGTCAAGGCCATGTACCTGGGTTTCAGGCACATCCCCAGTGGGGGGTGTGCAGGAGGCAGCTGATCGATGTTTCTCTCTCATGGATGTTTCTAACTCTCTATCCTTCTCCCTTCCTCTCTGTAAAAAAAACAATAAAATATATTTTGGGAAAAAATATATATTATCAAGTGGTCTTAATTTACAGAAGGGCCTACCTTTTCCTATAGGCTACAAACTCCTCCGGAGCCACATTTTACTCAGCCCTTGAGGGTGGCTCAGAGCTACATGTGGGAGTGGGTGTGAAGGACCCAGTTCAGCGAGGGCTCATCATAGGGCCTCAACAAATGGCAGTGGCTATTACAAAGCAGAAATCATGTGATGGGAAACGTCAGGTATTGACTATTACAAGGCAGGAATAATGTGATGGGAAACAGCAAGTCTTAGGACGCAGAAGGAGTGGTGCCATCTCAGACACTTGTGGGATGAATGACCCTGGAGGAGTCAGACAAGCAGAGCTTCCGGTTCCTTCTCTTGTGAAATGGGGATAGCGAGTACTGACTTCTGAAGAATTACATGAACATCTACATAAAGCCTCAGCTCAGGGGCTGGCACCTGTAAGCTCGTATGTTATCCTTACCACTTTCAGTTAAGAAGTGTTTCCTCAAACCCTGCATCAACCACTTTGAGATTGGGGGCAGAGCTCAGGAACCTGTATTTTTTAAAAGTATACTTTTTTAAAAAAAAATTTACTGATTTTAGAGAGAGAGGAAGAGGGAGAGATTTGTTGTTCCACCCATTCATGCATTCATTGGTACGGGGACGACGCGGTAAACAACTGAGCTGCCCGGCCAGGGCAGAACCCTGCATTTTTAAGGGGGTCCCAAGTGGCCTGACGCAGCCAGGGTGGCCCAGGTGTGTGGACTGGCTCTAGGTGCCAATGGTACCGCAGAAACACTGTGCTCAGTGTCGCAGGGCCTGGTTCAAGCCCCAGCCAGTTCTACCACTTTATTGTGAAAGTCTCAGAGCCGTTTCGCCAGCTTCCAAATGGGGGCAATAACAGGACCGCACCAACAACTAGCTCCAGGGCAGAGCAGGGGCGCGCGTGCAGGGCTGAGCTCCACCTCAGGCTCTCGCACATGGGCTGGGGCACGGCGATAGCGGCGACAGCATCCGCCGGCACCCTGCCTTCCAGCAGTCGGCTCTCCCGGGCTCCGAGGCCGCCGGAGCCCACCTAGGTGTCCCCACGTGCGACGCCCTTGCCCCCGCTTCCCGCCGGGCACGTAGAGGGAACTCGCCGCCCTCGCCCCGAAACGGCTCCCACCTCCCCACCCCGCAGCCCGGGACTCAGGCCTCACCATGGCAGCCGCTCTGCCTCCGGGTACGCGGACTCCGTCTTCCAGGCCTCGCGGCCCCGGCTCAAGGGCGGCCGGCAGGTCAAAGGTCGAAGAGAGCTGCCCAGTGCGCGTGCGCGACGCCACGCTGGGCATGCGCGTAGCCTTGATCCAAAGGGGCGGAGCCAGCGGTTACGCAGGAGACCTGGGCGAAGCTGGGGGCGTGTCCTGCCTCGCGCAGGGCTCCGGTCTGGTGCCGGGCTCCGGAGGTAGGTAATCTGGCGCCGGTGATGGGAGGTCCGAGAACTCTCTGGGGCTCGAGCTTAACCTGGTGCGCTAGGATAAGGTGACCAGATTTTACCATTGGTAAAGCGGGACACTATTGACAGGGGAAGGTGGGGGGTGTTCTTGATTAAAAATTTGGTCTATATGGAGCAACAAAAATGTTCATAGAATGCAAAAATAGTATTGTAATATATTTTTTAAAATTTCAACATAAGTACAATTTACAAATATAATAAATAAAAAAGTATGTATAGTCGTGTCACTTTAAAGGCCGGCGCTAGACTTTTTGCCGCCACTAAAAAAGAAAAAAAAAGAAAGAAAACTTCCAAAATAGGGCTCATTCCCTCCTTCAATTCTTTGCTCAAATGTCACCTTCTCAATGAGGCTGTTTTTAATAACTGATTTATTGAGATATAATTCACACACTATATAATTCATCTTTTTTAAAAATATATTTTTAGCCAAAACCAGTTTGGCTCAGTGGATAGAGCGTCGGCTTTCGGCCTGAAAGGTCCCAGGTTAGATTCCGGTCAAAGGCATGTACCTTGGTTGCGGGCACATCCCCAGTAGGGGGTGTGCAAGAGGCAGCTGATCAACGATTCTTTCTCATCGATGTTTCTAACTCTCTATCCCTCTCTCTTCCTCTCTATAAAAAATTATATATATATATATATATATATATATATATATATATATTTAAAATGAAAAATATTTTTAATTGATTTTAGAGAAGGGAAAGAGAGAAACATCGATGAGAGAATATCATTGATTGGCTGCTTCCTGCACGCCCCCTACTGGGGACAGAGCCTGCAACCCCGACATGGCATGTGCCCTTGACCAGAATGGAACCTGGGACCCTTCAGTCTGCAGGCTGGCACTCTATCCACTTAGCCAAACTGGCTAGGGCTACAAGTCATCTTTTTTAAATGTACAATTCAGTGCTTTTTATTTTTTCTTACTCCTCACTGGAAGATATTTTCCCATTGATGTTTAGAGAGAGTGGAAGAGAAAGGGAAAGACAGAGACAAACATCAATGTGAGAGAAACATTTGGGCTGCCTCCAGCACATTCCCTGCTGAGGGATTGAGCCTGAAACCTGGGCACATGACCTAATGACGGAAATGATAATTTTTTAAAATATATATTTTATTGATTTATTACAGAGAGGAAGGGAGGGAGAGAGAGAGAGAGAGAGAGAAACATCCATCAGCTGCCTCCTGCACAACCCCCACTGGGGATGTGCCCGCAGCCAAGGTACATGCCTTTGACCGGAATCGAACCCGGGACCTTTCAGTCCGCAGACTGACGCTCTACCACTGACCCAAACCGGTTTCGGCAAATTTATTGAACTCTTAAGGAATAACTGGATTCATAGAAATATTAGCAAATAATCAGGATAAACAAAAATTATGGGACTGAATAAACTGAAGCTAATTCTTATTCTTATTAAGACTGTTCAAAATATTGCTGATTTTTAAAAACAAGTTTTCTTAGAGCAAATTGGTAAATTATACCTTGATAAGCAATATTAAAGCATTTATATTTTTCTCCGTATTTATCCTTCCAGAATTTAAAAACTTTTTTTTAATAATATATTTTATTGATTTTTAACAGAGAGGAAGGAGAGGGACAGAGAGCTAGAAACATCGATGAGAGAGAAACATCGACCAGCCGCCTCCTGCACACCCCCTACTGGGGATGTGCCCGCAACCGATGTACATGCCCTTGAACGGAATTGAGCCTGGGACCTTTCAGTCTGCAGACTGATGCTCTATCCACTAAGCCAAACCAATTTCGGCTTAAAAACTTTTAATGAGTAGTATTATTTTCATGGCCATGTTTATTTGTATGAACCCAAAAGAAATCTGGTTTTTAAAATAACAGGACACATAAAGCCAATTCCCAATTACTGTTTTATTAACCAAGACTCTGACTGGAATGTAGAGTTTGAGAAAGACAGGTCTAGACCAGCCGTGGGCAAACTACGGCCCCCGGGCCGGATCCGGCCGGTTCGGCTGTTCTATCCGGCCTGCGGAGCCAAAAGAGTGAGGGTTCTTTTGCTCTCCCCTCCGCTCCTTCACCAGCAGCCCAAGATGAGAGTGTCAGCATGGTCAGGTTGCTTTTGTTCCGGCCCTCTGGTCCAGTTTAAGAACCCATTGTGGCCCTTGAGTCAAAAAGTTTGCCCACCCCTGGACTAGACTCTGGATATCAGCAAAAAGGCTTTAAGGAATGAGGATTGACTCTGAAGCCTATAAAAGACCCTTGGAAAAATGGCCTGGCACCTTGCTTATATATATGGTTCATGGCAGTCTTTCCAGCTAAGGGGCAGATTGCTTTCCTGGCAGATGGCAAGGAAAGAACCTCAAAACACTTTGGGGACCTCAAGAACTTGAGGAATTTACCCAAACCTATAGGTATTGGAGGAAAGCCTTCTGGCAACTGTGTAACTTGGCTTCTTTGTTCTGAGGAAACTTTCATGTGAGATTCCGGCAAAGCAGATTTAAAAAACCTATATGATCAAATTGCTATTCCTATTTTGTTTATGCAAACAATCAGGCCAAATGGAAACTAGACTTAAAAACAATGTGGAACTGAAAAAAAGAAAAAGAAACTGGAGTTAACATGGTAAATGAGTTAGTCTTAATTTGGCTCTTTGATAAAAATGAGGGTGATTTTAGGAGAAAAGATATGTTTCAATAGAACCTATAATTCACAGTTATGAATATTAGACTCTAGTTAATTGTAAAATTTTCTTTTTCACTTATGAACTAGACTGGATCCTGAATTTTTCTAGTTTTCTGTAATAATTTGTCTACAACCCCTAACTTCCATGGAAATGGGAAAAAAAATTGACAGTGGGGAACTGTAACAATGGAAAGTTGTAAGCCATCCCACTATTCTTTTGCATTGTTTTTATAAATGCTGACTCTAATATGTAGCTTGTAGATAAACAGCATATTTGTATGCAAATCCTAGGAACTAACTTCAGAAGATACAGACTCTGACCTTCAGTCATCCTAGGTCTGGAACTTTTTTTAAATGTAATTTTCATTTAAAAAATATTTTTTTATTGATTTCAGAGAATAAGGGAGAGGGAGAGAAAGCTAGAAACATCAATGATGGGAATCATTGACTGGCTACCTCCTGCACCGCCCCCCCCCCCCCCCCTGGCAATCCATCCTGCAACCTTGGCATGTGCTCTTGGCTGGAATCGAAACCGGGACTCTTCAGTTTGCAGGCCGACACTCTATCCACTGAGCCAAACCTGGTAGGGCCAGGTCTGGGAGTTCTGCTGATCTTCAAACATAGAACCAGAAGGACAAAGTACCAGGATGATGAAGACCAGGACAACACACCACACACTGGACCATCACTTGACCAGTTTTGAGGTCCTTATTGGAATGGACTGGACTTCAATGAGAGAACTTTTCAACTCCCTTGATTTCTTTGTTATGCTTTGCCTCTCCCTCTTTATAATAACCTCTGCCGGGCCCTGGCCAGTGTGCCTCGGGTGGTTGAGCGTCATCTCATGCACCAAGAGGTGTCCAGTGCCCCTGGGTTGTAGGCTTGATCCCCAGTCGGGGGTGGGGGGAAGGGAGAAGGGGGTGCAGGAGACAGTCAATTAACATTTCTCTCTCCTTATTCCTTCCTCTTTCTCTAAAATCAATGAAAATTTATTTAAAAACAAACAAACACTAAAACAAAAACACAACAACCCTGCTTACACTGAGTTGTAGATGGGCTTTGTGACAACAGTCCTCCATCCCTCAGGTGGTCAGCATTTGAATAATACCTCTTTGCCCTTTCACCAGCACCTCTCTGAGTTCGATTTTTGTGGTGGCAAGCAGCCAAACTTGGGTTTGGTTAATTGTCATCTTTTAGCCCATTATATTATTTATTTATTTTTGTTTATAATCTCTTTCCTCCCACTAGAATGTGGATTCCTGGTGGATAACTGTTATCTCTTTACTCCATGCTGGAAGTTCAACACCTGGAAGGCACCAAATGTTTGTAGAATGAATGCAAGACAAGCTGCTTTGTGCTGTGTTACTGCCCTTCTTTCCTTTCATCCAACTCTCCAATTCTTCCTTCCCTCAGCACCCAGGCTTCCTTCCCTTTGTCTGGAACATTTTCATGGTTCTCTCTGTGGCTTCTCAGCTTTTGGGTCTCAGCTCTCTTCTTCTTTATTTTTAATTAATTTTTTAAAAAATATATATTTTATTGATATTTTACAGAGAGGAAGGGAGAGGGATAGAGAGCTAGAAACGTCAATGAGAGAGAAACATCGACCAGCTGCCTCTTGCACACTCCCTACTGGGGATGTGCCCGCAACCAATGTACATGCCCTTGACCGGAATCGAACCCGGGATCTTTCAGTCCGCAGACCAACGCTCTACCACTGAGCCAAACCGGTTTTGGCCCTTCTTCTTAAATTAAAAAATATATATTTTATTGATTTTTTACAGAGAAGAGAGAGGGATAGAGAGTTAGAAACATCCATGAGAGAGAAACATCGATCAGCTGCCTTCTGCACCCCCCCGCCCCCACTGGGGATGTGCCCGCAACCAAGGTATGTGCTCTTGACCGGAATCAAACCTGGGACCTTTCAGGCCGACGCTCTATCCACTGAGCCAAACCGGTTTTGGCATTAGCTCTCTTCTTAAATGTTACCTTCTCAGACCCTAAAAACTGTTTTGCCTGCATCCCAGTCACTCTCTTCAACATCATTTATCTTCTATATGGCTCTCTATTTTCTTCTTTGCAAATAGCCATATGTAAGTATGGCTTCCCTACATAATTAGACTAGACTAAGCACACTGAGAAGCTCATGTCACCCCCATCTTTTTACAGTATCTACCATCCAGAGCACTGTTGGATACCTCTGTGTTGGAGGAATGAGTGCACTTTCAGGAACATGCTAGACATGGCCTCAGGAGCAAAATGGAGCCTGGGACCAGAGAGAACCCTCACCGATACTCCTGTCCCCTTCCCTTCCCAGCCATCCCAGAGACCACAGCAGCACAAGAGGTGGCAAGCTTAGAAAAGTTTAATTGCTGAAAATATCCCAGGCATGTGCAGGCCAGCCCCTGTGGGGCTCACACTCCCTTAACAGGCCATCAGCCCGTGATCCCTGCTTCTCCTGGCTTCAAGCCTGGGGAGCAGGGTGACTGTCCCAGACCCCTGAGGCTGGTGCTGCTCCAAACGGTCTGGCAGGGGGCCAGCCCCCAGAGGCCATTGACCAGAATTGGGTCAGCAGGCAAGATGAGGCGGCACGTAATAACTGAAGGTGCTCTGCGAAAGCAGTTCAAGTCAGAGTAGGGAAACGGATTCCGGGGCTTGCTCAGGGACATGCTACTGACCCCCCACACGCATTCTACCCCCATGACTCTGGCTCCACATGCTAGCAGGCAGCCGAGGAGAAGTTGGCAGTAACAGAGAAAGCAGAGGCGCAGACAATCCACGGGTGTTTTAGCAAGGCCTGGTGGGCATGGAAGTGCTCGAGGCCCAAAGAGAGCCAGGATTTCTGGGTTGAGTTATGCCAGAGCCAAAAGGTGCCTTCCAGTTTGAGGGTAAGAGATGAGGTGTGCAGGGGCACTAGGTGATTCTAGGAGGTGGCAACCGCAGGTGAGGCCAGAGGCGGCTTGGTAGGCAGACTAGTCCTGGGGAGATAAAGGAAAAGGTGGGTGGAGTTGAGAAGGTGTGGAGAAGGGAGGTGGCACATGCTGCATGGGTGAGTAGGGAGGGATGGGATGCCAGGCCCACTCAGTCACTCACCCACTCGTCCTCGTCCACACCTTCGAAGGAGTCCTGGGGGAGCGGGTCCTCGCGATTCCCTAGCTTTGCCACCATGGCACTCAGCAGCTAGGAGAGTGGACAGAAGAGGTGGGAAGGGAATAGGATCTCTGATCCCAAGAATGTCAGACCCCACTTTGAACCCCATCAAGTTTGTGAAAGAGCCATTTGTTCTACTTTTCCCAATGTGGGTCAGGTTAGAGAACTAAAGGGCAACTAAGGGGCCCCCATCCCCTCCCCAAGGCCAGCCCTCTCCTGTGCCTACCTCTTCCTTCTTTTGCTGGTCTGACTTTTCTTCCAGGTAGATTGCTGAGGACGGGGCCCGCCGGGCAGGGGCTTCACGGGGGGCCTGGCTCACTGGGGCGGGGCAAGAAGAAGCATCAGGCATAAGAGTCCCTTCGGTGGCAGAATCTCTGTCCAACCCTTTGGAACCAGCCACCTAGGGGATTCTATGGCAGAGACCCCCAGAGGTGGCATTAATAACTACTCAACCCTCTGTTCATAAGGCCTGCCCAGAACACCAGGCTGTTTGCATGCATGAGTGTGTGAGTGTGTGAGTGTGCATGTATGGGGGGTGGGGACTTGTGATGGCAACATAGACTCTGGACCCTGCCCTCCAGTGGTTTAGAGAATGAGCCTGGAGACACAGCCATCCCATCCTTAGGAGCACCAGAGATTTCTGCATGCCAGCAGGGACAGAGGATCTGTCTTCTGCCCCTTTTTCTACTCCCCACCCACTCCCTGCTTCCTACCCACCCAGTCCCTCTTCTGACCTGGGGTCATGCCAGGGGGCTGCAGGCTGAGAAGCCGGGGCTGTCTGTTAGCACCTCCCAGCCAGTCTTTGGCACTGAGCACGGGCTCCCAGCTTATGGCTGTGTCTGGGAACACATCATCCTGGAAGAATTCTTTCTGTAGAGAGGGAGGAAGAGGCTGCCCAGAGGCCCTGACCAGAGGCCCAGAGCCCACTGGCATGCATTGGGAGGGGCTCCAGTTTGGAGTTCCTGTGAGTTTCAGAATCTCAGCAGGGTAAAGGGAACAGGTGCCCCCAAAAGTAGTGAGGGGGGCAGTTTTGGGACAGGGCCACTCAAGCCCCAAAGCCCCAAAGCCCCAGAAAGGGGCTGGGTGTTGGCATACTGGGCCCCCATCCTCACCCTGACTCTGGGCAACCGGAAGGCAACAGGCTCCAGGGAGGTCTGGCGAAGCCGCAGGCATCGGGCAAATTCTACTTCACGCACATCACACTCTGTCTTGGGCAGGAGTACAAAGCCCTGAGGGGGTAGGGGAGTCACGCTGGGTCTGGGCCCAGAGCTCACAGCTGGGCACCCAGACCCCCAGGTGCCAGTACTCCTCACTTAGGAGCACCAGGACCAAGGCCCATTTCTGGACAGATCGGTCCGGGCTGTTACAGGTTTAACAACTGGGTCTCTGGAGGAAAGACACCTGGATTCATTGCTTATTTCCATGGTTTGAAAACTGCCATGGCTGATTTCACTGGCTTGCTGCATACAGATGTGGGAGGAATGTACAGTAGCATACCATCATATAGTACTTTCCATTGGACAGCTCTGACAGATGTAAATAACTTCAATGGCACAAAAGATAACAAAATCAGGTAAATAATTAAGAAATGGTAAATTGGCCGAAACCGGTTTGGCTCAGTGGTAGAGCGTCGGCCTGCGGACTGAAGGGTCCCAGGTTCGATTCTGGTCAGGGGCATGTACATTGGTTGCGGGCACCCCCCAGTAGGGGGTGTGCAAGAGGCACCTGGTCGATGTTTCTCTCTCACCGACGTTTCTGGCTCTCTATCTCTCTCCCTTCCTCTCTATAAAAAATATCAATAAAATATATATTTTTTTTTTAAAAAGAAATGATAAATTGAGTATTTTTTGCCTCATTTTTTATTTTTTGTTAATCCTCTCCTGAGGATATTTTCCCATTGATTTTTAGGGAAGAGAGAGCGAAAGACAGAAATGTTGATGTGAGAGAAACACATCGACTGGTTGCCTTCTGCATGAGTCCTGACTAGGGCCTGGGCCAGGGAGGAGTCTGCAATCAAGGCATGTGCCCTTGACTGGAATCAAACCTGGGACCCTTTAGTCCACAGGCTGACACTCTATCCACTGAGCCCAACTGGCTAAGGCTTTATTGCCTTCATTAAAAAAAATAATAATAATTATATATATATATATATATATATATATATATATATATATATATATATAAAACACCTCAGAGAAGAAAGGAGAGGGAGAGAGATAGAAACATCTGATGAGAGAATCATCAATTGGCTGCCTCCTGCACCTCCCCCCCCCCACTAGGGATCAAGCACACAACCAATGGGTCATATACTCTGACCAGGAATCTAACCATGACCTCCAGGTTCATAGGTCGATGCTCAACCACTGAGCCACAGGTAAGAAAGAGGGAGGTAGGAAGGGAGGGAGGGAGGGAGAGAGAGAGAAAAACATCTATTTGTTGCCTTCCATATGTGCCCTGACTGGGGATCAAACCCAAAACTTTCGGTATACAAGACGATGCTCCAACCAATTGAGCCACACCAGCCAGGACTGGCTTGCTTTCTTTCTTTCTTTCTTTCTTTCTTTCTTTCTTTCTTTCGTCTTTCTGTCTTTCTTTCTTTCATTTATTATTTATTTTAAATTTTTATTATTTAAAGTATTACATAATCTCATTTCCCCCCACAGTGACCTCTCCCCAGCCACTCCCACCCTAGCACATGCCCTCATCCCCCTACTGTCTTGTGTCCATTGGTTATGCTCATATGCATGCATACTGGTCCTTACCCCCCGCCTTCCCTCATAGGTTGGACAGTATGTTCGATGGCTTGCCTTCATTTTTAGTATAACTTATTTGCAGGCTCATATAACTTAACCTTATATAATTGAATTTCCAATAATGGTTGGGTTTAACCACCAGCTCCTGGGAGCTGCTGAGCACACCTGACCCGCCCCTGCATTTCCCCAGATGACCATGAGAGGGCGGGGGAGCCATGAGAGGGAAGGAGGACCGGGTAAATGGCATTTCAGGGTTCACCTTGTGGGGGTCAGTCGAAGAGAAGCTGTTGCACTCCAGGAAGAAAGGGGCCTCAGGGAGCAGCTCGTACAAAAACACTCGGGTGTCACCCTGGAGGGAGTGACAGGGGGGAGAGTGAGGTTGTCAGCTAAAGCTGTCTTCACCCAATCTCCTCTCATCTGCCCCCTGCCCCGCACCTGCGCACCTCAGCTTACCTTGCCCGTGAGTAGCACCAGGCTGGTATCTGGGTCATAGTTGGGCAACAGAGTGGAAGGAGCCATGTCCAACCCCAGCACTGCCACGGGGCCACTGGCCAGGGCCTTGGCTGAGTACAGGAGGAGCTGGCGCTCACTTCGGCTACAGCGGGTTGGGGGGGGGGGTGCAGAAACAGGTTCATGTTACTGGAGGGCATGAGGCAGGGCAAGGACTCCAACAAGGACCCCGATCTTCCCCAGCTGGGGTCTCAGGGCCCGAGGAGGGGCCCCTGTCTATCCTCTTTTTTTTATCCAGCTCTTAGAATTAGTGGCCTGGCCTAATGCAACAGTGTCCGAACTTGTCACCTGCCTCAACCTCTCCTCCCTAAACACTCCCCCCCGCCCCCGCCCTCCCCCCCCTCACTGCCCTCCAATGCTCCTCAGCAGTCCTAGCCCTGGCACCTGGCCCATGGCCACTGTAGCCCACTAAGTCTGGACTTTTCTCCCCAGGGTCTGTTTCCCGCCCTCTGCCCCAGCCCGGCTGGTCAGCTTCCTGGTCTTTCCACCCACACTTGATGTCCTCTGGTTCCTAGTCCCTTTATGACCCAGTTCCCTACTACACCTCTCTTAGGAGGCTCTCCCTGATCCCCCTTCCAAAGTGACACATGCCCGATCCTTGGCCCTCCCCATAGGCTTGCTTCTGTTTAGTGTTCCAACTAGTCCCCGGCTTTCATGCCTCTGGCTCCCAGCTGACCCACTGTTCCCTCCCTTCCCACCTCCCTTTCGCCCTCCCATCCATCCATGCATGCATCCATCCATCTAATAAGTGATGGGTGAAGACAGCTTGTGCATGCCTGACAGGTGTATGAGTGTCTGGGGGAGGGAGATATGAGAGGCTCCTGAAGTCTGGAAATAGGTACGATAGCTCCCGAGTCCTCACCTGTCAAAGCCAGACACCAGCAGACAGTGACCATCACACACCCAGACAATACGGGCTCCACGGGCGCCCTCAGGCCCTGGGCCTTCCTGTTGGGGAACAGCACATGAGATTCAGCCAGGCCCCCACTGGGCCCGAGGACTGCCCCCAGCCCATCTTGCTTACCTGCAGGGGCTCAGGGCTACTCCGGGGCTCATAGACCCGCAAGCATCCATCCTTGCAGACAGAGGCCAGCTGCTGCCCATTAGGACTCCAGGCCAGGCCAAATATCTGGGGGCAGGTAGGGAGGTGAGAGGCGGTCTCTTGCCCTGTGGTTGGGCGCTTGCCCCCACAGCTGTCCTACCTGGTCCCGGTGGCCGTGCAGCCTTAACCGTTCAACTCCAGCCTGAAGGTCCCAGATGCGAATGGTAAGGTCATAGGAAGAGGAGGCCAGTACGTCGGCTGCCAGGGGGTGGAAGCGCAGAGAGTAGATCTTCTCTGTGTGACCTGGGGACGAGCACGGGGCGATACTGAGCTCTTCAGGAGCCACTGCTTGCCTCTCCGCCCCCTGCCCTACCAGGCCCACCTGACCTGTCAGCACAGCCTCCGGCGTAGTAAGCACCTCCACGAGGCCCTCGGGGGGCACCCGCCACAGACGAATCCTGGCATCCTCCCCGGCTGCAGAAAGCAAAGGCTCACCACTGCTGGGCCCGAGACGCCCAGGCTCCCCCCCGCTCCTCTTCCAGACCCTGGGACCGTCCCTCAAGCCCAGCACCCCGCCTCTTTACCCACGGCAAGGCGGTGGGGGTCAAAAGGGTCCCAGGCCAGATCAGTCACGGCGGTCCCGTTCTGAAGGGTGGGCAGGGCTGTGTCGGGCAGGCGGCCAGGCTTCTGAAGCTGTGGGAGGTGCCCCCACCCCGAGTACCGTTAGTAACGGGCAGGGCTGCGAGGCAAGCCGCGTGTCTGGGTCCCCACCCCCTGTAGCCGATGCCCCACTGCTGGGTGGCCCAAGCTCTCTGCCTTACCCACTTTGTGCTCTGAGTCTTAAGTGCCAACGTGAGGCCCCAGAAAGTGTGTGTGGGAGGAGGTGGGGGGAGCGTGAGGTGGTGGAAAGAGCTCCGGCTTAGGGCTTAGGTGGCCTGGGTTCAAATCCCAGCTCCACCACTTACACAGCTGTCCCGGCAGGTCACTAAACCTCTCTGTGCCTCATCACTCTCATCTGTAAAATGGGGATAAGAGTGGCACCCCGCATGGGGCAGCGGCGAGGATTAAAGGGGACGCTGGGTAGATGCCTAGCACATGGCTTGTGCTCAGAGAATGTGGACTGGTGTGAATACCCGCAGGGACTTGGGGGTAGCTGTCGTAGGGTGGGGTCCTCACCTCGAGTACAGCCACCTGCCCACCACTGCTGAGCAGGGGCACGGCCACACGTAGCTGGTTGGCACAGAAACCGTCGCTCTCCCCGGGGGTGGTGAGGTTGAGCCCCTTGAGGTTGGTGATATGGCTGTCTCGGTGCAGGACGGTACCCTGAGCATGGCGGAACTTGGAACTGGGGCCTAGTGGGCAGTAGAGACACAGCGCCTTGTGAGGACACCCTACCTGACCACCCCGGGCTGTCCTGCAGGAGGACCCCAGGCCAGTCCTGTGTCCTGGCTGCCTGCTCCCCTCACTGCAGAGTCATGCAGGGCATGTGTCCAGGCCCAGACCTCTGCTGTCCCAGCCAACACAACTGGCCCAAAATGGTGCCTGGGAAAGAAACTCGAGGTATCTCAGTGAAAGCGAAGGGCTCCAGGGAGGTCCAGACCACCCTCTTCCAGGTGAGACTGACTTCATACCACAGGACATGGGACTCCACCAGGAGGGGAGACAGCCTGGGATACAGAGGAGGATGACTGGGCTGGGGGTGGAAGGGTTAGCTGCTCCCTCACCACGCACTTACCCAGAAGGCTCTGCAGTGACCTCTGGCTGGGGCTGGTGCTAATGCCACTGGTGCTGGAGAGCGAGGGCCCCAAGCTGGATGGCGTGGAGGGTGAGATCAGGGAGCTGGGAGGGGAGGAGTAGCCCTCCTGAGGGCAAAGCACCTGGGATCAGTCACAGGCCCCTTGGCGTGTTGGCCAAAGAGAGGGGATGCTGGGATCGTCACTCTGGGCCCCTCCTCCTGCACTGTGGCACACTGAGCTGGGCATGAGGCCTGGCTCTGGGATGTGAGGAAGGGGCATAATGGCAGACGGGGGGTTGGGGGGGTGGGGGAGGAAATGGCATGGGGGTTAAGGGAACTTGGGACCATGGGACAGCAGGTGGCAGCTGCTGGCTCTCAGCATTTGTGGGAAGGCGGGTGCAGGGTGGTTAAGATCTGCCAGTATTTCAAGAGAAACCAGAAATCTAGATTTTATGTGGCAGTCTCACTTTCTACTAAATGTCTGTGATGCTTGACAGCTAGAAAAGGTTGAAAAGACCCTGGGCCTCCCACTGGCACTCACACTGGGGTCCTTGTTGCCTGTGGGCAGCTTCGCAGGCGGCACTGCGTCAGGGGAGGGCTCTGCAGGCGGCACCAGGTGGGAGGTGAAGCTGGGGAGCGGCTGGCAGGTGGGGTTGAGACTGACCTTCTCTACCTGTGAGGGAAGGCAGCATTGAGGGGTGGGAAGGGGTGGGGGACAGGACAGCTGGGTTAGCGCACGGCTGGACTGTGGGGGCATGCGTGGGGCTGCTGTCAGGAGGGCTTCCAGGGCTGGCGGAGACCAGGAGCAGCCAGCCAGGCCTTGGTCCTACCTGCTGGTTGCTCCCAGCCCACCAGGAGTGTGGTTCAGAGGCAGGCACGCAGCCCGCGGTGTCGGGGAACAGGTCCTCGTAGAACTCCACGGCCTGGTGGCAGACAGGTATGTGGTCAGTGAGGCACGAAGCCCCCGGGCCCTCCCAGCCCCTCTCCCAGGCCGCCCTCACCTTGCGGGGCACGTGGAAGCTGATGGGCACGATGGCTGTGTCGGCCAGCTGCAGGACTCGGAGCACCTCACAGCCCATGACAGCCAGCGCCCTCCGGGGCACAAGGGCAGCCCCCCGAAGCACATTCTCCAGGAGGCACTGGGTCACTATTGGAGAAACACAGAGAACAATCAGGGTGGTCAGGGGAGAGGAGGGGAGGGGAGGGGAGGAGAGAGAAGGGAAGGAAAGAGGGCCAGGGAAGAAAGAGAAAGGGAGGAGAAAAAAAGATACCAACCAAACAAAAACAGAAAGAGAAGGGAAGGAAGGGGAGGAAGGGGAGGGTGAAGGGCTGTGCTTACCTGGGCTCAGTGCCTGCTGTTGGGGGGCCACCTCATAGCAGTACAGCTGACTCTCACCCTGAAACGAGCCTAGTGTAAGGACCCTCGTTGACCAAATTCGTGACCTGGGACAGCCCCAGGCCCGTACCAGCTCTCCCATTCCTCGCTAAGGACTGAGCTACAGAAGCGTGGCAGACATCATGCGCTGGCAATGAGCTGAGCCCTCAGTGGACTCAGCTTCACCAGTTCTTCATTAGCACTGGGAGTATACAGTCAGCATTTACAGATTGCCTGCTCGGTACTAACACTGCCCTATGTTCACCCTGTCCTCATGATGCTGACATTCATGGATGGAGACTTGGGGGCCTAGATGCGGGCAGGAGGCTGCTCAGCCTGGCACCAGTGGAGCCTGGCAAACACTATTCTAGTTCCTCCTTTCTGGGGGGGGGGGTAGCATACTGTACTCCCCCCTCTCCCAGCTGTCTGCTTAGGTCTAAGGTCAGCACTAGGCTTGGCACGAGTCCTAGGGGCCGGACGTGGGTGGACATGGGTAGGGGTGCTGGTGGTGGGGTGGATCCAGCTTCTCCCTTACCTTTCCTGCCAGGACCAGGAGCCCAGAGTCCGGGTCCAAGAGGGGCATCAGAGACCTGGAGGAGAGAGAACTGGTTGATGGGTGGAGCCAGCCACCTGAGGGCCAGGGGCAGTAAGAGGTCTGTGAGCCTTGTGACCCACGTAAGGGCACAGGCCAAGCATCACAGTGGCTGGGAGGGATGTGGTCCCTCCAGCTGCATCCAGCTGGTCCCCAGAATCCTGTCTCATCTCCCTATGCTACCAACATATCAAGAATGTCCAACATTCTAAACTTTCTTTTCCAGAGTCCTCCATCTGCTACCTGCTTCACTTAGAGCTTGTGCTGGGCCCTGGGCACAGGGAAGCCATGCCCTCTTTCTGTAGCTCAGCCCCAATCTCACCCCAGGCAGACCCCAAATGCAGACCCCACATACATTTTGTCCTTTGTCCCACCTTAATCAACTTAGTCATCATGCCAGCATTACCAGGGCAGGTGAGAAGGTGCTGGAACTGGGGGAGTTCCCTCCATCCCCATCCAGTGCAGTTGGGGTGGTGTTCCAGGTCCGCACTATGGTTTGGGGGCCATCTGCTTAGTCACCCTAGGCGCCTGGGGCCTTGATGACATCTTAGAGACTCAAATTCCCCCTCACACCGACCTCGATCCCCTGTGGCCAAACCTGAGCCAGAGCAGGGCTTCCTTTGCTGCCAAGCTTCCCTGCCTCCCCGTTCTTCGTCCCCCTGTTCCCAAGGCAGGTCTGGGGAGGGGCGGTGGCTGGGAACACAGGGAAGGCTGGAGGCCCCCAGCACTGCTGCTGCTCTGTGCCCATCTCATTTTGGCCAAGGGCCTGAGGCTGCCCAGGGGTTTCCGATGCCCCCCTCCAGGCCCCGAGGAGGCCCGTCACAGCCCAGCCCTGTGAGTGCTGCCTTCCAGCCCACGGCTCAGGGGCAGGGGGCCCAGAACTCTGACAGGTGCCTTCATTCATTTGTTTCCTGATCTCGGTTTCATGTCCCCATTTTGACACTTGTCTCTACACAGAACCGTCGTCACTGTGGTCCCAGTGGTCAGCAGTCACCCAGCGGTGACAGCTGCCTCTATCCCCACCCAAGCAACAAAGGGCCCAGCCCTCTCCTCCCCTATCTGTCTCCCCCTCCCAGCCAACTTCCCAAAGCTTGCCTGCTGCCCACCTCCACTCCACACACATACCCGCTGGGAGCTACAAAGTGAACTGAGCAGCTGGGTGGGGCCCTGGGTGTCTCCACAGCTTCCTGGACGACCCTGGGCTGGTCACCTGTGAGTAATGCAGCCTTTAATTACCCTCAAGCCCAGCAGGGAGAGTTTGGCTCAGAACTGCCCTTCTTCTTCTTTTTTAAAAATATTTTTTAAATTGATTTCAGAGAGGAAGGGAGAGGAAGAGAGACAGAAACATCAATGATGAGAGAGAATCATTGATCATTTGCCTTGCTGGGGATCAAGCCCGCAACCCAGGCATGCACCTCTGACTGGAATCGAACCCGGGACCCCGCAGTCTATAGGCTGACAGTCTATCCACTGAGCCAAACCAGCCAGGATCAGAACTACCCTTCTATTTAAAAAAAAAAAAAATACATTTTATTGATTTTTTTTTTTTTTTACAGAGAGGGAGAGAGAGAGAGAGTTAGAAACATCAATGAGAGAGAAACATGGATCAGCTGCCTCCTGCACATGCCCTACTGGGGATGTGCCCGCAACCAAGGTACATGCCCCTGACTGGAATCGAACCTGGGACCCTTGAGTCCACAGGTTGACACTCTGTCCACTGAGCCAAATCGGTTAGGGCACAGAACTGCCCTTGACCTGGTCTGACCGCTGCCTGCCTTGCGGGAGGGGCAGGCAGGAGGGCCTGGGGTGTCCCCTACACTGATGCCGGCTTCAGAGGGGTTGGGCACAGGCCCCTACAGCAGCTCGAACAGGGCTTTCACTCAGTTCACTCTCAATCACTCATTCCTTAGGCAAATCGGTTTGTGCCCAGCCCCACCTATAGGTATGACTAGAGCTATGACAAAAGAGCCCACCTCTGACCTCCAGAAGCTCCCAACCTGGAGAGGCAGACACAGTCCGCAGATACATATGTGAAGGGAAAGTTCTCTGAGCACACACAGCAGAGAGCAGAGGGGGCGTTTCCAAGTGCAGGGGAGAGAGTTCCAGGCAGAAAGGGCAGCATGAGCAAAGGGCCTGTGGCAGGTGGGTGCCTGGCCTGTTTGAAGAATGAGGACAACGTAGCTGGTGGCCTGGGCAATTACGGCGAAGGGCTGAGGCTTGGGGAGGATAGATGCAAGACAAGATGGGATCTAGTACATCAGAAGGAGTGTTCTGCCTCCATCGGACAAGCAACGAAATGCTGATGGAACATCTTAAGTAAACAGGATAGGAGCCGATGTGCAGAGGTCACCATGTGGAGACGGGTAGGAGGAGTGGAAACAAGGGGTGATGGTTCAGGGCAGAGTGTGAGGGTAAGTGGGCTGGGCACTCCTGCTTTCTTGGTGGGAGCTGGTGGGACTGTAATTTCCACCACGGCATCGATGGCTCACCTGTGCTCTAAACAACCTCCTTAAGAGGTCTGACCTGGCCTCCCTGCACACGCCCCCGTCAGTCCCAGCTGGCCAGCTTACTGACTCAGGTGCTCAGGTGCGGGGGCAGGAAGTCATAGAGGGCAGGGCTGGCTCCTCCAACAGGTCAAGCCAGTCTTCCTCACCTCGGGCAGAGCTATCTGAGCAGCTCAGTAAGGCAGGAGCACCTGCCTGCCAAGGCACTGGCCAGGAAATAGGGTCATGGCACCAGCCTCAAGGGCTGGCCAACAGCTAGCATGGGCCTGACCCCGGGCCTTGCCTAGAGAGCCATGCGGGGTCTAGGTCTGGAGTGCAGAATGGAGCCCCTGCCTGGCAGAGGGCCAGAGGTGGTGAGAGCTGGCACAGTCACCTCTCCTGCTGCCATGCACAGGGGGAGGACTAACAAAGGGGCCTGCCACTGAAAAGGGTTCTGACCAGGATCCTGTCTAGAGCTCAGATCTGCCTCCTAGCTCTGAGCCCAGTTCCCAGAAGATGCAGGATGATGGTGGTACAGAGTGGGTCACACGGGGGAAAGATCAATCTCTGGTAATACCGTCAACTCTCCCAATATTCCGCCAATTAACACAGGAAGTACCGGCGTGTGCCTGCTTCATTAGGCCTTCTCTGGTTCTCCCTACCAGCCCACATCTTAGCAATGCCACCGGTCCAAAGCAATCCAGGTCCCTTGGCTGGGCTGTAGGGACCCTTGGACTAAGCTCAGCCTCACACTCCTTAGAACCCTCCCTCAAAGACAGTCCAGGTAACCGGGTTCTAAAGGGAGGTGGTATCTTGAAGACATATGAGGAAAGGATGAACAAACTTGGGAGTGGTCTCTGGGAAGCTGCCCTTGAACCTCTAGGTGGATAAGAGCATGGCCTGAGTCCAGGGTGCAAGATCATGGCAGGAGATGGACCATTTAGGCAGATAGGGTCTCTTCATCATGGAGAACTGGCTGCAGAGGTAAGAGGCCTCCGGGCCTATTCTTTGGGAAAAGTCAGGCTGGAGGTCCTCAGGACACAAAGGCAGAGGCATCAAGACAGTCTGACCAGAGCCACATGGCAGCCTCATGTGAGACAACTGGGAGTGGTGGGGACTGAGGTCAGAGCGGGTAGCTGTCACTTGGCTCCAGCTGAGAGTTCCTGTTCGGGCAGGCTGGGAAGTCCCACTTTAAATTGAAACCACCGGATTTTTAATGTTTGCAATGGCATCAAAGTTTTAAAAAGTCCCATCCAGGTCAAATGAAACACACCCAAGGGCCAGCTCTGGCGCAGGAACTGTGGTTCAAAAGTTATGCTACACATACACAATTACCAAATAATCCAGGGGTGCTGGCGTGGGGTCCAGACCCCTGCCTATCCTGGAAAGGGGCCCTGCGGGGAGAAGCCCTGAGGAAGCTAGGAGCTGAGAGGGGAAGTCTGGGGATAAGTGTTGCAGCTGGACCCTGCTTAGCTAATTAGCAACTGGACATGGAGGCTGTCCTGCCTTCTGGAGGCGATCAAGTCCTGCAAAGACCACCTATGGCCGAAACCGGTTTGATTCAGCGGTAGAGCGTTGGTCTGCGGATTGAAAGGTCCCGGGTTTGATTCCGGTTAAGGGCATGTACACTGGTTGGGGGCACATCCCCGGAGGGGGGTGTGCAGGAGGCGGCTGGTCGATGTTTCTCTCTCATCAATGTTTCTAGCTCTCTCTCTCCCTTCCTCTCTGTAAAAAATATGAATAAAATATATTACCGTATTTGCCGGCGTATAAGACGACCCCCTAACATTTCCACTCAAAATACAGAGTTTGTTATATACTCGCCGTATAAGACTACCCTCCACTTGGAGGCATATTTTTCAGGGCCAAAAAATCGTCTTATACGCCGGCAAATACGGTAATATAAAAAAAAGACCACCTATGCTGCCCCTTCCCCCCATGGTGTGGCTCATCCTCATGGGACAAGCCCTTGGGCCTGAGACTGCCCAGGCAAAGGCCCTGGTCGCAGGCCAGGCTAGAAGAGGCGGCGTCCAGGGGCCCTCTGGAACTCAGGAGCTGAGCTGGGTCCCAAAGCTGAGGCAAGTCTCTGACCACAAACATGTATGGGGAGGAGGGCAGAGCCTTTTCCTGGAATCCTCCAAGGCAGGGGATTTTTTCTGGACTAGTCCGGCCCCTGGCACACGTCCCTCTGCCCCATCAAGGGCCACTGTCAGCTGCACCCAGGCTCCACCCACTGACGATGAGGCCCAACCTCCCTCCCCATCCCCGTCCACCCCGCCTCCACAAACACACTGTGGCTTCGGAGCTGCCTGTAACTGGGTTCCTTGGACAGATGGTCACGTCCCCTTCTGTGTCTCAGTCCCTTTATCCTGGGAAAGGTGATCCAGGGATGCTCCCAGTCTGAAAGTTGTCACGTCTAAAAGGACCCCAGAACTCAGATTTGGTGTTGAGTTTGTTATCTAGGAGGTTCTCAGAAGAGCCTGCCCAGGAGTTGTTGAAATTGGGATTAATTACCAACAATAATACATTCAGAGATTTCACCTAAAAATATAATAAAATCCAGATTTCCAGTTTCTCTTGCAAAACCCAAAGTCCTGGCAGGCTGAAGCTGGTCGTGGGGGCTGAGTCCTTACACTGCCCCCACTCCCCTCCTCCCCTGCCCAGTCCTTACACTGCCCCCACTCCCCTCCTCCCCTGCCCAGTCCTTACACTGCCCCCACTCCCTCCTCCCCTGCCCAGTCCTTTACACTGCCCCAACTCCCCTCCTCCCCTGCCCAGGTCTGCTCCTCGAATTTATATCACCTGTCTGATGTGTTACAAGCACCCAAGTTTGGGACTTTGTCGCGCTGAAATTCGCTCGCTTTCTATACGGAGAAACAGGGACCTGTCAGGGACCTGTCCAGGTCATGAGGCAAACACGGCTCGCCAGACTGGAGCTTTGGACTCCTGACTCCGCACCGGGAAAGACACGCTCTCTCCCGCCCCCAGGTTAGGGAGTTGCGGGGTGAGGACCGGGACGCCCAGCCAAATGACCAGTTCAGTGGATAGGGGAGGCGGGTCTCCCTTGGCCCCTTTCCGCCCCGGCCAATGGGGAGCAACCCCGCCCCCCCGCGAGCGGCAGCCCCGCCCCCTGCCTTAAAGGCGCGACCCGCCTCCAGCGAGCTGACTTCGCAGCCTGAGCCCGCGGCGGGGGTACGTGGACGCGGTTGCCTCGGGACCCAGGAACCCTCCGGTCTGGCCGGCGGGGAAGGACTGAGGCCGCGGCCCGCCCCGCCCGGCTCCCGCCACTGCTGTCCGGTGAGTGTCTGCTGGGCTGGGGGGCTGCGGACGGGAATGGGGGGCGCCACGGAGGCGGGTTATGCACATGCGCCGACCACACGCGCAGATCCCCCGCAGATCCCCCTCCGCGCGCACACGCACTCAGGGCGGGCGTGCGCCCCCAGCGCCGCACCATCACCTGGGCCGACCCGGCCACGGACAGTCTCACGGCCGGGTGCGCGCGCGGATGTGTGTACAAGGGCTCGCCGACCAGCAGGGCTGCGAGTAGACAAAATAAACACCCCCTCCCTCGCTTCCTCCTCCCACGGCTGGGCCCTCCGGCATGACCAGTTTTATGAATCAAATCCCTTTGAGGGGATGGCCACGCCATGGTCTTAGGTTACTTTTACCTCCTAAAGTGGAACGGTCTAGTTCTGTCCCTGGCGCCCCCGGTGCCCCTGTGCAGATTGGTCCTCTAGGGTCCCGAGGGCCCTTGTCACTCAGGGCAGAGCTGAAATGGAGGGGGCACAAGTATGCAGCCCAGGGGAGGTGTAAGCGGGTGGCTAGCAGGTACTAATGCACTATCCCACCCCCCAACCCCCACCCCCACACACACTCCAAGACACTGCAAACCTTGAGTGCCTGAGCCCCAGGTATTAGCATCTCTGCCTCTTTCAGAGAAGGGGCTTTGCTTGGGCTTTGAACCCAATGGCCTGGAGCCAGCCTAGTTCTTTGTGTCCCAGGGCTGGCAGCACTGGGGCCTGAGGGCTGCCAAGGTCCCCCTGTGGTCACTTGGCAGATCAGCTGATTGGTGCCAACCATTCCTTAACCATTACCACACCAGGGTGGGTAACCATTCCCCACCCTGGGGAATAGGGATGAAACCTGCCAGGGGGCGGGGGGAGGAAGAGACCCTGATGGTCCAGGTGTCCCCTGCTTGCCTTCTGCACCAAGGGTAGGCGGGGCTCTGGAGAGAGGCACCAGGTCCCAGTGTCCCCCCTCCCCAGGCCAAGACCTTCTGGGGCCAGAGGAACTGGACTGGATATCGAAGGACCCTTCTCGCTTTTGGATGTTGAGGGTATAAAGAGGTGGCTGGGCTGGTACCCTCCAAGTAGGGTCCATTCAAGCCGTCCAGCAAACAGTGAATCCAGTTAGGGCCCAGCTGTTGGCGAGGCCCAAGTGGGTAGGGGGATGGGAGAGCAGTCCCCTGAGTTTGCTGTCTTCTCCCAGGGGAATCAGGCCCCAGAGCTTCTGTAAACAGAGTGTCAGAGGCAGGAAGAGGGCTCTGGTAATGAGCAGCCCAGCTGGATTCTCTCCAGACCATTATTTGGTCTCTCCTGGGCCCAGGGAGGGACAACCAGCGTACTCGTGCCAGGCTGGGGGCCTGGGGCATGGCCTGACCCCATCTCCCTGAATTTGTGCTGCTGTAAACTGAAACAGCACCCTGGGACCTGTGGGTGCAGAGAGTCAAATGGGACCACTGGGGGCCAGTGTCCCAGGGCATTTGCTGGGATGGCACCACTCTCTAGACTGGAAATGGGAAAGGGAGTTCAGCACGAGAAGACACTTAGATATGCTCTGCTTTCCCCAAGAAGGCCCTCCTGGCAGGCAGCCCCAGGGCCGGGGAGATGCCCTGGGTAGAAGATGAGTCCACAGTTTTTGGCTCCCATTCCTGACACCCTCCACTACAACCCTGAGGGAGTTGGGACAAGTCCCAGGTAAAGAGAGTTGAGTCCTCATGGGGGCTTATAAGTGGACCCTATCCCTGGGCTAGGCTTATAAGTGGACCCTATCCATGGAAACAGGAAAGTGGGGTCCCAGCTAGGCCGAGGAGGCAGCTTCCACCTCAGGAGGCCAGCCAGCTAGAACCCCCTGGTGACCAGGGAGAAGCATCCCTGACCATTGGCAAGCCCTCAATTCATGGCAAGGGCAACAATGCCACCTAAATGGGTTAGTGACCCTTTCCGGAGCCCCCCTCAGCTCTCCTTAGTCTCCTCCCTGGGTTGGAGAGCCCAACGCTCTGACTGCATTGCCAAGAAAACCAGCTCCCCTCACTGCTGTGGAATTTGTGAGAGTTCTTGGAGAAAGGGGAGGGAGGGTGTGTGTGTGTGTGTGTGTGTGTGTGTGTATAAGAACACAGCCCACTGGGCGTATTTTGGGCGTGGGTGTATGTGTGCGCGTGACTGGAGCAGGGCTATGTTTGGGGGCGGGCAGGGGTGCTGCGGGAGGCTGCATGCACCGCGGGCGGGCGGGCGGGCGCAGGCTCAGCCTTCTTCCTTTTATCGGTTTCCACATTCCAGAGTCAGCCGGATTGCTTTCCCTTAGCTGGCTGGGCTGCCTGGCCGGCCAGGCCTGCAGGCCTCCCCCGCTTTTCCTCATTCCAGTTTCCCTGGGTATGAGGAGGCTGGGGCAGGCTCCCTTAGACCACCTCGGTTTTAGGGGGAGGGGGCAGGCGAGGAGCCAGTTCTTCTCCAAGGTTGGGGAAGGCCCCCTCTCCCCCCAGTCTCCTCCAGAGAAATGCAATAAGGCTCTGACATTCCTCTGAGGCTGCCTGAGAGATTTAATTAAGGAGGGAGGAGAGAGCTGGCTTGCCTTGAGAAGGGGCTGGGGCTGGGGCTTGGGCAGTCACTGCATAGACAGCGGTGAGGAGTGAGGAGAGGTGGGGGCAGGGGGTAGCTCCCCATATCAATCCCACCTGCCCACTGGTCAGCTCACAGATCCCAGGAAGGGCCAGCCGCTTCTGCCACAGGGTGACCTAGATCTCTAGGCATGGTGAGCATGAGAAGGGCAAGACCTCCTCTGGGGTCACTTCCTTCTCAGACCCTGTCTAGGCCCCAGACAGCCTGGGCCCAGCTGGCGTGGGGCTGGTGGCCTCCCTTGGTGACTAAGGACTTCCTCCGGCAAAGTCAGGGTTAATTGCAGGGTTAGGACCTTCCTTGATGGGTGGTTGGCCCTGGGTGGGGACGGGGCAGTGAGGGGCCCAGTGTCGGAACCCAGCCCTGGTGGCATCACACTGGCGCGTGCCAGCAGAGGCATCTGGACTGGCCCATTTCTAGTTGGGCCCCAGCCAACACATAGCTCCCGGGGCAGCAGGTGTCCTCTCCCAACAGAGTGGCACCTCTCCTGGCTGAGATGGCACGTCCCGCTGCCCCGAGGGCTCACTTCAGTGTGGATTGGCCTTAGTCACTGATCTTCCTGCCCTGGGCTGACAGGTCTGGTAGCTACCAAGTCACCCACAGTGCCACAGAAGGTCCCCACCCGAGGCCTGGCATGCTGGTCCTCTTCCCCCACACCTGCTCAGGGATCTTGCCCTGACTGAGAGGAAGGCTGATGTCCAGATGGTCCCCTCTGCAGCCTCCTGTCCCAGGGTCTGAGCCCCGGCTGGAGGGGAGACTCACCCAAGGAGCTTTTCCAAAACACAGCTCTGCCAGACCTCACCCCAGACATTCTTACTCAGTGAGCCTGGGGGTGGGGCCCAGGCATCAGGAACTTTCCAGAGCTGTCAGGGTGATTCTGAGGTGCAGCTGGGGTTGAGAAGCCCTTGGGGTTCCAGGTGGGAGATGGAAGCCCAGAAAGGGAAGGGAACTGGGTGAGGTCACAAATTGAGTGTCAGGGTCTTCTCTGTATGATGAGCAGAGCCAGTTGGAGTGGTGTATGGGGTAAGGCCGAGACGCCGAGACTGGTGGGGACCTCCAGCTTAACCACAGGGCAGGGTTCTGCCCCCCACCTAGAGAGAGGGCCATCTCTGAGGAACCCGAGGCTCTGCCCTCTTAGCCCCTTCTCTGAGGATCCAGGAGGGAAACTCCAACCGCTGTCCTGCTGGGCCAGGGGTTGCTTTGTCCCGGGGATGGGGAGACGGGTGGGCCAGACCTGGGCCCTGAACCTCCTCAGACACGTCAGCGAAACTGGAGCCAGCTGTCCTGGCCGCCGGCACAGTCCCGCCTGCCTGGAGGGTTGGCAGACTCCTGGGCTGGGCTGCTGCCAGGCCTGGCCGGCAGTGCTCAGCCCAGGCGGGCCAACACTGGGAGCCAGAGGCCCAGGGCTCCGGGATTGGGCCTACAGTACCTGACTCCTGACTCCTGCACTTACTCTGTAGCGTAGGGCACAGGAGGGGGTGTGCTGGCTTGTCCTTCCCCAGGAGCAGTGAGATGCTTCTGCCTCAGATCTGATGCAGTCACCGAAATGCCCAGGTTCCACCCATTTTCCAGTCCCTGCCTGACCCAGGGCAGATGCCTCTGTGGGTCCCATACTTGGGAGTGGGTGGGGGCACCCTGGGTTCCCCTGAGAGCTGCGATGATGGATGTCCTTACTCACAGAGCCCTCACTCTGCTCCCCCCTCACCCTGAAGTCATATGCTAAAGGGGACTGGCCAGAAGACAGCTCACCCTTTACCTTCTCCACAATTAAAGGTACCTCTCCATCAGACTGCTCTCCTACGCCCATACCCAAGGTGGAGGGGGTGGGGCAGCCTCTACACGGAGGCTTTCCCCTCAGCCCAGGGAGGCTTTCTGTCTGTGCTGAAAGGAGCATGAGGCCTCTCACACTGTGGCATCCTTCCCAGAGCAGACTCAGGTGTTATGGGTAACACCCTCAGTAGCGAATGTTGACTGACCACTCAGAATGTACTCAAAGTACAAACTAAACAATCCTGGAAACCAGGTGCTATTACCAGCCCCCCAACTTAATAGATGGGAACTGAGGTGAAGGCCCACGGCCAGGCTGCAAACACAGGTAGTCGGACCCTAAAGTACCATCCCAAAAACTGTTCCTGGGGTTTGGCAAGGCTAGTAGCAACTGAGCCTCGGCCTCTGCCTGCTGCCTCTTTCCAACAAACCGTGGCAGGGCCAGGCCCAGGTGAGGCTATGTTGAATCTAGATAGAGGACAGAAGCCCTGGACCCTGTAGCCCTCTCCCTCTAGTCTCTCCCACCCCCTCCCAGCCCCCACCCCAAAAGCCAGGGTTGCCTTCAGAACTCTCCCTACACCCTTTTCAGAGAGAAAGGTCCCACCTCCCTGCCTCAGGTCAGCGGATCAGATATCAAAGCCCAGGCCCCCGGTTTCTTCAGAGCTGCTGAAATTGTAACTGGCTGGACGAGGGCAGCCGTGACCCAGCCCCCTTCAGGAGGCCCCCCCACCCCCAATGCACTCACACACCAGCATGGGCCCAGACAAGCGAATTGCTTCCAGAACTTGTTAAAAGAACTTGCCCATTTGAAAACAAACAATACTGGGTGCTCAGAACAACTCTGGAGGGTGAAGCAAGGCAGCTGAGAAACCCAGGCCCGCAGGTGGGAAGGGGCTTGGGAAACAATTAAGGGGCAGAACTTGGGCCCAAATTCAAGTCTTTGTCTCCCACTGTCCTACTACCTGATGCCTGCTCCTCCAAGGTCAGCCTGGGCCCCCTGTGCCCCTTCTTTGGAGTCGGGGGTGGGGGGTTGTCTGATGTCTGCTCTGCTCTTGGTGCCAGGCCCTTGTGGCAGAAGCCCTGGAGCCACCAGCCCTCATTTGCTGTTTTCCAAAGCCCCTGTGCCAATCCTTGCTGAGTGATGGATGGGGGCTCAGGCCAGGGCGCTCACTCCTGCTTCCTAGGGAGTGGGAAGCAGGTTAGCTCCTGCCTTTTGAAGTCTCCCCAGCCCAGGATGCCGCTCACTTTTCCTCATGCAGCCTTTGCTCCCAGCTACTCAGCCAGATTGCCACTCACGTCCAGACAGAGCCACAGCAGTCACTGCCTCCCTCCCCACGAGGACTTTGCTGATTAAAGGGAGCAAAGCCTTGCCAAAACCGGATTGGCTCAGTGGATAGAGCGTCGGCCTGCGGACTGAAAGGTCCCGGGTTCCATTCCGGTCAAGGGCATGTACCTTGGTTTCGGGCACATCCCCAGTGGGGAGTGTGCAGGAGGCAGCTGGTTGATGTCTCTCTCTCATCGACGTTTCTATCTATCTCTCTCAATTCCTCTCTGTGTAAAATCAATAAAATATATTTTTATTGCCGGGACCGGTTTGGCTCAGTGGATAGAGCGTCAGCCTGCAGACTGAAGGGTCGCAGGTTCGATTCCAGTCAAGGGCATGTACGTTGGTTGCGGGCACATCCCCAGTAGGGGGTGTGCAGGAGGCAGCTGGTCGATGTTTCTCTCTCATCGATGTTTCTAACTCTCTATCCTTCTCTCTACCTTCCTCTTTGTAAAAAAATCAATAAAATATATATTAAAATAAAATAAAATATATTTTTTAAAATAATAATAAAAACAAAGGGAACAAAGCCTAGAGCCCATGCTGGCCTCTCCTTAATGCTGAGTGGAGAGTGCCCCCAGCAGTCCCGCAGTTTTGGGAGGTGTCTACTCTGAAACGCCTGGGGGACAGAGGAAGCCTAGGCACTGAGGGAAACCACTGTCTACACCTTACAGCTCGGACACCCATGGCCCAGGGTTGCCTGACTGGAGCATGAGTTCTTAACCATGAGCTTAGGCAAGTCTTATGGGAAGCCAAAGTCACGGGTGACCAAGCTGGCCACATGTAGGGGTCCCCTCCCACCCCGAGTCTGGCTGCTCCCTTCCTGACCCCAGCCTGTTCCTCCAGGAGAGCTGATTCAGGGGGAGGTGGCTCACCCCCCACGTCCACGTGGGGGTGGGGTATGCTCATAGCCCACATCTGGAGGCCAGGCTAAACTCTGAGTCAGAGAGGGTGGAGCAGGTCCTCATAGGGGAGTAGGCTGGGTGGGGTGCACAGAGCCCCCTTGAGATGGCACTGGCAGGGCCAGGGCTGCATGTGACAGGAGTCTGGAGAGCAGGGGAGAGGGCACTGGCTAGGGGTCAGGTAAGGCCTCTCTGGCTAGCTTCTGAAGGGCAGTCATCAGTGTTAACTAGTGAAAGGCAAGGCTGATGGCCCCACTTCCCAGGCAAGAATGACCCTCAGATGGGCAGGGTACCCAAACTGGGTGGCAGGCCTTTACCTAGAACTGGCCTAAGACCACAGTGGCCTCCCCAGTGACTTGTCAAATCCTCATCTTCCACCTCATCTTCCAGCCCACTTCCCTATTTGGGGGAGGAGCAATCCAAATAGATGGCAGTGGGGCAGAAGGCATGGGGGGGGGGGGCGGCATGTTACCTGCCTTTGCCTGACAGCTGGCCAGTATGGGGGAAGGGGAGGCTGAGCCCCAGCACAAAAGGCCCTTGTGTAAGCAGAGGTGCCTGGAAGGGAGGGATGCTGGCCTCTCTGGGGCTATACAGGCTCAGACTGTGGGGACTGCTGCTGGGGGTGGACCTAGATTTTCCTCAGGAGCCTGAATGAAGGCGGGCCCCAGCTGTGGCCCCATCCTTTCTTGGGCAGGTCAAGCTACAAGCCAGAGCTTGGAATGACTGGGGGGAGCCACCCCCACTTACCCGGCAGGACTGGGCCTCACATCAGGCAGCAGGCACAACCACACCTGGACCTGCTTAAGGACCAGGGCTCTGGCTCAGATTTCTCGGTAGTGCAACGGCAGCAAGTCGCTGCACCTCCAAGAGCCCCCCTCTTCTGTCATCTGGGAGTGATGAAAATAGTTTCCACCTGGAATGGCTGCTGGGGAAACTATAAGAGGTGGCTAAATGCTCAGTGAAGCTCTGCTTCGGTGCCCAGTCCACAGTGGAACCCAAGAAATGGTAGATGAAGGAATCTGGGTAGTATTTCCAGGTCTGGCACTGCCTCTGGGGCCACCACGCAACCAATGTCCCCCAACTTGAGCCCTGGGTCAGCCCAGGGAAGCTTGGATCCCCTCACCTCTAGTTCTATAATTGTTCTATCATGTGAACACCAGGCCTCCCTCCCTCCACCCCTCCCCCTGCTAATTTCTCCAGCACCTCTGCTCCCTTCCCTAGGAACTTTCCTACTGGCCACATCCTGGCCATCCCACAGCTCCCGTCCTGGGCAGGTCTGACTTCACAAGTGGAAAAACACCAATCCCATAGTTTCCATGTGAAGTCTTCCCACTGCGGTCTCTCCTCACTTGGAGGATGTGGAGCGTGGCGGCAGGGGCCGGTGGCCTGGGGCAGCCAGCTTCTCTACTTACGCACTGGGCTGACTGCCCACCAATCTCACAGAAACGTCGGGGAGGGAGCCGCCATCCCGCCTGCTTCCCTGTCCACCTCAGAGATTTTGGAGTGGGGGCCTGGGGGAATGGCCACAGCCTAATGCTTTTTGATCATGTTCTCTCTATGCCACAGAGGTGGGAGAACTGGGTTAAGGTACAGATGTCCTTTGTGGTCATTGAGTATTTGGGGGCTGGGTCCTGTTCTGCATGCATCAACCCACTGAACCATGGTGACAGTGCAGGAAGTATCAACTGATAGCATAATGAGGTCATGTGACTGTTCAAAATCACATAGCAAGAGAGTGATGCGACTGGGACAGGAACTGAGCCCAGGCACTGGAGACCTGACTCATAACTACAGAGTGCTGAAGGATCTGGGGGCAGGGAGTGGTGAAGGGGGCTTGGAATTCCCTTCTAAGTCCTTCCTGGCATGGCTGTCTCCTGAGCCCCTGACTCATGGTCTCCTGTCTTTCCTCTCTGCTCCCAGGGACCAAAAGATGCGCTCCAGTGTGCCCCTGCCCCTGCCCCTGCCGCTGCTGCTGCTGCTGCTGCTAGCCCCGGGGCCCGGGGTGCATGGCTGCCCGTCTGGCTGCCAGTGCAACCAGCCACAGACAGTCTTCTGCACTGCCCGCCAGGGGACCACGGTGCCCCGAGATGTGCCCTCCAACACAGCAGGCCTGTATGTCTTTGCCAACGGCATTACTACACTCGAACCAGGTACTTTTGCCAGCCTGCAAGGCTTGCAGCTCCTGGACCTGTCACAGAATCAGATCACCAGCCTGCCCAGTGGGGTCTTCCGGCCACTGGCCAACCTTAGCAACCTGGACCTCACTGCCAACAGGCTGCGTGAGATCACCAATGAGACCTTCCGCGGCCTGCGGTGCCTGGAGCGCCTCTACCTGGGCAAGAACCGAATCCACCACATCCAGCCTGGTGCCTTTGATGCACTTGATCGCCTCCTGGAGCTCAAGCTGCAAGACAATGAGCTTCGGGCGCTGCCCCCGCTGCGCCTGCCGAGCCTGTTGCTGCTGGACCTCAGTCACAATAGCCTCCTGGCCCTGGAGCCGGGGGCCCTGGACACCGCCAATGTAGAGGCGCTGCGGCTGGCCGGCCTGGGCCTACGGCAACTGGATGAGGGACTCCTTGGCCGCCTGCGCAATCTACACGACCTGGATGTGTCAGACAACCAGCTGGAGTTTGTGCCACCTGCCATCCGGGGTCTACAGGGACTGACACGCCTGCGGTTGGCTGGCAACACCCGCATTGCCCAGCTGCGGCCTGAGGACCTGGCTGGCCTGGCAGCCCTGCAGGAGCTGGACCTGAGCAACCTGAGCCTGCAGGCCTTACCACATGAGCTTTCGGGCCTCTTCCCCCGCCTGCGGCTCCTGGCAGCTGCCCGAAACCCTTTCAATTGTGTGTGCCCCCTGAGCTGGTTCAGCCCTTGGGTGCGGGAGAACCGAGTGGGACTGGCCAGCCCGGAGGAGACGCGCTGCCACTTCCCGCCCAAGAATGCTGGCAAGATGCTCCTGGACCTCGACTATGCCGACTTTGGTTGCCCAGCCACCACCACCACAGCTACGGTGCCCACCACAAGGTCCTTGGCGTGGGAACCCACACCCTTACCTTCCAGCCCAGCCCCCACCTGGCAAAACCCCACAGAGCCTGCTGCCAAAGCCCCGAGCCTGCCACCCGCCACCCCACCCACTGTGGGAGCTGACCCTCAGCCCCAGGACTGCCCAGCATCCATCTGCCTCAACGGGGGTACTTGCCACCGGGGGGCTAGGGGCCACCTAGCCTGCCAGTGCCCTGATGGCTTCACTGGCCTGTACTGTGAGAGCCTGATGAAGCAGGGGCTATGGCCCTCACCCACCCCAGCCACACTGAGGCCTCCAGGGCCCCTGCCCCTTGGGATCGAGCCAATAAGCCCCACCTCCCTCAGGGTAGGGCTGCAGCGCTACCTGCAGGGCAGTACCGTGCAGCTCAGGAGCCTCCGCCTCACCTACCGAAACCTGTCGGGCCCGGACAAGCGGCCGGTGACACTGCGGCTGCCCGCCTCACTTGCCGAGTACACGGTCACACAGCTTCGGCCCAATGCCACCTACTCCATCTGTGTCAGGCCCCTGGGGGCTGGGCGGATGCCTGAGGGCGAGGAGGCCTGTGGAGAGGCCCGCACACCCCCAGCTGTCCGCTCTAACCATGCCCCGGTCACACAGGCCCGAGAGGGCAACCTGCCGCTTCTTATTGCGCCTGCCCTGGCCGCCATACTCCTGGCCGCCCTGGCTGCTGTAGGGGCGGCCTACTTCGTGCGGCGGGGGCGGGCCGCGGCAGCTGCAGCTCAAGGCAAAGGGCAGGTGGGGCCTGGGCCCCTAGAGCTGGAGGGGGTGAAGGCCCCCTTAGAACCAGGCCCCATGGCAAGTGAGGGCGGTGGGGAGGCCCCACCTGGTGGGCCTGAGTGTGAGGTGCCACTCATGGGCTACCCAGGGCCTGGGCTCAAAGGGCCCCTTCCCACCAAGCCCTACATCTAAGCTGGGAGTGCTGGACTATTGGGCGGGGCTCTCGGCCCTGCTGGGACCGTATAGCGCCCTCCTGCTATAAGATCAAGAAGATCTCAGATCCATAAGATGAGGACACATCAGGGCAGGGGCCGTGTGATTACAGCAAGTCCCTGCCCTTCTCCGGACCTTGGTCTCCTCATCTAAGATGCTAGGACCCAGGTGAAGACCTCTAAGGACCCCCAGAGCCCAAGTGCCTCTGAGGATGGCGTCTGCCCTGTCCTCTGCCATGTGCAACCTCAGGTGGAGCAGGGCGGGCAGGTTCTGCCGTGTGCTGGTAACACAGGCCTAGGGCTGCCAGGCCCTCAACCCAAGGAGAATTGGGGGGTCAGTGAAGGAAGCCCCCAGAAAGAGAGAAGAGGGAGAGTGGGGGTAAGGATGGGTATGTAGCCCAGCCTTGGCCCCAGGGAGTAAAGTAACAAATGAAACTGGAAAGAAAGACGCTTTAGGAACAAGTTTTGCTTTTGTTTTTTAAAATATATTTATAAGAGATCCTTTCCCATTTATTCTGGGAAAATAGTTTTCAAACTCAGAGACAAGGACTTTGGTTTTTGTAAGACAAATGATGATATGAAGGCCTTTTATAATAAAAAATAAAATAAAATAAAATGAGTGTATTTTTGGCATGACCCCAGGGCTCCTGGACTGGGTAGAGGGAGGGTTAGGGTAGGTGTAAAGGGAAAGCCCTCTGGGGACTGGGGGCCAGGACCCCTCTCCCCAGTGGACACCAGACCCTGGCCAGCATGCCTTGGGCTTGGGAGGGCCATGGTGGGTAGGGTGGCATTCCACAAGTTCCATCCTGGGCTGTGTCCACCTAACTTCCACTGAGGTACCCAGTCCAACCTCCCAGTGGGGCAGCTTCCAACCTCAGTGAAGAATAACAGGGCAGCCTTAACCTACCCAGCTGCAGCGCTCCTGAAAGAGGCTCATGGCAGATACATGCCAAGAGGATCTCCAAGGGCCCTTTCTCAGGGAAGGAATGGACAGATAGTCCATGCCTGCCTTCCTCTGCGGAGGAGGGGCCTTGAACTATGTCCTGCCAAGCCCTCATGATGGTGCAGATGGCACACACAGCTCACCCTCCTGCAGTCCTGTTGCCCCTCTATGGGCTCTTGCTCCAGCTGCAGAGAAGGCGCCTTAGTTAAGAAGGAGCAGCACAGATGTGAATGCAGGAGCCCTATGGGGGGTGAGGAGGCTACAAGAGACTGTTAGGAGCTGGTGGCCAAGGATCAGGATCAGAGATCTGAGTCTGGCCTATGGAGAACTGGTGGCCCTTCAATGTCCCTTTACTCTCTGCAGTTGGAATGTGCCTGACTTTCCCAAACCCCGGAAGTGGGAGTGTTTTCCAGGAAGACCACAGGCAGGGGCAGGACCAGGGATGATGCTGGGAGCTTGGGGACAGTGATGGATGCAGAGCACCTTTTCCTAGTACTTCAGATGGTGGGCCTGGGGCTACAGAGAGGTCCTGCAGATGCTGGAGCAAGGCTCCCCAAAACCCCATGCCTGTGCCCCTCTGTGGGTCACAGCCCCTGGCTCTTAGCCTCCCTCTGGCAAGAAGGAGGCAGCTCAGTCAAGCCTGGGGAATAGGCCCTGCGGCTTGGGGCGTTGATGTCAGCACTGAGTTAGGCCTGGCCACGCGAGGCTCTGGATTCAATTAGCGGCTGCTGAGGGTTCTGGCACGAGAAGGAAGGAGGTGAGCAATGGGTCGCGGGGGCAGAGGATGGTGGCAGCAGGCCTGGGTGGGGCCCCATCTTCCTGAGCCAGCAGCGGCAGCCCAGGTGGATTTCCTGTGGGCCTGGGTCTCATTACTGGAATGGCTACGCTGAGGCCTCGCCTCCCACCTCGGCAGCCCAGTCAAAGGGGCTATTGTGGGCCCGTGGGCTACTGCTGAACACGGTGGCTGCTGAATAAATGTTTTCCCTGCAAAGCCAAACCTGGCCTCATGGGCCAGCAGGGGGTGGGTGGGACCTAAAGAAAGGGGGCTGATGTGAGCCCTCCCAGAAAAAGCACTGGGGGATGAAGGGAGGACCAGGGCTAAGGGGGTCGGAGATGTGGGGGGGGGGGGGAGGGGAGGCAAGCCAAGATGCAGCCCCTAGTCAAGGCGATCCCAATGGCTCCGGGCCAGGCCCTGGGATGGATGTGGACAAACACCAGCCCCCAAATACCGTATTTTTCGGACCATAAGACGCACTTTTTCTTCACCAAATATGCAGTCCCCAGGGACACGGAAGGTCCCGGGGGACCCCGCTGCCGCTCTGCAACTCGGACCATAAGACGCACTTTTTCTTCACCAAATATGCAGTCCCCAGGGACACGGAAGGTCCCGGGGGACCCGCTGCCGCTCTGCAACTCGGACCATAAGACGCAGGCACTACTTCTATTCGGACCATAAGACGCAGGCACTTTTCCTCCCACTATTTGGTGAAGAAAAGGTGCGTCTTATGGTCCAAAAAATACGGTAGTTGAGTTCTTGCTGCCATAGGCCCTGTGCCACATGGACTTACACACATTCCCATTTCATGCCCACACCTATAGGGAGACAGGCTGGGAGGGAAGACAGCAGCTTGCTTACAGCAGGCGAGGACGGCTCCCAACATCCACTCCCTGGCCAGCAGAGTTTGTGAGCCATGGGGAGGCCTTGGATTGCCAGAAGAGGGGTGGGGCCACTGTGAGCAAAAGCTACTCAGGCGAGGAGGAGGCACCCAGTCTAAGAACACACTGGGTGTGGGATCTATGGACAAAAAAGGGGCCATATACTAAACCTGACAAACTCAGGGAAGGCCTGCTTGGTGGGCCTTACAAACTTAGAAACCGAAAGTAACCACATAGGATGGTCTAAATTTCTAGCTAAAATTGGGTAGTCTTTTTGCATCTAAGACAGCATACCTTTGAAATGTCAGAGTAATGTCCTTTTCCAGATCCCTCAGGGCATACCCATGGCACCTGAGCAGAGACCACAGAGCCTTTCATTGCTATTGTTCCCTAAATACCACCCCTAAGTGCTGGAAATGGTAACGGGTAACTATCCCATACCTACCATGTAAAAGAAGCGTGTGTCTATTATATATTCTTTATCCAACCTCAAAAATTTCCCCACTTTGCTTTCTCCCACCTCCCTAATCTATTACCAATTCATTTCATATAACCCCTTACTTCTCCTTCAATTGTAATGCATAAAATAAGGTGTAGAATTGCCATTCTCCAGAGCATTTTCTCAATCTGCTGAGGTTTTCTTCCCAGCAATTATCGTCAGTTTGGCTCAAATAAATTCAAACATTCTCTACAGGTTTGGAGGTTTCTTAGCCGACAGACCTCGTGCCTCTGGCTGATGAATGGACTTGGGTTAGGGGTCTGGCCAGAGGTGAACACTTCGGTATGTCCCAATCCCAACGTCCAACCTGCATAAGCTTGTTGCTGGAATGATCTCAACAGAGGACCCACTTCTCTGGCTTCAGCTGCCTCTCCAGTAACAGGGAGGGGAGAAATCCCTACTTGCCTACGGCACAGGCACCTGACCATTCATTCACCCAATCCAGAAGCACCAAACCTGGGACCGGTGCTGTTTATGTGTCTCCTGGATGGAGCACAAGCTGCTTCATCACCAGATCCTTCTAACCCCCCACCTCCACCTCCACCAGCCCGTCACCCCCACTTACCTCAGCCCCCGCCACACACCTTCACCCTACACTAGCCCAAGCATGGGCCAGACACACAGGAAGTGCAGGGCACCATCTATGGACCTGCTGCCTGAATCTGGCTTTGCAGAAAGGATGCTGGTGTCCTGCTCTTCCTACCATGTCACATCTCCTTTTAGTGTCGTGTACTCCACAAGCGACAGGGATGACAAAGAGGAAGGCATAGGGAGCGGAGCCAGAGGTCCCTGGGAGGGTGGGGCCCTGGGTTCCTCCTTGAAGAGGCTGGGGAAGACTGTGTGCCTGATCCCTGGACTCTTATAAGAACATACACCATTCTGCCTAAATTGAGATGGAAAACATGTAAACAGTGAAGAAATTGAGGGCATCCAGTGGAGGCCCATGGCCATGTATTTCATCTCCAGTCCAGTTCACTGAGCAGCTCCCACACCCCAGGAGGGCAGTATAGGGCTCTAGCTTCCAGGAAACTGGGGGGAAGGGGGGGGCAGGGAGGGGGCAGGGGACTTGCCACCTCTCAGGCCAGCCTGGAGGCTGGCATGCATCCCTGTAGTCTACCAGCTTTGAAGAGAACTGGAGAGTCCCAATTCCTCTGCCAAGGGTGTGGGCCCGGTGTGGAGGCAGAGGCAGGGACCTGGGGATGGAGGGGGCAGGACACTGGCCGGGCTGGCCCATCTGGGAGTAATTTGAGAAATTCCAGGCCTCACTGTCCCTACAAGGCTATTCTTAACTGCTGTAATTACAGGGTCAGCCTTGGCCAATGGTACTGTGGGGTTTGGGCATCAGTAAACTCCTCCAGAGGCTATGCTCGGGCTGGGTAGGGTGGGGCTGCTCTTCAGGGGGAGGGCGACCCCTCACAGGCCAATGGTAGAGCCGGAAAGGCAGGAAGTGGTGGGTGGGGAGCATTTAATGGCTAGTGTGGGATCCCTTTTCCAGGTTGACCAGCTCCCTCTCCCTGTTAGGGGGGCTGTAGGGAAGGGGCTGTCTGGCCAGAGGAAGCAAAGAGGACAAGATGCCAGTACGGAATCTGCACCAGAGGAGGGGATGCTGGGAATGGAGCAGAGAGCCCAGGGAGCTCCATTTTCTCCAGGGAATGTGGGTCCTAGTGACTCCTCCAAATCCCCAGGGCCCAGAGCAGGCAAAAGCCTCACACCCGATTGTAATTCCAAGGAAGGCACTGGAGCTCGCTCAGCCTCACCTCCGTTATTTGCAAAGCTTTTTAGCCTCTCCAGGGGCTGTGACAGAGGATGGGAGAGAGGGTCAATGTCACCCTGACCTTTATCCCTTCGCTGAAAACTCAACCAGGAACACCCTGGCAGGAGTTCTTATGGCACTTAGAGCCCAGACACAGCCCTTGCTGCTCCTGGAACTTGGAGACGTCACAGCACTCTGTGACTCAGTTTTCCCAGTTGTGAAACAGAAGAGGGAGTGGCTGACGGGATATCCAAGGACCAAGGCCTCTCTATGCTTTGACCTTTGCAGGCCCCTGCCTGGTGGTGGAGCTGAGGGTCCCAGCAAGCCCCTCCAAGAGTCAGAGCCGAACAAGGCTAAGGCTTTGGAACAGGGGCCAGGTCTCTGCCTCGTCCCATCCCAGGCTTGGGAGTGTGGTCTGCCACACCCCCAGCCTCTTTCCCCAGCCGTACCTGGGTCCATGCAGACTGAAGGGACGGGTCACTTCTCAGCACTTAGTGAGCCACAGTGACCCTGAGCCATCTCTGCACAGAGTTGGCTTAGCCCAGAGCCCCATGGGCACCACCACACATCCTCCTGCACACTTGGGAGGATGGAAGGATGAGGTGCATTTGCATACCCCTCACCAAGGACAAGAAGGGTTGGGCATGTAGCCAGGGCTGAGCAGGCCCCAAAAGTCCACAAGTTCAAGGCCTGCCTCCCTCTGCTCTTTGTGCTTCCAAACCTGCCAGCTCATCTGTCCCCATATCCATCCCAAGTCCACCTTGCTATTGTAGCCTTAGGTGTCGTAGGCCCTCAGCCCACCAAAACACCCATAGCAAAATCAAGTGCATCCTCATGTCGACCAGCCACATATCCGCCGGGTCATAGTCTTCTCCCCAAATGCCAAAATACACCAACCTGAGTCCCCAGGCCAAAAGTCTGCACCATGACTAAGTGCCACATGAGATGGGTCAGTTGGGTTAGTTCACCTACTCTGGGCTGCCCCACCACCCCCTGATGGTGAAGCTCCATGAGGCCCCTCAGACACCCCCTGACTGTTGCCCCGGTGATGAGCCATCTCTGACAGGATCTGAGCCAGGTAAAGCCCTTATAGCTGCATCGGGCTCTGTACTCTGCAGATGGCCCTGCCATGGCACATTAGGAGCCCTTAGCATTGGCGCCCAGTTACAGGTTTGGAATTAAGACATCGTCTTGGCCCTTGCCCCACCCCACCCCCAGTCCATCCCAACATGCTGGCTGCGCCTACCCCGGTGAGGTGTCCAAGGTGAGGGAGGTGAGGGCGCTGGAGAAGTGTCGGGTGTCCCACAGCTTCACTTCATGTTCACGCATCTATGGGGGAGGGGACAGAGAGAGAGGCTCAGAGGTCGTCTGTCAGCCCCCAGGGCTCCCCGGGAACCTAGTGCCAGGGACACAGCCTGGCACAGAGGAACTTGCCTCAGAAAGAGCTTGGAAGGCAGTGGTGGTAGGGGGGGAGCATGCCTGGAAGGGAGATATTTGGGTTTTCAAGTCCTGCCCCTTTAAAAACTCTTTAGGTGACAAGGGACAAGGGGCGTTTCCCTGCATGGACTCTGGTCCCTGGGGGAGCTGCCACAGTTCCCAGGGTCAGGCTTAGCTATTACAAATGGAATCTACCAGTTTTCAGCAGCAGTTGGTCCCCTGGGGCTCTGAGACCCGGCTGCACTGAGGGCTATATATGGACAGGCCTGGAGCTAGCCTGCGGCCCCTGCCTCCCACTGGGCCTCATCCCTGCTCTCTCGGTATGAGTCCCTCTCACCTTCAAGGAGCCCTACCTGGTTGAATCCGGTGGACACAAGGTGCTCCTGGGTGCCCGTCCACGCCAGCCGGCCATCCTTGCTGTTCTCATGGGCCTGTGTGCTCTGCAGGAGGCAGGACAGAAAACTGAACCACCCAAGGACCACTAGCCTGACAGCCCAACAGAGCGAAGGAGGGGCCAGGTTAGGGCCCCTGGGAGCTGGTTAGAGCCTGGGGAAGCCTCAGATTACCACAGGATGGACCTCAGCTAAAGGCAGTGCTGCCCCTAGAGAGCAGACCTGCACCCACATTGGGCTCAGTCTCCCTCCTCGTAAGGGAACTGTCAGGCTGTCCTGCTCACTATCAGGCCCCCTTGCTGCAGCCACTCAGAAGGGTAGCGGGCCATCGCCCCTGCAGGCGTCCTAGAGGTGGCACTCAGCTGCTTGTCCCCATCCCCAGGCTCTGGGGACCTGTGTGCCCTCTCAGAATTTCATTCTTCTCACTTAGGCACGGGCTCATGTTGCCCAGGCTGCCTACTACCCAGGGCTGTCGAGAGGATCAACTGAGACTATATGTGAGAGAAATAGGCCTGTTGTTGCAAAGCGCTGTGCAAATCAAGGGATTACTAGAATTACTGCTGCCTCCTGATGCTGCCAGGGGGCCGGGGAGAGGGCCTGGTGCCAAGCTCTGTGGAATGTCCTTGGAGAGGCACAGCAGTGCCCCTCTTCGCCCTCCCATGGTGCTAGAGCTGCCAGCTGGAAGGCTCACTGGGACCCAGGAAGGAGAGGCTTGAGTTCATACCATATGCAACCCTGTCCCCTGGGCCCCGGTGGGGGCAGTCCAAGAGGCCAGAGGAAATGCAAACAGCTCCCTCCCAGTCACCCTGGCCTCTAGAGCCTGAGACAAAAGACCCTGTTACCAAAAATAGCTCACCCCAAACTGTGGCCAGCTTCCTCCAAGCTTCCCACGATCTCCTTGGGAATGAATGAGGGAGGGAGGCAGCCTGTAAGGAGCTGGCCCCCAGCCCCCTCCCCAGCCTGCAGAGGCAGACCCCAGCGTGGGAGACCATCGGAAACAGCTCAGCGTCATTCAAGGGGCTTTTCTCACTGCTTATTTCCCACCCAGCCACAGCCGGCACAGAGAAGTCAAGGCTAGAGCCTGAGAACCATTAACTCACACCCCTCTCCACACAAAAGGAGCTGAGGGGTCAGGGTGAAGGTCACCCCTATCCCCAACGCCCTAGAGAGTAGGTCAGAAGTGTCATATGGGCTCTCGTCCTCTCAACAGCATGCAAATACCCCCTGTGTAAGCAGCAAGCCGGATGGCTCACAATGCATCTGAACTCCATTCATGCAATAGACTTGGGGGCCTCTCAAAGGACAGGCACTGTGCTAGGAGCTGATGGTGGGCCAAACAGATCTCAGATGAGCATCATGTACTTGGGTGAAGCAGGACTGCTAATGTTTTCCTCAATACAAGCATTTGAGCTGCGCACTACAGTAGGTACTGGGCCATGGTGAACAGAAAAGACCTCTAAACTCATAGCATACACAAGTCAGGAGACAGATGTGAACCAAATAAACTATATCACGATACGTTATTCCAAATGCCACAAAAAGGAAAGGTGGAGGTTTAGGTTGCAAAATTTGGAGTCAGACTGCCTGGGGGAAAACCCTGTCCGGCCACTGAGGGCCTCATCCCAGTATGAGATACTCAACGTCTCTGTGCCTCAGTTTCCTTATCTGTACAATGAGCACCATACTGGAACCTACTCTGGAGGGTAGTTTCAAGGAGTGTTAATAGTGGTGAAGTGTGCTCAGGGTCTAATGGGCATTATTTTAAAACACGGAGTACAATAAGAGGATGACTGAGTCCAGCCTGTGGCCCAGCAGCTGATTATCCACCTATGAACCAAGAGGTCATGGTTGGATTCCCGGTCAGGTCACCTGCCCAGGTTTCAGGCTCAATCCCCAGCGGTGGGTGTGCAGGAGGCAGCCAGTCGATCATTCTCTCTCATTATTGATGTTTCTATCTCTCACTCTCTCTCCATTCTTCTCTGGAAAAAAAAACACACACACAACAAAAAACAAAAAACCTTTTTAAAGAGTATAATTGAAGAGAGAAAGAGATTTAAGGTAACATTTGAGTTAAGACAAGAAGGATCAGCAGGTGTGAGCCATTCCAGAAGTGCAGGAGGCTTAGGAAAGCAAAGGGCCCAGTGCAGAGGGTGGGTGGGTGGGAGCAAGGGAGAGGAGGTGACCCCCAGCCAGCAGGGTCCCCAGGCAGTGACGGCGTGGTTTTTCATTCAGAGGCACAGGTTGGGGTTGGAACATAACTTGGCCTGAACTCCCACCTTCCTATGTACACATGGAGAAAGCAGAAGCCCAGAGAGCAGAAGCTATCTGCCCCAAGTCACCTGTTGGTTATTTGAGCCCCTGCCGCTGTGGGCTAAGTCCACGGTTATTGCTCTCTGTCTATGCAAGAGGAACCTGAGGTAGAGACAGGCGAGGAGACAGAGCCACAGCGAGAAGGCAGCAGAGCCTGGGTCACAAAAAGCCCAGGGTTCTGGCTGCGTCTGGGCCACCTTGGATATCCATCAAATGTCCTTGAACAAACTCCCACTGGAGGAAACGCCCCCGCAGCTTGCCCTGCAGCTTTCCACTTGCACCTTCTAGTCTCCAAACCAAGAAATGAAGACAAGGTAAGAGCTTAGGCTGAGCCCAGAATGCCTACTATGGGCACACCCATTTCAGTCTTCCCTGGGGCCATGGGTGGGGAAGGGAAGGCCACTGACCCCCTCCCTTCTCCTCTATCTCCTGATCATGGGTGTGACTTTCATTTTCAAAAATAGCAAGTTCACCGGGCCAGCTTGGCTCAGTGGAGTTAAGCGTCAACTTATGAACCCGGAGGTCATGGTTCGATTCCAGGTCAGGGCACATGTCTGGGTTGCAGGCTCCGTCCTCAGTGCATCCTGGGGCATGCAAAGGGCAGATGATCAATGATTCTCTCTCATCATTGATGTTTCTGTCTCTTTCTCCCTCTCCCTTCCTCTCTGAGGTCAATTAAAAGGGGGGAAAAAGCAAGTTCTTCGAGGACCTCAGTGGGACTCAGGGAAGAGGAGCCTTCTTTCCAGATCCTCAGGTTCTCAATCTCCTGGAGCAGCAGGGAGGCTGCAGCTGGGACCAGGCATCCAGCTAAGCCAAGCTCCAGCCCTGCAAGAGGAGGCCCAGGGGGAAGCCACTGGTGGTAATCCCAAGCCTGCAGGCCAGGCCTTGGGGGTTTCCCTCTCACAGGGACAGCCAACAGGGTACCCTGCTTGTGGAGAAGTCCCCCATCCCCCCACATTTCACATCCCCCCATGGCTCCATAAGAGAAAAGGAGGGGCTGAGACCAGGCAGTAGTACTTGCCCAGTAGAGGGGCACCAGGAGCATAGCATTCTGGCTGCAGGGCAGCCAAATCCCTCCTCTGCCGCCATAGCAACACTTCCTGTAAGGGGCAGGGCAGCTGGAGGAGGCAGGGCAGCTGGAGGAGTTGACCTGGGCTCCCTCCTGGGGTGAGGACCTTCTCCAGTGGTAAGACACCCTCCCCATCCACCCATGCTCCTCCAGAGCTAGGCTCAGAATTGGCTCTAGGTGCCCTTCTCCCGGGCCTGTCTAACACCACAGGCGTGCTCAGAAGGTACAGGTCCACCTGCTCACATGAGGTTAGAGGACTTGTCCCAGCCTCACTCCCTGACAGGGTACTAAAGCCTCACTACTCCCTGGACACCCCCTCAGTGTGGGCCGATACTTCCCATGACACACCCAGGGTTTCAGAGACTGACACCCCCACCTTGGCTCCGGCATAGGGAAGGGATAGCAGAGGGGGTCCAGGGCTCCCAGACCACGCCTGCCTCTGCTACTCAGCTGTGTGATCTTAGGGCAGAAATGATCAAAGGGCAGACTTCATAGGCCAGTCATAAGGGTGGAAGGCGGTGGTGGGTGGAAGGAGGTGGCTCATGCCAAAGGCCTGGGACATAATAAGTGTAATCTAAAAACAAAGTAGGGCATGCGAGTAGGAGGGGGATGCCCAAGCATCCCCTGCTCCAAGCCAGATACAGGGTCCAAAGCAGGCAGCGGAGGAAGGACTCCTAGGCCTCCCAACCGGCTTCCAGGCTGTGGGGACAGCCACTGGAGCAGGGAGGGCAGAAGTTGGACGAAGGCAGATTTCCTCCCCTGAGCCCCTCCTCCAGCAAACGCTCCCCTCTAGTGGGGAAAGAGGATCTCAGGAGACGGTGCTCCCAGAAGGCCTCTCCCTGGAGCTGGCCCCTCGGCTCACACCAATCCTGGCCGCCAGCAGCGGTTTTCCTAATAGAAGCCAGGTGTGGGCCAGATGCCCTGGGCGGAAGTAGGGGGGCAGGGCCACGCTCAGGCAGCATTCCAGGCCCACTGCCCCCACACCAGCACAGGCACTGTCCCAGCAGCAGGGAGTGGGTGGGAGCCACCCACGCTCTTCCCAGGTTTCCTCACTGAGAAGCCCCTTTAGGGGGGCTCCCTCCAAAACCAGATCTTCTCCCTCCCTCTTCTAGGAACTTGGAACTCCTTGGACAACAGCCACTGAATCTCTACCTCAGAACCATAACCATCCCCTCCTTGCTGGAAAAGAATGAGAAGGAGATGAGGGGGAGGAGGAAAAGGAGGAGGAAGACAAAGGAAAGGAAGAAAACATTCAGGCCAGGGAAGCCATCAATGCCCAGTCAGGTCTGGCATGGGGGTGCCATACACTGCTCCCCAAAACCTTGGGTAGCAGAGGGCAACCTGAGAAAGCTGGGGGACCAGGACTTCAGACTCCCTCTTTCAAGCTGAGCCTGGGTCCCTTTTTCCAGGCAAAAGCTTGGAGGCTAGCCACAGAAAACTACAGCGAAGCTCGCTGCTCACACCTCACTGCCCTAAGACTCAGATTCAGCCATCCCCACCAGCCACGGAGGCATGGCTGAGGGGAGTGCTAACACCACTCCTGCCAGCTTGGTTCACCTGTCAGGGCGGGGCCTCCTTTGTCTTCAACCAGCCAGAAGCGGAACTGACTGGATGGTCTTGGGCAAAAAGTTGCAAATGGCTAGTGAGGGGGACTGTGTGGGCACACGGGGGTGGAGTGGGGGGAGGGGTGTGTGTGTGTGTGTATGTGTGCCAGGGCTCATAGCTGGTTGGGTTTAAGCTGGTGGGTTATCCTTTCTTCCACTTAGGTGGGGAAACAAGCTCTAGAAATGGAGACCAGGACATCTGTGATGAGACTGGGGCTTCGCAGGAGAGTTTCTCCCGAGCTAGCAGCAGGGCCTTGAACTTTACCTTTCCCAGGGAAGAAGTCTCCTCAGCTTCTAGAAAAATCCTTTAAAAAGTACAAACCCGCCGAAACCGGTTTGGCTCAGTGGATAGAGCATCGGCCTGCGGACTGAAAGGTCCCAGGTTCAATTCCGGTCAAGGGCATGTACCTTGGTTGCGGGCACATCCCCAGTAAGGGGTGTGCAAGAGGCAGCTGATCGATGATTCTCTCTCATCGATGTTTCTCTTTATCCCTCTCTCTTCCTCTCTGTAAAAAAATCAATAAAATGTATATTAAAAAAAAAAGTACAAACCCCCTCATCTTTAAAAAAAATCTTTTACAAAATGTAAATCCGCTCATTTATGCTTAAAACTCTAATGGCTTCCTAAAGCAAACATGAGAGGCCCTTCACCATGGACCCTGGCTCTCCTGTGTGACCCTCACTCCTGGAATGAGCTCGTCCCACCTCTGGCTGGCTGTCCCCTTTGCACCACTCAGGCCTCAGCTCCGAGCCATTTCCTCAGGGAAGCACTAAACTGTGTCAGCAAAGAAGCCCCTGGACAAGTACCCCGTGTGTGTGTCTCGTTCACCACAGAACATTCCAAGCTTGGCACCACGCTGCTATAGAATGAATGAATGACTCTGAAGTGCCTCAATGCCTATAACCTTCCCAGGGGCCAGCCTTCCCACTCAGAACTCAGAGGCCCACACACACTTCATGCACGTGTATTGACAAAACCTAACAGGCTCATTACTGTGTCCCTCAGATCTGGCAGGCCCCCAGCACAGCCCACAGACCCTGGACAAAGACTTAGGGTCTGCCTGCTATGTGAGACTAGAGGGGTGCAGATGGCAGCACTGGGTCTTTTGGTTCCTCTGGGGCTAGCCCAGGGGTGGGCAAACTTTTTGACTTGAGGGCCACAATGGGTTCTTAAACTGGACCGGAGGGCCGGAACAAAAGCAACCTGACCATGCTGGCTCTCATTTTGGGCTGCTGGTGAAGGAGCGGAGTGGAGAGCAAGAGAACCCTCCGCTCTTTCGGCTCCGTGGGCCGGATAGAACAGCCGAACGGAACCGATTTGGCCCGCGGGCCGAAGTTTTCCCACGGCTGGGCTAGCCTCTGCTGGCCATGCCAGGAAGGGTAGGTGGGGATGAGAGTCTTAAAGAAGGAGGGGAAGCTGGAATCTAAAATTATTTTCCTGAAGCCACGGGACACCTCCAGTGAAGGCCTGTGAGCAGCCTGGCTGTGCCCCACGCTGAGATAAAAGCCAGACCGTCCCGGGACCCAGAATATGCTTCTCGGAAAGAGCTGGAGCCCACCTCCAAGGTGACCCACACCCACCCAATGGGCCTTGGCGAGGGGCAGAATCTGTCAGCCAGGAGGCTGAACCTGCCCCTGCCTGTTCACGTTGGAGCCACCGGGGCCTCAACCAAGCCCCGCTGCCCACACAACTCACCTGGGAGGCCTCAGGCTTTGCTCTGGGGTCAAAGATCCTCAGCTGCTTGTCCTGGAAAAGCAAAAAGGAGGTAACAAGAGTGCAATTAGGGTGGGTGGGGTCCCTGGATCCCAGGCTCTGATGGTCCCACTCCTCAGTATACAGGGCTGGTATTCAACACTAGGAGACCCCTCCCCAGGCTGGTTCCCCCTTCTCACCACAGGGGGCAGGCTCCTGTTCCTGCCTTAGTCATTCACAATAGAGAGCTCACTGACAAAAGTTCACATTTCCTAAGTTACATGTAGGATCTCCCCATCTTTCCAACCACCTCATGAGGCAGTGCTATCACCATGACCCCTTCACAGACAGAGAAACTGAAACCCAAACAAAACTCTAGGCTATCCGTTATTACACGTGTCCAGCCCTGTGCTGGCTCAGAGGGACTCCCGGGACAATGTCATTTCTACACTTTAAAAATTTGATGTCTAACCAAGATGATGAGCTTACACATTTTTAAAAATATATTTTAAAAAATTTATTATATATTTAAAAAAAATTTTTTAAATATTTTTTTATTGAGTTTTTACAGAGAAGAGAGAGCGATAGAAAACTAGAAACATTGATCAGCTGCCTCTGCACAATGTGCCCGCAACCAAGGTACACGCCCTTGACTGGAATCGAATCTGGGACCCTTCAGTCCACAGGCTGATCCTCTATCCACTGAGCCAAACCAGTTTCGATTAGCTTACACACACACACACACACACACACACACACACACACACACATATATATATATATATATATATTTTTTTTTTTTTTAATATATATATTTTATTGGTTTTTCACAGAGAGGAAGGAAGAGGGATAGAGAGCTAGAAACATCGATGAGAGAGAAACATCGACCAGCTGCTTCCAGCACATCTCAAACTGGGGATGTGCCTGCAACCAATGTACATGCCCTTGACCGGAATCGAACCTGGGACCTTTCAGTCCGTAGGCCGACGCTCTATCTACTGAGCCAAACCGGTTCCGGCTAGCTTACACATCTTAACCATCACTTAGCACACAGCTCTAGATTACTCCAATATGGCAATGGGAACAGACAAAAAATAAAAAAATAAAATGTCTATACCTGTATAAGAACTTTATATCTGTGTGTGTGTGTGTGTGTGTGTGTGTGTGTGTGTGTGTGAACATATGTGCATAAAGAACTGGGAGAGGGTGGGGAGAATTTGAATCCATTATTTGCAGGCTTGGCCATGACAAGTTCTTTATTTTTTATTGATTTGAGAGAGGAAGGGAAATACTGATGTGAGAGAGAAACATCGATCAGCTGCCTCCCATATGGGTCACCCTTGTTCAAGATCAAACCTGCAACCTAGTATGTGCTCTGACAAGAAATCCAACCTACAACCTTTTTAGTGAACAGGACAATGCTCCAACCAACTGAGCTATCTGCTGGGCCAGTCATGATAAATTCTTAAGTGTTAAAAGGAAGATGCAGAATAACATGGCATGGTGCAATCCTACTGTGGTAAAAGGAAACAAAGTTCCCTATTTGTCTAACCATGTATTTATAGGTTTTGCAAGTTTGCTGATCAAGGAGAAAGATGTCAATTAGTACAAGCCATGTGTTAAAGATGGGTACCAGGGCTGGGGGGGGTGGGGGATGATTAGCTTTTTCTTTTTAAATTTTGGAATGGTTCCACTTTGTTTCAATCAAATATGAAAGTATGGATTCATACTTTCATATTTTGAATAATGAACCTGAAATGAACAACTGCAATTTGAAATTAAAAACACAATACCATTTACAATAGCACCCAAAATATTGAAATATTTAGCTATCAATCTAACAAAATATGTACAGGATCTATATCAGGAATATCACAGAACTCTCATGAAAAAAAATCAAATAACTAAATAAGTGGAGAGAGAAATAGTCCATGTTCACGGACAGGAAGACTCAATATTGTCAAGATGTCAGTTCTTCCCAACTTAAACTATAGAGTCAATGAATTCCCAATGAAAATTCCAAGTTATATTGTGGATATTAACAAACTGATTCTAAAGTTTATATGGACAGGCAAAAGACTCACAATAGTCAACTCAATATTAAAGAAGAACAAAGTTAGAGAATTTATGCTACCTGAATTTGCTCTAAAGCAACAGCAATCAAGACAATGTGGCCTAAGAATAGACTAAACAGATTAAATGAGTAGAAAAGAAAGCCCAGAAATAGATCCCACATAGTCAACTGATCTTTGACAAAGGAGCAAAGACAATAGTCTTTTCAATAAATGTTACTAGAACAATTGGACATCCACATGCAAAAAATAAATAAATAAATAAATCTAGACTTAGACTTTACACCTTTCATAAAAATTAACTCCACCTAACCAGTTTGGCTCAGTGGAAAGAGTGTTGGCCTGAGGACTAAGGGTCCCAGGTTTGATTCTGGCCAAGGGCACATGCCTTGGTTGTGAGCTGGACCCCTCCCCAGTAGGGGGCGTGCAGGAGGCAGCCAATCAATTATTCTCTCTTATCATTGATGTTTCTATCTCTCTTCCTTTCTCTCTGAAATCAATATATATTTTTAAAATTAACTCAAAATGGATCAAAGACCTAATTGTAAAAAGCAAACCTATAAGACCTCTAGAAGATAATTTAGGAGAAAATCTAGGTGAGCTAGCATTTGGCAATGACTATTTAGTTACAACACCAAAAGTATGATCTATGAAAGAAATATTAATAAATTGGGCTTGATTAAAATTAAAAACTTCTGCTCTGCAAAAGATACTGTTAAGAAAATGAAAAGACAAGCCGCAGACTGGGAGAAAATATTTGCAAAGCACATATCTGAGAAACAATTTGTATCCAAAATATACAAAAACACTTAAAATTCAAAATAACAAGCAACTCAGTTTTAAAAGGACAAAAATTTGAATAGACACCTCACCAAAAAAGATACACAGATGAAAAATGAACATAAAAAATGCTTGCCCTAGCTGCTTTGGCTCAGTGGATAGGCTGTTGACCTGTGGACTGAAAGGTCCTGGGTTCAATTCTGATCAATCACTGATGTTTCTCTCTCTCCCTCTCCCTTCCTCTCTGAAATCAATAAAAATATAAATGCTTAACATCACATCTCATTAGAGAACTGTAAATTTAAATAACCATGTGTTACAATCACACACCTACTGGAATAGCTAAAAAAAATTTTTAAATAAAGATACTAAATGCTAACAGGAACTCTCATTTGCTGCTGATGGGAATGCAAAATCAAGCAGACACTTTGGAAGACAGTTTGGCAGTTTCTTACAAAGCAAAAAATATTCTTACCATATGATCCAGCAATTGTCTCTTAAAGTATTTACCCAGATGTGTTAAAACTTAAGTCCACATAAATATTTATAGCAAGTTAATAATAACTGCAAAAAACGGAAAGCAACCAAGATAACCCCAGTAGGTGAATAAATACATTGTGGTACATTCACATAATGGAATATTATATATATATATATATATATATATATATATATATATATATATATATAAAGCCAGCGATCGGAATGCTGAAATGACCCGAACAACTGGTTGACTGGTTGCTATGATGCTCACTGCAGCCAGCAAACCGGCCCAATCAGGAGGTGGAGCCAGCTGGCCAACCTCCTGCAACCCCCCACCCCCGCCAGCCCCACCCCGATAGGCCCCCACAACCCTCATTGACCCGCAGGCCCTCCCCACAGCCAGCACTGCCCCTGATGGCGCCCCCCCTACTCCCAATAGGGGGTGGGGCTGGCTGGTCAACTTCCTGCTGCCCTTCCCCCAGCCTGCCCTGCCCCAGATGGACCTGCACTACCCAATTAGCCTATGGCCCCTCCTCCCAGCCAGCTCTGCCTCTGACTCCGATCAGGGGCAGGACTGGCCGGCCAACCACCCATGGGCCCTCCCCAAGATTACTGGCCCCCGATTGGCCCTCCCCACCTCATTTGGGGAAGGGGCCAGCCAGCCCACCACCCACAGCTCCTCTGATCAGCCCCCACCACTCCAGCCAGCTCTGCCTCTGATTGGCCCCCAATCAGGGATGGGGCCAGTTGGTCCACCACCCACAGACACCCCCACATGGTCAGCCCTGCCCCCAGTAGGCCCCCCACCCCAATTGGGGCAGGGGCCACTGGCCAAACACTGCAGCCCCACCCCCAGCTAGCCCAGGACCTATCAGGCTCCAACCTCCAACTGGCCCAACCTCCCACTGTCTCCTCCTCCCAACAGGCCCGGCCCCAATCTGCTGTTTGGGGCTGGGCCAGCTGTACCCCACCTGTGCACAAATTCATGCACTGGGCCTCTAGTTCAGTGATAACAGGAAATAGCTAATAGCCCAAACCATAAAACTCCTAGAAGAAAACATAGGGGAAAAGCTTCATGATGTTGGACTTGGTAATGGTTTCTTAGTTATAACACCGAAGCATAGGGAACAAAAGTAAAAATAGACAAGTGGTACTACATCAAGCTCAACTTTTGTTATAATCAAAGAACACAATAAACAGAGTAAAAGAGCCTATGGAATGGAAGAAAACATTTGCAAATCATATATCAGATAAGGGGTTAATATCCAGAATATATAAAGAGCTCATACAACTTAACAAAAAAACCTTAAATAACCCAATTAAAAAATAAGTGAAGGATTTAAATAGACTTTTCTCCAAAGTTATACAAATGGCCAAAAAACATATGAAAAGATATTCAACATTACTAATCTTCAGAGAAATGCTTATCAACACCACAATGAGATAATATCTCACACCCATTAGGATGGAAACTATCCAAATTCAGAAAATAACAAGTGTTGGTAGGAATATGGATAAATCAGAACTCTTGGGTACTGCTAGTGTGAATGTTAAATAGTAAAGCCAGCCGAAGCCGGTTTGGCTCAGTGGATAGAGCCTCGGTCTGCGGACTGAAGGGACCCGGGTTCGATTCCGGTCGGGGGCATGTACATTGGTTGCGGGCACATCCCCGGAATGGGGTGTGCGGGAGGCAGCTGGTCGATGTTTCTCTCTCATTGACATTTCTAGCTCTCTATCTCTCTCCCTTCCTCTCTGTAAAATATCAATAAAATATATTTTAAAAAAATAGTAAAGCCACTAGGAAAATAGTGTGGTAGTTCCTCAAAAATTAAAAATAGAATTATCATATGATCCAGCAATTCCACTTTGGAGTATATCAGGTGTACCAATTAATAATGTGGATTTTGTAACCAAAGAAAACATCATAATTTTAAGAGAAACATCAAAAGTGCTTTATTTAAAGTAATGTCTATTGGTAACTACACATGTCCCCATTTTTCAGGTAACTTGTGGATACCGGCCCAATAGAACTTTTCTTGTTTTAAGGCAAACCATTCAGAGACCCAATTTTCTACTTCTTCGTATGTTTTGAAGTGCTGCTCAGAAAGTGTGTTCTATCAATCGGAACAAGTGGTGAACTGAAGGAGCAAGGTCTGGTGAATACAGCAGGTGGGTCTTCCCAGGCAAGATCTTTAAATGTGTCTTTAACTGATTTTGAAGTCTGTGATGGTGCATCATCATGAAGCAAAATTAGTTTGCCGTTATCTTCTGGAACATTCTGGTTGTTTCACAATCAAAGCATGGTTCAAATTGATTATCTGTTGTCGGTATCGATCAGTATTAACAGTTTCACCTGGTTTTAGAAGCTCATAATACACCACACCTTCGTGATCTTACCAAACCAGAGCATTGTCTTCTTTCTAAAGTGATTTGGCCTTGCAGTCAATGTTGATGGTTGACCTGGATCAACACATGATTTTGTGTATTTGGGATTCTCAAAATAAATCCACTTTTAAAAAATATATATTTTTTATTGATTTTTTACAGAGAGGAAGAGAGAGGGATAGAGAGTTAGAAACATCAATGAGAGAGAAACATCGATCAGCTGCCTCCTGCACACTTCCTACTGGGGATGTGCCCACAACCAAGGTACATGCCCTTGACTGGAATCAAACCTGGGACCTTTCAGTCCGCAGGTTTGATTCCAAACCTATCCATTGAGCCAAACCGGTTTTGGCAAAATAAATCCACATTTTATCGCTAGTCTCAATTCGATGCAAAAAAGACTTTCTTTTGTGCCAATGAAGCAACATTTTACTGATGACTTTTTGGTTTTCCATTTGTCTTTTGTTCAGTTGATGTGGCACCCATTTTCCTTCCCTTAAAATCTTTCCCATTGCTTGTTAAATGATTGGACATTGTTTGCTGAGCAAACAATCTTTAATCTTTCTGCAAGTTGTTTTTGGGTTTGGCACACACCTTCATCAAATAATGCTTGTAAATGTTGGTCTTCAAACTTTTTTGGTTGACTGGACATTCTTTGTCTTTCACATCAAATTCATCACTTTTAAAGCATTTAAACCAGCGTTCACAAGGATCTTGAGATGAAGCATGTTCACCATATGCTTCCTGAAGTATTAAGCAGCATTTTTCTTCAAAATAAAGTAATCTATATATATATATATATAAAAGCCCAGCAACAGAACAGCGGAACTACCAGAATGACCAGTGCCTATGACATGCACTGTGGCAGCCAACCAGCCTGATCCAGGCCCTGATTGGCCCGTCTGCCCGGGCCGACCCAGCCCTCAATCAGCCCCCAACACCTCAATTGGGGACAGGGTCAGCCACCAAGCACCCGCATCCTCTCCCTCGCCCACATTGGCCCCTATCCGTGCAAGCCGGCCAGACCCCTCCCATGCACGAATTTGTGCACCAAGCCTCTAGTGAACTAAAACTTCCTGCAAATGCTCATTTTTTTGGCACGAAATTCAACATTTTTATGTGTAAAAATATCTATGTTAGCACCTGCAGCAAATTTGACCTATGAAGTTTGGAAGCTTGCTGTCAATACAACAAAATAGCATACATATCAACATATATGTAACTCCATCTATTGAAAAAAAATCTGCATTATTAACAAGTACACCACCCTAACCGGTTTGGCTCAGTGGTAGAGCATCGGTCTGTGGACTGAAAGGTCCCAGGTCCGATTCCGGTCAAGGGCATGTACATTGGTTGCGGGCACATCCCCGGTATGTAGTCAATGTTTCTCTCCCATCGACGTTTCTAGCTCTCTATCTCTCTCCCTTTCTCTCTGTAAAATAAAATATATATTTTTTAAAATGTGGTATGTACATACAATGGAATATTATTCAGCCTCAAAAGGGAAGGAAATCCTGTCACATGCTACACGGATGAATCTTGAAGACATTACACATAATGAAATAAGCCAGTTACAAAAAGACAAATACTGTATGGTTCCACTCATATGCAATATCTAAAGTGGTCAAATTCATAGACATAAAGACATTAGAATGGTGGTTGCCAGGGGCTGAGGAAGGGGGCAAAGGAAAGTTGTTTCATGGGCGTACAATTTCAGTTCTACAGATGAAAAAGTTCTGAAGACCTGTTTCACAACAATGGAAAAATATCTAACATTACTGAACTATACTTAAAAATGGTTAAGATGGTAAGTTTTATATGTTTTTACCATAATTTTAAAAAATAGCTATCAGTCCACAAAAAGACACAGAAACCAAAAATATATATTACTAAGTGAAAGACGCCAATGTGGAAAGGCTATACATTGTATAACTCCAACTATATGGCATTTTGGAAAAGACAAATCTTATAAGGACAGCAAAAATATTAGTGGTTGCCAATGGTTTGGAGACAATGAGGGAGGGATGAATAGGTGAAGCGCAGAGCACTTTTAGGGTGGTACAATTATTCTGTATGATGCTATACTGGTGAGTACATGACATTATGCATTTGTCAAAACCAATTCTCATCATTGATGTTTCTAACTCTCCCTCTCTTCCTCTCTGAAATCAATTTTTTTAAAAGTTTTTTTGTTGTTTGTTTTTTTTTAAGGTAAGAAGCCTAACCGGTTTGGCTCAGTGGATAGAGTGTCAACCTGTGGACTGAATAGTCCCAGGTTCAATTCCGATCAAGGGCATATATCTTGGTTGTGTGCACATCCCTAGTAGAAGGTGTGCAGCAGGCAACTGATCGATATTTCTCTCTCATCAGTGTTTCTAACTTTCTATCCTTCTCCCTTCCTCTCTGTAAAAAAAATCAATGAAATATACTTTTAAAGAAAAGAAAGAAACACCAGTGATGACAGAGAATCATTGATCTGCTGCCTCTTGCACGCCCCCTACTGGGGATCGAGCCCAAAACCTGGGCATGTGCCTTTGATCAGAATCAAACCTGGGACTCTTCAGTCTAAAGTACAATGCTCTATCCACTGAGCCAAATCAGCTAGGGCTCATCATTGGTGTTCCTATCTTTCTCCCTCACCCTCCCTTTCTGAAATCAATAAAAATATATTTAAGGAGGGGAAAAAAAGCATGAGAAAATATGTGGAGACATGAGCTTGCTGGCATGTGATGTGGAGGGGAAGAGATTGCCGTGTGAAGAAAGTGGGTGTCAGGAATAAAGGGAGGGGCCGGCTCAGAGATGGCCTGAAAAGCCACAACTCCCGTGGCGGACCGTCCCAGGCTTTCCTGACACACCTCAGCAGGTTCCCAGGGTTCTTGGATCACTCCTGGCCTAGCTTTCCCTGCTAGTTTAGTGAGCACTTGGTATGTGCCAGGCAGACACCAGACACAGTTCAGGATTAGCTCTAAAGCACCAGTCCACTCCAAAGCCTCGTGTTCAGGATGTCATTTAGAGACCAGACAGCCAAGGACACTGAGGGACAGAGACGCAGAAAGAACAGTGAGAGAGAGAGAAGTGAGAGGACAGAGAGAGAGGCAGAGAAAGACAAGAGAGACAGAAAGGGAATAGAGAGACACAGAGAGGACAGAGACAGGGAAACACAGAGCAATAGAAAGAGGACAACTATAGACAGAGGAAATATAACAAGGGACAGAGACAGGGAAGCAAGAAATGGACAGAGGATAAGGAGAGACAGAAATTCCAGGCAAGAGAGATCCCCTCTTGGCAGCAGGAGCAACTCACACCTGAGTGGCAGAGCCACCGTGGAGAGCCAGCGGCCTGGATTCAAACACCAACTCCACCACTCTGTGATCTGGGCAAACCCAGAGCCCTTGGTAGGATGAGGATAATGGCAGTGCCTCTCACGAGTCAGTAACAATCTTGGTACGTGAGCAGTCCCTAAAGATAGTTGGGCCATCTAACCAGGCCTCAGGTTGGACACTGGAGGCTGGTCTTGTGCTGATGGGGGTCTACGGGATGGACAGAGGGAGAGGCATAGGCTGTGGGGGACGGCATGTCCGGCTAGGCCAGGGGTGGGCAAACTTTTTGACTCAAGGGCCACAATGGGTTCTTAAACTGGACGGAAGGGCTGGAACAAAAGCAACCTGACCATGCTGGCACTCTCATCTTGGGCTGCTGATGAAGGAGTGGAGGGGAGAGCAAGAGAACCCTCCGCTCTTTTGGCTCCACGGGCCGGACAGCACAGCCGAACGGGCCGGATTCGGCCAGCAGGGCCGTAGTTTGCCCACAGCTGGGCTAGGCTCACAGTAGCAGAGTGGGGAGCTATCCATGAGGCAGGCGCGCCCTCTAGTGGCTTTCTGGAGAAGCTGGAAGGGAGACAGGAAGGACTTTGGTGTGATTGGGCCCAGGCCTTGCAGGGGAATCACTGGCCCTGAGAGGAAGAGCTGCTCCAAGGTAGGATGGGAGTCAGGCCATGCTCAGGGAGGTTTCCTCGCCAGCAGGGAGATGGTGCTGAGAGGGGGAGGCTTTGATGGGAAGCATCTTCCAGCTTCCTCCTTCCCTCTCCCTTCCTCTCTTTCATTCTGTGCCTGTCTCTCACACATGCCAAGGAAACACAGGACAGGGAGAGTTTCTCATTGAAGGCAGAGTTCACAGCCTAAACACAGGATTCTGACAGGTCGGTCCCCTGCCTGAGATGCCCGTCCTTTCCTCAGTGAGAACGCATACCTGAAACCAGCCCTGACCTCACTGTCCCTTTGGAAGTCATGCTCACCAGCCTTTGGTCTGAGCATCGGCCGCCATGGCCACCTTGTCCTCCAGCAGCAGCTTCTGAGGGGCCAGCAGCCCAGTATTATTTGCCTCCTGACACCCAAAGCTCAGGCCAATGTCCGGAACCTTACTGAATCAAATGAGGGGGAAAATTAATAAAGACTAGGAAATAGGTAAGTAAAATAAGCCAGTCAGAGAAAGACAAGCGCCATATGATATACTTATATGTGGAATCTAATGAACAAAATAAACTAACAAACAAAATAGAAACAGACTCAGAAATACAAAGAACTGGCAGGTGTCAGAGGAGAGGGGTTTGGGTGAAAAGCAATAAAAAAAGTGATTAAGCAATCAAAAAAACAAAAAGAAACAACCTCATAGACATAGACAATAGCATGGTAATGACCAGAGGGAAAGGGATTGGGAGTTTGACGAGGGTAAAGAGGGGATAAAGGGTGATGGAAGGAGATGTGACTTGGGGTGGTGAATACACGATACATGGGTAATATATTACAGAATTGTACGCCTGAAACTTAAGTAATTTTAATAACCAACTAGAGGCCCAGTGCACGGATTCATGTACTGATGGGGTCCTTAGGCCTGGCCTGTGGGGATTGGGCCCAAACCAGCTCTCCAACATCCCCCAAGGGGTCCCAGATTGGGAGAGGAGGGTTGTCCTGGCTCCCTCTGCTCTGGCTCCGGGTGCGTCACCTGAGAACCGCAGCTGCCAAGTCACCGCAGCTCAGCAGCTCCTGTGTTGAGCTGCCTCCTGGTGGTCAGTGCACATCATACCTACTGGTCAGATGGTCACTTAGGCTTTTATATATAGACTAGAGGCCCAGTGCATAAAATGTGTGCATGGGGGCAGGTGAGGGGGTTGTCCCTCAGCCCAGCCTGCACCCTCTCCAATCTGGGATCCCTCTCACAATCCAGGACTGCTGGCTCCCAACTGCTTGCCTGCCTGCCTTCCTGATTGCCCCTGACCACTTCTGCCTGTCAGCCTGATCACCCTCTAACCACTCCCATGCCAGTTGATTGATGTCTAACTGCTCCCCTGCCAGCCTGTTTGCCCACAACTTCCCTCCTTTGCCAGCCTGGTCACCCCTAACTGCCCTCCCCTGCAGGGTTGATCGCCTTCAAATGCCCTCCCTTGCAGGCCTGGTCCCTCCCAACTGTGCTCCCCTGCTGGCCACCTTGTGTCCACATAGGGGCAGGATCTTTGACCACATGGGGGAAGCAATATTGTGTGTTGGAGTGATGGTCAATCTGCATATTAGTCCTTTATTAGATATGATAGAGGCCTGGTGCATGGGTGGGGGCCAGCTGGTTTGCCCTGAAGGGTGTCCCAGATCAGGGTAGGGGTTCCCTTGAGGTATGGGGTGGCCTGATCAAGGGGCTTGTGGTGGTTTGCAGGCTGGCCATGCCCTGCAGCAACCCAAGCAGAGGCCCTAGTATCTGGAATATATTTACCGTACTTTCGTTTTTTTGTTTTTTTTTAAAGATTTTATTGATATTTTACAGAGAGGAAGGGAGAGAGATAGAGAGCCAGAAACGTCAATGAGAGAGAAATATCAACCAGCTGCCTCTTGCACACCCCCCACTGGAGATGTGCTTGCAACCAATGTACATGCCCTTGACCAGAATCGAACCCAGGACCTTTCAGTCTGCAGACTGATGCTCTATCCACTGAGCCAAACCGGTTTCGGTGATATATTTACTTTCTACAACTGAAACTTTGTAGCCTGGAGTGGAACCAAGCCTCCTGCTTGCTTCGTGGTGGCAGCCGTTTCTGTTTGGATTTGTTTACCTTCTATAATTGAAACTTTGTAGCCTTGACTGGAGGCTTAGGCCAGCAAGGGCAGGTGGAAAGCTTGGCTTCCTCGTTGCTGGGGAAACACCTCCCTCCTGCTCTCTATGGCTATAGCCATCTTGGTTGGGTTTATTTGCATACTTGCTCAGATTGGCTGGTGGGTGTGGTTTTGTGGAACAGAGTGGTGGTTAATTTGCATATTGCTGTTATTAAGTAGGATGCCACACAAATAAATTCCATTTTTAAAAATGTTTAAAAAGACTAGGAAATTGGGCCTCTAAGAAGCTGGGAAAAAATAGATATGGAAATAGATTCCACCAAGTACGCAGACACATTTTTTCCTTCAGAGGCGTCCTTACTCACACACCCCCTCCCAACTAGCTCCTGTCCCCCATTCCCTATTCCTGCCACATTTCCCAAAAGAGCCTTTGAAGGGTTTTCCTTGCCTTGCGCTCCCCCCCCCCCCCATTCTTCACATGTGGCTTCAGGCCACAATATACTCCAAAGGGTCCTGAAGGTCACCCATGTCCCCAAATGCAAATCCTTCACCTCTTTACAGACTCTACCACATAAACACAGATAGTGCCCACCTTTCTATCTTCAGCTCAGCTTGCTGCCTGCCCAGAGCCCTAGTCCATGGACTAAAATGATATATCTGTTTGAATGTCCCAGATAACTCAAACCCAACAGGCCTACAGCCAATACCCAGAAGCCAGCCTAATAACCCCCCCACTCCTCACATCCAGCCCCCCACCAACCCACGGCTCTCATCCCCAAGTCTGCCCCTCTGTTCCAGTCCTGGCTGAAGACACTCCTTTCCTCCCCCAGAATCTGTAGCACCTTTACTTTTGCATATGGGCCCCTGCAATGCTCTGTCCACAAGGCCCTCGGCCCTCGCAGCCCCTGGTTCATCCAGAAGGTTATCCGGAAAGAATCTGGTCTAATTGGCATGTTACACTTTTATTATTATAGATCTGTCTGATCCCTAATCCACACTGGTCGCCCCCACCTCCACAGGACTGGGCGAGCACAGGGCCTGGTGTCAGCAAGGACTATGAGATCTGCATATTGTGTATGAGGGTTGACATAGCATCCTGAGTTGAATTCTCCTAAAAGTTTGGACAAAGCAGACAGGCAGGCAGGTGAGGCTGCCTGAAGTTGGTGAGAGGAGCCAAATGACACAAACCGGAGTCCAGCAGGGCCAGAGTGGGGCTTTACTTGGGCCCTCATCTAACAGGGACCTCAAGCCCTGGTACCAAGGTGGGATAGGTGTTTGCAGATGCAGATGTGAGCCAGAGGTGAGAGTCCAGCCGAGGTGGGGGAGGGGCTCATATGCCTTCTGCCCCCATAAATACCACCCAGCCTGACAAATACAGCCTAGAATGTGTGCTCCATGACACCATGGCCCTGAGAGAAGCAGGCCCCCCACAGGCACTTACTTGAGCCTCACCACCCACCTGCTTACCTTGCATGTTGTGCTCAGCAGGGCTCCATCGCGGCTCCAGACAGCACCCTGCACCAGGTCCCCGTGGGCTGCCAGCTCTGCAAAGAAGCAGCCAAAGTCAGGGCCCCACATCCTGCCCTGGGCAATAAGAACACGGGGAAGCAGGTGGGCCTAGTTGCAGTTAACTCTCTGGGGCAAAGGCAGCAGCTGCGAGTCCCTTCTCAGGTGGAAGGAACAAGGGCAGTAGCTCCTTTCAGATATTCTGTACTGTATCCAAGGGCTCCTTTCTCAGCCCTACCATTGTCAGGCCATGCTCCTACCCTGAAACCTTCCAGAGTTCCCTGCTCCCCACGCCCATGGAACTGCTGTGTTGTGCTGAGGAATAATTAAACTCTCGGCACAGTGCTGGGCACGTGATAAGGGCTTGAGATGATAGTTACAGGTGGGGTGACTCCCTAATGACATCTGCCTAGTGACCTTCACCTCTGCTTCAAGGGTCAGGCTGGTCCCTTCAACTGTGCCAGGAACCCTTTGGGGGTAAGCCCTGCACCTTGTCCTTTCCATTCCTTGTGGCACAAGATGCCTCCATGGTGGGCACTGACTGATGCTGTCAGGAGGGGAACCCTGAGACTCCTAGTTATGCTACTAATGGCCCTTGGCCTCAGCCCCACTGTGAGCTTGGTGTACCCTGGACACTGCACAGCTCTGGGGTGCCAGTTTGTCCTTCAACTCTCTGAATGTGCTTGTATGTGTTTAATTTATTGATTTTAGAGAGGAAGGGAGAAAGAGAAATATCAATTTGTAGTTCCACTTATTTATATTCATTGACTGATGCTTGTATGTGCCGTGAACGGGATTAAACCGGAAACTTTGGTGTATGTGGATGACATTCTAACTAACTGATCTACCTGGCCAGAGCTGAGCCTTGTGCCTTTCCCCTAAAAAGAAAGGACTCTGCAAAACGAACTCAGTGACACTACCACAAAAAACACTTGGGCTCAGCTGAGGTTCATAGTGCAAGGTCATAACAGTCACATGCTGAGGTGTCTGCTCAGAGTTGTTACATCTAAGCATGCTCTGGGTGTCTGTGTCAACCTCCCCCCACCCCGGCCCAAACACACACACATTTCACATGTTGAAACCTAACCCCCAATGTGATGGAATTTGGAAATGGGAGCCTTTGGGAGGTGATTAGCTCATGAGGGGGGGAACATCCATGAATGGGATTAGTACTTTTATAAAAGAGAGCTCCGTCCGCTCTTCCACCATGTGAAGACACAAGGAATAAGATGGCTGATTATGAATCAGGAAGTAAGTTCTCATCAGACACCAAATCGGCTGGCACCTTGATCTTGGACTCCCAGCCTCTAGAACTGTGAGAAATAAATTTCTATTGTTTATAAACCACCCAGCCCATGGGATTTTGTTATAGCAGCCTATACAGACTAGGTCAATCTATATTAGGAAGATGAGAGGAAGAAAAACATGGAGAGGCAGGGATGGGCTGGGACTGTAAGAGAGAAAATCCTCATCTCATGGGTAGACGTCAATAGTTTGTTTTCAAAACTAAAATGACATATAACTCAAGAAATAACAGTATAAAAAAGTTATTTAGACATGTGGAGGAAAAAGTAGAAAGAACAGCTGTAATTAAAACATGCCATGGGAAAAAGAGATGGTGGGGTGTTCTTAAGACTTGGTTTTATACTATGTACAAGTGATTTTTTTTTATTATATGTACTTATTTTACAACTCATGATGTCAAACACTTAAACAAAGAAACAGAACATTTTCCAGGAGGGGGCTGCCCAGAAAGTGACGTGGCTAGGGGGGCCCATACCTGTTAGGGGCTGCTGCTTAGCCACATCCCACACCTTCACGGCTGTGCCTGCCGTGCTCACCAGGATGCCGTCCACAGTGGGGTGGAACTGCAGCACCTCTACCCGGGTGTCCTCAGGGCCCAGCACCAGCCCAGGTCCCGAGGGCAGCCCCTGGCCAGAGGCTGGCAGTCTCCATAGTTTCATCTGTGGGAAAGAGTAAGCCTGTGAGTCCAGGAGAGGGAGGGTCCTCTGCCCCCAACTCCAGGGGTCATGCTTAGGCATGAGGCTGTGTGTCTGTGTTGGGAAAAGGAGGGAGACCTGGCTCAGGGTCACAAGTGTGGTTGAAGGCTGGGGGGAAACTGGAGCAGGGAAATCAGGGTTCTGATCCATCTCTTCTGAGCCTCCCACACTCCCCCACCCTGATGTCCTTAGGCCATCAAGCAGCAAGCCAGCACATCACAGGCAGGGCTCCGGCAAGTGCACAGGAGTATGTGGGAGTTGGTGTGGGTTAAGAACTAAAAGTCTGGGCTGGCCTAGCCCTGCAAATCTGTGGAGGAGCTGAGGGGTAGTGGGAGGGGTTGGACTAGGAAAGAGCAGGGCCCCAGAGGCTCAGGGGGCTCAGGAGGCCCCAAATAAGAGTGGGTGAGGCATTGAGCAGCTCTTCCAATGGTTCCACTCACCGTCCTATCTGCTGAGGCTGTGGCCAGGAGAAAGTCATCAAAGGGAGAGAAGTCCAAGTCCGTGACCAGGTCTGCAGGAAAGGAATGGTTGACTCAGGCCCAACTAGAACCCGCCAGAACATCCTGCTTCCAGCCCAAGGCCTGGGATCAAAGCCCAGGGCTTCAGAGGTAACATCTCTGCACACATGGAAGCAGGCTCAAAGTCCCAGAAGGAGAGCACCTCTGCAAACTATGGGCAACTGCCATAGGCCTGCCTGCAACACATATCCCCTTGAGCCCTGTAGACCCAGGGTGGCCAAAGACCTGGCAGGGAGAGGTCAGCAGGGCAACGGGAAAAGAGCTCCTCGCTGAGTGTCGTCCCATGCACTAAAAGGTCACCAGTTTGCCGGGACCGGTTTGGCTCAGTGGATAGAGCATCGGCCTTTGGACTGAAAGGTCCCGGGTTCGATTCCGGTCAAGGGCATGTACATTGGTTGCGGGCACATCCCAGGTGGGGGGTGTGCGAGAGGCAGCTGGTCGATGTTTCTCTCTCATCGACGTTTCTAGCTCTCTATCTCTCTCCCTTCCTCTCTGTAAAATATCAATAAAATATATATTTTTTTAAAAATGGAAGAAAATATATTTCTGTAAAAACAACAATAAAAAGCTCCTTGGATTACCAGGAACCTAAAGTCACTTACAGCCTAGAGCCTAGCACAAGGTTTGGCAAGAATTATGTGAATGAGCACAGTTCTGGCCCCACTGTAATCACAAGGAATTTACAAACCACTCAGTCTGTCCCTCAGCACTTCCTCAAGGAGACACATACATCTGTGCAGATGCAACAAGGAGCAAGTTCTGCCCTCAGGGGTGACCATAGATCAGAGGTAGGGAAGCCTTCAATGAGATGCTTGGTGAATCTTGGAGAAGGCAGTAGGGGAAGGGGGAGGAAGGTGGTTGTCACATGCCTGACCTAGGCATTCTCTACCCTATTACTCCCCACAAAGCTAGGGCTGACCAGTCCCAATGTGGGAGTGCACCTGATCTGTGCCCCAGCAGGCAGCTTCTCCCTTAGGAGAGTTAAACCTGGAATAGGAAGGCCTAGCAACAGGGTGCTTTAGGGACTGGCCTAGGTGAGGGTCACCAGCTCAGAGGGAGCTGGCAGCTTCCATGCCAGGACCCTCCAAGACCTGAACATCTAGCTGATCCTTTGGCTCTGGAAGTTTCCCAGGAATTTACCAATAAATTTATTTTTGTCTTAAGCAAGTTGGAATTGGTCTTCTGTTCTTTGCAACCAAAGAACCTGAACTGCCTAGCTCGGGGGGGTGGGGGGGGAGTTGGGGTGCACAGAGTGAACCAGAGCCCAGAGGGGAAATGAGGATGGGGGAAGGGGCACGGAGACGAGGCCAGCGCTTGGTGTTGAGGGGAATGTAAGCAGGACAGCCAGGCCTGTATCACCACAGCAAAAAGCAGGGTGGCCACCCTACTGCCTGCTTCTCCACAGGCCAAGCATTACATTTTCCCCCTGGCCGGAGATAAGGAAGAAAAAGGGGCGTAAGAGGACAGGTACACCGTGGGACAGCCTCGGCCTGGACTCCTAGCCACAAACCCCTGCTGTGTGCCCCCCCCCCCTCCGCGGGCTCCGAACTGGACAGGGCAGGGACAAGCCCGGAGCAGCAGCCAATGCAGGCAGTCTGGCACACTGAGGGAATAAGAGGTAGTAATGTGGCCGATCTGAGAAGCCTGAGTTCTTCATGTGCATTTATCTCACCAAATCCTCAGTGACCCACCAGGATGGTACTGTGGCACCATCACCCAAGTGGAGGACAAGGACACAGGACAGAGAGGTTAAGTAATTTGTCTAGAGCTACATAGCTAAGAAAGGGAAGCTGTCCAGCTTCAGAACCTACAGACTCAGCACATTATCACACTGCCTTTCCCAAAATGGGGCACATCCCTGGCCCACCCCACAGCCCAGACATGCAGAAAGGCCTGTAGATGCCTCCCTGCCCTCTGGTCTCCTGGGAAGCTGGGCTAAAGGGCCACTTGGCCCTGAGACACGACACAGAAGGCGCCCCAAAGTCTGGGCATCCTGAAGACAGGGCAGTAGCCAAAGCGCAGCCCACCACCAGTGGCACTGGAGCCTCGAAGTGGCACTCAGAACCTGAGGGAGCGGGAGCTCAGCCATTCTCACTGCAGCTTCCCAGCAAGGCTGCTCTGTAAAGAGAGGCTCTGAATAGCTGGAGCTACAGTGAGGCTGCAACCTGCCAACAGAAACCTGGTCCGGCTTCTATTTGGAACCCCAAGTCACAGGGCACTCACCACTTCACAAACTCCACTGATTTGGAGCAACTCTCCCGTGAATAAAAAATATCTAGAAGCAGCCAAAACGGTTTGGCTCAGTGGTAGAGCGTCGGTCTGCGGACTGAAAGGTCCTGGGTTCGATTCCCGTCGGGGGCATGTACATTGGTTGCGGGCACATCCCTGGTAGGGGGTGTGCAAGAGGCAGCTGGTCGATGTTTCTTTCTCATCGACGTTTCTAGCTCTCTATCTCTCTCCATTTCTCTCTGTAAAATATCAATAAAATATATTTTTAAAAAAATATCTAAAAGCAAGCAGTAGGGTGCCTAAGAGCACAAGGTCCGAAAGACCTGGCTCTGCCAGCAGCAGTATCAACATTGGCAAGGTCCTAACCTGAGCCTCAGTTTTCCTAGCTGAAAAGTGGGTTATTTTTAAATATTCTTGAAAAAGATATGAGAGCAGATGAGAAAGCAGACTTCTTACATATGCTGCAACACAGGTGGATCTCAAAGCATTATGCTAAGTGAAAGAGGACAGACTCAAAAGACCATGCGCGGTATTTTCCATTTATGTGAAATGTTCAGAAAGGCCAGTCTATAGAGCAGAGGCTGGCAAACATTTTCTGGAGAGGGTGAGGTAGTAAATGTTTCAGGCTTTTAGGGCCATATGGTCTCTGCTCAACGCTGCAGTTGTTGAGAGAAAGTGACTACAGACTGGCCATCGATGAAGAGGCCTGGCAGCGTTCCAAAACAACAGTTCACAAAGACAGGCAGCAGGCCAGATTTGGCCACACCAGTAGCTTGCAGACCCCAGCTGCAGAGGCAGAAAGTACAACAGTTGCCGAGGCTGCAGTGCCTGAGATGGAAACGGATTAAGCACAAAGGGGCATGAGGAATCTTCTGGGGAAATGTCTAAAACTGAATGGTTGGGGGGTGCAGGGGAGGAACACCTGTAATAATCTGAACAATAAAGACTTATTTTATAAAAAAAACTGAATGGTGGTATACACAAGCCTGTAACATTAATAAAAGTCATCAAATTATTCATTTAAAACAGGTAACATTAATGATATATAAGTGATATTTTGATAAAGTTGTAAAAAGCTTTAAAGAAGGATTAGATGAGAAAATGGGGAGGGAGGAGAAGGACCTAGAGAGGGCTCCATCAGTCTTCATTACTGTTATTTTATTTTTTAAAATATATTTTATTGATTTTTTTACAGAGAGGAAGGGAGAGGGACAGAGAGCTAGAAACATTGATGAGAGAGGAACATCGACCAGCTGCCCCCTGCACACCCCCCACTGGGGATGTGCCCGCAACCAATGTACATGCCCATGACCGGAATCGAACCTGGGACCTCTCAGTCCACAGGCCGACACTCTATCCATTGAGCCAAACCGGTTTCGGCCATTACTATTATTTTAATAACTGCCATCATCATCATCATCATCATGCCTACATTGAGCTGCACATCCACAACAGGAACCAAAGGTTAGCCCCCTTCTTTCACCTAAGGCCATCCAACAGCCAGCCAGCAATGCAGGCCAGGACTGGCCCACAGCTGCCAAAGCTGGACGGGGAGGAAGGAGACAGCTGGGGGCCATCCTAGGAGAGCAAACAGTTTCCTGAAAGTGGGCAGATTGCCAGGCAGGCTGTTGGGAGCCCCCAGAAGTCGCTGTGGCAGCTCCCTTTGGACAATTTTTCTCTTGCCCTGCAGCCCAGCCCACACTCTCCTTGGAGAGCCCTGAGGAGTGTGGCTGGGGTGGAGGCCTGGTGGCAAGGGGTGGTCTCCTAAGCTCCAGGAAAGGACAGGGGGCTAAGAACCACATGGAGTTGAGTCCTCTGCAGTAATAGGAAGCCAGCATCAGGGAGTGTGGTGCAGGTTGGTGCATATTCCCCTTCCTCCCAGCTTGACCACGTGGAGCACCCAGCCCTCCTCCTCTCTGCCAGGCCCCAATTCTCTACCAGGATCTAGCCTTCTAATCTGGATCCCAGCTGCCAGAAGGAACAGTGAAAACAACAGGAGGGTCCTGAAAAGTCACGGGTCTGTAAGACCAGGTGAGTATGAATCCCTGGCCCCAGAGAAGGAGGAGCAAGTTCCAGACTTCCTGGATCCAGCCCCCACTCACCAGAATGGCAGCCCAGGTGGGTCACGTGTCTCTTGTTCTCTCCCTGGCCTTCCAGAGGCACAATGCCCAGCACACCTGCCAAATAAACGCAATTGTTCTGACTTCCAGACAAATGGGGACCATCTACCTCCCAGCCTAGGACTCCCAGGGTACACAAGATCTAAAAGCTCAGCCTTGGACCTTCTTAGAGCCTCCACCAATTGTAAGATCCCATCCCTCCAGACATAGTAATTGGCCCAGGATTAGGTGCTTGCCCCACATAAGAACCTTCCGTAAAACTGGAGATATAGAAGATACTGGGAAAGAGACTCTTTCTGGCACTGGGGATCATAAGAGGGAAGGTGCCAGCAGCTGTCATTTTTCCCAGCTTTACCTAAGATAGAAGCCATCACCAAGGGCGTCAGAGCTGAGGGCAAGAAAGAAACCAGGACTTATAGCACGCATGAGCCCTGGATACAGCTCTGCCTGAAGCCCCTGGACTTCTTAGATATACAAATCAAAAGGATATCATTCTTTAAAAAAAATAAAAACTCTCTCCTCTCTCTCTCTCTCTCTCTCTCTCTCCCTCTCTGAAATAAATAAATAAATAAATAAATAAATAAATAAATAAATAAATTTTAAAAGTTAATAATTCAGTTTGAGGTTTGAGTTATCACTGACAACCAAAAGAGTCCCAACTAACGCAAGGAGTTTTATAAATCTTGGTATTCCTATTGATCCGAACCACGCTAGGCTCCCAGACAAGGAGTGGGAGCATATGGAGACAACTCGGAAACAAAGGCAACAGCCCCTCCCCACGCTCTGGACCATGATCTTGAAGACCACAGCCAACATGGTTTATATAAAGTATACACACACATTCTCACCAAAACCCATCTGATTACTGCATGTTGACCAGTTTGTAGGGGTCTAAGGCCCTGCATAGTGCTAACTTCTGAACTCTGTGAGACTCCTCCAAACCTCCAGCCTGCAATGAGTCTGCCCTTCTGCCCCATCCTGTTTGGGTGACAATGTCTGAATCTCCACACCCATGTCCACCTCCCTACCTGTACGGTCGGAGTTGAAGGCGATCAAGCTGCAGCTGGATTTGATATGGTTCCCATAAGAGGGGTTAGTTCCTGCTCGAAGGTCAGTGATCCAGGCCTGGAAATAAAGAATAAAAACCCTGAAGGCCAGGACTCTACAACTGCCTAAAACAAGGGTTGAGGCATGATTCAGGGAACCTAAAAGCTGCACCATTAGCGATGCACTACTTTGGATCAAACTCTGTCTCCATTCACACAGTCCCTTAGATAATGCAAAATGTTCTTGAAATGATAACCTACGGTGACTCGAGGAAACCAATAAGGCGGCATAAGTAAACTGCAGCCTAACTGCAGCCTCACACAACAAGTTAAAAAAAAATACAACTAAAATACAAAATGGACATTATCCAAAACTACAGGAAAGTTGACTGACTGGAAATTCTACAATTAGAAGGAAAGAGAAAACCAGAAAGAAAATCAGAGGAGCTGTAAAAGCCTAGGGTACAGAGACACGGTGCGCACGTGGGGAGAGGACAGAGCTGGAGAGGAGGGGCAGCTGAGTGCCTGGCTGGTGTTCCCTAGCAAGAAGGAGATAAAAGCTCCGGACTGTGCTGAACCCCAGTTCTGGGCAAGACCCTGGGGTCCCAGGCTCATACAGAGGGGTTCTAGGCGAAAGGCAGAGCCCCGGAGTCGCACACATTGCACACAGAGGACGGACTACTGACTGTGCCACTGGATTGCCCTAGCGGGAAGGAGACAAAAGCTCCGGACTGCACTGAACTCCACTTCTAACCCCACTTCCAACTGCACTGAACCCCAGTTCCAGGCTCATTGCGGGAGAGACTAGACTGTCTGATATTGGGCAAAACTCTTGCAGCAAGTACCAAAGCAGTGAGTACAAAAGGACACTGAGGAACACAGACTCAGGAACCTCATAGGGTGGGGCTGAGGGGAAGCCAAGGCTGTAGGCTCCACCCTGAAACTCTGTCCCATCCAAGCTGAACACAGAGGCTTTTGCAATTTTCCAAGTCTAGTCCAATAAGGCTGTCCACCGGCATAGACACAGCTGATTCTCACAGCCAATTGGCCTGGAGGTCAGTTCCTCCCAGTGATACCAACAACAATCAAGACTTAACTACAACAAGGCTGTACACACAGTCCACAAAGGGGTGCGCCAAAAGTGTCCACCTCAGGTACCTGGGAGGCTGACCCTCTGAACCATATAGGACACCTTTACACACAAAGCCACCCTACCTACCAACTCAGGGAAGCCGTGAAAATGCCAAGACAAGGGAACAGATCACAAATGAAAGAAATGAAGGACAAAAAGAGACTAGATATAGAGTTCAAAACCACGGTTATAAGGTTTTTCAAGAATCTCCTATACAAGGCCGATAAAATAAATGAGACCTATGAGGATATGAAAAGGGATCCACTAGAAATAAAGAATACATTGTCTGAAATAAAAAATATTATACAGAGTCCTAAAAACAGAATGAAAGATCGCAAGAATCAAGTCAAAGATTTGGAACATAAAGAGCCAAAAGACACTCCTCCACAGAAGCAAGAAGACAAGAGAATCCACAAAGTTGAAGATAATGTAAGAAACCTCTGGGACAACTTCAAGTGAACCAACATCAGAATTATGGGGGTCCCAGAAGAAGAGAGAGAGCAAAATACTGAAAACATACTGGAAGAAATAGTGACAGAAAACTTCCCCCACCTGGGAAAAGAAATAGACTTACAAGTCCAGGAAGTGCACAGAACCCCAAACAAAAGGAATCCAAAGAGAACCACACCAAGACACATCATAATTAAAATTCTAAGAGCAAAAGACAAAGAGAGAATATTAAAAGCAGCAAGAGAAAAGCAGGTAGTTACCTATAAAGGAGCACCCATACGATTGTCAGCTAATTTCTCAACAGAAACCATGCAAGCCAGAGGGGAATGGCAAGAAATATTCAAAGTGACGAATAGCAAGAACCTACAGCCAAAAATACTCTATCCAGCAAAGCTATCACTCAGAATCAAAGGCCAAAGAGCTTCACAAATTAGAAAAAGCTAAAGGAGTTCATCACCACCAAACCAGAATTATATGAATTGCTGAAGGAGGTTCTCTAGGAAGAGGAAGAAGATAAAGACAAAAATTATGAACAACAAAGACGTAACTATCAACAAGTGAATCTAAAAACCAAGGGAATTAAAAAATCTGATGAACAATATTTACTGGTGAATATAATAGAATCAGAAGTATGGAAGGGGAGTGAACTGACGGTCCTCGGGGGGGGGGGAAAGTGGGGATGGGGGGTGTGGGAAGAGACTAAACATAAACTGTGCACCTATGGATGAGGACAATGTGGGGTGGGGAAAGGGCAGAGGGTGGGGTGGGAACCTGGTGGAGGGGAGCAATAGAGGGGGAAAAAATTAATAATATGAACAATAAAGATTTATTTAAAAAAAACAAAGAAATTATAACCTACGTCATAAAGGGGCCAGATTTGCTTATTAAATCAGTTCTCTGATAAGGGAGAGGAGGCTGTCAAAAGGAAACTCAGGCTGAATGAAGTCAAAGGGCTAACTGGGCAGTGTACACTCACATTTGAGCGTTGTTTCTATTAAAGGGAATAGAGAGAAACAGAGAACAGAGAAGTGAGCACCGAGACAGAAAACAGATTCAACTTATTCAACTGTATTGCTGAAGACTTCCACCTGAGTCCAGGGGTCTTCTCCAAACACCAGGAGAAAACACCCAAGCCCAGGGAAGGATAAAAGCAAGGCCTTTCCAGGAAACCCCATAGGCAGTGAGTGACACACCGTCAAGAAGAGGCAATAATGCTACCACCCCCACACCTGAAGGAGCAGGGGAGCACTTTTTCTGAAACTAAGATCGGCGAGGTCCACACGTTTTCTCTGTTGGTATCAAAGCATCATTCAACACTCCTTCTTGCCACCCAACAATCTAGCACTCACATTTCCCCAATCACCCACCCACAGTGTCCCGGAAACCACCTCCACCACACGTTTCATTTTCAACGTTCACCAGCCTCTGATAAAAGAACATTATCATTTTGCGTCCTTTTTCCCTCCTGATTCATGTTTACAGTACAAATACAGTGACAGGAAATACTTTTGAAAACAAGAACGGATCACCTGCTGTCCCGTTTCCCTAATATAAACTGTTTTAAATTTCCTCCATAATCTGTTTCCATGCCTGTCTGTTTACCTTGCTGGAACGAGGACCACCTGACAAGCCCCAGGGACCCTCAGGGCCACCCCAGACCCCGACAAGCAGTACTTACTGCACTCAGAGGGATGTACTCAATGCAGATCTGAGCATCACTCCCAACCCCACCCCATCTCCTTTCCTAACTCCCCACTGCACTCAGAAGAAAAGGCAACTTCTTCCTGTGGCCTTCAGATTCTGCAAGATCGTTCTGGACTCATTGGGCAACATGCTTCCCCGTCACGGCCTTCCATCCACCGTGGCCCACTTCCGTTCCTCCACCAGGCACTTTTCCACCCCACTCTCCCCCTAGCTGGCTGCTTCCCACCCTTCTAGCCTCAGCTTAAACGTCACTTCCTCCCAGCAGCCCACCCTGATCACTCTGGTGAGATTAACCCCCACCTCACTGTCCACCTCTGTCTCTTCAACCTGCCCTGATTATGCAGGGCATTTATTAAAACTTGCAAGGCCCTTGTAAGCCTGGTCTGCTTGCTGGCTGTCTCCCTCGTGAGGCTGTATGCAACACAGGAAGGAAAGTGCTGTCCTATTCACTGCTGTGGCTCCAGCAGCTGGGCACAGTGCGTGGCAGATGATGCAGGGGAAATACTGTCAGGTGAAAAACAGGCTTCTGCCCCCAGCTGCTCTGACGTGCTTTGGCCCCTGAAAGGGTCACTAGAGAGGGTCAGGTCCTAGGCCCACCTATTGAACCACACTGCCAGGCCTTCCAAATAACATGACAGCAGCAGCCCAGGGGTGGCATCATCTTTGAAGCACACTCCTCCTGAGGCCCGCTGCCCTGCAGGGGCCTGAGAAGGCCCCCAGTACCTCTGGGCTCCACCTCCTCGAGCTTCTCGAGGCCCCATCCAGCCCCTGGCAGCATCACCCCGAGAGGAGGAAGCGCCGGCGGAAACGCGAAGGAGAGGTGCGGCTCCCCAGTCCATCGGACACAGCAGGACTCGTCCAGGCCAGCGCAGAGAGGGGCATCTCCCACACCCCAGCCCCAGGCAGGAGTGACTGGGACGTCAGGGAGGAGGAGCTGGCGCCAGAAGCGGCCGAGCCGCGGCTCCTCGGCGAGGCCGACCGGAAGCCGAGAAGGCAGGCAGCCTTGGGGCTCCAGGCCTCGGACCGGCAGGGTGGGCTATGCCACCTCGGGGGCCCCGGGGCCAGGCAGGCGGGCCGACCGGCCGCGGTCTCACTGATCGGCCAGAGGGCGTCTCGGGAGCTGCGGACACTGCCTGCCGGTTGGCGACGGGGCGGCCCGGACGCCGGTCGCGGGCCTGAAGAGGGCGCCTCGGGACCGACGGGGATCCCGGGGAGGGATCCGAAGGGGAAGGGGGTTTGAGGCCGGGAAGGGGAAGGGGGTGCGGGGTCTGCGGGCCGGGCTCACCTCACGGCGGGGCGGCCGGGCCTCTGTATGCCGGAACTTGGACACCTTGAAGCGGCTCATGGCGACAGGGACGGTGTCCGGCCCAGGTTCAAAGACCCGGGCGTCGGCTCTCAGGTGCACGGCGAGCAGCGCGAATCCCGCGGCCTCCGGCCCCACCCCGCGGCCCGCCGCCGCCCTCGGCCACGCCCCCGCACGTCTCGGCCAATCGCAGTCCGCTCCGGCCCGCTGGGCCACGCCCCCGCTCCCCGCCCTCCGCGCCGGACCGGATGGCAAAGGGGCGGGCGGCGCGAGTGGGGAGGTCACGTACGTGCGCTGACTGCCCCCGGCCTAGCGGGGCGTGCGAGGGGACTAGGGGCTGCAGCCGCAATTTTGTGTGCGGGCGTTTGCTTTCCAAGGGGCAGGGCGCCGCTTCATCCCGAGGGAACCGAGACGGCTGGAATGAACGAGCCGCCTTTCAGGGAACTGGGTCCTGGAGAGAAGAGCTACCTGTCCAGGTCGCACAGATAGCGAGTGGCAGCGGGGGAGCCGGAGCCCAGGTCTTACTGTAATCCTTGCCCGTGGGGTCTCCCCTAAAGCCTCTGCATCCCACCCTCCCTGCTTAGGCCAGGTGGTCTCTGCGGAAGGGAAGGGGCCTTCAGCATCCCCTTATTAGGGCATGCCTTGGCTTCAAGCCTTGGGCGCTGTGAGGCGGGGCTCCTCTTAGTAAATCATAGTACCATTTACAGATAAACTGAAAGGGCAAAAGATAAGGTCTGTGGAGAATCCTTTGAATACTAAATGTGCCCTACAGGCTCTGCTTTCTTAGTCCAGGACAACTCTGGAGAAGAGAACAGTGTTCATTTCACCTGAGGCCATCCATTGCACAAGCATTTCTCTTCCTTTAAAAAATTGACTCCATGTGGACCCTTTCCCCCTCCCTACTTGGGAGTCCATTTTATGGGACTCTTCCCCCTCCCCACGTGGGAGTCTGTACTTGTTCTTCAGTAAATATCCATCTTTGCTAAACAAACAAACAAACAAACAAAAAACACAAAAAAATTGACCCCGCCCTAGCTGGTCTAGCTGGTTTGGCTCAGTGGATAGAGTTTCGGCCTGCAGACTGAAGGGTCCCAGGTTCCATTCCCGGTTGGGGGCACATGCCTGGGTTTCGGACTCGGTTCCCAGTGTAGGACATGCAGGAGGCAGCCAATCCGTGATTCTTTCTCATCATTGATGTTTCTCTCCCTCTTCCTCTGTCTGAAATCAATAAAAATCCTATCTAATAAAAGAGTAAGCCGAAACCGGTTTGGCTCAGCGGTAGAGCGTCGGTCTGCGGACTGAAAGGTCCCGGGTTCGATTCCGGTCAAGGGCATGTACATTGGTTGCGGGCACATCCCCAGTAGGGGGTGTGCAAGAGGCAGCTGGTCAATGTTTCTCTCATTGACGTTTCTAGCTCTCTATCTCTCTCCCTTCCTCTCTGTAAAATATCAATAAAATATATTTTTTTTTAAAAATAAAATAAAAAATAAAAAAAAGAATAATATGCAAATTGACCATCACTCCAACACACAAGATGGCTGCCCCCATATGAACACACAAGATGGCCACCACAAGATGGCCAGCAGGGGAGGGCAGTTGTGGTGACCAGGCCAGCAGAAGAGGGAGATCAGGCCAGCAAGGGAAGGCAGTTGGGAGAGACCAGGTCAGTAAGGGAGGACAGTTTCAGGGGGCCAGTACTGCAAGGAGGACAGTTGGGAACCAGTAGTCCTGTATTGTGAGAGGGATGTCTCACTGTCTATTTAGGCCCGATCCCAATGGGATCACACCTAAACGGGCAGTGGGACATCCCTCAAGGGGTTCTACATTGGAGAGGGTGCAGGCTGGGCTGAGGGACACCCCCCCATGCACAAATTTTGTGCACTGAGCCTCTAGTATTAAATAAATAAATAAATAAATAAATAAATAAATAAAATTTGGCTCCATGATTCTAGAATATACTTTCCGAATAAGGACAGACATCTGCTTAGGTGTGTCTGAAAAACAGACTTTGATATGAGGAATGGGAATAATTGGTTGGAAATGCCAACTGCTGTGAAAATTTCCTTTGCAACAGCCTGCTGCAGACAGAGCTTCACTTGGGGTAGGCTGTACACACGGTGATAATGAAAGCTTGGCCTGGCAATGGGCACATTTTGATACCAAAATGCAAGTTCTCTTTTCAGTTCAGTGAGGACAAAGAGGAAACTTACCAGTATCCTACTAAGTGAGTCAGAGCAACTTTGTTCTCCATAAACTAAAAATAGGAGGTCAGCTTAGCTGGGGTGTATGGACCTATGAACCAGGAAGTCACGGTTCTGGTCAGGGTACATGCCTAGGTTGTGTGCTCGGCCCCCAGTCTGGGGCATGCAGGAGGCAGCAGATTAATGATTCTGATCATTGATGTTTCTGTTTCTTCCTTTCCCTTCCTCTCTGAAATCAGTAAGACTATATTAAAAATAAAAATACATCAGTATTGTTGACTAAAGCCTAGGATTTGGAATTCTATGCAGTCTGGCAGCTTTCTCGTGGCACATGAGACTTAAATTCTAGCAGCTTTGGAACAGGCATCATCAGTGCAGTCTTGAGTTGGTTGTGACATACAGCTATTGCTTCTCTCTTTTTTTTAAAATATATTTTATTGAGTTTTCACAGAGAGGAAGAGAGAAGGATAGAAAGCTAGAAACATCAATCAGCTGCCTCTTGCACACCCCCTACTGGGGATGTGCCTGCAACCAAGAAACATGCCCTTGACCGGAATCGAACCCTGGGACCCTTCAGTCCGCAGGCCGACACTCTATCCACTGAGCCAAACCGGTTTCGGCTTTAATGTATTTTTATTGTTTTCATAGAGGAAGGGAAAGGGAGAGATAGAAACATCAGCGATGAAAGAGAATCATTGATCAGCTGTCTCTTGCATGCCCCACACTGGGCTTGTGCCCTGACTGGGAATGGAACCGTGACCTCCTGATTCATAGGTCCACATCCAACCACTGAGACGCACTGGCTGGGCCTAAATTTTTATTTATTGATTTAAGAGACAAACACTGTTTTGTTGTTCCGCTTATTTATGCATTAATTGGTTGATTGTACATGCCCTGAGGGCATCAAACTGGAAACCTTGGTATATCAGGATGATGCTATAACCACTTGACCTACATGGCCAGGGCTAAATTTTACTATTTTAAAGTGTACAGTTCAGAGTCTTAAGGACATTTACAGGATTGCACAACAGATATTCTTAAGAGTAAATTTTTTGTGCCTTTTTCCACAAATTTTTAAAAATATAAATCAACTATACAACTATTGCGAAGTTTATGTAAACCTCCCATTATTTTCTTTATGTCACTTCATTGTTATTCCTAAATTCGCCTTTGTTTTTTGCCTAAACGGGCACAGTCAGTGAGTGAGAAAGTCTTTCATCCACAGAGGTAACATAGGCTAAATCTGGTCCACATATATGTTTTAGTTGGTTCACTTAGTGTTTAAACATTGGGACACTTCCTAAAAGTTTGGATTTCAGCCGAAACTGGTTTGGCTCACTGAAAGGTCCCAGGTTCAATTCCGGTCAAGGGCATGTACCTTGGTTGCGGGCACATCCCTAGTGGGGGATGTGCAGGGGGCAGCTGATGGATGTTTCTCTCTCATCGATGTTTCTAGCTTTCTATCCCTCTTCCTTCCTCTCTGTAAAAAAATCAATTATATATATTTAAAATATATATATATATATATATATATATATATATATATATATATATATATATTTAAAAGTTTGGATTTCAGCCTCTCTTGAAAAGCAAAACCCATGATCTTCACTCTCAAGAGAGAGAGAGTAGTCATGACCTGGCTGTGCTAGATCATGTGACTGTATTTCCACAAACTGGGGGCTGGTAGAAGCAGAATTGGAGAGTGTCCTCTTTCCCATTCCCACAGTGACCAACCTGAGCTCCACAGTAGGGGAGAAGAAAGGGCCAAAATGACATGAAGACCCAGAGAGTGACCATCTTACATGTTCCCAGATCCATTCTGGCTGGAGAAAGTGATTCTTTCTAGTAGACAGGTCAGAGCACTAAGGCTGCTGCAAACTTGAGCACAATAAATTGCTTCATGAATTGCAACGTTGAACTGACATCCTCTAAAATTCTTTCCAGTCCCATGAACCTATGAATTACCAGCTTTGTTCCTTTATGCTACTAGTAATTCCATTTCACTGTCTTTAAGAACCCTGGAAGAGCCAAAACTTGTTTTGCTCAGTGGATAGAGCGTCGGCCTGTGGACTGAAAGGTCCCGGGTTCGATTCCAGTCAGGGCATGTACCATTGGTTGCAGGCACAACCCCGGTAGGGGGTGTACAAGAGGCAGCTGGTCGATGTTTCTCTCTTATCGACATTTCTAGCTCTCTATCTCTCTCCCTTCCTCTCTGTAAAATATCAATAAAATATATTTTTTTAAAAAACAAAAATAAAAAGATATATTAAGAACCCCGGAAGACACCTCTTAACTCTAAAAGGCAGTCCATCAAATGTGGGTCAAATGCCAGCAATATGAGGATGTCTGGTTAGCGTGGTAAATGGCAGAATGATTTCAATTTCACAGGGCCTGTTTCCAAGAATGATTAATAACAAACAAGAATTTAGGAGGCCAGTGTACTGAAGTCCTCATTTTAGAAAATCCAAAGCATTTCATGTAACTGAAGAAACATTAGCAGAAAAAAAAAAATAACCAGCAAGGAAAAAGAGGGCAAAAACCCACACATAATCATCAAAGAGCCTTAAGATATATTCTTATTTTAAGCTATGACACCATCCCTGGCCAGGTTGCTCAGTTGTTGGAGCATTGTCCTATACACCAAAAGGTTTTGGGTTTGATTCCAGGTCAGGGCACATACCTAGGTTGTGGGGAAATTTGCAGAAGGCAACCAATGGATGTTTCTCTCTCTCACATTGATGTTCCTCTCTCTCTCCCTCTTTCAAAATCAATAACAAAACATATCTCTGGGTGATGATAAAAAAAAAAACCACAACAAAACTATGACACTAAAAAAGACATTTTTTATAGGATGTTTCCTTAATGTTTTCTAAAGCCAGTGGTTTCCATAGATCAGAGTTTTTGGAAGAGAGGAATAGATGAAGCAGCTTCAGTGCCTTAGATTTCATTCCTTAGATTTAGTTATCTGCCCCTGAAATGGTTTATTAAGATGCACATTGGTGGCTCAGTGGTTGAGCGTCCACCTATGAACCAAGAGGTCACGGTTCAATTCCAGTCAGGGCACATGCCCCATTGGTTGTATGCTTGATCCCCCAGTGTGAGATGCGCAGGAGGCAGCCAATCAATGATTCTCTCTCATCATTGATATTTCTGTCTCTCTCTTCCTCACCCTTCTTCTCTGAAATCAATTAAAACATTTTTTTCAAGATGCACATTGAAAATATTTTTATAGATAAGCCCTGCCTTGTTCATTTCAAGAGCTGGAGCAGAAAGGCATGTGGAGTTACCTCAGCATAGGAAATAAACAATTATGCAACAAAACACATTTCAAAAATTGGGAAAAACACTCATAATTCTCCCTTGCTGCCATAACTTTGTTGTTTCTCAAATGGAGGTGTTCCCATGTGTTCTTGGGATTCTGAAATTTTATTACTACCCCTAATGATTTGTTTTTATTTTTATTTCTAATTCTCACCCAAGGATGTTGCTGTTGTTTTTTTAATTGATTTTAGAGAGAGAGGAAGAGAAAGAGAAACATCAATGTGAAAAACATGAATTGGTTGCCTCCCATAAGCACCCAGACCGGGGATCGAACCCACAACTTTTTAGTGTAAGGGACTGCGCTCCAACCAACTGAACCACCCAGCCAGAGCTGAGTATTTTGTCTTGTTTTGTTCTGTTTTTCAATTCTCACCCAAGGATATTCCTCCATTGATTTTTCAAGAGAATGGAAAAGAGAGGGAAAGACAGAGAGAAACACATTGTTTGGTTGCCTGTGCATGAGCCCTGTCCAGGGCCCGGGTTGGGAAGAAGCCTGCAACCGAGGTATATGCCCTTGACCGGAATTGAACCCGGGACCCTTTAGTCCACAGACCAACACTCTATCCACTGAGCCAAACCAGCTTAAGCCCATCCAGAACTGTTTTGTTTGTTTGTTTGTTTGTTTGTTTGTTTTGCAGTAACTTGCAAAATAGAGTATTTTAACAGAGACACAAAATGATAATTCACAACTAAGGAACAGTTTCATAGAAAAGACCATCCTTGCCCTAGCTGGTTTGGCTCAGTGGATAGAGCGTCAGCCTGCGAAGGGTCTTGGCTTTGATTCAGGTCAAGGGTACATGGGGGGGGGGCGGAGATGTGGGCTGGAACCCCAGTAGGGGGCATGCAGTAGGTAGCCAATCAATGATTCTCTCTCATCATCGATCTCTCTCTCTAT